>OY744543.1:23368103-23763103 GCA_963556195.1 Sepiola atlantica
GAAAAAAACTGGCATTAAATAAATTAGTTATAGTAAGTTCAATCGTACATGTCGGTGAATAAAATTTAGCCATTTTTGTAAAAAAAAAAATTTTTTTTAAAGAAAACAATATAACCAAGATTAATATTTAAAAAAACACAGAAAAATCATAATATGCGACCAAGGGAGATAAATCATGTTCCCCTACTCTTTACTTAATTCTATTTTTAAAAGAAAAGGGGGAGGGTATATATTTTTCTTAATAAACAATGATTTTAAGTGAAAAAAAAGTTGTTTCAGTTTAATGCCGAAATCAATTTCACTGTAAATAACTCTAATCCTAACCCTTACCCTAACCCTAACCCTAACTCTAACCCTAACTCTAGCCCTTACCCTAACCCTAAACCCTAAACCCTAACCCTAACACTAAACCCTTACCCTAACTCTAACCCTAACACTAAACCCTTACCCTAACTCTAACCCTAAACCCTAACCCTAACTCTAACCCTAACTCTAGCCCTTACCCTAACCCTAAACCCTAAACCTTAAACCCTAACCCTAACACTAAACCCTTACCCTAACTCTAACCCTAAACCCTAACCCTAACTCTAACCCTAACTCTAGCCCTTACCCTAACCCTAAACCCTAAACCTTAAACCCTAACCCTAACACTAAACCCTTACCCTAACTCTAACCCTAAACCCTAACCCTAACTCTAACCCTAACTCTAGCCCTTACCCTAACCCTAAACCCTAAACCTTAAACCCTAACCCTAACTCTAACCCTAACCTTAAACCCTAACCCTTACCCTAAACCCTAACTCTAACCCTAAACCCTAACCCTAACCCTAACACCTATAAATTAATAAATTACCTCCTTATTTTGTCAGTGTCGGTTTTGTTTAAATATTGTTTGAATTTTGTTGCTTTTTAACGCAGTTAATTTAATTTCGAAATGAGGTGTTATGTATTGGATATTTCTGGAGAATAAAATAAACATTGACTTTGTACTTCACTTTGACTCACCCTTGAATCCCAATTTAAGAGATGAAAGTTCGTTTCGTTTTTAAATAAATACGCAATTGTTTCTCTTTAATAAACACATTAAAAGCAAAGTAACGTTGGTACTTTAAAATAGCGTGCGTAATCGATGTTTTAATTTGTATTTTCAGGGATGTGAGTTCTCTGCTCTCTAGCAGAATTCCGCTGTTTTGTAGTTCAGAAAAAGCCGAATTTCGCTCCTTGTTTTTAATAAGGAAACACCAAATCGCTAGAGCTTTACATCCTTATTTTTTCATCGCTATTTGGATTGATTTTATTTCTCTCTCTCTCTCTCTCTCTCTCTCTCTCTCTCTCTCTCTCTCTCTCTCTCTCTCTCTCTCTCTTTTCCTCCTTTTCTCTCTCTTCCTTTTCCTGTATCTGCCTCGCTTCACTTGCTTTTTCCTTTTCTCTGAAAATGTTAATTTTGCCAGACCTCAAACGATTCATGGGTAGGGGAGGTAGAAGACTTTTGTTTCATCAATGAATGTCTTCCTGTCTCCTTTAAAACATATTAGTCGATACTTTAAGTATGACAAAAAAGGTATTGCAGATTAACACCCTTCGCTAAATCACCTTTCTCCCTACCCCACCCCAAAAAAATCAGATTCTACTTTTTGTAGATGATTATGAGTGAACACCCTGGATCCATATGTTGGGAAATTGGTAGGGGAGCCACGCCCCACCCCTCACCCCCCCCAGGTTGAGAAATTCATCTCGATTTCAGATGTTTTTGCCATTGGTCACTCCTATCTCTGATTTTCATTTTTTTTAGTATGTACGCGTTTTGCATATCTAGTATTTATCTCCCTTCTCACCGTTGGAAGATGCGACACAAGGTTGGAAAGTTGTGATTGAAAAGTCAGTGCCCAAGAGCACGCTGGCTTCCAAAAAATGCCTGAGCAGCTCAGTCTGCATTCTGGTAGTGGGCGCCTCAGATGATTAGCAATAAGCTAACCTCTTCCAAAAGAGAGAAGGTAAAGACATACCTCAGCTCAGACTGATTGTCAAGGACGTATCCTTGACTTGGTATAATAGACACAATCACGGGTATGGTTTATTTACTCCTCTCCAGGAGTTAGGCACAAGGCCAGTTTTATCTTACTCCCACAAGGTAAGATGTGACCCAAGATCGGGTCGGGAAAGTGGGGCTTGAAAAGCCAGTGCCATTAAAAATTGCCTGGGCAGCCCCGTCGGCATTCCCCGGTAGGGCCACCTCAGGCAGTAAGCAATAAACTTACTCCTCCCCAAAGAGGGGAGGCAAAGCCTGGGAGGGTGAACCCTCTAGAATTGCACAGGACAAACCCACAGACAGGTGGAATCAAGCCCCGAAGGATAAGATGACACCGGTCTATAGGGTGCAGTATCCATCGGAACAGATACTACACTTACTTCCTAGCCAAAATGCCAGGTGTTTTATATATCTCGCGATCTTATACTATAAACCGACACTACTTTGACACATACTACGTTAATCCTATGCCAACCTGTATTTTCCCTTTCAACTTAATCAACCTATTTTTTTTACCCTAAAACTGGACTGTGACATATGTATGGAACAACTGTAATATATTTTATTTATGTTTTCCGACAATGCTAAGCAACTGCTAGAAGTTCTTGGAAATGCAGACTATATTTCGTCAAAGGAGAAAACATCACAAAAACGTGGACCAAAGATAACTCCAGAAACAGCCGTTTCATCACGCGATCTTGCTGATTAGCATTCATCTACGTCTGGTGTGAGAAAATACAAAAGTGCCCCTGATTATTGCAGCTGTGTCTTGTCATCTTTTTCTGTTCCAAGGGATATTTATGTGCCTTGTTACAAGGCGGGGTTATAATGATGTTGTATGGCGGGGCTAATATAATAATGTTACGATGATAATGCATTAGAAAATGCATTATCAGAGTAACCCCTATGGTGGGCCTACTATGATGATTTTTGATATTAACAAAATGTAGAAAAAACTGAAATAAATTTTGCTTTCATTTTTTTCGAGAAGATCAAAACCTATTCATTTAGGTAATAGGCTTTTCTTGTGCAGAGAGAGCGATACAGTAGGAATAAATGCCCCAAAACTAGTGTTGGATCGATTAATCAGAATCAGGAATCTGAAAAATCAGAACTTTTTTAGGTATTGTAATCGGAAAAATTAGTGCCTAACTTCCGATGCATAAAACGATTCTTTTAATTGTTTTTCTCGTTCGTTTTTGTTTTAAGACTTAATTTTTCCATTGCTCATGATAAAATAATAAATATTTATTGATTTTAAATTACCAGTGAAACTAAAATCTATAGATCATCCCCCCACACACACAAGTGTATTTTTACATTTGCTAAAATATATGCACATATTACATGGTTTTCTACGGTAATCCGAAAATTTTAAAAAAATATGAAATCAGATTGAAAAACCAGATTACACGATGCAAGATTTTTTTTTCAATAAATGAAACATTTATTTTTTTATTTTAATCATATATTTCGACAATAACATGTCATCTTTAGTGTGTACAGTTATGTTTTTTCTTTTTTTTTTCATTGTCGAGATCTCTGGATCAGCAAAACCAACGAAAAATCACCATTCCTCCCAATAGCAATGGAGTGAGTTTTATAAAGTTAAATCATTTGTAGCAAACGCTGACGCATGTTTGTTTAATAAAATCAGTTGGGTTACTTTTAAGCATCGTCAATTGAAAAATATGAAATCAGATTGAAAAACAAGATTACGCGATACGAGAATTTTTTTTTTTTCAATAAATGAAACATTTATTTTTTTAATGAGATGGATGTTACTACTTACTGTTATTTTTTTAATTTTAATCATATATTTTGACGATACCATGACATCTTCAGTGTGTACAGACATTTTTTCATCTTTTTTTCTTCATTTCACTCCATTGCTATCGGAAGGAATCATGATTTTGCGTTGACTTCGTTCATCGCCAGATCTCGGCAATGAAAAATAAAGAAAAAAATGTCTGTACACACTGAAGATGACATGTTATTGTCGAAATATATGATTAAAATTTAAAAAAAAATGTTTCATTTATTAAAATAAAAAACAACTTTCTATGCTTCTTCAATGGTGATGACTTTTTTGCATATTTTAAACTTTTTAAATTGTTTATATTTTCATATCTTCTAAATTTTTATTAGTTATATTTTCAAATGTTTGCATTACAGTAAATTATTTTTTCTTTTATATTATTTTTAAGATTTGTAGAACTGTTCTAAAATTAAATTACATATTGTCCAGTTTTAAACAAAAAAAAATCGAAATAGTTTGTTTGCTTCATTGATCTTAGAAAATAATCATTAATTATAACGAAGCATATCCAAGCTTGAGCGTTTATCATTAAAAAAATATTAACAATGTTATCATCCATTAATATGTAACAATAATTGTGAAAACTTTTGGGATAGTTTTAAAAGATATTTTTTAAATATTTATTATCTAGTTTTATCATCATCAGTAATTATGATGATAGAAGAGTGCTGCAGGTTATCTCCCTTGCTTTATTGATATGATTGATATGACAGGCAATTCCGTTCTACAGCGGATATCCTAATGATAATCTCTGAACGCATACACCATACATTGAATAAGAGAGATGAAGCTAGGGTACTAGAGCTTGATATATCCTAGGCCTTTGAAAAGGTCTTCTCAGAAAAATGAATTTGTACTCTATTACTGGACGAATATTTAATATAATCAGATCTTGCTTGGCTAAAAAAAGGATCCAGGTTGTTCTCAATAACTGTGCATCCAATCAACATCAGATTAATGTGGGTGTGCTCTAGGGGTCGATACTTGGACCTTTTTATTATTCTTGATCTTCATAAACAACCTCCATGATGCAATCGTGTCCGAGATGGGTATATTTGTTGATGACACCATGCTCTATTCTCGACATGCAGAGAAATCGAAGACACACATGTCCAAGCTGAATCTTTAGAAAATTAGTTCCGGTCTGTAGTAGAATGGGGCGAAAAATTGATGGTTAAATTTAATACTACCAAGACAACTTTACACACCTGCCAGTATAATATGACTCTATAAGGTCACCATTCGATCATGCATGAAGCATTTGTAGCAGTTACACTCTATTTTCTTTTTGCACTAGCATGTTCTCATTCGCGGAGCGATTGATGCGTTTTGGGGCCAGAACACTTTTGTGCGGAATAGCACTTCCGCCCAAACGTTTTCCCATGATTTTATGAACAGTCAGACTTTGAGTGTCATGTTGACGAGACGCCATATTTCTTTTCTCGCCTTTCGCCAGAACTTAGACGAGATAAAAACCTGAACTCAGTCTCGTTTGAGATGTCAATGTGACAAGATGTCATCTTTCTCTCTTCGTCTCTAACAATGGCTTTGCTAGACGAAATGAAACTCGTCGACTCAATTCCGTCCCTTCCTTACATTTATCGCACGAAATGAATTGAACGAACAACAACCGAGTAACAGGCAAGAAAAATGGGTTTATTTAACAAAGGGTTGGAACTGTGTCCCAGTGAAGAAAAGAGGCTGCCGGGTCGTTAGCAAATATATTCCCAGTGGAGATGGCTGCTGCTGGAACGATGCAGGGAAAAGGTAGGAGAGAGATGTTTTTTGTTGCTGGCCGATTTCTCTCTGCTGACTTCTTCAACTGACCAGGTGGTAGAAAATAGTCCATGAGGGGACAGTTGATATCACTACGCCCTGCATGACCAATTTGCTCACAGGGGACGAGAAGAAATAGATCCTATTTCAGTCTGCTACACGTGTACGTCGGCGGACTCAACCTATTTTGTATTCCTGTTTTCATAACTCTTTACAGAGCATGTTTTGCGTTGATGAAACTGCTTGAATAAAATTGATTTAAATTGTAGAGAGAGAGTTTTTCCTTTTAGCTAAAACTTGGTGACCCTTTTCTTCATATCAAACAAAACCAGTAGGATGGATACCAATGCAACAACTCTACTACAAAATGGCGATCCGACATCTTCATCCTTCTCTACATACTGTTGCCACATCTGGGCTAGTGCATCAACCACAGGTCTCACCCTCTTAGACAAGGTGCAAAAGAGAGTCTCTAACCTAATAGGTCCCATGCTGTCTACCAAGCTTCAGCCCCTGTCCCATCGCTGCAATATTACGTCTCTGTACTTGTTTTCCATGGAATATGTTCTGACGAACTTACTGCACCTGTGACCCAAACGTAAATACCCCGACCAATTTGACTAGAAGCAAAATCTCACCCCTTCATTGTAGAAGTCCCAAAATGCTGAAAACCTTTCTATTCTAATCGCTTCTTTTCTTCGGACTGCTTGCCTTTGGAATTCTCTCTCTGCTCACTGTTTCCCTGACTGTACCAACATGCAGAAATCTAAATGTAATGTGAACAAACACTTTGCTGCACAACTCCCCACTTAGGATGGCCCCTAATCACAGTAACCCGCTACATCTCAGTTGAAATAAAGTTTATAAAATATTTTTAATTATGATGATGGAAGAGTGTTGTTGCTATCTCCTTTACTTGTTGATATGTAGCGACAGTGTGCGAACACTAGAAAAATATTAATAAAAAAAAGGAGTTGCATATTTGGAGACAAAATCGGCTCCAAATTCGAATAAAATGAAAAGAAGAAAATATCTATTTTTAAGCCAATGAGAAGAGTTTAAAATATTTTCACCAAAACCAATAAAAAACGATTTAAGATTTGACGCTACCCCATTGGGAGCCGATCTCGAAAGAAATATATATCTATAAAGAAAGAACAAATATTATCAGCAGTGCAGTCTAGTATCAAAAAATTGTCATCACAGTAACATACGAAGGCCTGTAGTAGTTTGAACAACAGACACGCTCTCCACGCCAATTAAGCACTCTTGGGGAGAGATACAAATACACTTGACCGTTTATACTCACAAGCCAGCGGGATTTTAACACGTGCTTAAAATATTTCAACAGAAATATTTCTGGACTAACTTCACCATCGTACAAACATTTAAATCCTCCACACTCTCTTCACCTTCTGATGTTTGGTGAATAAAACGTTTATAATTTATTTGTATGAATTACGTTGTTAATTTATTTAACTTGCGTTAAGTCATCTACAACGTTCAAGCAACAGGATATTCACCCGGCAGCATCCAAATAAAAAGTGTTTAAATGGTCAGTATGCAAAATTTATGGTAAGATTAATAAATACATATCTCCCAATTCATATTCAAAATATGTGAGGAATCCGGCCTCCAGTGTGGTTAGTTCATGCCAAACTCAGACCAACAGAGTCTCTGTGCTGGTGTGGCCTTGTTCTCTGTCAATATGGTCCCGTGCAGTTCTAGGAGGTCCACCCTCCTAGGCTTTACCTTCTCGCCCTTTGAGAAAGGGTTAGTTTATTGGTAATTGCCTGAGGCGCCCTTATTGTGGAATGATGATAGGGCTGTGCATATGTGTGCATAATGCATACATAAAATCCAAGGTATGTGAGATACATTCTCTCAACTTCTTCAAACACACCCACACACATTCTTTTCAGACTTTGTTGGACCTATGTACACATTTCTACGTTCACACTCCAACTGGGAGTGAACCCTTTCGTACTCTGTCAGCACAAGAAAGAATGCTATCAGTTGCACTTCCCCAGATGTGGCAGCAATACTCCATCTTGGGGCATAGCATCACTCATCCTTTTCACACACTCATTTAAACATACATACACCAGAAGGCGCTCAGAGCTAGTTATCCCCCTTTTGGATATGCAAGGCAGCGCTGAGATCGGGAGTATAAGAGTGGAAACACAAAGGGATTCTTTCTCTTTTCTCTTCCTTGCCTTGCCCAAAAATATGTGCACAGAACACACGCATAAAATCCAAGGTATGTGAGACACATTCTCTCAACATTTTCACACACTCCCACGCAAATGCTTTTTGGACTTTCTTGCACCTGTGTATGAACTTCTCTTCTGTAAGAAAGGGGCTATAGGGGAGAGAAGATATCATCCCCCACTAGATTGTACTCTGCAAAGGCAAAAAAGATTACTATAAGCTGCACCTCCCCAGATATGACAGCAGTATTCTATCTTAGGATGTATCTGACTCTTAGACAGGTAGAGGGTTGTGTCAGGGCTTAGGTACTTTCTGGAGCAGTAGAATGATCCAACCATTTTTTCCAGTGACCTTAGCAACAGATTTCATGTAAGTCTGTAGCAGTAGTAATACAAACAACAACAACAACAACAACAACAACAGTAGCAGCACCAACCACTATTAACGATGTTTGAAATATCTGCTTGACTTCTAAACTGGGCGCTGGTTGGAGCAGACACGTAATTTTGATTCTGACTTGCCCAATCAGAAACAATCTCTCATGCGAGCAGAACACTGTCCCCGAAGTTTATAAAAGAGAGTGTTCGCCACTGTCCGCTCTCTTTAGTCGCAAGAAGGCGAGCTGCCTAACTCATCCACGGTGCTCGGATCAACAACAAAACTCCTCTCTTGGCCGACAAATCACCCACCGTTAGCCATGGCTAACGGTTTCGACAAGAAAACTTCAATATCCAACATGCCGACCTCCCGCCTATAGACGTACCTGCCACACATGGACTTATACATTTACTATTGCAACACACACATACTTAAAAACCACATATGAACTCGGCTTGCCTTTAACTAATACCTACGTACGTACAAACTTTCTCCTAAGAACATTCTTCTGTTATGAACTCTTCTCCATTCCTTACAAACAGGACATTTATCCTTCCTATTATGGACTCTTCAACCTTTTTCCTTGTCCAGACTCCTGATCATATTATTCTATTACTAACAGCTTTCTCAATAATAACATTCTAATGAAGATGGCTAATAAAGTTGATATAAATGTTAGAATTTGACTTTGTCCTTTTTCTTCAAGTCTTCTTTTTCAAGTCTGGAGTGAAAGTCAGTCCTAGGAGCTTATCAACTAAGTGTGCATAGTTATCGCCCTTACATTATTCACATTAACAATGTAATTTTTTACATAACATGAAGTCCCCATTTACTTGCCTTCCCATGAGCGTAAAGTTAGAGACAAGGTAGGTGTTTAAGAGGGGGAGGGAGATATCCTCCCCCCCCCCCCCCAAAAAAAAGGGGCACTGGATTCAGATAAAAATTAAACTTGCCTCAGGTTAAAAGAATTTCTCTTTTACTGACCGAGGATAGAAATGATGAAGTGTAATATCAGAACAGATACTAAAGCTTCCTTAGGTTAGGAGGACACTTAGAGATTTGTGACCACCTCCATTGTCTTCCCCAGAAAATGTTATACATATGATTTAAACTTCATCAAAGTAGGATATATTTGAAGTTTTAAGGGGGTTATGTCCTTATAGCACCCTTAGGTGCTGTATTTATTCGGGACCACTTCCATTGTCTTCCCTGGTAAATTTTACATGAGAATACACTTTTAGATTTTATGTAGATTCTCTAATCTTTCTTCCAATAGGGAACACACACACATACACAAACATTAAGTTTTATATATATATATAGAAGATTTATTTCGTGTCTAAAGTCATGTGAATTATTCTAGCTAAAAGGCCAAATATAAATTATAATTCGAGTTATGGTATTCGTCCTATTTTTATTTATTTTTTTTCAATTATTAATAATTATTTGTTTTGTTTTTAATTGCTTTTTGTGAGGAAAAGAAAAAAAATAAACAATGTCACCATCCAATCCAGAAGCCAAAGTCTATTTTTTTTACTAAAATACTTTAAAGCCTTCAGCCAAAAAAACAGAGGATGGTTCTGCTCGGTCTCGGTGGGGTGGGGGGAATTATCGGAGAATGCTGACGAGTCCTATCCAGGCTATTTTTGTACGAGCTGGATCCCCCTTCCCCCACATTAAACTGACTCCGTGTCTCACATTGCTGCAAATGGAAAACGGATAAATTGAATAAATCAATCAGCTTTTAAAATGTATGTTTACTTTATTATCATCAGCAGCTTGGGAACAAGAATTTCTATTTCCGGCGCAAGATTCGTATTTTTCCACCGGAGAAAATGAAAAAAAAAAAATCTGACCATGAGTTAATAGGGCCTGCTCACCCACATGACAATAAATAATAAAAGCTATCGAACAGGCGCCCGTCATTGTCACATGCGTTAAGCTACAGAAGGCAGAGTCGTAAGTAGCATTATATACACACACAAAAAGAGTTAATCTCCCGCTTCTCTTTTAAACGGAGACTGAAGTTACTAACTTTACATTAAAAAAATCAACATGAGGAAAGTTGGTGGACTAAATGAGACGCAAGTTGCCACAGACGAAATCCAGGCATACTGTGATCAAGTAAGTTTAACTTAAAAGTAAAACAAAAAAAAAATTCTAATTTTGTAGAATCACTCCCGTCTCTAACTTAACCCAAATTCTAACCCTAATAATTTGTGATGGATTTAAATAGCGTATTCGTTTTTTAACGATCCAAAATACATAGAAACAAAGGCAGTTTGCAGACGAGAGTGATTGGTACTTCTACATAATTTGGACCTTACGTGTTAGTTTTCTTTTTCTACCCCAAAAGTTCGCCAAAAGTCGGTTTGGTTTTGTGGCGTTCCAGAAGGGTTCACGACCACGCTGACTTCCGGTTTATCCTGCAGTAAATTTCAAGTACGGATGATCATAAATGATATAAGAAAAATACTTTTTTTTTTTTTTTAACGGAAAATTTAGAATTGTATTTTTATTATAATAAAATAAGTTCTTAGCAAAACAAATTAGCAACTGTATGTTTGTTTGTTTTTATTAATAAATAATAAATCTGTAATAAAAAAAATTCATTTTTATGAATCAAATATGTTGAAATGTCTTTTTATTGATATTATGTTTTGAAACATCTTGTATTTTGATAATGATATAAAAAAAAAACGATAATGATAAATGATAAAATTCATATTAAGTTGAGACTTTACAAAATACATTTTAAAACTGTGTTTAAAACAATGTTGTGTGCTGTGCAGCGGCCGTATTTAAAAAAAACTTTTTATATAAAAACAATATTATATACTTATTCAGCGTTATATTCTTACTCACTGTACAAAAAAAGTAGAAAAAATTATCCACTAGAACTTTAATTTCAAGTATTTTTCCATTCTGCGTATCATAACCGCGATTCGTTCATTAAGCCTCCATCTGCTTTCTTAAGATTTCAAGGGCAGATAATTCGAAATCTTAAGAAAGAAGGTGGAGGCTTAGTGAACGAATCGCTGTTATGATACGCAGAATGGAAAAATACTTGTAATTAAAGTTCTAGTGGATAATTTTTTCTACTTGTTTGTAGTGAGTAAGAATATAACGCTGAATAAGTATATAATATTGTTTTTATAAAAAATATTTTTTTCATACGGCCGCTGAACAGCAGAAGCACCCAATGTTTATTTTTGTTACTAAATTGTTTTAAAATATTTGCTTAAAAAATTACGGCACATGTTCGTCTTTAACCACTGTCTGTTTTTCACAACTTTTTACTGACCATTTTTCTTTTCTTCTTTCGGTGTACACTTATCTATCAGGCTGCTAGAGAATTCCGGCGTTTTTGGAATTTTTTTTCAAATATTTTACATTTTAGGAGGGGGGATCAGTTTCCAATGTTAATTCAACGTAGACTGATCCCCCTCTTTTTGACCATCTCAATTTTAAAAAAATTTTTTTTTGATGTACGATTACCTATCATGTCAATAGAGAATTCCGGGGGTTTTGGAAAGAAATTTTTAAAAATTGTGATTTTAAGACGGGGGATCAGTTTTCAATGTAAATACAACGTGGACTGATCCCCCTCTTTTTAACCATCTCAAATTTAAAAAATTATTCTTCTGCTTACAATTACCTATCATGTCACGAGGATTCCGGCGTTTTTGGAAAGAAATTGCAAAAAATTGAGATTTTTACCATAGTTCGTTTTTCACAACTTTTTACGTCTTAAAATCTCATTTTTTTTAAATTTCTTTCCAAAAACCCCGGAATTCTCTCGTAACATGATAGGTAATTGTAAGCAGAAGAATAATTTTTTAAATTTGAGATGGTTAAAAAGAGGGATCAATCCACGTTGAATTTACATTGAAAACTGATCCCCCGTCTTAAAATCACAATTTTTAAAATTTCTTTCCAAAACCCCCGGAATTCTCTATTGACATGATAGGTAATCGTACACCGAAAAAGATTTTTTTTTTAATTGAGATGGTCAAAAAGAGGGGGATCAGTCTACGTTGAATTAACATTGGAAACTGATCCCCCCTCCTAAAATGTAAAATATTTGAAAAAAATTTCCAAAAACGCCGGAATTCTCTAGCAGCCTGATAGATAAGTGTACACCAAAAAAAGAAAAGAAAAATGGTCAGTAAAAAGTTGTGAAAAACGGACAGTGGTTAAAGACGAACATGTGCCAAAATTACTATTAAAATACTAAGTTATTTTATTATATTTTCATAAAAAAGTCAAAACGGATATATTATGTTGCTGTTTCACAAAATACAAGACATTTCAAAACTTTATTTATATCAAAAAGACATTTCACCATATTTGATTCATGAAAAAGATTATTTATTAAAGATTTAGGGAATCTTTTACAATACTCAGCAGAGTCGCGAACGGGGTCCAAAAAACGAACGAGAACGGGGTAAAAAAAAAAAAAATATGCAACAAGTTAAGGTGAGTTATGTCGAGAATAGATATTTTCCTACTTATGACATTTGTTTGTATTTTTACGTAGTATAAATGGGTTTTTATTAAATGTAAAAAAAAAAATTGTTTTTTTTTTTTTTTACATGGATTTTCAGTAAAACAAAATGGCGGTATCGGCCTTATGTCCTTACGACCCCCCCCCCCCCCCCCCCCCCAATCACCATTTT
Organism: Sepiola atlantica; assembly: GCA_963556195.1. Classification (NCBI taxonomy): domain Eukaryota; kingdom Metazoa; phylum Mollusca; class Cephalopoda; order Sepiida; family Sepiolidae; genus Sepiola; species Sepiola atlantica. Next base: position 23,380,995 of record OY744543.1, read on the forward strand.
TTTTCTCAAATGTTCGTGTGACAAAACTATTGATTTCTAATAAATAGCGGTTGGAACGATTTAAAAATACAAACAAATGTCACAGGTAAGTTAGAAAATAACTTTTATCGCCTACAGTTACTTTTATTTGTTGTATATTTGTTTTTGAGCGTTTTTACTCTGCTGAGTATTGTAAAAGTTTTTTTTTATCATTTATGATCATCCGTACTTGAAATTTACTGCCGGATAAACCGGAAGTCAGCGTGGTCGTGAACCCTTCTGGAACGCCGGTTTTATTCAAGGGTAAAAATCTAGTATAGTGACCGTGCGAGTGCGTGCCGTCGCGCAAATATCGTTGTAAATAAAAACGAACCCGTTTTTATTTGTTTCTTTCTCCTATTGTTAAAAATAAGAACTTTTTGTTTTAGTTTTAACACGTGTTTTCATTTAGCGCGATAGCTTTTTGAAAAAAAATAACCACTTTTTGTTTTAGTTTTAACATTTTCCTTTTCATTAACACTCGTGTTTGCGACGGGTTCGTTTTCATTTACAATGATATTTGCGCGCAGGTTTGTCTTGAATGGGATGCTGCGCATGCGCAACAGGAGCCGAAATATTTTGTGCACGGCCCGCATTCGCACGGTCACGATTACTAGATTTTTACTTAAAAAAGATGCTGTTTCGTAATCGTCAACCATAGATTTTACTGGCGGAGTTTTAGAATCCATTCTTAACTTGGGGACGGTGTGGGGGGGGGGGGGCTTCGGTAACATTCGGAACGGCGTATTTGCTTCGTCTTTCGGCGCTCTTGTACAAGCAGTGACCGATCTGAGGGGGACAACTCTAATTTACCCAGCCGCCGCCATTCCGAACTCGACAAGGGAGACAACTTTGACACAAACCCTACAACAATTAATAAAAAACACGCTACGATTCTGAAATGCGCCAAAAACAACCTTCAAACAATTAATTTAAAACCTGTAACATTTTTTTTATTAATTGTTATAACGTGTATACAATTTGTGGCATGTAAATAAGTGTTTAAAAGTTATTTTGAACGCATTTAAAACCGTAACATTTTTTTTAAATTGTTTAAAAGTTATTTTTAACGTATTTCAAAATCGTAACATTTTTTTTTATTGTTATAAAGTGTATACAATTTGTGGCATGTAAATAAAAGTGATTAAACGTGCATTTAAAACCCGTAACATGTTTTTTTTATTAATTGTTTAAAAATTACTCTTAATGCGTTAGAAATAGCTTTTGAATGCGTTCATTGTTATAAAGGGTTTGTAAAAATGTGTCAAAGTTGTCTCCCTTGCCGAAGTGTGGGCGAGTTCGGAATGGCGGCGGCTGGGTAAGGTAGAGTTGTCCCCCTCAGATCGGTCACTGCTTATACAAGAGCGCCAAAAAATTATGTATATGCGATGAAAATGGTTTGTATGTTTTTTTGTTTTTTTAATATTATTAAATGAGGAACAATTGCGAGTAAAAATCTACTTATATAATCGGAAGAAAAATGTTTGAAATGGGTAAATATGTTTGAAATGGGTAAATATGGGGTACGGAATGAATTACAACTCGGAATTAATTACAACTTGGACTTAATGTATCAATTTTATGTTATTTAACTAATAAATCTCATTTTATTTCTTTCATTTGCAAAATTATATTGTACGAATTAAAAAAAAAAAAAAAAAGTTTTATTTCATTTTATCAAGAATTACAAGATTTCTAATACCTAAGCGACATAAAATTACTTCCGGTTTGTAATTAATTCCGTCACCCTAAATATGCTACGAAATAGCATAGAAATGCTACAAAATAAACGCGATCAGACCGGAGTACAATTACTGAAAAACGGAATGGAAGTACGAAACGATACCAGCAATTTTATAATTCATTTTACGATGAAAAAAAGTGAGACATTTTAATTTTCGGAAGAAGAGAATTTTGGGAAGGACTTCTGGCTTCCGGTAAAAAAAAAATTGTGTATGGATGCCTGAAAGTGATACAATTTTTTTTATTCATATTAATTTGAGACTTTTCTTTCATCATATTCAAATAATTAACATAATACAGACTATTTGAAAAATAATTTATTTGGTTTTTTTTTATTTGATTATTTTTAAAACACAAGGTATGTGTTTAAGGGGGGGAGATATCCCCCCCCCCCCAAAAAAAAAGGGGCACTGGATTCAGATAAAAATTAAACTTGCCTCAGGTTTAAAGAATTTCTCTTTTACTGACCGAGGATAGAAATGATGAAGTGTAATATCAGAACAGATACTAAAGCTTCCTTAGATTAGGAGGACACTTAGAGATTTGTGACCACCTCCATTGTCTTCCCCAGAAAATGTTATACATATGATTTAAACTTCATCAAAGTAGGAAAAGAAAAGTTTTATGTAAATAAAAAAAATAAATGTCATCAACCAATCCAGAAGCCAAAGTCTATTTTTTTTACTAAAATACTTTAAAGCCTTCAGCCAAAAAAACAGAGGATGGTTTTGCTCGGTCTCGGTGTGTGTGGGGGGGTATTACCGGTCGCCTGAGGTTCCCTTATCGGAGAATGCTGACGAGTCCGATCCAGGCTATTTTTGTACGACTAGAGTGCCCCACATTAAACTGACTCTGTGTCTCACATTGCTGCAAATGGAAAACGGATAAATAAATCAGCTTCTAAAATGTATGTTTACTTTATTATCATCAGCAGCTTGGGAACGAGAATTTCTATTTAGGGCGCAAGATTCGTATTTTCCCACCGGAGAAAATGAAAAAATAAATCTGACCATAGAATTAATAGGGCGTGGTCACTCACATGACAATAAATAAAAGCTATCGAACAGGCGCCCGTCATCGTCACATGCGTTAAGCTACAGAAGGCAGAGTCGTAAGTAGCATTATATACACACACACACACACACACAAAGTTAATCTCCCGCTTCTCTTTTAAACTTAGACTGAAGTTACTAACTTTACATTTTAAAAAAAAAAATCAAGATGAGGAAACTTGGTGGACTAAATGAGCCGCAAGTTGCCACAGACGAAATCCAGGCATACTGTGATCAAGTAAGTTTAACTTAAAAGTAGCCCCTCCCCTCACGAAAAAAAAAAAAGAAATTCTAATTTTATAGAATCACCCCCGTCTCTAACTTAACCCAAATTCTAACCCTAATAATTTGTGATGGATTTAAATAGCGTATTCGTTTTTTAACGATCCAAAATACATAGAAACAAAGACAGTTTGCAGACGAGAGTGATTGGTACTTCTACATAATTTGGACCTAACGTGTTCGTTTTCTTTTATTTTATTTTTACCCCAAAAGTCGGTTTGGTTTTGTGGCGTTCCAGAAGGGTTCACGACCACGCTGACTTCCGGTTTATCCTGCAGTAAATTTCAAGTACGGATGATCATAAATGATAAAAAAAAAAAAAACTTTTTTTTTTTTTTTTAACGGAAAATTTAGAATTGTATTTGGTAAATTTATAGAAGTGCACCTTTCGTATTTCGACCCCTAAAAAAAAAAAGTTTCTACTTTTTTGTGCGAATTACATATAAACAGCCTCAACAAATATCCGCTATAAAAAAAAAATTATGAAAATTTTTATTTTAGATTTTGGGAGGGGGGGTCACTTTCCTATAATAAGTTATACGTAAAGTGAGCACGCATTTGTTGGCCACCGAATCTCACCTCTCGTATTTCGACCCCTAAAAAAAAAAAGTTTCTACTTTTTGGGGCAAATTACATGTAAACAGCCATTTTAGATGTTAGGAGGGTGGGGGATCACTTTCCTATATAAGTTATACGTAAAGTGAGCACGCATTTGTTGGCCACCGAATCTCACCACTCGTATTTCGACCCCTAAAAAAAAAAAGTTTCTACTTTTTTGGACAAATTACATGTAAACCGCCTCAACAAATATCCGCGCGTATAACTTATATAGGAAAGTGATCCCCACCCCTCCTAACATCTAAAATGGCTGTTTACATGTAATTTGCCCCAAAAAGTAGAAACTTTTTTTTTTTTAGGGGTCTAAATACGAGTGGTGAGATTCGGTGACCAACAAATGCGTGCTCACTTTACGTATAACTTATATATGAAAGTGATCCCCCACTCCTCCTAACATCTAAAATAATTTTTAAAAATTTCATAGCGGATATTTGTTATGGATGGCTGTTTACATGTAATTTGCCAAAAAAAGTAGAAACTTTTTTTTTTTTTTTTTAGGGGTCGAAACACGAGGTGAGATTCGGTGGGCAAGAAATGAGTGCTCACTTTACGTATGACTTATATAGGAAAGTGACCCCCCCCTCCTAAAATAATAAAAATGTTCATATTTTGTTTTCATAGCGGATATTTGTTGAGGCTGTTTACATGTAATTTGACCAAAAAAAGTAGGATACTTTTTTCTTTTTTTTTAGGGGTCGAAATACGAAAGGTGCACTTCTATAAATTTACCTTGTATTTTTATTATAATAAAATAAGTTCTTAGCAAAACAAATTATCAACTATGTTTGTTTGTTTTTATGAAAATATAATAAATCTTGAATAATAATTAAAAAAAAATTATTAATCAAATATGTAACATTCGGAATGGCGTATTTGCTTCGTCTTTCTCGATTTCGTAGCATTCGTTGTACATACGTCACGCCAGTAAAATCAATGGTTGACGTTTCCGAAACAGAACCTAAAAAATTATGTATAGGCGATGAAAATGGTTTGTATGTTTTTTTTGTTTTAATATTATTAAATGAGGAACAATTGCGAGTAAAAATCTACTTATATAATCGGACGAAAAATATGTTTGAAATGGGTAAATATGGGGGTACGGAATGAATTACAACTCGGAATTAATTACAACTTGGACTTAATGTATCAATTTTATGTTATTCAACTAATAAATCTCATTTTATTTCTTTCATTTGCAAAATTATATTGTACGAATTAAAAAAAAGTTTTATTTCATTTTATCAAGAATTACGAGATTTCTAATACCTAAGCGACATAAAATTACTTCCGGTTTGTAATTAATTCCGAAATAGCATAGAAATGCTACAAAATAAATGCGATCAGACCGGAAGTACAATTACTGAAAAACGGAATGGAAGTACGAAACGATACCAGCAATTTTATAATTTTACGATGAAAAAAAGTGAGACATTTTAATTTTGGGAGAAGGGAATTTTGGGAAGGACTTCTGGCTTCCGGTAAAAAAAAAAAATTGTGTATGGATGCCTGAAAGTGATACAATTTTTTTTATTCATATTAATTTGAGACTTTTCTTTCATCATATTCAAATAATTAACATAATACAGACTATTTGAAAAATAATTTGTGATAATTTCAAAACATTTTAAACATTTTCATTGATTTTTTTTTTTTTTTTTAATCCATATTTGATTTAACGTCTAAAATGCATTGTTTTTACACCTCATAATAATTTTTTTTATTTATTTAATTTGGCACTTCAGTTTAGGTTTGAATCAGAACGTATTTGTTTTCAGTGCCACCGAAAGTAATATAGAAATAGTTTTTATCCAAAAAATCAATAAAGCGAACAATAATAAAAACACATATTTTCACTATTAGTTGAAAAAAAAGAACTTATTTCTTGAAAAAAAAAAGATTATTCAACTTTTTTTTTTTTTTCAATTAAATTTTTTTAAGTTTTGAAAACAATCAAATAAATTATTTTTCAAATAGTCTGTATTATGTTAATTATTTGAATATGATGAAAGAAAAGTCTCAAATTAATATGAATAAAAAAAAAATTGTTGTATCACTTTCAGGCATCCATACACGATTTTTTTCACCCGAAGCCATAAGTCCTCCCGAAATTTCCTTTCTGCCTTAATGTTTGTATTTTTATTGAAATAACACAAGTTGTGAAATCAAGAAATTTCTTAAATAAATTATTTTTATAATTCGCTAAAAGAGTTCGTTTCAGTACTCCATGCTTCAGAATTCACGTTTTCGTATGATTCATGTTGATATTATGTTTTTTAGACGAAAAATGTATAAAACGTCTTTTAAAAAAAGATAATATAAGATTTTTACTCGAAATGGTTTCTCATTTAATATTATTTTTTTTAAATATATATAATAAAACCATTTTCATCGCCTATACATAGTTTTCAATACAAAACTCCAAACTAAACCCTTACGAAGAATAGATTGTTTTATTTTTTTGTAATGATTAATAAAAAAAATTAATCAGTGATCTATCTATTTTAGTTAGTAGACAAAATTTTTATTTTCCCCAATTTCATAATAGCCAATTCCTTTCTTTCAATTACTATCATCTTTCGTGTGAATCAGATGATTCTGGTGTTGGCATTAGTTTCTCCGATGTTTTTCTACTTAGAAATCTTTCTGGAAAGACATTGGGTACTTACGGGAAGGACCACGAGAAGGTTGCCAACATCCCTAAACTACAGTGTAGTACCGACTGGATTCGAACTTGGGACACCCAGGTCTTCAGTCTGTGTCGATATCCACTTAACCACCGTCACCTCCCAATTACTACCATGATAATAAGTAACAAATTTTCGTTTATAAAAACTATTTAATGTTTTTCTATTTTTTATAGAAATTTGAAAACCATAAAAATGTATTTTTTTTTTTATGAATAAATTCATTTCTAAAGTCTTAGACTTTAAAATAAATAAATTTTTTCATTCATTTAAAAGAAGAAATATGTGACGTGTTGTTTTCCTGTAATGAGGCAAGTGGCATTACTTGCTAATGACTGTGATCTCTTCTTTTTACATGTAATACCATTCTATATTACTCCTCTTTTTTTTTTAATCTAGAATTTAATTCCCATTTTAGATGTCGTAAAAAAATTACACCTTCTCATAAATACGCTACATCGGCATATTTAATCAACTAAATTCTTTTCCTCCTTTTATTTATGTTTAGACGAAAAAGAAGAAAAAAAAATAAGGTGAACACGACGTGCTTCTTAAACAATCAAAACTCGTTTAAAGAACACTAAAATAATAGAACACGTAATACAATAATAAAAAAGAACATTTAATGGATTCTGTTTATTCACTTTGGTTAACATTGTCATAGATCGAACATCATCAGAAGCAACCAGGGGTTTTACCCCGCCTAATAGACCGGTATCGTCCGGGCCTTCGGGTCTGGATTTACGCCGGTCTATTGGCTGTCGGTCCTGTGCGGTTCTAGGAGGTGCACCCTCCCAGGCTTTGCCTCCCCTCTTTGGGAAGGAGTAAGTTTATTGCTTACTGCCTGAGGCGCCCCTACGGGGAATGTCGACGGCGCTGCCCAGGCAATTTTTAAAAAGCCAGAGTGCTCAAATTCTCGAGCGCTGGTTCTTTCCCCACTTTCCCGACCTTGTCACATCTTACCTTGTGGGAGGAAGATAAATAGAATCATCATTTTCGTGGCGCCATTATCTTATGTGAATTTAATAAAATTTTGACAAAAATGAAGCAGGCTCGATACTCCATGAAAAATAAAATCATTTTTAGCATATCGATTTTTAATCAAAATCTATCATGATTATTACCCATCATTTCCCACCGACCATAAAAACGCTTAGATTGTAGAGATGGAAAGTGGTGTCGCTTCTTGTCGGAAAGGGTTGTCAAGTAGATATCCATCCTCTTGCCTTGCTGGGTTACCATAGTTTGGTTACTTTATCTACAATTTAAATCGGTCTAATTCATACAGTTTGATCAACACAACAGACATGGTCAGGAAAGAGTTACGTAGACAAGAATACACAAAATATGGATACTATACTAGGCTTTTACCAAAATATGTTGAGACAGTAGGCGTGCATGTACTATAAAATAAAAGTGAATTTCCGGTATTTCTTGCTTAATTGGTGTCTAATGGCTATGAATCAAATTCAATGCAAATCTGATATATTTGAATTTTCAAATGTCCCCTAAACCCCTTTAAAATACCCTCAAGAAACTTAAATTTGGGGATTGTTTATTAATTGATGTCTAATACCTATTGTTAAAATTTCACACAAATCGGTAGTAACTGAATTTTCACAAAGAACTTTCATCCCATTTTTGTTTCCTTTGCATTAACCTAAATAAAACAAAATATAGCCCATATTACCCACCTTTATGAATAGAAGCTATTGCTACAAAAAATCTGAGTTATCTGAATGTTAACAAAGAGCTTTCACTCCCTTTTTTATCCCCTTTGCAAAAAACTAAGTATAGCTCACATTTGGATCTCTTAACGCCGAGCAGCTGTATTCCAAAATTCATAATGATCGGTCAATTAGTTTAGAAGTGAATCCTGTACATACAAACATATAACCATACCTCATGTTATATAGATAGAGATATACATACACCTAATAACGCGTTTTGTTTAGCCTTGTTTTTGTTTTGTTTTTTACCTTGTATCTGCCTTGTTATATTGTTTTCTCAACATTTGGGTATATTGTTGTTGTCTTTTGTTGCACATTTTGTGCAGGCACGTCTCCTACCATAAGTTATATTTCTTCATTAAAACAATTTTGTTTTGATTCTTCTTTAGTTAAAATCTGAAGTTGAAGAAAAGGCGGGATCCACTTTCGATGTCTACGAAAGCAAATCCTTTCGACACCAAGTTGTGGCAGGGATGAACTATTTTGTGAAGGTAATTTTTTTTTTTTTTTAATGAATCTTGTATTTGCTATCTGTAATACTAGCTAAATTAGCAGTCTATACTGTGAGTAATAATAACTATGGCCAAGTTATTGGACAAGTAAAGAAGGTGAATGGAGTGAGTATAGAATTTTGTAATGAGCATATAATAGAAACAATAACTGGCTAGGAATGTAAACAGCATGTACTACGGGCCCGGTTGCTACTAAAGAAATTCCATATGTGATTAACGGGCATTTTGCAGGACTTAATTACAGATAATGAATTACTACAGCAAATAAACTGTTAATGTTTGTATGGCATGTTAAGCCCTTAAGTAACTAAATGTTATTATTGGTCCCCCGATTTATAAAATCGGGGGGCTTATGTTTTGAGGCATGTCCGTCCGTTCGTTCGTCCGGATTTTTCTCCGCAACCATCCATTGAATTTCTCTGAAATTTTGCATGAAGTTGTAACTTTGGTCAGGTTAGAAAGTGACATTCTCCGATTTTAAAAAAATATTCTGGTTAGCCCCCCTCAGGAGGTCAAAAGGCCCCAAAATAGCAAAAAATGACATTTTTTTTTTTTTGCCCCATAACCTTTCATCCATCCATTCAATTTCTATGAAACTTGGCCAAAATGTGGAGGCAATTGTTCCTAATAGAAAATAAGTATCGCTAACCTTGGAAAACATCTGGTTCGCGCCCCCAGGGGATCAAAAGCTCCCAAAATGGCAAAAAATGACCCTTTTCTCCCATAACGTTTGATCCATCCATTCAATTTTTCTGAAACTTGGCCAAAATGTAGAGGCAATTGTTCTGGATATAAAATGAGTATCCTTGACCTCAGAAAAATTCTGGTCCGTGCCTCCAGGGGGGTCAAAGGAGAGTCAAAAATGCCCCAAATTGCCCAAATTTATTGCATTTTACATTCGTCACATACAGAGGGGGGCCACGCATGCGCGGCTTGTTTTTGTTTCTCCATTTATTTCTAACAAAAATGCATTTAAGTCAGCATGACTAACAGGACCATTTGTGGTCATGCAGTGCAAACATCTTTGGCATGTGGCAGGTTTTTTGCTTAACCACACCATTTGTTGTAATGGAACCTGTGATAATTGTAGGCCCCATGATCAAGCTTGATATAAGCTCCAATTCGATTTTCTAATTAATTCATGGTTGGACTTTACCTATCTAAAACACGTGTGACTAACGGAACAACTAATTTTGTGACTAACGGGACACTGCGATTAATCTGCACAAAGACTCTCATAGCAAACATAAATTAAAGTTCAGTTGTAATGCTTACATGAAGATACTTTTGAAAAGTGTTTCTTTAAGTTAGAACTACAATTTTTAGTAATAGAAGAACACTCAAAATGTCTCTACAAGTCAATGTCTAAGTAGGGGTGGGACGTAATGGGTGAAAATTTCAGATTCATGCGAGTATTTTTTTGTCTTCATTTATACATAAATAACACTAAACAATCAAACATTTTGGAAATTTTGCAAAATTCAGAAGGTGCAGGCCAAAAATAACCGTTAGGGCTCCACGGGACTCAAAATCCATCATTTTTCGGTGAAAAAGTGGTTTCATGCGACATTGCAGGTCCTAAAACATCCTCAAAAGCTATGAATGGATATAGATGGTTAAATCTGATATAGTACTTGAATTTAGAACCATTTTCAGGCTGTGAAAGGGTTTTCATGAATGTAAAATAGCCAAAAACTATTGGCCTGCACCTTCTGAATTTTCAAAATGTTTGATTGTTTAGTGTTATTTATGCATAAATGAACACAAAAAAATACTACTCGCATGAATCTGAAATTTTCACCCATTACGTCCCACCCCTAGTCTAAGTCGTATTCGTATACTCTACGACGGGCATAACAACACATACCCTATTTCTTCTTTGCTAACTACTCCAGTATCCCCTTCAACAATCTTCACATGCTTCTTAACTATTCACAAAATCTTTTACAACAAAGTTTTTTGTTTTCATCTCATCATCATTCGAGTGAGTTCTCGCCACAGTCATAGTATACAACTACAAATGCTCTGACATGAATTTCAAGATCTTTAAGGCCAGAGTCAGTGCACTGTGTATGCTGGAGGATGACTATATCCTTCATTGATGAATGTTGGAGCACTTGAATAAATCCTTATGAGCAGTTTGTTGTTTTTTGAAACTGAAAATTCATGTGCTATTGAAATGCCTTGAAACCTGGGGCTGCCTCAAAGATTTTGCACAAGTCCTGACATTTGTCCTCGATTTGACTTGAAAAACACATTAACTGGCATGGAATAGCAGTCATAAAATGACTTTGTATTGTTTACAATCGCCCTGCACTGATCTTGGTCGTAAGTGTAGTATCTGTTCCGATGGATACTGCACCCCATAGACTGATATTGTCTTGGCCTTCGAGGCTTGATTTACGCCTGTCTATGGGTCAGTCCTGTGCAGTTCTAGGAGGTCCACCCTCCCGGGCTTTGCCTCCCCTCTTTGGGGAGGAGTAAGTTTATTGCTTACTGCCTGTGGCGCACCTACCGGGGAATGCCGACGGGGCTGCCCAGGCAATTTTTAATGGCCAAAGTGCTCACTTCTCGAGCGCTGGCTTTTCAAGCCCCACTTTTCCAACCCGACCTTGGGTCACATCTTACCTTGTGGGAGTAAGATAAAACTGGCCTTGTGCCTAACTCCTGGAGAGGAGTAAATAAATACTCTAGAAGACACTTATCGCCTTACAATCCCTTCAATTGCGTCAATTGGACCTTTTCCGTGTAACATAGCAAAAAAGTTCCGAATGATATTGAGACCAAAACATCCTTGGAACTCGGGTAAGATACTAGCAATGAAGCCGTTCTTAAGCTGAGTGATGGTTTGTCAGACCAAATATGAAGAATCTTTTTATCGGAGCCAACTAAAGATGTGATTAATTACTCAATAGAATCTTTAGTGTGGTCAGTGCTTTCTGATATAATAATGGCAGATTTACAATCATTTCCATGCCAGTGAGCAGTGTTTTATTCCAGTGAGCAGACTGGACTTCATCTTGCCATTGTGTTGTAAAGTTCTCAGCAAAGTCAATCTGCAGTATTCCTGTATCAAGATTAGAAGGCAAGTCATCTTTTCTTGTATCGATTAGACGGCTGCTGTTTAATGATGTGTCATGCGGCAAGCGTTTCCACTAAGCTGCAGTAGAATTTGTCAACTGCCTTCTCCAATTTGCTCTGGCCACTGTCAGTCACAACTTTGCCCCATTCGTACCAAGTTATTTGCCCCTGCTTATCATAAGTTCCAGACACAGTTTCACTTGGGAACGGGTATTTCAGTTGAAACAGCATACCATTTTTTTAGTCTTCACGATGGTTGTGCTAACATTGGTCAGTTGCTCCACTATATACCCATGTACTTGGAAGGCTAGAGTCATACAAAGGAAAGTTTATGGTAACCTTGTGCACTCGTTTCAAACGCAAAATAAGATGCAGAAACGTATCTGTAATTTGATTGGCCTCACCCCCTCTCTCTCTCTTTCTCTCTTTCTTTCTTTCTTTGCTAGTCACAGTCTTTTCCATAAATACTATTATGGCATGTGATCTATTCCCTGCTTTTGTCTCAGCTCGTTGATCTAGTTGTCTCCATCAATTCGCTGTTTTGATCTCATTGTAATACAGCTTTCAATTCCAGGAGCTTCTTTCCAAGAACTGCATGCTTGTGGAACTCTCTTCCAGCTGACTGTTTTCCTCCTACTTATAGCTTTGGTCTTTTCAAGACTAAGGCCGATGGCCATCTCCTGTCTTTGCAATAATCATATTTCGTTCTTGTTAGCTCCTTTTCATACTTTGTTTTGAGCGATTTCCATAAAAAAAATAAAATGAAGTTCTTGTGATGCATGCAAACAAACATCTACAAATGTAGACTTACAAATCTTTGTTTCCGTATTTTCAACTTTCCACAGATGGTATGCTTCCATCATCAGGTGGCGCTTATGTATCTGAGTTTTCCACATTTTCACTGTAAACTGTTACCCCATCACTTTTCTCAGGAGTCTGCCTACAGATGTAGTCAGCTTCATATCACTTGAAATCCAGGGAGGCACGAGAGCACTCTATCCCTTAATAGACTTCGAAAACGGCCTATGCTAGAAATCTCATTTATTTGATCAATCATAACTCAAAACCAATAAACCAAATTAGTTAAAACTTTGCACAAAATTTTTATTTGATAGGTTCTATAAGTGTGTAGAATTTCAGCATCATTAGTCAAGGCAACCCAGAGATCCAGAAAGGTCAGGCATGATTTTGTGTTATCCGTGTGTACGTACGTATGTGCCACCCTGTATCTCATTAACTATTTGATGGATTCAGCTGATTTTTGGCAGAGAGAGGTTCTAGGGTTTAGTTGATGGCATTTTAATTTCAGTTTACCATATACCTTAGTTTTCCAGAAAATTCCAAAAAACCTTAAAAATGACCATTGTATTGAGGCATAGCCTTTACAAAAGTAGTGACATTCCATGATAAATGCCAGTATACTGAAATCATATGCCCTTAATAGGGTTAAGATGAAAATTCATATACACTAAATGTACAAAAGCAAGGAAATTCCCAATTTTTTTTTTTACACTTTTATTGTCATTAAGTGTATGTGAGCACAACAGGGCTATGTATTTTACTGGTAGGAATTTTTCTTCAGCGCAACTCACACACTTCATCCACTCATGCATAGAGATTTATACTGTAGTGATAATGAAATGGTTTGGTTGATATGTAGTCATACCCTTAATGAAAATAAAAGTGTAAAAATTTAGGAATTTCCTTGCTTTTGTACATTTAGTGTATATGAATTTTCTATCTTAACCCTATTAAGGGCATATGATTTCAGTAGACTGGCATTTATCATGGAATGGCATTAGACACTGACTTTTTAGTTTTGGTAGAAGGGTTAATGAGATGGATGGATTGTCAGTTGATTGATGAAGAATATGATGAGAGGATTTTAAACTGATGAATAGAATGAACAAAATTTGATTACTTATCAGGACGGTACTCTACAGTGTTCATCCACCTGTGCTGGGTTTGTCGTCACCCTGGTAAGCCAGGTTGAAGAACCAGTTTATCTACCATACTCTAAAGCAGACTTTTCCTTTTAGCCTAAACGCCAAATATTTTCTCACTGGAAATAAACACCTTTTTTTTTCTTCTTTTTTTTTACTTCTTTTCAGGTTCATGTTGGAAATGGTGATTATATTCATTTAAGAATATACAAGATGTTGGACAACACCCTGGAATTGACAGACCTTAAGTTGGACCAGAAAGATCACAATGAATTGCTATATTTTTGATTAAAAATTACCATGTTAAATAAAACATATCTTCACAACTGGTGTGTAAATTCAAAATAAATTATTTTATTCATGGTGTTTAACTTGTTTTCCATTAAATATTATTAAAAAAAAATTTTATTTAAAAAAAAAAATTATATATATATATAATTTTTTTTTTTTTTTTTTTTTAAACCATAATGTAATGTTAAAATTAATTTTAATCTTAGCTTTCGAGAATTACAATTCTCCTTGTCAAAGAGTGTTTTTCTTTTTCTTCTTTTTCTTCATCGTCCAATGGTAATGGACTTTTGGGTCAGAAAATCACGTTATGTCTGCAGGCGAGGTTGCGCCAATTTTGATTAGACAGGGTATTTAGACATATTTTAATGGTTTAAAAAATATGTCTATGTACCCTTTCTAATATATATATATATTTAATAGTTTTGTTGTTTGACTAATGAGTGACTGCTTATCAAGGCCAAAAAGCCGCTCGAGGATAAGGGTTAATGCGTTTGTCAGGTGAACAGTGAGAAAAACACCTTGAGGATTGGAGATGATGGTTAAAACTAGGCAGAATTTGACTATTTAAAACATTGGACTTGAAAACGAACCTGTTGTAGTCAGCTGGGAAGCAACTCTGTGGGTTTGTGTTCCAAAGACGGATAGTTTTTGGAAAGAAACTCTGCTCAGAGAAGTTCCGTTTGTGTTTTCAAAGATCTATGTTCCCATATAAAAAGCTTTTTAGATATAACGAAAATAAAATTTTGGTTTGGGATACCTACTATTAGAGCCGCAACGAACCGACAATGAGAATCTTGTTATTGTGTTACTTTTTTTATGTACTAATGAGTAACCACGTATCAAGGCCCAAAGGCCACTCAAGGATAAGCAGTTGATGAGTGTCAGGTGCACGGTGAGACAACACTTGAGAATTGGTAACGATGGTTGGAACTGAGCAGAATTTGATTATTTATGCGGACGGCTCAACAAGAATTTGTTTACATTGGACTTGAAAACGACCATGTTATAGTCAGCTGGGAAGCAGCATCATGCTATTGTGTTCCACAGACGAGTAGTTCTTGGAAAGAAATTTTACTCATGGAAGTTCAGCTTAGTTTTAGAAAAAGAAAAAAAAATTATTTACAGTGGTTGTAGTCAGAGAAATATTTGTTGTGAATGTTTTACAGGAGGTGGGATACCGGAGATTTTGGTATTTGAGATGCTGTGTCAGGATACCAGAGACCAGAGACTTTGGTATTTAAGATGCTGCAAATTTCCCAGACTCCGGGGTGAGCAACACCAGGCAATGTCTCACGCCTACTTTCCATGCTGTCCGATCCAAAAGGTTGGTATCAGTCATGTTGCATGCAGTCAAATCACTTCTTACACAGTCAAGCAAGGTCTTCCTTAGTCTACCACGCTACCTAGTATATATCCTTGTGCATATCCAGGCATGTTATGGCCAAACCACCTGAGACACCAAGCACATAAAGCATCTATAATCCCACCAATACCAAGTTTCTGAGGAAGTATGGTAGAAGGGATCATTTTCTCCAGTTTGCGGCCACACATTCACATGGTCACTAAGCTGAAGCCGAGTCAGATCAGAAGTATTTGGGGCTAATGTTTCACTTCTATGCAAGATGACAGAGCGAACACAGGTTGAAAAGACTTTACCCTGAATCTTGAAGAGAATCTGCCTAGCTGTAAACCTTGTCCTGAGTCCTGAAAGAATTGTCTAGATGTAAAGATTGGCAGCAGCTTCCTGAACCTTCCCCAAGCTACACAACAGCGAGCAGTGATATCACGTTCGCAACCACCACCAGCATTCAACAGATGACCCAAGCTTCATCTAAATCTAAATGTGCCAGAGTTCTAGTATCGATTAGGCTTACAACACCATGACATCTGCGACAAACATAATCCGGGTCAACTATCAGTCTATCGGTAAGATCACTACACTTTTTGTGGATCCGTAGTTTGCACTGGGAGCATTCAATGGTGTTTACACCCCCGCTTCTGCGACAGACAGCTCAAAAGTTATGCGATCAAATCCGTTTTTTTTTTTTTAGTCTGGATTATGACACCATTGACCAACCATATTTTCTGAAAGAAAGGGGCGTGGCTTAGCAATAGCATTGACAAAGTCATGACAACAATGTAAGCCTGCCCATCCCCTCGCCTGGTTGGAGGTAGTAGTCATAACAACTATTAAAGGAAATATTTATTTAAGAACAAAAACTATTTTGAAACAAAGAGTATTTTTTGTGTTGGCCGTTTTCGTACACACACACACACACACAATACACCTAGAAAAATCGGTGAATAAGGATAGGCAATTTCGTTTGTTCTTGCTTTATTATGTACGAAAGTGAGTGGCTTAACTTAGCATCTTCCATATGTGTTTGATTGTTTTTATTTTACAGCATATGAACATTTTTCGATTTATTTAATGCCCACTCCAGTTATTTTGGTACAAAGGTTTTATGCTTCAAGTTTTCAAATATTTAATAGTGTGAGGAAAGAAAATTTCCTAAAAAATGAAACGGTAGTATATGGAATTAGTTGATGAGCATGAAAACAAACTAGTTACAAATATTGACACAGAAACATGTTTAAAGCATTAATGAGCCCCGATATTCATAACAATGATTTGACCACACAAATCGAAATATCAGAGCTCATGAACGTTTTAAACATGTTTCTGTGTTAACATTTGTAACTAGTTTGTTTCATTCTTATCAACTCATTCCATATACTAACCATTTCATATTTCATAGTGTAATATATTGGATGGCCTTGTGTCCATCCGAGGACATCGTTTTAGGAGCTAGTTGACGGAGGCAAGAGATCAGGATTAAAGTCTGTGGAAAGAGTGAAACCGGAAGTGAGGAAACCTGTGAATCATGTGACATAAACAACGAACTTGTGAATTACGTAGATCTTGTGGAAGTTCACTGAGAGGAGACATATTCTAAATATACTGACGTTAATCTTTTTCTCAATTCCTTCACTGAGCTCCGACAAAGGATATAAGAATCTGAATAAAAAAAACAAGTTGTTTATATCATTCATCTGAGTTAATTTATTGATCCTAGCGGAACCTCGTGGAAGTTCCATGCTTACTTTCCTCATCTATCTGTATAATTTACTTTTAATGATAATATTTTGTTTGAAACAATAAATTTATGTTAGGTTTAATAATATTAATCAAAAACTGTATGACTACATATCAACCAAACCATTTCATTATCACATCACTACAGTATAAATCTCTATGCATGAGTGGATGAAGTGTGTGAGGTACGCTGAAGAAAAATTCCTACCAGTAAAATACATAGCCCTGTTGTGCTCGCATACCCTTAATGACAATAAAAGTGTAAAAATTTGGGAATTTCCTTGCTTTTGTATATTTAGTGTATATGAATTTTCATCTTAACCCTATTAAGGGCATATGATTTCAGTATACTGGCATTTTTCATGGAATATAGTTTAGGCTTCAGACAGACGGACAGACAGATACATAATCTCCATTATTATTAGATTATAAGACTGGTCAAGATTCGTTTCTATAGAATAATTTTTCAGGCCCAGTTTCTTAGCCTTACTGAACTGCTTTCTGATAGTAAGCTTATTTCTTATTGGCGCATAGTTCAGAGTAACCAACAATAGACGATTCTTTTAGATGACCAGAACAAAGTTTCCACCATAGAACCATTATTAAATGTTTTCCATTGCAACCTTCACCTTGAACAGATTGCAAATAAGAATTTCTAACCTAATCCGTCTCACACTCTCTACCTGGTTCTAACCCATGTACCATCGCCAGTGTTGCATCCCTGTACTTGTTTTACAAATACTTCAACAGAATTTTCTCCAACAAACTTACTGCAATTGTATCCCTTTAATGTAAATACCCCTGATCAACCTGACGAGCAGCAAAATCCCGCCCCTCACTTTAGAGGTCCCCAGATTCCTGAAAACTTTTTACTCTAATAGCTTCTTTCCTGGAAACGCTTGCCATTGGCATTCCATCCCTGCTCCCTGTTTAAATATTTTGAAAACCTGGACAACTTCAATTTATTTTCAAACTACCTTATTCACGTAACCGCGTGCTACACACAACGGCATATCAACATTTATCGTCTATAACATCAAGACGAATTTCAACTTGACTGCGATAAATATGTCTCAGTCGAGTAGGATTATACTTAAAAAGAAGAGAAGAAAAAAATATGCTTATACTTCTGACAAAGATATTTATCATCGAAAGTACTCAAGTTTAAAAAAAAAGAAGTTTTTAAAGTAAATAAATAATTTATTTTAAAAAACAAATAATTTGCATTGTCCAGGTTTTCAAAATATTTAAAAAAAATATTCTCCTTATTATTGCCATTCCAGCAACGTTTTCAATGTGTGACTTTTCAAACTATATATATATATATATATATATATGAGTGAAATATTTTGAAAATCAACAATCCTGCAATTTAAATGAAAAATTCATTTATTTAATTATTTTTTTATTTTATTTATTTATTTATTTTTTAAAATGAACTTTTCATTTAAATTGCACGATTGTTGATTTTCAAAATATTTCACTTAAATACATTCTCATGCATGCTTCAAAGATGTCAATTTCCTTACTATATATATATATATATATATATATATATATATATATATATATATACTCACAAACTAAGTTTTTACTACAGGTGGTTCGATGAAAGAGCCTACTTTATAACAAGCCCTGTGCTTTCATTTCATAGAGGCAGGGGAGATGAAAATAAGGAGATGTTAAGGCGTCATCTTGTCTCCAGAATCTATCTAATTATCATTGCGTCTATGTAAAGGATTTTGTTTCTCAATATTGGTTGATAAGGGTGCTGCATGTAGTATTTTGACCCTTAATTTCTTTAAAGACAAAACCACAAGCCTCTCCTGTTGTACTCCAGGCTGTGAACCACTCTCCCATACACATGTTTAGTCAAGTCTCTCAGTTGTCTGACCTACAATTATGTCGAGACTTCACGTGGATCTTCGTAGTCGCAGATACATCTTAGGTGCTGACTTTCTCCATCATTTTAACTTGCTGGTGAATATGTGTTATTAGTAGAAAGTGTTATGACCAACTCCTATATATTATTAGTAAGTAACGGAAATCGTCGCACGAAAGGAAAAACAAAACCTTTTTTATAGGGTTTATTCAATTACCTATACCGTGTGGTATCGGTGGAGGAAAGGTGGACAGTTTCTAAGTGAGAAAAGGAAAAGTGGCAACTCCTTAGGGTTGCAGAAAGTCTGTCAACAGTTATCTTCAGGTGAAGATAGTCGATGCTTGAGCGTCCAGTAGATAGAGACAGGAGAGAGAAAGGGGACCTCTTTCCTCGTTTTCAGGAATCTCTCTGCTGATTGACCGTGATTCCCAGAGGGGCTGAAGTAGTTCCTCAGGTGACATATCGATTCAATGCGCCCTGCAAGCTGATTGGTCAGTGTGTGATCAAATTGCATAACAGGGACATTTTTCCGAGAGAGAAAATAAGTCTTTATTTATGACTGCTACATAGACGCAAACTGGTAGATTCACGTACTAAATGACCAATACCTGGTATGAATGCTTTTAGACCACTTACTAGTCCTGTATTTTTATAGCCTCTACTGAAGATCCTTATCAGTTGCTACTAAATTCTTTTCCGGATTTGACCAATTTGAGTTTTGAAATAAATCAGCCTGATCACTCTACGATACATTCATTAAGACTACTGCTGCCTCTGTTTATTTTTCACGTCTTTGTCATCTCTTTCCCAAGAGGTTAAAGCAGCGAAAGCTGAATTTAATCACATGCTCCAGCTAGGGATTATTTGTTCCTCGTCTAGCCTTTGGGCATCTTTTTTTTATCATATGGTTCTGAAGCGTTCCGGGGATTGGCGTCCCTACAAGAGATTTTGTCATTTGAATGCAATTACTGTTCCGGATCGCTATCCTGCCCCTCACATTCAGGATTTCGCTTTGTCTTTGCATGGTTGCAAAGTTTTTTTCAAAATTGTATCTAGTAAATGCTCAACACCGAATTCCGGTTAATCTGGTTGATATTCCGAAGACCCCTGTGACTACTTCTTTCAGAGCGTTTTAATTTTTAACCATGCCATTCACTTATCTAATACAACTAGTACTTTTCAGCATTCTATGGACAAAGTAGTACATGACCTAGATTTTGTATACAATCATATTGACAATATTTTAATAGCTAGCTCTTCGCTGGAGGTACATTTCCATCTTCTTTTTGAACGTTGGCAACGGTACCCTGTTAAATGTACTTTTGGTGCTACAAGTCTTGCCTTCTCGAGTCATATCATTAGCCCAAATTGAATTTCACCCCTTCCTGAATAAGTTAAAGCTCTGCAGGATTTATAGCCACTAACTTCTCTTCACCAACTGCAATATTTAACTGGGATTGTTAAATTATTATAAACGTTTCATCCCGTGCTACGCAGATATCACTGCTTCTTTAACCAACCTTTTTCAAAAATAGAAAAAAGAAGGATGTAGCTAATTTATTTAATAACTGCCAACTGAAAGTCTTTAAGAGGCAAAGAGGAAGCTTGCAAATTCTTCTTTGAGTCACATCCCATACCTGATGCTAAATTTTCTCGAGTCATGGATGCATCTAATTCTGCAGTCGGTGCAGTTTTACAGAAACATCACGAGCAGCAAATTCAACCATTGTCCTACTTCTCTCGTCAATTGATGCATACAGAAACTTGATATGGTACTTTTGGACCTGAACTGTTGGCTATTTACTTAGCGATTAAACATTTTTGTAACGCATTTGAGGGTCGGGAATTTGCCATTTATAAGGACCATTGTCCCCTACCGTTCATGCTACATGCTAAGTTGGACAAATATTATTCCCCTCGGGAAGCTAAGCATTTGGATTTCATTTCCTAGTTCTCTAGCGACACTGCTGCAGACGCACTGTCTCGTCTTCCCATCAGTGCTATTTCTTCATCTGAGGACATCACCCTTCATCAAATAGCTTTAGACCAGCTTTGGACCAGCCATCTTTGGATATTTTAGATCTGTCAGCTAAAGAATTTGCTACCTGCAAATTGCAGTACATTCCCATCCCCACAGCGAATGAGTAAATCATGTGTAAGACTTCTATGAATTCACTTTGTCGCTTCGTTCCAAAAGTTCATCACAAAACTGTCTTTTCTTCTTTTTACGGTCTGAATCATCTCAGAACTTCTGCCAAAGTGAAGCTAATTTCAGCTAGATTCTTCTAATCGAATATGAGATGTGAAATCACTGCCTGGACCCGTTCCTATTTACCCTGCCAGAAATCTAAGGTCCACAGGCATATATGAGCACCTCTCAGAACTTTCAGTACTCCTGATACATTATTTAACCATGTCTACATTGACCTTATGGGGCCTTGGTCGGTTAGCCAAGGCTACTCCTACCTGTTAACCTGTACTGATCGTTTTTCTCGTTGGCCTGAAGTCATCCCATTGAGTGATATTTCTGCTGAGACTGTAGCATGTGCCCTGATCGTGTCTTGATTTAGCGTTATGGTATCCCTGCTACAATGAATACTGCAGGAAATTCGGATCCTATCTATTTCAAGAACTTTCCAAAATTCTGAGTATTAAACATACAAGGAACACTGGGTAGCTTCTAATAGTATGATCGAGTGCTTACAATTTATGACTTTCCTTCATTCTCTACAACACTAATATCGAAGAGAATTTAAAGATTTTGTTTTCTACAGCCTATGTAAAACGGTTAAAAATAAATTTAAATTGCTATTTACTCAGCGTAAAATGTATATACTCGGTGGATTAATACAACAAGCAAACATATGTGATAAAAAGGTGCATATTATTGTTAGCAAAAATTGCGCTTCTTGGCTCTTTTCAGAACAGATACTACACTTTGATTCTGGCTAAAGAGCCAAGAATGTTGCCTAAATACATTCTTGGCTCTTTAGCCAGGATCAAAGTGTAGTATCTGTTCTGATGGATACTACACCCTATAAACCGGTGTCGTCTTGGCCTTCGGGTCTTGATTCCGCCAGTTTGTAGGTTTGTCCTGTGCAGTTCTAGGCGGTCCACCCTCCCAGGCTTTGCTTCCTCTCTTTGGGGAGGAGTAAGTTTATTGCTTACTGCCTGAGGCGCCCCTACCGGGGAATGCCGACGGGGCGGCCCAGGAATATTTTGTAGGCCAGAGTGCTGACCTTCTTGGGCGCTGGCTTTTCAAATCCCACTTTCCCGACCTTGTGTCACATCTTACCTTGTGGGAGGAAGATAAATAAAATTATTGTTAGCAAAAATGGTAAATTTGTAGATTAACACTCTCCGCTGAATCACCCCCCCCCCCCAAAAAAAAATAATGAGATTCTACTTTTTTTTAGGCAATTATTTAAGAACACCCTGAAAAATATTTCCTAAAAAACAAAAATGAAACAATACAATTATTTTAGAATTTAGAGTAAGGGGTCAGTTTCATATATAAATTTAATGCAAAATGATCTATTTCTGGGCCATTCTAGAGTTTTAGGTCTGAGTGACTACCCGTTAGGGTTAGGTTTAGAATTAGGGTAGGGCAGTTACCCCCCCCCCCCCTCCCCCCAAAAAAACTATGGGAGTGTTCCAGTGGCAAGGCCCCTTACAAAAAACTCCCTTAGCTCTACCACTAACTCTAAGTCTGAGTGGCAAAGCCCTCTCCACCTTAACCCTACCACTAACCCTATTTCCGAGTGGCAAGCCCCTCAAAGCTCTTCCTTAACCCTACCATTAATCCTAAGTCCGAGTGGCAAAGCCCAGCCACCTAAAGAAAACTTCACTTAACCCAACTCCTAGCCTGTAGCGAGTAGCCCTCCCCCCCCCAAAAAAAACCCCTTAACCTTAAGTCCGAGCAGCAAGCCCCCCCCCCCCAAAAAAAACCCTCATAAAACCACACATAATTGCTTACAAAAGTAGACCCTTCTAAAAAAAAAAAGAAACGCACAAGATTTATCTCCTAAACAAAAAAATATTGATTAACTGCTCTAAAACACTAGGATGATCCTGAAAGGGGGGATCATTTTACGTTAAATTTATATGTGAAACTGATACCCCATTCTAAATTCTAAATTAATTGTTTTTTTTTCTTTCTGCCGCTTTTCAGAGTGTTTACAAGTAATCGTCCAAAAAATAGAATCACATGGGGGGGGGGTAGCGGAGGGTGTTAATCTACAATAACACTGCAAAAATAATAAACACATTTGTATTATTTGGATTATTGAGACTAATATTCACAACGTTTCGGCCGATGTAATCTCCGACCCTTTAAGTGCATCTTTTTGAATTTGGGAATATTCTAGCTGAACTCCTTCTTCTGAATTGAACTCTTTATTTGATTGGCGATTTTGCAGTATAGTTAACAAGAAAAAAAGATTTACAACAAATAACTTTTACCAAACGCAAGAAAATTTAATCTTCTATCGACTCGCATAGCTTTTCAGTTTTGGAACATTTTTTTTAAGTGTTTACTTTTTAAAGATTTTGTATCGTTGCATCGGAGGCTTTTAAAAACGGATGCAAGATGGTTGCTATTTCTTTACTTAATTTGAAGATTCGATGTTGTTAAACATTCGACATCGAATCTCCACATCAGACTAATATTCACAACATTTCGGCCGATGTAATCTCCGACCTTCTTTAAATGTATCTTTTTGAACTTGGGAATCTTCTAGTTGAACTGACCGGCAGCACTTTTACCCGCCGCCCACCGCCGCCCAGGCGCCAGCATTTTGGCTCACGTGACTCAATCGTAGTCACTTATAAACAGAATAGTCTTCCGTATTAACAATTAGCATATATCCCACCCCCAATACATTTTTTTTTGTTTATTAATTATTTACCTTACGAAATAGAATGAAGATTGATGGATTTTCCGCCCTCCGCCACCCACCCCCCGCGCCAGCATTTGAGCTCACGTGACACAATCGCCGTCATTTATAAACAGAATATTCTTCGTTATTAACACTTAGCATATATCCCCCCCCCCAATACATTTTTTTTGTTTATTATTAAAATGTATTGGGGGTGGGATATATGCTAATTGTTAATACGGAAGACTATTCTGTTTATAAGTGACTACGATTGAGTCACGTGAGCCAAAATGCTGGCGCCGGGGGCTGGGTGGCGGTGGGCGACCTGGGCGGCGTGGGCAGTGGGTAAAAGTGCCACCCAACTGAACTCTTTATTATTTGATCTACGGGATGGGGGGGGGGTAGATTGTTCTTATTCCGCCAGCCATGGGCGGGTAGAAGTGTTAATTTATCTTATTCTTAATTATCGCCTGTAGTAAGGATTGAACCTTCAATCTTCAGAAGACTCCCGAGTTCGATATAAATATTCCCAAGTTCGAAAAATGGAACTGATGAAGACCGGAGGTCACATCGGCCGAAACGTTGTGAATATAACAACCAAGATACCCCGCCTTATAAACCGGTATCGTTCGAGCCTTCGGGCCTGGATTTACGCCGGTCTATTGGTTGTCTGGTCCTGTGCAGTTCTAGGAGGTGCACCCTCCCAGGCTTTGCCTTCTCACCCTTTGAGAGGGGGTTAGTTTATTGCTAATCACCTGAGGCGCCCCTACCGGGGAATGCCGACGGGGCTGCCCAGGCAATTTTTAAACAGCCAGAGTGCTCAAATTCTCGAGCGCTGTTTTTTTTCCCCCACTTTCCCGACCTTGTGTCACATCTTACCTTGTGGGAGGAAGATAAATCAAAAGATGAGAATAATAGTCCAAATAATCCAAATTATCAATCCATATCTAAAGAACTCCGAAAAATAAACAAATTATTTTTAGCATAAAAATATGAGTGAATAACAGTTTTTATTTTAAAAAAATTTCCCCCGTTTGGATTATTTATTTAAAAATTAAATCGTTCTATGCACCTTTTTTATTCGTATGTGAGTAAACAAATAATTGTAGTAAACAGTGTTGGAAATTGTGCATGGTGGGGGCGAATCTTATTGGTTGAGTTGGGTTTTCATGTTTGCTTTTTTCAGCCCTCTGATTGGTTGCCCTCGCCGGGGCTCTGGCTGACTACCCCGCAGCGAAATCTAAAACCGGAAGCTGCCTCTTCGGCAAAACCCCTGAAGTGGGGAGAATATGTGCATTTTTTGACTGTCTAACAAAAAGACAACCTCGAACACTTTGGAGAAATTCCTCCTTTTACGTTTTTTAAAACGATAACTTTTAGACCTGAATAGTCTACCCTAACAGATTCTATAAGTAAATGGTTTCTATTTTATTTCACAGGCTTCTCTTAAGAGAATTAAACTAATAACAGACTCTTCCAGAGTCGCGAGAAGTCGGCATATTTTTCGCAATTCCCCCTGACTGAGAAGACTGAAATTCATCTCAAAGTAGGTTTGTCTTTCCATCGCCTTTTTCTTGCACTCTGCTGAGTTCTAAATTGTGTGAGGATTAAATTCCTCGCATAGTTTATTTTGCGAAAAATCCTAGTTTTATACCTTTCTCGTTTATTTGGAAAAAGGGTCTATTGCTAGTATTTAACTCGTGCCTTAAATTAATTTCGTAGGCCGTTTGAAATTATCATGACGT
This sequence comes from Sepiola atlantica, assembly GCA_963556195.1. Lineage (NCBI taxonomy): Eukaryota > Metazoa > Mollusca > Cephalopoda > Sepiida > Sepiolidae > Sepiola > Sepiola atlantica. The sequence continues at coordinate 23,406,550 of OY744543.1, forward strand.
TGGAGTTATATACATAACATAAATTGTTTAGCGCTTAATACTGCTACTAAATGTATCATAACTAAATTAACGTTTTACATTATCGTGGTTTACATTGACGTTTTAAGTTAACGTGTTGAAAAAAAATATATTAGAAGGGAATAAAATAAATCCCTTATTATAAAATTGGGGTATATGTTACGACGCTCAGCACAGTCGCGAACGGGGTCCAAAAAAAGAACGAGAAAGGGTTTAAAAGCATAAATTTGCAACAAGTGAAGTTGACCTGCGACGAGAATAGATATTTTTCTATTTACCTATGTAATTTGTTTTTATTTTTACGTATTATAAATGGGTTTTTATTAGATGTAAAAAAAAAAAAAATGTATTGTTTTTTTTCCCAAAGGCTTGCACAAAATTCAAGATGGCGATTCACGTGCTTCCTTACCAAATGCCCCCCCAAAAGCAGCCATGTTTTTCCCAACTTACGGTGATAAAACTATTGATTTCTAATAAATAGCGGTTGTAACGGTCTAAAAATACAAACAAATAGCACATGCAAGTTTAAAATTAACGGTGCTTCTTGCTTAAAAGTCCGAAAAAAAGATTTATTTGTCTTTTACTGTTAAAGAGGTAAATAAGGGGCAGTAACTCTTATCAACTGTTGTTATTACATGTAACGTAATTTACAGAAAATTAATTAGTAATAAATGAACAACAAAGTATATAGCAATGGAAAATTTAAGAATTTATTGTGTTTATACTTAAAATTCAGCAATTTGTTTGCAAATTTGGGCAATTTCTGCCGCCACATGAATTCTGCGAGATAGGAATCCACCATTTGCGTGTGGGTGCCACATTCAATTTTATTTATTTCTTTTTTGCTTCACACCACATACGTTCAACGTGTTTGGTGGTGGCCCCGGTTTGTGGATCAACAAAATTGTACTTGTGATTCACACGCAAATGATGGAATCCTTCGGCACCAAGGCGATCGTATGCTCGTAAAATCTGGCTCAAAATTACAATTAAGAGTTACTGCCCCTTATTTACCTCTTAAACAGTAAAAGACAAATAAATCTTTTTTTCGGACTTTTAAGCAAGAAGCACCAAATTAACTTTTACAGCTTACAGTTACTTTTATTTGTTGTAAATTTGTTTTTTTAGCGTTTTTACTCTGCTGAGTCTCGTAAAAGATGCCCCGAGGCTATTAATTTTTTTTGTTTTTTTTCTTCAAATGAGATACGTCAGTACTATAAAATAAAATAAATAATAATTCTGACAAATTTAATCGTAAAATTTATCTCATTGACTATTTTTCTTAATAAATTTGAGACAATGGATATCCACGTGGTTTTGGGATGGAGCTTATTTTCAATTAGGCTTCACGGCAGAAAACCTTACCATATTTCGTTAAGGGCACGCATTGTTCCTTGGTAAAACGAATACAATTAATAAAAATAAATAAATAAATTCTTTTTAGCGGTCTTTGAAGCGATTAATCTCAAAGGGCTTTAATTTAAACTACCGCTTATTATTCTCATGTTATTATTCTCGTTTACACATCGTATGTAAACGATGTTTTAAGGAAAAAATTATTTAAAAATAAATAAATAAAATAATTTGTTTTGGCTGTCCTTCAGGAGTTTTAATTCGAATACAACTATTGTTTTTCGTCTTTAATGTCGCACGTAAGCGATATTAAAAAACAAAAACAAATTTATTTAGCTGTCTTGAAGTGATTAATTTCAGAAACTTTTTGTATTCTCCCCTTTTTTACGGTTAACTATATCCGTTCCTTGCGACTCCATAGTTTTTAGTGTTCGCGCGCCTTTTTCAATATGAGCGCCGGTAAGGATCTATTGGCTAGAGTTGAAGCTAAGAAGTGTCGGATATTGAACACGGTGGAATGGTTGAAAGAGAAAGCCTCTCCGTCTTCAAGTCAGTGGAGAGATGGATTTCGGAACTTGACGAAATTATCGACCAACTGGTTCTGAAGTCCCCTCACGAGGAGAGAAGAAAGATTTGCCTTGAGGCAGAGCAGTTTTCTGCTGAAATAAGAGAGGAGCTACTTCGGTTGAGGGGTAGTCATGAGGTTAAAAAACCCTCCACTCATCTGCCTTTACGGATGGACTTGGAATGCCCCAGCTTTAGTGGAGCACCTTCGGACGATAAGTTCGAATTTAGAACTTTTTTACGGAGGTTTGATTTCTGCACCTCCAACGTGGGGGAAGCGGACAAACTGCTTCTACTAAAGTCCAAATTGAGGGGGAAGGCTTATGATTTGATAGCCAGTTTTGACGTCACTTCCAGCAATTATGTCGTGGCCTTGAATTGTTTGCGGGAAAAATATTTAAACCCGTCTCTCATCAAGGACCGTATATTGGAGGAGATAATGCCTCCGACGGTACCCATATCAAATTTAGAGGACCTCAGGACCTACGTTGAACAGGTCAAAATGGACTTGTCGGAATTAGATAGGTCCTTTGGAACTGACTTCTTCTCTGAGAGTTCCACTTCGGGCATTATCTTCGCCCATCTATTATTTCGTAAGTTCCCTGTTAGCGTCAGGAGGGAACTGATGTCCAGAACGAAGGAACGTTTTCCTACGTTCCTATCTATTATGACAAACTTCTTTGACATCATAGATTTTTTACAGGCAGCGCCTTTGAACGTGAAAAAGCGGGAATATTTTGCACCCAATACGCCACCTGCTTCTTCACTTGACATCAAACCGACTCATGGCGACAAATTACCATGAAAGAATGGCCAAATCAAAAAGGGGTTCGAATGCCCCAAAACCTAATAATAATGGTTTCCCGCAAAGGTTTTGCAAATTATGCAAACTAGCGGACCATGCCGTAAAGGACTGCCCAAGGTATTCCTCTTACGATTCGAGGGTTTCACGAGCCAAAGAGCTTCAACTATGTATAAGATGTCTGGGGGTCATGGGGAGCAGGGATGTCCTGGGAGGAAAGGATTCCCTTACCCCTGTACTACTTGCGGATTAAAGAATCACTTTTCTAGTATGTGCCCCCAAGCTTCTAAATCATTTGTCGGAAAGACTTGCACGGATGGCGACAACTGTCTATTCCCGGTGATTAGAGTGTCCTTGAAGGCTAAGGGCGTCCCAGTGAGTTTTTATTGTATTTTGGACACTGGGAGCCAAAAATCTTTCTTTTCTCAATCTATTTTACAGGAACTGGGAACTAGGGAAGAATTAGTACCTAGGCCAGTTACTATGCCTGTAAACACTATTATTGGTGCGAGAACTATGGACCTTCATGAGCTCGATGTCTCCATTAAATTAGATAACCAAAAACCTTTTCCGTTTGCTGCCCTGTTTTCGGACTGCCTTAACTTGAGATTTCAAGCAGAAAGGTTTGACGAGATCACTTCCAATATAGCGGAAGCTGGCTTTCGTCTCTGCCATGGATACAGGGATCTAAATGGGAAGGATCTCCATGGCCTTGTCGGATTGGATCTGATTCAGCACATAAAAAAATTCTGTGTGGTAGAATGCTTAAAAGGTACCGCATGGAAGATGTCCAATAGGATTATTCCCTTTGGAGATGGGCGTAATTTTTTGAAGCCCGAAAAAATTAAAACTCACAGGGAGTTGCCTCCCTTTGATCAAGTTTGTGCTTCCTTACCCGCTTGTTCTACTTATTTGGTGGATAGAGCAATGGACCCTATCAAGTCGTACTCGGACTCCTTGGGTCCTTTTTTTGAAGAATCTTCTGTGGAGCGCGGTATTGAACACTTCCTTTCACTGGATTCTGTTGGCATCGATGAGAAGGCTAAACTTTCTTCATACGATGAAACCAAAATAGAGGATTTCAAGAGAACAGTGGTGCTAAAGGATGGCAATTATTATGTCGATCTACCATGGGACTACGATAAGTTGGCTCAGGTAGACTCCAATTATGTACCTTCTCTGAGAATTATGCAGAGAGTTGCTGTCTCCCTGGAGAGGCAGGGATTGTATGATAAATATCTACAAGTGTTCGATGACTACGAAACCTTGGGCATTGTTGAACCCTTCTCTGTTACTCCTGGGGAGTATACCAAATATTGTTGGATTCCCCACAGACCCGTATTTAAAGAGGGCCTTGGAGTAACCACTAAAATCCGCCCTGTCTTCAATTGTTCCTTGAAAAGGAAAGGGGGGGGGGTTCTATTAACGATGCAGCTTATGCTGGTGTGAATTTAACAGCGCAGCTGCTCGACTTATTATTAGCTTTTAGGAAAAACAATTGCGTCCTCTTGGGAGATCTCCGAAGAGCCTTTTTGCAAATTCGCCTGCGCACTGAGCAGGACAAAAACAGATTTTGTTTTTTCCTTAAAATTAAGAAATTGTGTACATATAGGTACAATTCCATTATTTTCGGCTTCAATGCCAGCCCTTTCATCTTGAGTTACATTCTCAAGCTTCACGCTGAAAGATATAATCCTGATGAGTTTTCTTCTGTAATGACTTCCAACTTTTATGTTGACAATTTGATCACCACTGGACGAAATTGTGAATCCCTCCTTGAAGTGTATAGTACTGTGCGCGAAAGATTAAAGGAGGCGGGATTCGATCTTCAGTCCTGTAATTCTAACTGCACTGAGTTGCAGAAACAAATGTTAGAGGATAACGCTATTGCTTCCCCTTTTCCTTCCTTTGAAAAAGTCCTGGGGTACCGTTATTCCCCTACCCTAGACACTGTCAGTTTGAGCCCTGTTGTGGTAGATACCACAGCCAACACAAAGCGTGGGATTCTTTCCCAAATTTCTAGCCTTTATGATCCCTTGTCATTACTGCTTCCAGTTACTATACAAGGCAAAGTACTTGTTAGTCAACTATGGAAGGACAAACTTTCCTGGGATCAAAAAATCCCTGAGATTTTAACTGCCTCTTGGCAAGCCCTAGCCAAAGAATTGAACAGGCTGGGTGTTTTTGAGTTTCCCCGACGCGTGTTAGTGGATGACTCCCCAGTGCAGCTTATGTTTTTGTGATGCATCTAGGCTCGCTTACGGGTTTTCTCTCTATGTAAAACAAGGGTCACTATGTTCCCTGTTATTTGCCAAGGCGAAAGTGGCTCCTCTTAAAAAGAAGACCCTTCCTACCTCGGAACTTTTGGCCATTTATTTAGCCCTTAAGGTAGTGCCTAATGGGTGCTTAAGCATATCCGCCCCGACATTAAAAAATTTAAAGAATGTATAAACGTTATTATGTACTTACGTGTTAGCTGAAAATAAGATTGTGCAGAAAAAATTACGCAAATTCATCTAGTAGTTATTTAATTATAAGAAAAAGAAAAAAAAATGATTTAAATGATTTTACGTAGATTTTGACATTTTTAAATATGAGTTATCGTTCTTGACCACTGGAAAATCTAAGATACAAAATGGTGGAAATATCTACCGAGTGAAAAAATCGTTAAAATCGTTTTTTTTTATAATTAAATAACTACTGAATGAATTTGCGTAATTTTTTCTGCACAATCTTATTTTCAGCTAACACGTAAGTACATAATAACGTTTATACATTCTTTAAATTTTTTAATGTCGGGGCGGATATGCTTAAGCACCGCCTAATGTACTGAAAGCATTGGGGGCTATCAATGTTGATTCCCTTTTTCTGGTATCGGATGCTCAAGTAGCCTTATCTTGGGTCTTGAATGGGAAAGGAACTAAAACCAACATTTTTGTAGAAAACCGTGTGAAGGACATAAAAAAAATGCTAGACGAATTTAATGAAAAGTTCCAGGTTCTCCCTCGGTTCAAATACGTTCCTTCATCCGAAAACCCGGCGGACTTATTAACTAGGGGGATTACTTCCTCTAAGCTCGAACAATTGTTTGAATTCTGGGTACACGGCCCCAACTGGTTGAATCAACCGGTAATTGACTGGCCAGTGTCTCCTTTACCTTGCCTCAACGATGCAAACAAAAAGGTAATTTCTTGTATGTTCTCTGATGGTCCCAGCGCAGGTGAGAACTACTTCCCCATTTATATTAACAATTATTCGTCATTAACGAAAACAATTAATGTTCTGGAAAAGGTGTTGAGGTTCTGCGATAAGCTGAAGCGCCGAGACACTGACACCAATCATAGAGCTAAGCTATTGCTCTTTTCTTATATGCAGAAGGAAGAATATCCTTTTGAGTTAGAATACTTGCGCCAGTCCTCTAATAAAGCTGTTCCTCCAACAGTATCTGCGCTTGGCTTATTCCTGGATAAGGACGGTCTGATGCGAACGAAAGGTCGCATTCAGAATACTGACATTCACCCCTTTGATGTCAAATTCCCTATACTTCTAGGGAAAAATCATCATTTGACCGAGTTGGTCATCAGGGAAGCACACTTAAATTGTTGCCATCTAGGAACCAACTCAACTCTTGCCAAGTTGAGATTATCAGGATTTTGGATCCCGCAGGGGAGACAATCAGTGAAGAAGATTCTTCGCAACTGCATTATTTGCAAAAAAAATCAATTCGATGCCCTTCAAAACTCCCTCGGGTTCTCAGCTTCCCAATCATCGGGCTAATTTTATTCATCCTTTTCAACAGGTGGGTGTTGATTTTACCGGTCATTTTTTTGTAAAACAGAATGACGAAGACGTGAAAATGTACGTCTTATTATTCACCTGTATGAGCTTGCGTGCTGTGCATCTGGAGCTTTTGCCAGACATGAGCACCACTTCCTTCATATTGGCATTTGTCAGGTTCACCAACCAGTTCGGTGTTCCTACGCATGTCTACTCGGACAATGCGAAGACCTTTTTGGCGTCCGGTATCTTGTTATCTGAAGTGTTTGTCTCTGATGAATTCAAGGAGAACTTCAGATCAACTAGCGTTAATCATCTCACCATCCCTCTTTATTCAGCTTGGCATGGGGGTGCATGGGAGAGAATGATTAAGACATTCAAACAATGTTTGAAGAAATTATTAGGCCGAAAGAAGGCCTGCTATTTCGAATTTTTGACAATTATTTCCGATGTGGAAAAGGCGATCAACGATCGACCACTCACCTATATAGAAGCTTCTGAAGGAAGCCTCGATATTTTAACACCCAATCATTTTTTACAAACTGGGTATAGTCCTCGTTTGTTAATAGTCATGGATCGGATGAGTTGTGTCCTGATCCCCCCAGTCGGGCGAAACTTCTGCAGTCTCTAAAATTGAGACATAAGTATGTTGAAAGGTTCAGGAAGATGTGGCAGAACGACTATTTGTTGTCCCTGCGAGAGGTTGATGCCAATATAGGGACCGATAAACCTCTGAAGGTGTCAGTGGGAGAAATCGTTCTGATTAAGGCTCCAAATAAATCCAGACCCTTTTGGAGTATGGGCAGGGTGCTCAGACTCCTCAATGGAACCGATGGTAGAGTTCGTTCTGCCTGTGTGCTGAGAGACGGTTGCGAACAGATTCACTCCTTAAAACACCTGTTTCCCCTAGAAATAAAGGCCGCTTCGGTGCCATCTGCTAATGAATTCATAGAGGAGGGGGGCCCTTTCTTCTGTCCGGCCTGTTCCGTCGCAAATGATGGATCAGATCCTATGGTGTGCTGTGATGTCTGTGACGGTTGGTATCACTTCAACTGTGTTGGGGTGAGCCAACAGGATACTTTAGGGGAATGGAGTTGTCCAAATTGTTCGGAGAACTAAAAATGTAACCTTCTCTTTCCTTAACTTTAGTGGTTGCCATTAAACCTGCATAATCCATAATTCTTATTTACAAACTAACACGTTATGTACAGATAAGTTATAGTTACCTTAATTAAAAATGATAAGTCTATAACGATTAGTTAGGTCCTTGTAATTGAGTTTTAAATGTCCATTAAGTGACATACATAAATTATAATTAGTATCAGAAAAAAGTAATAGATACCTATTCCTTTTTCTTTCTTCCCTTGGCAGTGTGTTGGAAATTGTGCATGGTGGGGGCGAATCTTATTGGTTGAGTTGGGTTTTCATGTTTGCTTTTTTCAGCCCTCTGATTGGTTGCCCTCGCCGGGGCTCTGGCTGACTACCCCACAGCGAAATCTAAAACCGGAAGCTGCCTCTTCAGCAAAACCCCTGAAGGGGAGAACATGTGCATTTTTTGACTGTCTAACAAAAAGACAGCCTCGAACACTTTGGAGAAATTCCTCCTTTTACGTTTTTTAAAACGATAACTTTTAGACCTGAATAGTCTACCCTAACAGATTCTATAAGTAAATGGTTTCTATTTTATTTCACAGGCTTCTCTTAAGAGAAGCCTTTTTAAACTAATAACAGACTCTTCCAGAGTCGCGAGAAGTCGGCATATATTTCGCAATTCCCCCTGACTGAGAAGACTGAAATTCATCTCAAGGTAGGTTTGTCTTTCCATCGCCTTTTTCTTGCACTCTGCTGAGTTCTAAATTGTGTGAGGATTAAATTCCTCACAACAGATGAATAACACACAATTTAGGTCGAGATATGTCTAAACAAAACAAATAGGTAGGTGTGGGGCTAACCTACTAAAATGCTGACGCATTAGCCGAAGCACCTCTATTTGTTTCGCATTCCACAAAATATCCTAACGCACTTTGGATTTATTAAATTGTCTATGAAATTTATTTTTCTACCTATATTCAACTATTGCATATTGTGTTTATGCTACACATATCTAAAAAGTCAAATTTTATTTCATAAAATGTTTAAGTGTCATTTTCAGTCGAACTATTTCTTTCAAATCCGTGTATGAAGACAGTGAACAGGCGTAGATGTGAGAACTACAAGTATAAAATAACAATCGTACGCCATTTTAATATTAGTTGCGGAGACGGGACGATCCAGAAAGCATAGAAAGGAGAAACGTCGTCTTATTTTTACTTTAAAATTTTTATTTTTTTATTTTCAACCAGATAAATCGTAACTTATATAATATTTTTTTTACTTTTGAAAGGAAGTTTGGGTACTTGTCCAGGATTTGAACCTAATTTTCGTGATTGCCCGGCAGAAAGCTCTGCGATGCGGCGGCCGACTTTGCCGGTTAGCACCGCGAAAGATAGTGGCGGACATATGCCTGGAGATGCCCCACCCAGGAATGCCGGGCTTGGATTTCGTTGCGATCGGGGACGTTGTTTTCGCGATCAAAATTAGAAATTTCGACCATTCTAAAGATGATCTACCTGTGGTCCCAGGATATGGCGACTGGTAAAAACCTAAAAAAAGAATACGGCGTAGTCTCGAAGGCCCAGGGCATACGGTTGAGATACGGTAATTAGGTTCAAATCCTGGACAAGTACCTTTTTTTTTTTTTTTTTTTTTTTTACTTTTAAAAAGGAAGTTTGGTAACTTTTATTTTGATTTAAAAAAATTTTTTTTGGGGGGGGGGGGGGAATTTTTCCAAATCATGTATTCGATTTGATTGATAAAATAAAGTTATTCGTTTGTATTCTATCATATTTTTCTGTTTGATTATTATCAATTGACTTGCCTTTTTCTTTCGCAGTTGCGTTTCGTGGCATCGGGGTTTTAGATGGCTATGTTTGTTCCTTCCATGCGAAACTTGTGCAAAGTCCGACATTGGTTATAGGAAAAATGAGAGACGGAAAATGTGTCCTGTGTTTTGCGTTTCCACTACCAACTTTGTTACCTCTCGATTCATCTGGTATCAAAACCAATTATTTCAAGGGAAGCTGAAATGCAATTTGCAGTTTCGGGGTTGAAAACTACTGGTGACTGACTCGTAATGCAGCACATTTCCCAGTTTTTCCTAATGGTTAGGTAACGGTAAGGGAGTTTGACATATTTTCATGGTGCTAAAATTATCACAAACTGGAATTACAAAAAAAAAAAATCCTAATAGTGTCTATAATTTGTATCTCTTAAAAAGCCTGAAGCGAAAGAAAAAAACTTTCTTAATTCTGATTGAATCTTTAAATTTTTATATTGTCAGTTTTAATTGAAGAACTTAAAAGAAACTTTGATTTAACGAATATAATATTATGGTAAAAGTAATATTTTAAACCTGAAGTTTTCTTTGTTTAATTTTTATTTCTTGTGCGAAATAGATCAAAGGCCATTTTGTCTTAGAAACTTCCAATGACAAAAGTTTTTGAACTTAATTCTCCTTGGTCGATTTTCGTAAACAAAATGCCCCTTTTCGACCTCATTCGCACAATATAAAACAACGTACTTAGTAAAAATAATCAAACGCATTAGAATTAAATGCTCTACCTTAATCTGCATGGTTTTAACGTTTATAACTTTATTTCATAATTTTTTATAAAATCTTCCGTGCCGTCAATTGTCGAAAAGATTTAAAGAAAGTATTGAAATGTTATAAACGTTAAAAATATTTAAAGAATTTAATTTTAATGCGTTTAGTATACATTTTTTATTTCACGAGTAATGTGTTCACTATTTGGTACGGTTATCCTACTTGTTTTCACTCAAAGTTTAAATATTACTTTTCTAAACAATTGATATAATCTTCGATTATACTATACTCAAATGTTGGTTAAAATGTCGTTTCCCAACCAAAATGTTGGACAGTTAATCGTCTAGTTTGACTTTTTTTCCGATATCAAATAAGTAAACCCAATTGCCTTGGACTAATTATCTTTAAAATAATGTAAAATATTAGTCCAAAACAATTTATTTGGGTTTACTTACTAATTTGTGAGGTCGGAAAACTTCCATTTTGGCTGGGAAACGACGATTTAACCCAAATGTTTATCACAATTTTTTAACTATCAATAAATAGTCTAGAATTGAAAGATATTACCAGAATTGTCGCTATTTGATCGAATCATTCGATTTTTATATTAAATTTAAAACCGTTTTAATCGGTCCTTACTAATTAAAAGGGTTTTAAAACTTGAAAAAAAATTATTTTGACGAAATTGTTTCCACTCTTTTTGCTCCCTGAATTTTGTTTTATTCTATGTAGCCTCTTCTTCCGTGATCGAATCGCCCATTTGTGTTTTTCAAAAAGTTGTTGTATCTGCCAGAATGTCTACGGCTGAACACGGGAAATGCATAAAGTCACTCTAAAAATGGCCGGTGATTTGGGGTTTTTGTACCGACCTGCAGTTTGTGTCTCAAGTTAGGAGTTTTCCCCCCCGACTAAAACACACACTTGCCTGCTTTTGTGGAAGACCCGCTTTTTTTGATGGGTACAAAAAGGGACCAACTTTTGAAAACGATTAATGTAAGTGACAAGTTGCATCTATGTATTGATTCATTTTACTTTTTTACACGTAAAATAGTCCGTGTGTGAAATTATTTGATTTTCAAACTACTTTTCTTCCAATTTCAACTTTTGTACAACTTAAGAATGGAACTTTTTTTTTTTTTGCAAATCTGGAGAGATTACACTTGTATCCGGCCTTTAGGATCAAAGTGTATCATCTGTTCTGAGGGGGAACAATTCTCTCAGTTCTAATCTCGATCCAGACTGCCCCCCCCCCTTTTATTTTATTTTTTTTTAAACTGGATTTCTGAGTTGTTGGGAAGCAACTCGATAGGGATCACTATTGAGTTCCCTCCATCCCAGTTTCCGAAACTCGTAAACGTTTCCGACTTTTCCTAAACGTCTTACGATGATCCCATTCTTAAGTGGCGCAATTTCTCCTTTTCAACCATTTCATCTTTTTTTATTTAAAAAATTTTAATTTCTCTATTTTTAGTAAACATTTTTTTCTTTCAAAATCTTAATTTTCTTTATAGCCTTCTCATTCTTTGCTGTTTTCATTGTTTCATGTTAGCAGTTTCTTTTTCTCGACTGATACAACACTTTGCCTTCTTTTAAGGCACCAATGAACCGTAATACTTGCCATAAATTTGAAATTTCAAAGTAAATCTGGTTCTTGTTGCTTAAAAGTACAAAAATTTCTTTTGTCTTTTCCTGAGACTTAATTAAGGGGCAGTAACTGTTAATTGTAATTTTGAGCCAGATTTTGTCTTTAATATCTAACAACTTTGATTTTATTCAGTAATTACATTCAGTACAAAACTATTGAATTCAAATTTAAACAAATTCTTAAATTTTCCAATTCTGTATTCTTTAACATTAAATTATTAATAATTTAGTTAATTGTTTTCGATGTTTCCATGATGAATTTAATCAGTAATTTCATTCACTACAAAATTCAAATTTAAACAATAAATTCTTATTTTCCATTACTGTATTCTTTTACGTTCATTTATTAATAATTTCCAGTTAATTGCTTTCGATGTAATAACAGATGAATAGAGTTACTGCCCCTTAATTAACTCTCTCTCAGGAAAAGACAAATATATATTTTTTTTTTCGTACTTTTAAGCAACGGGGTCTGGTTTTTTAAAACTTTTTCAATGTTATTTACTGGTGATTTTGAAATCAGCCAATGTATTCATGTAACAACTTGATAAAAATGCACTGTCCGGTTGTATCAAGTCATCCCATAACTTCTGTCCGGATGTATCAATAACAGTGAAACAAGGGTTGCTCAATCACATCCGCACCTAGCAACCTAAACCAGACACCCAAACAACACTTTCGCCTCCGCCCTTGAGGCTTGCATTCTCAAATATCCGGGGACTTAGAACCAACATCAACGACGTAGAAACCTTTCTCCTGACAAACTCCCCGGATATCCTAGCTCTTAGTGAAACTAACCTCCAATCCTCAATCTCTTCTCACCACTTTGACATGACTGACTACCTCCCACTCTACCGTAAAGACTCTGACAAACACATGCACGGGCTAGGAGTTTATGTTCGGAACACCCTCCCGCTGACTAGAGAACATAGGTTAGAATCAGATGACTACGACTACATGTGCTTTAGATTGACTTTACATCACAACGTTAGTTACTTATATTTCCTATATCGCTCCCCGTCGTCCCAGGACTGTACTCTGCTAAACTCTGTCTCTGAAAGCATAGGTAGAGCACTCTTAATAGACTCGAATGCCCAGATACATGTATTTGGGGATTTTAATGCCCACCACCGCGACTGGTTGGGATTCTCCAGCCTTACTGATGCAGCCGGCAACTCTACGTATAATTTCTCCTTAGCTCACTCCCTCTCTCAGACTGTTGATTTTCCGACCCGCATCCCCGATCGTGTGGATCAACAAGCCTCACTTCTAGACCTCTTCTTGACCTCAATACCCGAGGCTTGTGTGACGAAAGCTCATAGCCCACTCGGGAATGCTGATCACATTGTGCTAATGATACATATCACACTAAAAAGTCGTCCTAAAGCTGATGAACCGTTGCTCAAAACAACAAGATACTACGAGCAAGCTGATTTTGAGTCAATCAGAGACCACATCAGTGACGCCCCATGGCGGGAAACCTTCTTACTCCCTGCCAACCAGTGTGCAAACGAATTAACTGAATGGGTCAAAGCAGGCATTGAAGCCTATGTCCCCATGCGAAAATTCTTTAGCAAGCCCCACTCTCCTCAATGGTTCACTTCGGAATGTGCAGCTGCCATTTCTGAGAGGCAACAAGCATTCCGTAAATTCGGCCGCAATAAGTCAGCTACTAATAGGCATAAATTTATAGAGTCAAGAAACAATTGCAAGGCTGTGATAGGCGAAGCGAAGAGAAGGTATAATGAGTTAACAAAAAAACGCATCCAGTCACAGAAACTAGGTACTCGCGATTTCTGGAAAATCTACAATAGTGTAGTGAATAATGGTCAATCTACGATTCCCCCACTTTCAAACCACAATGATGTCGTTTGCACGGCCACTGATAAGGCTGAACTACTCGCACAGCGTTTCGCTTCTAACTCTACTTTAGACTCGGGTAACCACCCTCTCCCTGAATTACCATTGCGGACTGAAGCCACACTTGATAACCTGGTCATCACCCCATCCCAGGTCAGAGACACTATAAAAAGCCTTGACACCTCTAAAGCTTGTGGGCCTGATCTTATACCTGTAATAGCAATAAAGAAATGCTCTGCTGAACTGGCCCCTGTTCTCTCCAAACTCTACAACAAATGCCTAGCTGAATCTTGCTTCCCCGATAGCTGGAAAATTGCCTCTGTGGTACCAGTCTACAAGAATACTGGGAATAGAACCGACCCTCAGAACTACCGCCCAATCAGTCTACTGCCGATCTTTGCCAAAATCTTTGAGTCCTTAATCAATCTAGCGATAGTACGTCACTTAGTTAATGCTAAACTTCTATCCGACCGCCAGTATGGGTTTAGACAAGCACGATCTACTGCAGACATCCTAACGGTCATCTCTGAACGCATGTATCATACTCTCGACAAGGCAGGTGAAGCTAGGGCAGTAGCGCTTGATATATCCAAGGCCTTTGACAAGGTATGGCATAAAGGGCTTCTCCTGAAAATACGCTCATACGGTATTACTGGGCAACTACTTAATATAATTAGATCCTTCCTAAACAAAAGAAAAATCCAGGTTGTCCTCGATGGCCGTTCATCTAAACAACATGACATAAATGCTGGTGTGCCCCAGGGATCTATTCTTGGACCTTTGTTGTTCCTGATCTATATAAACGATCTCCCTGATGACATAGTGTCTGAGATCGGTTTATTTGCTGACGACACCACGCTTTACTCTCGCCATGTTGGCAAAACGGACGCGATCATATCTGAGGCAATGGCTGCATCCTTAGAAAATGACCTCCAGGCTGTAGTGGATTGGGGCCATAAATGGTTAGTGACTTTTAATGCCGCAAAGACAAAGCTCCTTTCCTTCAACAACTACAAGAAGCCTCTCCAACCACCGATTTCCATGGCAAATAACACCCTACCTGAGAGTTCATCATTCAAACTCCTTGGCCTAACCTTCACAGGTAACATGAATTGGAACACATACATTGAAGACATTGCCAAGGCTGCCGCAAAGAAGGTTGGCTCCCTCTACCGTGCTAGTGGACTCCTTACACCTGACATTATCCTGTATCTCTACAAAGCCACCATTCGCCCATGCATGGAGTATTGTTGCCACATCTGGGCTGGTGCATCATCTACTAGTCTCTCCCTCCTTGACAAAGTCCAAAAAAGAGTAGTCAACCTAATAGGTCCCTCACTGTCAGCTAAGCTCCAGCCCCTGTCCCATCGCCGCAATGTAGCATCCTTGTGTTTGTTTTACAAATACTTCAATGGATTATGCTCCGATGAGTGTGCTGCTCTGGTACCCCCTCGACGTAAATTCACTAGACTAACTCGACATTCTACTAAATCTCACTCATTCACTGTGGAGGTCCCCAGATGCCGGAGAGCATTCTACTCAAATAGCTTCTTTCCTCGTGCTGCTGGCCTCTGGAACTCCCTCCCTGCCCCCTGTTTCCCCGACAGTACTGACATGCAGAAATTTAAAACTAATGTAAACAGACACCTCGCTGCTCAGATCCCAATTTAAGCTGAACCACCAATCCTTCCCCCCCCTTTTCCTTTTTTCTCAGTAGCCCCTTACGTTTCCAGTGGCGTCCTGCCTTGTTTGGGGTGAACCATGTAAAAAAAAAAAAAAAAACTTATATCTTTTAAAATAAAAATAGTTCTTTGGGGGGAGGGGGGAGGGGAATGTTTGGGACGCGGGTGGGGGGGGGGGAATTTGGTGGTAGGGGTGGGGGGAATTTGGGGGGGGGGTGGTAGGGGTGGGGGGAATTATCAACATTTTCATCCTGTGGGGGTGCATATACAATATAGGACCCGGGTGCTTCTGCAGAATAGGGACCATAGGTTCTTATGCAGTATAGGGATCAGGGGTACTTCTACAGTATATGGACCAGGGGTGCTTCTACAGCATAGGACGTAGCACCGGGGGTGCTTCTACAGCATAGGACGTAGCACCGGGGGTGCTTCTACAGCATAGGACGTAGCACCGGGGGTGCTTCTACAGAATAGGGACCATGGGTGTTTATGCAGTATAGGCACCGGGGGCGCTTCTACAGTATAGGACCCAGCACCGGGGTGGGGGGGGCTTCGTCAATTTAGGACCCAGAGGCTTCGGCGTTGTCCGGGAGAAAAGTGCTCAATATCCTATTTTGCTTGCGGAGAGGAGGAGGCGGGAGAGCCCCGGGCAACGCCGGGTACCCCTGCTAGTAAGTAATAAAAGCTATCGAACAGGCGCCCGTCATCGTCACATGCGTTAAGCTACAGAAGGCAGTCGTAAGTAGCATTATATACGCACACAAAAAGAGTTAATCTCCGGCTTCTCTTTTAAACGGAGACTGAAGTTACTAACTTTACATTAAAAAAAAATCAACATGAGGAAAGTTGGTGGACTAAATGAGCCGCAAGTTGCCACAGACGAAATCCAGGCATACTGTGATCAAGTAAGTTTAACTTGAAAGTAAAACACAAAAAACAAAGAAATACTAATTTTATAGAATCACTCCCGTCTCTAACTTAACCCAAATTCTAACCCTAATAATTTGTGATGGATTTAAATAGCGTATTCGTTTTTTAACGATCCAAAATACATAGAAACAAAGACAGTTTGCAGACGAGAGTGATTGGTACTTCTACATAATTTGGACCTTACGTGTTCGTTTTCTTTTTCGGCACATGTTCGTCTTTAACCACTGTCCGTTTTTCACAACTTTTTACTGACCATTTTTCTTTTCTTTTTTCGGTGTACATTTATCTATCAGGCTGCTAGAGAATTCCGGCGTTTTTGGAATTTTTTTTCCCAATATTTTACATTTTAGGAGGGGGGATCAGTTTCCAATGTTAATTCAACGTAGACTGATCCCCCTCTTTTTGACCATCTCAATTTTTTTTAAAAAATCTTTTTCGGTGTACGATTACCTGTCATGTCAATAGAGAATTCCGGGGGTTTTGGAAATAAATTTTTAAAAAATTGTGATTTTAAGACGAAGGATCAGTCTTGTTCGTCTTTTACCATTATTCGTTTTTCACAACTTTTTACGTCTTAAAATCTCATGTTTTTTAAAAATTTCTTTCCAAAAACGGTAATCGTACACCGAAAAAGATTTTTAAAAAAATTGAGATGGTCAAAAAGAGGGGGATCAGTCTACGTTGAATTAACATTGGAAACTGATCCCCCCTCCTAAAATGTAAAATATTTGAAAAAAAATTCCAAAAACGCCGGAATTCTCTAGCAGCCTGATAGATAAGTGTACACCGAAAAAAGAAAAGAAAAATGGTCAGTAAAAAGTTGTGAAAAATGGACAGTGGTTAAAGACGAACATGTGCCTCTTTTTCTACCCCAAAAGTCTGTTTGGTTTTGTGGCGTTCCAGAAGGGTTCACGACCACGCTGACTTCCGGTTTATCCCGCAGTAAATTTCAAGTACGGATGATCATAAGTGATAAAAAAAACAACTTTTTTTTTTAACGGAAAATTTAGAATTGTATTTTTATTATAATAAAATAAGTTCTTAGCAAAACAAATTATCAACTATGTTTGTTTGTTTTTATTAAAATATAATAAATCTTGGATATCTTTTAGAATTATCAGTACAGTCGCGGACGGGGTCCAAAAAAACTAACGAGAACGGGGTTATAAAAATAAATATGCAACAAGTGAGTTTAACCTACGTCGAGAAGAGATATTTGTCTACTTACCTATGACATTTGTTTGCATTATTACGTAGTATAAATAGGTTTTTATTAGATGTAAAAAGAAATTCTTTTTTGTTTTTACATGGATTTTCAGTAAAACAAAATGGCGGTATCGGCCTTATGTCCTTACGACCCCCCCCCTCCCCCAATCGCCATTTTTTTCTCAAGTGTTCGTGTGACAAAACTATTGATTTCTAATAAATAGCGGTTGGAACGATTTAAAAATACAAACAAATGTCACAGGTAAGTTAGAAAATAACTTTTATCGCCTACAGTTACTTTTATTTGTTGTATATTTGTTTTTTGAGCGTTTTTACTCTGCTGAGTATTGTAAAAGATACCCAAGATTTGTTATATTTTCATTAAAAAAAAAACTTATTTTATTATAATAAAAATACAATTCTAAATTTTCCGTTAAAAAAAAGTTGCGCAACACGAGCCGGGATATTTTGCACACGGCCCACATTCGCACGGTCACTATACTAGATTTTTACCTAAAAAAGATGCTGTTTCGTAATAGTCAACCATAGATTTTACTGGCGGAGTTTTCGAATCCATTCTTAACTTGGGGAAGGTGTGGAGGGCTTCGGTAACATTCGGAACGGCGTATTTGCTTCGTCTTTCTCGATTTCGTAGCATTCGTTGTACATACGTCACGCCAGTAAAATCAATGGTTGACGTTTCCGAAACAGAACCTAAAAAATTATGTATAGGCGATGAAAATGGTTTGTATGTTGTTTTTTTTTTAATATTATTAAATGAGGAACAATTGCGAGTAAAAATCTACTTATATAATTGGAAGAAAAATATGTTTGAAATGGGTAAATATGCTACGATATAGCATAGAAATGCTACAAAATAAACGCGATCAGACCGGAAGTACAATTACTGAAAAACGGAATGGAAGTACGAAACGATACCAGCACTTTTATAATTCATTTTACGATGAAAAAAAAGTGAGACATTTTAATTTTGGGAGAAGGGAATTTTGGGGAGGACTTCTGGCTTCCGGTAAAAAAAATTGTATGGATGCCTGAAAGTGATACAATTCAATTTTTGTTTATTCATATTAATTTGAGATTTTTCTTTCATCATATTCAAATAATTAACATAATACAGACAAATAATTTATTTGTTTTTTATTTGATTATTTTCAAAACAAGGTATGTGTTTAAGTGGGGGGGGGGGGATATCCTCCCCCCCCCCCCCCCCCCCCCAAAAAAAAGGGGCACTGGATTCAGATAAAAATTAAACTTGCCTCAGGTTAAAAGAATTTCTCTTTTACTGACCGAGGATAGAAATGATGAAGTGTAATATCAGAACATATACTAAAGCTTCCTTAGGTTAGGAGGACACTTAGAGATTTGTGACCACCTCCATTGTCTTCCCCAGAAAATGTTATACATATGATTTAAACTTCATCAAAGTAGGATATATTTGAAGTTTTAAGGGGGTTATGTCCTTATAGCATCCTTAGGTGCTGTACTTAGAGATTCGGGACCACTTCCATTGTCTTTCCTGGTAAATTTTACATGAGAATACACTTTTAGATTTTATGTAGATTCTCTAATCTTTCTTCCAATAGGGAACACACACACATACACAAACATTAAGTTTTATATATATAGAAGATTTATTTCGTGTCTAAAGTCATGTGAATTATTCTAGCTAAAAGGCCAGATATAAATTATAATTAGTTATGGTATTCGTCCTATTTTTTTAATTTTTTTTTTCAATTATTAATAATTATTTTTGTTTTTAATTGCTTTTTTGTGAGGAAAAGAAAGTTTCATGTAAATAAAAAAATGTCATCAACCAATCCAGAAGCCAAAGTCTATTTTTTTAGTAAAATACTTGGGTATATTTTACGACGCTCAGCAGAGTAAAAACGCTAAAAAAAACAAATATACAACAAATAAAAGTAATTGTAGGCTGTAAAAGTTAGTTTCAAACTTGCTCGTGGCATTTGTTTGTATTTTTAGACCGTTACAACCGCTATTTATTAGAAATCAATAGTTTTGTCACCGGAACTTGGGAAAAAAATGGCCGATTTGGGGGTGGGGGGCATTTGGTAAAAAAGCACGTAAATCCGCCATATTGAATTTGTGAAAACCAGTTGGAAAAAAAACAAGAAACTTTTTTTTTTTACAACTAATAAAAACCCATTTATAATACGTAAAAATAAAAACAAATTACATAGGTAAGTAGAAAAATATCTATTCTCGTCGCAGGTCAACTTCACTTGTTGCAAATTTATGTTTTTAAACCCTTTCTCGTTCTTTCTTTTGACCCCGTTCGCGCCTCTGCTGAGCGTCGTAAAATATACCCAAATACTTTAAAGCCTTCAGCCAAAAAACAGAGGATGGTTTTGCTCGGTGGGGGGGGGGGGGGGGGGTATTACCGGTCGCCTGAGGTGCCCTTATCGGAGAATGCTGACGAGTCCGATCCAGGCTATTTTTGTACGACTAGAGTGCCCCACATTAAACTGACTCCGTGTCTCACATTGCTGCAAATGGAAAACGGATAAATTAAATAAATAAATCAGCTTCTAAAATGTATGTTTACTTTATTATCATCAGCAGCTTGGGAACAAGAATTTCTATTTCCGGCGCAAGATTCGTATCTTTCCACCGGAGAAAATGAAAAAATAAATCTGACCATGAGTTAATAGGGCGTGGTCACTCACATGACAATAAATAATAAAAGCTATCGAACAGGCGCCCGTCATCATCACATGCGTTACAGAAGGCAGTCGTAAGTAGCATTATATATACACACACAAAAAGAGTTAATCTCCGGCTTCTCTTTTAAACATAGACTGAAGTTACTAACTTTACATTTTTAAAAAATAAAAAAAAATAAAAATCAACATGAGGAAACTTGGTGGACTAAAGGAGCAGCAAGTTGCCACAGACGAAATCCAGGCATACTGTGATCAAGTAAGTTTAATTTAAAAGTAGCCCCTCCCCCACGAAAAAAAAAAGAAATTCTAATTTTATAGAATCACTCCCGTCTTTAATTTAACCCAAATTCTAACCCTAATAATTTGTGATGGATTTAAATAGCGTATTCGTTTTTTAACGATCCAAAATACATAGAAACAAAGACAGTTTGCAGACGAGAGTGATTGGTACTTCTACATAATTTGGACCTTACGTGTTCGTTTTCTTTTTTCTTTTTTTTACCCCAAAAGTTTGCCAAAAGTCTGTTTGGTTTTGTGGCGTTCCAGAAGGGTTCACGACCACGCTGACTTCCGGTTTATCCCGCAGTAAATTTCAAGTACGGATGATCATAAGTGATAAAAAAAACAACTTTTTTTTTTAACGGAAAATTTAGAATTGTATTTTTATTATAATAAAATAAGTTCTTAGCAAAACAAATTATCAACTATGTTTGTTTGTTTTTATGAAAATATAATAAATCTTGAATAATAATTAAAAAAATTATGAATCAAATATGTTGAAATGTCTTTTTATTGATATAAATAAAGTATTGGGCAATGTTCAAGTACGACTAACTCTAAGCAAAGTTGTTTCCAGTCGGAAACGGTGTCCGTTCGAAATTGGTTCTGATAATAAAAAAACTTCCTGTTTTGGTTAGTTTTGTACTGAATTTTATTTTAAATAATTTATTAGACAAAAATAAATAATAACTATTAAAATTTTATTTATTTGACAAAAATAAATAATCACAGTTACTAAAAATAAATAATCACAGAGGGAAAATAATAAAATAGGTTGTTTCAGAAATCATAGTACTGTGTGATCGCATATATTATATGGCCGAAGTAATTTAGTTTTACTTGTCGACGCCAGAGAAACTCCTGCAGGTAGCTATTGAAATGTGCTGCGGTTAGTACGTCTTGTACGATATATCATAAAATACAAAAGAAATAAAACCAGAAAATTGACTACCAGAAACTAGAGAAAATTAAACTAAAGAATACCGGAAGTTGTTAAGTACGAAGTTTATTATCGGGTACGGATGGCGGCGTAACACCGCCGCAGAAACTGCTCTTACAGTTAGTCGTACTTGAACATTGCCAAGTTTTGAAACATCTTGTATTTTGATAATGATAAATGATAAAATTCATATTAAGTTGAGACTTTACAAAAGACATTTTAAAACTTTGTTTAAAACAATGTTTGGTGCTTGTGCTGTTCAGCAGCCGTATTTAAAAAATTTTTTTATAAAAACAATATTATATACTTATTCAGCGTTATATTCTTACCCACTGTACAAAAGAGTAGAAAAAATTATCCACTAGAACTTTAATTACAAGTAGTTTTCCATTCTGCGTATCATGACAGCGATACGTTCACTAAGCCTCCATCTTCTTTCTTAAAAAGATGTCAAGGGCAGATAATTCGAAATCTTAAGAAAGAAGGTGGAGGCTTAGTGAACGAATCGCGGTAACATTCGGAACGGCGTATTTGCTTCGTCTTTCTCGATTTCGTAGCATTCGTTGTACATACGTCACGCCAGTAAAATCAATGGTTGACGTTTCCGAAACAGAACCTAAAAAATTATGTATAGGCGATGAAAATTGTTTGTATGTTGTTTTTTTTAAATATTATTAAATGAGGAACAATTGCGAGTAAAAATCTACTTATATAATCGGAAGAAAAATATGTTTGAAATGGGTAAATATGGGGGTACGGAATTAATTACAACTCAGAATTAATTACAACTTGGACTTAATTTATCAATTTTATGTTATTCAACTAATAAATCTCATTTTATTTCTTTCATTTGCAAAATTGTACGAATTTAAAAAGAAAAAAGTTTTATTTCATTTTATCATCAAGAATTACGAGATTTCTAATACCTAAGCGACATAAAATTACTTCCGGTTTGTAATTAATTCCGTCACCCTAAATATGCTACGAAATAGCATAGAAATGCTACAAAATAAACGCAATCAGACCGGAAGTACAATTACTGAAAAACGGAATGGAAGTACGAAACGATACCAGCACTTTTATAATTCATTTTACGATGAAAAAAAAGTGAGACATTTTAATTTTGGGAGAAGGGAATTTTGGGGAGGACTTCTGGCTTCCGGTAAAAAAAAAATTGTGTATGGATGCCTGAAAGTGATACAATTTTTTTATTCATATTAATTTGAGACTTTCTTTCATCATATTCAAATAATTAACATAATACAGACTATTTGAAAAATAATTTATTTGTTTTTTATTTGATTATTTTCAAAACATTTTAAACATTTTCATTGATTTTTTTTTTTATCCGTATTTGATTTAACGTCTAAAATGCATTGTTTTTATTTATATAATTATAATTTTTTTTTATTTGATTTGGCACTTCTTCAGTTTAGGTTTGATTCAGAACGTATTTGTTTTCAGTGCTACCGGAAGTAATATAGAAATAGAAGTTTTTTATCCAAAAAATCAATAAAGCGAGCAATAATAAAAACACATTTTCACTATTAGTTGAAAAAACAACTTATTTCTTGAAGAAAAAAAAATTATTCTATTTTGTTTATTTTGTTCAATGAAAATTTTTTTTAAGTTTTGAAAACAATCAAATAAATTATTTTTCAAATAGTCTGTATTATGTTAATTATTTGAATATGATGAAAGAAAAGTCTCAAATTAATATGAATAAAAAAAAATTGTATCACTTTCAGGCATCCATACACGATTTTTTTCACCGGAAGCCATAAGTCCTCCCTAAAATTCCCTTCTGCCTTAATTTTTTTATTTTTATTGAAATAACACAAGTTGTGAAATCAAGAAATTTCTTAAATTATTTTTATAATTCGCTACAAGAGTTCGTTTCAGTACTCCATGCTTCAGAATTCACGTTTTCGTATGATTCATGTTGATATTGTGTTTTTTAGACGAAAAATGTATAAAACGTCTTTTAAAAAAAGATAATATAATAAGATTTTTTACTCGAAATGGTTTCTCATTTAATATTATTTTTTAAAAATATATATAATAAAACCATTTTCATCGCCTATACATAGTTTTCAATACAAAACTCCAAACTAAACTCTTACGAAGAATAGATTGTTTATTTTTTTGTAATGATTAATAAAAAAAATTAATCAGTGATCTATCTATTTTAGTTAGTAGATAAAAATTTTATTTTCCCCAATTTCATAATAGCCAATTCCTTTCTTTCAATTACTATCATCTTCTTTTGTGTGAATCAGATGATTCTGGTGTTGGCATTAGTTTCCCCGATGTTTTTCTACTTAGAAATCTTTCTGGAAAGACATTGGGTACTTACGGGAAGGACCACGAGAAGGTTGCCAACATCCCTAAGTGACAGTGGTACCGTGGTACCGACTGGATTCGAACTTGGGACACCCAGGTCTTCAGTCTGTGTCGATATTAACTTAACCACCGTCACCTCCCAATTACTATCATGATAATTAGTAACAAATTTTCGTTTATAAAAACTATTTAATGTTTTTCTATTTTTTATAGAAATTTGAAAACCACAAAAATGTATTTTTTTTTTTTTTGTTTAATGAATAAATTCATTTCTAAAATAAATGAATTTTTTCATTCATTTAAAAGAAGAAATATGTGACGTGTTGTTTTCCTGTAATAAGGCAAGTGGCATTACTTGCTAATGACTGCATGATCTCTTCTTTTTACATGTAATACCATTCTATATTACTCCTCTTTTTTTTTAATCTAGAATTTAATTCCCATTTTAGATGTCGTAAAAAAATTACACCTTCTCATAAATACTCTACATCGGCATATTTAATCAACTAAATTCTTTTCCTCCTTTTATTTATGTTTAGACGAAAAAGAAGAAAAAAAATAAGGTGAACACGACGTGCTTCATAAACAATCAAAACTCGTTTAAAGAACACTAAAATAATAGAACACGTAATACAATAATAAAAAAGAACATTTAATGGATTGTGTTTATTCACTTTGGTTAACATTGTCATGGATCGAACATCATCAGAAGCAACCAGGGGTTTTACCCCATCTAATAGACCGGTATCGTCCGGGCCTTCGGGTCTGGATTTACGCCGATCTATTGGCTGTCGGTCCTGTGCAGTTCTAGGAGGTGCACCCTCCCAGGCTTTGCCTCCCCTCTTTGGGGAGGAGTAAGTTTATTGCTTACTGCCTGAGGCGCCCCTACCGGGGAATGCCGACGGCGCTGCCCAGGCAATTTTTAAAAAGCCAGAGTGCTCAAATTCTCGAGCGCTGGTTCTTTCCCACTTTCCTGACCTTTTGTCACATCTTACCTTGTGGGAGGAAGATAAATAGAATCATCATTTTCGTGGCGCCATTATCTGTGTGATATTTTACAGACCATCTTATGTGAATTTAATAAAATTTTGACAAAAATGCAGCAGGCTCGATACTCCATGAAAAATAAAATCATTTTTAGCATATCGATTTTTAATCAAAATCTATCATGAGTATTACCCATCATTTCCCACCGACCATAAAAACGCTTTAGATTGTAGAGATGAAAAGTGGTGTCGCTTCTTGTCGGAGGAAAGGGTTGTCAAGTAGATATCCATCCTCTTGCCTTGCTGGGTTACCATAGTTTGGTTACTTTATCTACAATTTAAATCAGTCTAATTCATACAGTTTGATCAACACAACAGACACGGTCAGGAAAGAGTTACGTAGACAAGAATACAAAAATATGGGTAAAAGCCTAGTATAGTATCCATATTTTGTGAGCTCTGCGCATGCGTTAGAGTTCATTCATAAACAGTCGTAGTGAGTGAGTGATTAAAACTAGCGCATGCGTATTGAGCATAGGCAAGTAGCGCACACTTTACACATTTCTTAAAAAAATATTAATATACGACTTTACCAATTTCTTAAAAAAATATATATATACTTTACAAATTAGTAAATGATAAAATATACTACAAATTTCTTTAAAAAATATGATTAATATACGACTTTACAAATTTCTTAAAATATTAATATACGACTTTACAAATTTCTTAAAAAAATATATATATACTTTACAAATTCTTAGATGATAAAATATACTACAAATTTCTTTAAAAAATATGATTAATATACGACTTTACAAATTCTTGATGATAAAATGAAATAAAACTTTTTTTTTTTTTTTAATTCGTACAATATAATTTTGCAAATGAAAAAAATAAAATGAGATTTATTAGTTGAATAACAAATAATATTGATAAATTAAGTTGTAATTAATTTCGAGTTGTAATTATTTCCGGGTTGTAATTAATTCCGAACCCTCTCACTACGACTGTTTATGATTGAACTCTGACGCATGCGCAGAGCTCACAAAATATGGATACTATACTAGGCTTTTACCAAAATATGTTGAGGCAGTAGGCGTGCATGTACTATGAAATAAAAGTGAATTTCCGGTATTTCTTGCTTAATTGGTGTCTAATGGCTATGAATCAAATTCAATGCAAATCTGATATATTTGAATTTTCAAATGTCCCCTAAACCCCTTTAAAATACCCTCAAGAAACTTAAATTTGGGGATTGTTTATTAATTGATGGCTAATACTTATTGTTAAAATTTCACACAAATCAGTAGTAACTGAATTTTCACAAAGAACTTCCATCCCATTTTTGTTCCCTTTGCATTAACCTAAATAAAACAAAATATAGCCCATATTACCCACCTTTATGCATAGAAGCTATTGCTACAATTTCACAAAAAATCTGTTAACAAAGAGCTTTCACTCCCTTTTTTTTTTTTTTTCCCCTTTGCAAAAAAACATCAACTAAATATAGCTCACATTTGGATCTCTTAACGCTGAGCAGCTGTGTTCCCAAATTCACAATGATAGGTCAATTAGTTTAGAAGTTAATCCTGTACATACAAACATATTACCATATTTCATGTTATATAGATAGATATACATACACCTAATAACTCGTTTTGTTTAGCCTTGTTTTTGTTTTGTTTTTGTTGTTTATTACCTTGTACCTGCCTCGTTATATTGTTTTCTCAACATTTGAGTATATTATTGTCTTATGCCTGCACAAAATGTGCAACAAGTCTCCCACCATAAGTTATATTTCTTCATTAAAACAATTTTGTTTTGATTCTTTAGTTAAAATCTCGAGTTGAAGAAAAGGCGGGATCCACTTTCGATGTCTACGAAAGCAAATCCTTTCGACACCAAGTTGTGGCAGGGATGAACTATTTTGTGAAGGTAATTTTTTTATTTTTTTTTTTTTAATGAATCTTGTATTTGCTATCTGTAATACTAGCTAAATTAGCAGTACTGTGTGAGTAATTATAACTATGGCCAAGTTATTGGACAAGTAAAGAAAGTGAATGGAGTGAGTATAGAATTTTGTAATGAGCATATAATAGA
This sequence comes from Sepiola atlantica, assembly GCA_963556195.1. Lineage (NCBI taxonomy): Eukaryota > Metazoa > Mollusca > Cephalopoda > Sepiida > Sepiolidae > Sepiola > Sepiola atlantica. Next base: position 23,433,382 of record OY744543.1, read on the forward strand.
AACAATAACTGGCTAGGAATGTAAACGGCATGTACTACGGGCCCGGTTGCTACTAAAGAAATTCCATATGTGATTAACGGGGCATTTTGCAGGACTTAATTACAGATAATGAATTACTACAGCAAATAAACTGTTAATGTTTGTATGGCATGTTTAGCCCTTAAGTAACTAAATGTTATTATTGGTCCCCCGATTTTATAAATCGGGGGACTTATGTTTTGAGGTATGTCTGTCCATCCGGATTTTTCTCCGCAACCATCCATTGAATTTCTCTGAAATTTTGCATGAAGTTGTAACTTTGGTCAGGTTAGAAAGTGACATTCTCCGATTTTTGAAAAAAAATCTGATTAGCCCCCCAGGGGGTCAAAAGGCCCTGAAATGGCAAAAAATGACATTTTTTTGCCCTATAACTTTCCATCCATTCAATTTCTATGAAACTTGGCCAAAATGTGGAGGCAATTGTTCCTAATAGAAAATAAGTATCGCTAACCTTGGAAAAAATCTGGTTCGCGCCCCCAGGGGATCAAAAGCTCCCAAAATGACAAAAAATGACCCTTTTCTCCCATAACGTTTGATCCATCCATTCAATTTTTCTGAAACTTGGCCAAAATGTAGAGGCAATTGTTCTGGATATAAAATGAGTATCCTTGACCTCAGAAAAATTCTGGTCCGTGCCCCCAGGGGGGTCAAAAATGCCACAAATTGCCCAAATTTATTGCATTTTACACTCGTCACATACAGAGGGGGACCACGCATGCGCTGCTTGTTGTCTTTGTTTCTCTATTTATTTCTAAAAAAAAAAATGCATTTAAGTCAGCATGACTAACGGGACTATTTGTGGTCATGCAGTGCAAACATCTTTGGCATGTGGCAGGTTTTTTGCTTAACCACACCATTTGTTGTAATGGAACCTGTGATAATTGTAGGCCCCATGATCAAGCTTGATATAAGCTCCAATTCGATTTTCTAATTAATCCATGGTTGGAGTTTACCTATCTAAAACACGTGTGACTAACAGAACAACTAATTTTGTGACTAACGGGGCACTGCGATTAATCTGCACAAAGACTCTCATAGCAAACATAAATTAAAGTTCAGTTGTAATGCTTACATGAAGATACTTTTGAAAAGTGTTTCTTTAAGTTAGAACTACAATTTTTAGTAATAGAAGAACACTCAAAATGTCTCTACAAGTCAATGTCTAAGTAGGGGTGGGACGTAATGGGTGAAAATTTCAGATTCATGCGAGTAGTATTTTTTTGTGTTCATTTATACATAAATAACACTAAACAATCAAACATTTTGGAAATTTTGCAAAATTCAGAAAGTGCAAGCCAAAAATAGCCGTTAGGGCTCCACGGGACTCAAAATCCATCATTTTTCGGTGAAAAAGTGGTTTCATGCGACATTGCAGGTCCTAAAGCATCCTCAAAAGCTATGAATGGATATAGATGGTTAAATCTGATATAGTACTCTAATTTAGGACCATTTTCAGGCTGTGAAAGGGTTTTCATGAATGTAAAATAGCCAAAAACTATTGGCCTGCACCTTCTGAATTTTGCAAAAAATTTCAAAATTTGGCGCTTATGTATCTGAGTTTTCCACATTTTCACTGCAGACTGTTACCCCATCACTTTTCCCAGGAATCTGCCTACAGATGCAGTCAGCTTCATATCACTTGAAATCAAGGGAGGCACGAGAGCGCTCTATCCCTTAATAGACTTCAAAAACTGCCTATGCTAGAAATCTCATTTATTTGATCAATCATAACTCAAAATCAATAAACCAAATTAGTTAAAACTTTGCACAAAATTTTTATTTGATAGTTTCTATAAGTGTGTAGAATTTCAGCATCATTAGTCAAGGCAACCCAGAGATCCAGAAAGGTCAGGCATGATTTTGTGTTATCTGTGTGTACGTACGTATGTGCCACCCTGTATCTCATCAACTATTTGATGGATTCAGCTGATTTTTGGCAGAGATAGAGGTTCTAGGGTTTAGTTGATGGCATTTTAATTTCAGTTTACCATATACCTTAGTTTTCCAGAAAATTCCACAAAACCTTAAAAATGACCATTGTATTGAGGCATAGCCTTTACAAAAGTAGTGACATTCCATGATAAATGCCAGTATACTGAAATCATATGCTCTTAATAGGGTTAAGATGAAAATTCATATACACTAAATGTACAAAAGCAAGGAAATTCCCAATTTTTTGGACAACACCCTGGAATTGACAGACCTTAAGTTGGACCAGAAAGATCACAATGAATTGCTATATTTTTGATTAAAAATGACCATGTTAAATAAAACATATCTTCACAACTGGTGTGTAAATTCAAAATAAATCATTTTATTCATGGTGTTTAACTTGTTTTCCATTAAATATTATTAAAAAAATAAATATATGTATATATATTTTTTTTTTTTTTTTTTTTTTTTTTTGAAAAAAACATAACATAATGTAATGTTAAAATAAATAAAATTTATTTTAATCTTAGCTTTCGAGAATTACAATTCTCCTTGTCAAAGAGTGTTTTTCTTTTTCTTTTTCTTCATCGTCCGATGGTAATGGACTTTGGGGTCAGAAAATCACGTTATGTCTGCAGGCGAGGTTGCGCCAATTTTGACTAGAAAGGGTATTTAGACATATTTTAATGGTATAAAAAAATGTCTAAATACCCTTTCTAATATATATATATATTTAATAGTTTTGTTTGACTAATGAGTGACTGCTTATCAAGGCCAGAAAGCCACTCGAGGATAAGGGTTAATGAGTTTGTCAGGTGGACGGTGAGACAAACACCTTGAGGATTGGAGATGATGGTTAAAACTAGGCAGAATTTGACTATTTAAAACATTGGACTTGAAAACGAACCTGTTGTAGTCAGCTGGGAAGCAACTCTGTGGGTTTGTGTTCCAAAGACGGATAGTTTTTGGAAAGAAACTCTGCTCAGGGAAGTTCCGTTTATGTTTTCAAAGATCTATGTTCCCATATAAAAAGCTTTTTAGATATAACGAAAATAACATTTTGGTTTGGGATACCTACTATTAGAGCCACAAGGAACCGACAATGAGAATCTTGTTATTGTGTTACTTTTTTTATGTGTTCTAATGAGTAACCGCTTATCAAGGCCCAAAGGCCACTCAAGGATAAGCAGTTGATGAGTGTCAGGTGCACGGTGAGACAACACTTGAGAATTGGTAACGATGGTTGGAACTGAGCAGAATTTGATTATTTAAGAGGACGGCTCAACAAGAATTTGTTTACATTGGACTTGAAAACGACCATGTTATAGTCAGCTGGGAAGCAGCATCATGCTATTGTGTTTCACAGACGAGTAGTTCTTGGAAAGAAATTTTACTCATGGAAGTTCAGTTTAGTTTTAGAAAAAGAAAAGAAAATTATTTACAGTGGTTGTAGTCAGAGAAATATTTGTTGTGAATGTTTTACAGGAGGTGGGATACCGGAGATTTTGGTATCAAAGATGCTGTGTCCGGATACCAGAGATTTTGGTATCGAAGATGCTGTGTCCGGATACCAGAGACCAGAGACTTTGGTATTTGAGATGCTGTGTCAGGATACCAGAGATTTTGGTATCGAAGATGCTGTGTCCGGATACCAGAGACCAGAGACTTTGGTATTTGAGATGCTGTGTCAGGATACCAGAGATTTTGGTATCGAAGATGCTGTGTCCGGATACCAGAGATTTTGGTATTTGAGATGCTGTGTCAGGATACCGGTGATTTTGGTATCGAAGATGCTGTGTCAGGATACCAGAGACTTTGGTATTTGAGATGCTGTGTCAGGATACCAGAGACCAGAGACTTTGGTATTTAAGATGCTGCAAATTTCCCAGACTCCGGGGTGAGCAACACCAGGCAATGTCTCACGCCTACTTTCCATGCTGTTCGATCCAAAAGGTTGGTATCAGTCATGTTGCATGCAGTCAAATCAATTCTTACACACTCAAGCCAGGTCTTCCTTAGTCTACCACGCTACCTAGTATATATCCTTGTGTATATCCAGGCATGTTATGGCCAAACCACCTGAGACACCAAGCACATAAAGCATCTATAATCCCACCAATACCAAGTTTCTGAGGAAGTATGGTAGAAGGGATCATTTTCTCCAGTTTGCGGCCACACATTCACATGGTTGTTAAGCCGAGTCAGATCAGAAGTATTTGGGGCTAATGTTTCACTTCTATGCAAGATGACAGAGCGAACACAGGTTGAAAAGACTTTGCCCCAAATCTAGAAGAGAATCTGCCTAGATGTAAACCTTGTCCTGAGTCCTGAAAGAATTGTCTAGATGTAAAGATTGGCAGCAGCTTCCTGAACCTTCCCCATGCAACACAACAGCGAGCAGTGATATCACGTTCGCAACCACCACCAGCATTCAACAGATGACCCAAGCTTCATCTAAATCTAAATGTGCCAGAGTTCTAGTATCGATTAGGCTTACAACACCATGACATCTGCGACAAACATAATCCGAGTCAACTATCAGTCTATCAGTAAGATCACTACACTTCTTGTGGACCCATAGTTTGCACTGGGAGCATTCAATGGTGTTTACACCCCCGCTTCTGCGACAAAAAGCTATGCGATCAAATCCGTTTTTTTTTTTTAGTCTGGATTATGACACCATTGACCAACCATATTTTTTGAAAGAAAGGGGTGTGGCTTAGCAATAGCATTGACAAAGTCATGACAACAATCCCCTCACCTGGTTGGAGGTAGTAGTCATAACAACTATTAAAGGAAATATTTATTTAAGAACAAAAACTATTTTGAAACAAAGAGCATTTTTTGTGTTGGGCGTTTTCGTACACACACACACACACAATACACCTAGAAAAATCGGTGAATAAGGATAGGCAATTTCGTTTGTTCTTGCTTTATTATGTACGAAAGTGAGTGGCTTAACTTAGCATCTTCCATATTGGTTTGATCGTTTTTATTTTACAGCATATGAACATTTTTCGATTTATTTAATGCCCACTCCAGTTATTTTGGTACAAAGGTTTTATGCTTCAAGTTTTCAAATATTTAATAGTGTGAGGAAGTTTAAATAAAGGAAAAAAAATTTCCTACAAAAATGAAACGGTAGTATATGGAATTAGTTGATGAGCATGAAAACAAACTAGTTACAAATATTGACACAGAAACATGTTTAAAGCATTAATGAGCCCCGATATTCATAACAATGATTTGACCACACAAATCGAAATATCAGAACTCATGAACGTTTTAAACATGTTTCTGTGTTAACATTTGTAACTAGTTTGTTTTCATTCTTATCAACTCATTCCATATACTAACCATTTAATATTTTATAATGTAATATATTGGATGGCCTTGTGTCCATCCGAGGACATCGTTTTAGGAGCTAGTTGGCAGAGGCAAGAGATCAGGATTAAAGTCTGTGGAAAGAGTGAAACCGGAAGTGAGGAAACCTGTGAATCATGTGACATAAACAACGAACTTGTGAATTACGTAGATCTTGTGGAAGTTCACTGAGAAGAGACATATAAGAATCCGAATAAAAAAAACAAGTTGTTTATATCATTCGTCTGAGTTAATTTATTGATCTTAGCGGAACCTCGTGGAAGTTCCATGCTTACTTTCCTCATCTATCTGCATAATTTACTTTTAATGATAATATTTTGTTTGAAACAATAAATTTATGTTAGGTTTAATAATATTAATCAAAAACTGTATGACTACATATCAACCAAACCATTTCATTATCACATCACTACAGTATAAATCTCTATGCATGAGTGGATGAAGTGTGTGAGGTACGCTGAAGAAAAATTCCTACCAGTAAAATACATAGCCCTGTTGTGCTCGCATACCCTTAATGACAATAAAAGTGTAAAAATTTGGGAATTTCCTTGCTTTTGTATATTTAGTGTATATGAATTTTCATCTTAACCCTATTAAGGGCATATGATTTCAATATACTGGCATTTTTCATGGAATATAGTTTAGGCTTCAGACAGACGGACAGACAGATACATAATCTCCATTATTATTAGATTATAAGACTGGTCAAGATTCGTTTCTATAGAATAATTTTTCAGGCCCAGTTTCTTAGCCTTACTGAACTGCTTTCTGATAGTAAGCTTATTTCTTATTGGCGCATAGTTCAGAGTAACCAACAATAATCTTGGCATTCGTGGAAGCATCTTCAAATGGATCGAATCCTTCCTGAGTAATCGCCTCCAAACAGTTATGGTTGATGGTGCAACCTCGAAGCCACAACCTGTCATTTCTGGAGTTCCCCAGGGAAGTGTATTGGGACCCATAATCTTCCTAATCCTTATTGGGGACATTGATGAAGATATCGCCATGTCAATAGTCAGGTCATTCGCCGATGATACAAGGGCCACAAAATCCGTTCGGTCTCCCGAGGATGCTGTGTTGTTTCAAAAGGATCTCGATCAGATCTACAAATGGACGGAGGACAATAACATGGAGCTAAATGACGTGAAATTTGAGCTTCTCCGCTATGGTAATAACGACCAGCTAAAAAGCGAGATATCATACCACACTCCGTCAGGAAAAATGATAAACATAAAGCAAGAAGTAAAGGACCTCGGTGTATCTATGTCTAGTGATTGTCTTTTTAGCAATCAAATAAACAAAGTTGTGGAAAAAGCCAAGAACCTCATTGCCTGGATCCTGAGGACATTTAAAACCAGAGAATATCGTGCAATGGTCACGCTGTATAAATCCTTGGTCATTCCAGTTTTGGAATACTGTTCTGTCTTGTGGAACCCAAGTAGCCCTAGGCTCATCCAAAAGCTTGAAGCCATTCAGTGGTCCTTTCTACGGAAAATTCAAGCTGATCGGAACTACTGGTCATGTCTGAAGAAGACAAAAATGTTCTCGCTGCAAAGACGACGTGAAAGGTACCGGATAATTTACATCTGGAAGATATTGGAAGGAAAGGTACCGAACATTAATGGCCACATTCAAGCCCGAGACAATGAACGCCGCGGGAGGCACTGTATTGTTCCCTCGCTAAAAACTGGTGGGAAAATACGAACCATTTTTGAAACGAGCTTACCTGTACAGGGGTCACAACTCTTCAATGCCATGCCTAGGTGTATTCGGGATATAAAAAATGCTGCTGTGGAACAATTTAAGCGCTCTCTTGATGCCTACCTCGCTAATATCCCGGACCAACCCCAAATTGTCGGATACACGGCGTGCAGGCAAGCCGACACCAATTCTATCGTGCACATGCTGGTGCGGTTCCTTTGTCTCACAGGATCCTCACATCAGCCAGGGCGAGTTGAACAACCAGCAAGCCTGAACACGCCTGTTCGAAGCACCAGACAAAAAAAAAAAAAAAATAAAAATAAACGATTCTTTTAGATGACCAGAACAAAGTTTCCGCCATAGAACCATTATTAAATGTTTTCCATTGCAACCTTCACCTTGAACAGATTGCAAATAAGAATTTCTAACCTAATCCGTCTCACACTCTCTACCTGGTTCTAACCCATGTACCATCGCCAGTGTTGCATCCCTGTACTTGTTTTACAAATACTTCAACAGAATTTTCTCCAACAAACTTACTGCAATTGTATCCCCTTAATGTAAATACCCCTTACCAACCTGACGAGCAGCAAAATCCCGCCCCTCACTTTAGAGGTCCCCAGATTCCTGAAAACTTTTTACACTAATAGCTTCTTTCCTGGAAACGCTTGCCATTGGCATTCCATCCCTGCTCTCTGTTTAAATATTTTGAAAACCTGGACAACTTCAATTTATTTTCAAACTACCTTATTCACGTAACCGCGTGCTACACACAACGGCATATCAACATTTATCGTCTATAACATCAAGACGAATTTCAACTTGACTGCGATAAATATGTCTCAGTCGAGTAGGATTATACTTAAAAAGAAGAGAAGAAAAAAATATGCTTATACTTCTGACAAAGATATTTATCATCGAAAGTACTCAAGTTTTAAAAAAAAAGAAGTTTTTAAAGTAAATAAATAATTTATTTTAAAAAACAAATAATTTGCGTTGTCCAGCTTTTCAAAATATTAAAAAAAATATTCTCCTTATTATTGCCATTCCAGCAACGTTTTCAATGTGTGACTTTTCGAACTATATATATATATACATATATATATATATGAGTGAAATATTTTGAAAATCAACAATCCTGCAATTTAAATGAAAAATTCATTTATTTAATTATTTTTTTATTTTATTTATTTATTTATTTTTTAAAATGAACTTTTCATTTAAATTGCACGATTGTTGATTTTCAAAATATTTCACTTAAATACATTCTCATGCATGCTTCAAAGATGTCAATTTCCTTACTATATATATATATATATACTCACAAACTAAGTTTTTACTACAGGTGGTTCGATGAAAGAGCCTACCTTTATAACAAGCCCTGTGCTTTCATTTCATAGAGGCAGGGGAGACGAAAATAAGGAGATGTTAAGGCGTCATCTTGTCTCCAGAATCTATCTAATTATCATTGCGTCTATGTAAAGGATTTTGTTTCTCAATATTGGTTGATAAGGGTGCTGCATGTAGTATTTTGACCCTTAATTTCTTTAAAGACAAAACCACAAGCCTCTCCTGTTGTACTCCAGGCTGTGAACCACTCTCCCATACCCATGTTTAGTCAAGTCTCTCAGTCGTCTGACCTACAATTATGTCGAGACTTCACGTGGATCTTCGTAGTCGCAGATACATCTTAGGTGCTGACTTTCTCCATCATTTTAACTTGCTGGTGAATATGTGTTATTAGTAGAAAGTGTTATGACCAACTCCTATATATTATTAGTAAGTAACGAAAATCGTCGCACGAAAGGAAAAACAAAACCTTTTTTATAGGGTTTATTCAATTACCTATACCGTGTGTTATCGGTGGAGGAAAGGTGGACAGTTTCTAAGTGAGAAAAGGAAAAGTGGCAACTCCTTAGGGTTGCAGAAAGTCTGTCAACAGTTATCTTCAGGTGAAGATAGTCGATGCTTGAGCGTCCAGTAGATAGAGACAGGAGAGAGAAAGGGGACCTCTTTCCTCGTTGTTTTCAGGAATCTCTCTGCTGATTGACCGTGATTCCCAGAGGGGTTGAAGTAGTTCCTCAGGTGACATATCGATTCAATGCGCCCTGCAAGCTGATTGGTCAGTGTGTGACCAAATTGCATAACAGGGACATTTCTCCGAGAGAGAAAATAAGTCTTTATTTATGACTGCTACATAGACGCAAACTGGTAGATTCACGTACTAAATGACCAATACCTGGTATGAATGCTTTTAGACCACTTACTAGTCCTGTATTTTTATAGCCTCTACTGAAGATCCTTATCAGTTGCTACTAAATTCTTTTCCGGATTTGACCAATTTGAATTTTGAAATAAATCAGCCTGATCACTCTACGATACATTCATTAAGACTACTGCTGCCTCTGTTTATTTTTCACGTCTTTGTCATCTCTTTCCCAAGAGGTTAAAGCAGCGAAAGCTGAATTTAATCACATGCTCCAGCTAGGGATTATTTGTTCCTCGTCTAGCCTTTGGGCATCTTTTTTTTATCATATGGTTCTGAAGCGTTCCGGGGATTGGCGTCCCTACAAGAGATTTTGTCATTTGAATGCAATTACTGTTCCGGATCGCTATCCTGCCCCTCACATTCAGGATTTCGCTTTGTCTTTGCATGGTTGCAAAGTTTTTTTCAAAATTGTATCTAGTAAATGCTCAACACCGAATTCCGGTTAATCTGGTTGATATTCCGAAGACCCCTGTGACTACTTCTTTCAGAGCGTTTTAATTTTTAACCATGCCATTCACTTATCTAATACAACTAGTACTTTTCAGCATTCTATGGACAAAGTAGTACATGACCTAGATTTTGTATACAATCATATTGACAATATTTTAATAGCTAGCTCTTCGCTGGAGGTACATTTCCGTCTTCTTTTTGAACGTTGGCAACGGTACCCTGTTAAATGTACTTTTGGTGCTACAAGTCTTGCCTTCTCGAGTCATATCATTAGCCCAAATTGAATTTCACCCCTTCCTGAATAAGTTAAAGCTCTGCAGGATTTATAGCCACTAACTTCTCTTCACCAACTGCAATATTTAACTGAGATTGTTAAATTATTATAAACGTTTCATCCCGTGCTACGCAGATATCACTGCTTCTTTAACCAACCTTTTTCAAAAATAGAAAAAAGAAGGATGTAGCTAATTTATTTAATAACTGCCAACTGAAAGTCTTTAAGAGGCAAAGAGGAAGCTTGCAAATTCTTCTTTGAGTCACATCCCATACCTGATGCTAAATTTTCTCGAGTCATGGATGCATCTAATTCTGCAGTCGGTGCAGTTTTACAGAAACATCACGAGCAGCAAATTCAACCATTGTCCTACTTCTCTCGTCAATTGATGCATACAGAAACTTGATATGGTACTTTTGGACCTGAACTGTTGGCTATTTACTTAGCGATTAAACATTTTTGTAACGCATTTGAGGGTCGGGAATTTGCCATTTATAAGGACCATTGTCCCCTACCGTTCATGCTACATGCTAAGCTGAACAAATATTATTCCCCTCGGGAAGCTAAGCATTTGGATTTCATTTCCTAGTTCTCTAGCAACACTGCTGCAGACGCACTGTCTCGTCTTCCCATCAGTGCTATTTCTTCATCTGAGGACATCACCCTTCATCAAATAGCTTTAGACCAGCTTTGGACCAGCCATCTTTGGATATTTTAGATCTGTCAGCTAAAGAATTTGCTACCTGCAAATTGCAGTACATTCCCATCCCCACAGCGAATGAGTAAATCATCTGTAAGACTTCTATGAATTCACTTTGTCGCTTCGTTCCAAAAGTTCATCACAAAACTGTCTTTTCTTCTTTTTACGGTCTGAATCATCTCAGAACTTCTGCCAAAGTGAAGCTAATTTCAGCTAGATTCTTCTAATCGAATATGAGATGTGAAATCACTGCCTGGACCCGTTCCTATTTACCCTGCCAGAAATCTAAGGTCCACAGGCATATATGAGCACCTCTCAGAACTTTCAGTACTCCTGATACATTATTTAACCATGTCTACATTGACCTTATGGGGCCTTGGTCGGTTAGCCAAGGCTACTCCTACCTGTTAACCTGTACTGATCGTTTTTCTCGTTGGCCTGAAGTCATCCCATTGAGTGATATTTCTGCTGAGACTGTAGCATGTGCCCTGATCGTGTCTTGATTTAGCGTTATGGTATCCCTGCTACAATGAATACTGCAGGAAATTCGGATCCTATCTATTTCAAGAACTTTAAAAAATTCTGAGTATTAAACATACAAGGAACACTGGGTAGCTTCTAATAGTATGATCGAGCGCTTACAATTTATGACTTTCCTTCATTCTCTACAACACTAATATCGAAGAGAATTTAAAGATTTTGTTTTCTACAGCCTATGTAAAACGGTTAAAAATAAATTTAAATTGCTATTTACTCAGCGTAAAATGTATATACTCGGTGGATTAATACAACAAGCAAACATATGTGATAAAAAGGTGCATATTATTGTTAGCAAAAATTGCGCTTCTTGGCTCTTTTCAGAACAGATACTACACTTTGATTCTGGCTAAAGAGCCAAGAATGTTGCCTAAATACATTCTTGGCTCTTTAGCCAGGATCAAAGTGTAGTATCTGTTCTGATGGATACTACACCCTATAAACCGGTGTCGTCTTGGCCTTCGGGTCTTGATTCCGCCAGTTTGTAGGTTTGTCCTGTGCAGTTCTAGGAGGTCCACCCTCCCAGGCTTTGCCTCCCCTCTTTGGGGAGGAGTAAGTTTATTGCTTACTGCCTGAGGCGCCCCTATCGGGGAATGCCAACGGGGCTGCCCAGGAATATTTTGTAGGCCAGAGTGCTGACCTTCTCGGGCGCTGGCTTTTCAAATCCCACTTTCCCGACCTTGTGTCACATCTTACCTTGTGGGAGGAAGATAAATAAAATTATTGTTAGCAAAAATGGTAAATTTGTAGATTAACACTCTCCGCTGAATCACCTCCCCCCCCCCCCCCCAAAATAATGAGATTCTACTTTTTTTTAGGCAATTATGTAAGAACACCCTGAAAAATATTTCCTAAAAAACAAAAATAAAACAATACAATTATTTTAGAATTTAGAGTAGGGGGCCAGTTTCATATATAAATTTAATGCAAAATGATCTATTTCTGGGCCATTCTAGAGTTGTAGGTCTGAGTGACTACCCGTTAGGGTTAGGTTTAGAATTAGGTTAGGGCAGTTACCCCCCCCCCTCCCCCCAAAAAAAAACTATGGGAGTGTTCCAGTGGCAAGCCCCCTTACAAAAAACTCCCTTAGCTCTACCACTAACTCTAAGTCTGAGTGGCAAAGCCCTCTCCACCTTAACCCTACCACTAACCCTATTTCCGAGTAGCAAGCCCCTCAAAGCTCTTCCTTAACCCTACCATTAATCCTAAGTCCGAGTGGCAAAGCCCAGCCACCTAAAGAAAACTTCCCTTAACCCAACTCCTAGCCTGTAGCGAGTAGCCCTCCCCCCCAAAAAAAACCCTTAACCTTAAGTCCGAGCAGCAAGCCCCCCCCCCCAAAAAAAAACCCTCATAAAACCACACATAATTGCTTACAAAAGTAGACCCTTCTAAAAAAAAGAAACGCACAAGATTTATCTCCTAAACAAAAAAATATTGATTAACTGCTCTAAAACACTAGGATGATCCTGAAAGGGGGGATCATTTTACGTTAAATTTATATGTGAAACTGATACCCCATTCTAAATTCTAAATTAATTTTTTTTTTTCTTTCTGCCGCTTTTCAGAGTGTTTACAAGTAATCGTCCAAAAAATAGAATCACATGGGGGGGGGGGGGGTAGCGGATGGTGTTAATCTACAATAACACTGCAAAACTAATAAACACATTTGTATTATTTGGATTATTGAGACTAATATTCACAACGTTTCGGCCGATGTAATCTCCGACCCTTTAAGTGCATCTTTTTGAATTTGGGAATATTCTAGCTGAACTCCTTCTTCTGAATTGAACTCTTTATTTGATTGGCGATTTTGCAGTATAGTTAACAAGAAAAAAAGATTTACAACAAATAACTTTTACCAAACGCAAGAAAATTTAATCTTCTATCGACTCGCATAGCTTTTCAGTTTTGGAACATTTTTTTTAAGTGTTTATTTTTTAAAGATTTTGTATCGTTGCATCGGAGGCTTTTAAAAAACGGATGCAAGATGGTTGCTATTTCTTTACTTAATTTGAAGATTCGATGTTGTTAAACATTCGACATCGAATCTCCACATCAGACTAATATTCACAACATTTCGGCCGATGTAATCTCCGACCTTCTTTAAATGTATCTTTTTGAACTTGGGAATCTTCTAGTTGAACTGACCGGCAGCACTTTTACCCGCCGCCCACCGCCGCCCAGGCGCCAGCATTTTGGCTCACGTGACTCAATCGTAGTCACTTATAAACAGAATAGTCTTCCGTATTAACAATTAGCATATATCCCACCCCCAATACATTTTTTTTTGTTTATTAATTATTTACCTTACGAAATAGAATGAAGATTGATGGATTTTCCGCCCTCCGCCGCCCCCCCCCCCCAGCGCCAGCATTTGAGCTCACGTGACACAATCGCCGTCATTTATAAACAGAATATTCTTCGTTATTAACACTTAGCATATATCCCCCCCCCCAATACATTTTTTTTGTTTATTATTAAAATGTATTGGGGGTGGGATATATGCTAATTGTTAATACGGAAGACTATTCTGTTTATAAGTGACTACGATTGAGTCACGTGAGCCAAAATGCTGGCGCCGGGGGCTGGGTGGCGGTGGGCGACCTGGGCGGCGTGGGCAGTGGGTAAAAGTGCCACCCAACTGAACTCTTTATTATTTGATCTACGGGATGGGGGGGGGGGGGTAGATTGTTCTTATTCCGCCAGCCATGGGCGGGTAGAAGTGTTAATTTATCTTATTCTTAATTATCGCCTGTAGTAAGGATTGAACCTTCAATCTTCAGAAGACTCCCGAGTTCGATATAAATATTCCCAAGTTCGAAAAATGGAACTGATGAAGACCGGAGGTCACATCGGCCGAAACGTTGTGAATATAACAACCAAGATACCCCGCCTTATAAACCGGTATCGTTCGAGCCTTCGGGCCTGGATTTACGCCGGTCTATTGGTTGTCTGGTCCTGTGCAGTTCTAGGAGGTGCACCCTCCCAGGCTTTGCCTTCTCACCCTTTGAGAGGGGGTTAGTTTATTGCTAATCACCTGAGGCGCCCCTACCGGGGAATGCCGACGGGGCTGCCCAGGCAATTTTTAAACAGCCAGAGTGCTCAAATTCTCGAGCGCTGTTTTTTTCCCCCACTTTCCCGACCTTGTGTCACATCTTACCTTGTGGGAGGAAGATAAATCAAAAGATGAGAATAATAGTCCAAATAATCCAAATTATCAATCCATATCTAAAGAACTCCGAAAAATAAACAAATTATTTTTAGCATAAAAATATGAGTGAATGACAGTTTTTATTTAAAAAAATTTCCCCCGTTTGGATTATTTATTTAAAAATTAAATCGTTCTATGCACCTTTTTTATTCGTATGTGAGTAAACAAATAATTGTAGTAAACAGTGTTGGAAATTGTGCATGGTGGGGGCGAATCTTATTGGTTGAGTTGGGTTTTCATGTTTGCTTTTTTCAGCCCTCTGATTGGTTGCCCTCGCCGGGGCTCTGGCTGACTTACCCCGCAGCGAAATCTAAAACCGGAAGCTGCCTCTTCGGCAAAACCGCTGAAGTGGGGAGAATATGTGCATTTTTTGACTGTCTAACAAAAAGACAACCTCGAACACTTTGGAGAAATTCCTCCTTTTACGTTTTTTAAAACGATAACTTTTAGACCTGAATAGTCTACCCTAACAGATTCTATAAGTAAATGGTTTCTATTTTATTTCACAGGCTTCTCTTAAGAGAAGCCTTTTTAAACTAATAACAGACTCTTCCAGAGTCGCGAGAAGTCGGCATATTTTTCGCAATTCCCCCTGACTGAGAAGACTGAAATTCATCTCAAGGTAGGTTTGTCTTTCCATCGCCTTTTTCTTGCACTCTGCTGAGTTCTAAATTGTGTGAGGATTAAATTCCTCACATAGTTTATTTTGCGAAAAATCCTAGTTTTATACCTTTCTCGTTTATTTGGAAAAAGGGTCTATTGCTAGTATTTAACTCGTGCCTTAAATTAATTTCGTAGGCCGTTTGAAATTATCATGACGTTGGAGTTATATACATAACATAAATTGTTTAGCGCTTAATACTGCTACTAAATGTATCATAACTAAATTAACGTTTTACATTATCGTGGTTTACATTGACGTTTTAAGTTAACGTGTTGAAAAAAAATATATTAGAAGGGAATAAAATAAATCCCTTATTATAAAATTGGGGTATATGTTACGACGCTCAGCACAGTCGCGAACGGGGTCCAAAAAAAGAACGAGAAAGGGTTTAAAAGCATAAATTTGCAACAAGTGAAGTTGACCTGCGACGAGAATAGATATTTTTCTATTTACCTATGTAATTTGTTTTTATTTTTACGTATTATAAATGGGTTTTTATTAGATGTAAAAAAAAAAAAATGTATTGTTTTTTTTCCCAAAGGCTTGCACAAAATTCAAGATGGCGATTCACGTACTCCCTTACCAAATACCCCCCCAAAAGCAGCCATGTTTTTCCCAACTTACGGTGATAAAACTATTGATTTCTAATAAATAGCGGTTGTAACGGTCTAAAAATACAAACAAATAGCACATGCAAGTTTAAAATTAACGGTGCTTCTTGCTTAAAAGTCCGAAAAAAAGATTTATTTGTCTTTTACTGTTTAAGAGGTAAATAAGGGGCAGTAACTCTTATCAACTGTTGTTATTACATGTAACGTAATTTACAGAAAATTAATTAGTAATAAATGAACAACAAAGTATACAGCAATGGAAAATTTAAGAATTTATTGTGTTTATACTTGGGTTTTATACTGAATAAAATTCAGCAATTTGTTTGCAAATTTGGGCAATTTCTGCCGCCACATGAATTCTGCGAGATAGGAATCCACCATTTGCGTGTGGGTGCCACATTCAATTTTATTTATTTCTTTTTTGCTTCACACCACATACGTTCAACGTGGTTGGTGGTGGCCCCGGTTTGTGGATCAACAAAATTGTACTTGTGATTCACACGCAAATGATGGAATCCTTCGGCACCAAGGCGATCGTATGCTCGTAAAATCTGGCTCAAAATTACAATTAAGAGTTACTGCCCCTTATTTACCTCTTAAACAGTAAAAGACAAATAAATCTTTTTTTCGGACTTTTAAGCAAGAAGCACCAAATTAACTTTTACAGCTTACAGTTACTTTTATTTGTTGTAAATTTGTTTTTTTAGCGTTTTTACTCTGCTGAGTCTCGTAAAAGATGCCCCGAGGCGATTAATTTTTTTTGTTTTTTTTCTTCAAATGAGATACGCCAGTACTATAAAATAAAATAAATAATAATTCTGACAAATTTAATCGTAAAATTTATCTCATTGACTATTTTTCTTAATAAATTTGAGACAATGGATATCCACGTGGTTTTGGGATGGAGCTTATTTTCAATTAGGCTTCACGGCAGAAAACCTTACCATATTTCGTTAAGGGCACGCATTGTTCCTTGGTAAAACGAATACAATTAATAAAAATAAATAAATAAATTCTTTTTAGCGGTCTTTGAAGCGATTAATCTCAAAGGGCTTTAATTTAAACTACCGCTTATTATTCTCATGTTATTATTCTCGTTTACACATCGTATGTAAACGATGTTTTAAGGAAAAAATTATTTAAAAATAAATAAATAAAATAATTTGTTTTGGCTGTCCTTCAGGAGTTTTAATTCGAATACAACTATTGTTTTTCGTCTTTAATGTCGCACGTAAGCGATATTAAAAAAAAAAAACAAAAACAAATTTATTTAGCTGTCTTGAAGTGATTAATTTCAGAAACTTTTTGTATTCTCCCCTTTTTTACGGTTAACTATATCCGTTCCTTGCGACTCCATAGTTTTTAGTGTTCGCGCGCCTTTTTCAATATGAGCGCCGGTAAGGATCTATTGGCTAGAGTTGAAGCTAAGAAGTGTCGGATATTGAACACGGTGGAATGGTTGAAAGAGAAAGCCTCTCCGTCTTCAAGTCAGTGGAGAGATGTGTAATATCCAATCATACATTTGGAAATGACAACAGTTATCTCCCTTGCACCATAACAATAGTAATCTGTAATTATCCCCCTTTGTTCTTTCTGATTGTATATATAAACGACCTCGGACACGTCATCACTCTCTTGACGGACCGGGCGAACTAGAAGTAACACGTTGTCGTTTGTTGTCCTTGCTTTGACCTCTGTTCCTCATTGCTTCGTATCACTTCTTGCTTTCAGCTTATAACCAGAACACAACAAGATGGATTTCGGAACTTGACGAAATTATCGACCAACTGGTTCTGAAGTCCCCTCACGAGGAGAGAAGAAAGATTTGCCTTGAGGCAGAGCAGTTTTCTGCTGAAATAAGAGAGGAGCTACTTCGGTTGAGGGGTAGTCATGAGGTTAAAAAACCCTCCACTCATCTGCCTTTACGGATGGACTTGGAATGCCCCAGCTTTAGTGGAGCACCTTCGGACGATAAGTTCGAATTTAGAACTTTTTTACGGAGGTTTGATTTCTGCACCTCCAACGTGGGGGAAGCGGACAAACTGCTTCTACTAAAGTCCAAATTGAGGGGGAAGGCTTATGATTTGATAGCCAGTTTTGACGTCACTTCCAGCAATTAGGTCGTGGCCTTGAATTGTTTGCGGGAAAAATATTTAAACCCGTCTCTCATCAAGGACCGTATATTGGAGGAGATAATGCCTCCGACGGTACCCATATCAAATTTAGAGGACCTCAGGACCTACGTTGAACAGGTCAAAATGGACTTGTCGGAATTAGATAGGTCCTTTGGAACTGACTTCTTCTCTGAGAGTTCCACTTCGGGCATTATCTTCGCCCATCTATTATTTCGTAAGTTCCCTGTTAGCGTCAGGAGGGAACTGATGTCCAGAACGAAGGAACGTTTTCCTACGTTCCTATCTATTATGACAAACTTCTTTGACATCATAGATTTTTTACAGGCAGCGCCTTTGAACGTGAAAAAGCGGGAATATTTTGCACCCAATACGCCACCTGCTTCTTCACTTGACATCAAACCCAACATGGCGACAAATTACCATGAAAGAATGGCCAAATCAAAAAGGGGTTCGAATGCCCCAAAACCTAATAATAATGGTTTCCCGCAAAGGTTTTGCAAATTATGCAAACTAGCGGACCATGCCGTAAAGGACTGCCCAAGGTATTCCTCTTACGATTCGAGAGTTTCACGAGCCAAAGAGCTTCAACTATGTATAAGATGTCATGGGGAGCAGGGATGTCCTGGGAGGAAAGGATTCCCTTACCCCTGTACTACTTGCGGATTAAAGAATCACTTTTCTAGTATGTGCCCCCAAGCTTCTAAATCATTTGTCGGAAAGACTTGCACGGATGGCGACAACTGTCTATTCCCGGTGATTAGAGTGTCCTTGAAGGCTAAGGGCGTCCCAGTGAGTTTTTATTGTATTTTGGACACTGGGAGCCAAAAATCTTTCTTTTCTCAATCTATTTTACAGGAACTGGGAACTAGGGAAGAATTAGTACCTAGGCCAGTTACTATGCCTGTAAACACTATTATTGGTGCGAGAACTATGGACCTTCATGAGCTCGATGTCTCCATTAAATTAGATAACCAAAAACCTTTTCCGTTTGCTGCCCTGTTTTCGGACTGCCTTAACTTGAGATTTCAAGCAGAAAGGTTTGACGAGATCACTTCCAATATAGCGGAAGCTGGCTTTCGTCTCTGCCATGGATACAGAGATCTAAATGGGAAGGATCTCCATGGCCTTGTCGGATTGGATCTGATTCAGCACATAAAAAAATTCTGTGTGGTAGAATGCTTAAAAGGTACCGCATGGAAGATGTCCAATAGGATTATTCCCTTTGGAGATGGGCGTAATTTTTTGAAGCCCGAAAAAATTAAAACTCACAGGGAGTTGCCTCCCTTTGATCAAGTTTGTGCTTCCTTACCCGCTTGTTCTACTTATTTAGTGGATAGAGCAATGGACCCTATCAAGTCGTACTCGGACTCCTTGGGTCCTTTTTTTGAAGAATCTTCTGTGGAGCGCGGTATTGAACACTTCCTTTCACTGGATTCTGTTGGCATCGATGAGAAGGCTAAACTTTCTTCATACGATGAAACCAAAATAGAGGATTTCAAGAGAACAGTGGTGCTAAAGGATGGCAATTATTATGTCGATCTACCATGGGACTACGATAAGTTGGCTCAGGTAGACTCCAATTATGTACCTTCTCTGAGAATTATGCAGAGAGTTGCTGTCTCCCTGGAGAGGCAGGGATTGTATGATAAATATCTACAAGTGTTCGATGACTACGAAACCTTGGGCATTGTTGAACCCTTCTCTGTTACTCCTGGGGAGTATACCAAATATTGTTGGATTCCCCACAGACCCGTATTTAAAGAGGGCCTTGGAGTAACCACTAAAATCCGCCCTGTCTTCAATTGTTCCTTGAAAAGGAAAGGGGGGGGGGTTTCTATTAACGATGCAGCTTATGCTGGTGTGAATTTAACAGCGCAGCTGCTCGACTTATTATTAGCTTTTAGGAAAAACAATTGCGTCCTCTTGGGAGATCTCCGAAGAGCCTTTTTGCAAATTCGCCTGCGCACTGAGCAGGACAAAAACAGATTTTGTTTTTTCCTTAAAATTAAGAAATTGTGTACATATAGGTACAATTCCATTATTTTCGGCTTCAATGCCAGCCCTTTCATCTTGAGTTACATTCTCAAGCTTCATGCTGAAAGATATAATCCTGATGAGTTTTCTTCTGTAATGACTTCCAACTTTTATGTTGACAATTTGATCACCACTGGACGAAATTGTGAATCCCTCCTTGAAGTGTATAGTACTGTGCGCGAAAGATTAAAGGAGGCGGGATTCGATCTTCAGTCCTGTAATTCTAACTGCACTGAGTTGCAGAAACAAATGTTAGAGGATAACGCTATTGCTTCCCCTTTTCCTTCCTTTGAAAAAGTCCTGGGGTACCGTTATTCCCCTACCCTAGACACTGTCAGTTTGAGCCCTGTTGTGGTAGATACCACAGCCAACACAAAGCGTGGGATTCTTTCCCAAATTTCTAGCCTTTATGATCCCTTGTCATTACTGCTTCCAGTTACTATACAAGGCAAAGTACTTGTTAGTCAACTATGGAAGGACAAACTTTCCTGGGATCAAAAAATCCCTGAGATTTTCACTGCCTCTTGGCAAGCCCTAGCCAAAGAATTGAACAGGCTGGGTGTTTTTGAGTTTCCCCGACGCGTGTTAGTGGATGACTCCCCAGTGCAGCTTATGTTTTTGTGATGCATCTAGGCTCGCTTACGGGTTTTCTCTCTATGTAAAACAAGGGTCACTATGTTCCCTGTTATTTGCCAAGGCGAAAGTGGCTCCTCTTAAAAAGAAGACCCTTCCTACCTCGGAACTTTTGGCCATTTATTTAGCCCTTAAGGTAGTGCCTAATGGGTGCTTAAGCATATCCGCCCCGACATTAAAAAATTTAAAGAATGTATAAACGTTATTATGTACTTACGTGTTAGCTGAAAATAAGATTGTGCAGAAAAAATTACGCAAATTCATCTAGTAGTTATTTAATTATAAGAAAAAGAAAAAAAAATGATTTAAATGATTTTACGTAGATTTTGACATTTTTAAATATGAGTTATCGTTCTTGACCACTGGAAAATCTAAGATACAAAATGGTGGAAATATCTACCGAGTGAAAAAATCGTTAAAATCGTTTTTTTTTAATAATTAAATAACTACTGAATGAATTTGCGTAATTTTTTCTGCACAATCTTATTTTCAGCTAACACGTAAGTACATAATAACGTTTATACATTCTTTAAATTTTTTAATGTCGGGGCGGATATGCTTAAGCACCGCCTAATGTACTGAAAGCATTGGGGGCTATCAATGTTGATTCCCTTTTTCTGGTATCGGATGCTCAAGTAGCCTTATCTTGGGTCTTGAATGGGAAAGGAACTAAAACCAACATTTTTGTAGAAAACCGTGTGAAGGACATAAAAAAAATGCTAGACGAATTTAATGAAAAGTTCCAGGTTCTCCCTCGGTTCAAATACGTTCCTTCATCCGAAAACCCGGCGGACTTATTAACTAGGGGGATTACTTCCTCTAAGCTCGAACAATTGTTTGAATTCTGGGTACACGGCCCCAACTGGTTGAATCAACCGGTAATTGACTGGCCAGTGTCTCCTTTACCTTGCCTCAACGATGCAAACAAAAAGGTAATTTCTTGTATGTTCTCTGATGGTCCCAGCGCAGGTGAGAACTACTTCCCCATTTATATTAACAATTATTCGTCATTAACGAAAACAATTAATGTTCTGGAAAAGGTGTTGAGGTTCTGCGATAAGCTGAAGCGCCGAGACACTGACACCAATCATAGAGCTAAGCTATTGCTCTTTTCTTATATGCAGAAGGAAGAATATCCTTTTGAGTTAGAATACTTGCGCCAGTCCTCTAATAAAGCTGTTCCTCCAAGAGTATCTGCGCTTGGCTTATTCCTGGATAAGGACGGTCTGATGCGAACGAAAGGTCGCATTCAGAATACTGACATTCACCCCTTTGATGTCAAATTCCCTATACTTCTAGGGAAAAATCATCATTTGACCGAGTTGGTCATCAGGGAAGCACACTTAAATTGTTGCCATCTAGGAACCAACTCAACTCTTGCCAAGTTGAGATTATCAGGATTTTGGATCCCGCAGGGGAGACAATCAGTGAAGAAGATTCTTCGCAACTGCATTATTTGCAAAAAAAATCAATTCGATGCCCTTCAAAACTCCCTCGGGTTCTCAGCTTCCCAATCATCGGGCTAATTTTATTCATCCTTTTCAACAGGTGGGTGTTGATTTTACCGGTCATTTTTTTGTAAAACAGAATGACGAAGACGTGAAAATGTACGTCTTATTATTCACCTGTATGAGCTTGCGTGCTGTGCATCTGGAGCTTTTGCCAGACATGAGCACCACTTCCTTCATATTGGCATTTGTCAGGTTCACCAACCAGTTCGGTGTTCCTACGCATGTCTACTCGGACAATGCGAAGACCTTTTTGGCGTCCGGTATCTTGTTATCTGAAGTGTTTGTCTCTGATGAATTCAAGGAGAACTTCAGATCAACTAGCGTTAATCATCTCACCATCCCTCTTTATTCAGCTTGGCATGGGGGTGCATGGGAGAGAATGATTAAGACATTCAAACAATGTTTGAAGAAATTATTAGGCCGAAAGAAGGCCTGCTATTTCGAATTTTTGACAATTATTTCCGATGTGGAAAAGGCGATCAACGATCGACCACTCACCTATATAGAAGCTTCTGAAGGAAGCCTCGATATTT
This sequence comes from Sepiola atlantica, assembly GCA_963556195.1. NCBI lineage: Eukaryota > Metazoa > Mollusca > Cephalopoda > Sepiida > Sepiolidae > Sepiola > Sepiola atlantica. The sequence goes on from OY744543.1 coordinate 23,456,000, forward strand.
TAACACCCAATCATTTTTTACAAACTGGGTATAGTCCTCGTTTGTTAATAAATAGTCATGGATCGGATGAGTTGTGTCCTGATCCCCCCAGTCGGGCGAAACTTCTGCAGTCTCTAAAATTGAGACATAAGTATGTTGAAAGGTTCAGGAAGATGTGGCAGAACGACTATTTGTTGTCCCTGCGAGAGGTTGATGCCAATATAGGGACCGATAAACCTCTGAAGGTGTCAGTGGGAGAAATCGTTCTGATTAAGGCTCCAAATAAATCCAGACCCTTTTGGAGTATGGGCAGGGTGCTCAGACTCCTCAATGGAACCGATGGTAGAGTTCGTTCTGCCTGTGTGCTGAGAGACGGTTGCGAACAGATTCACTCCTTAAAACACCTGTTTCCCCTAGAAATAAAGGCCGCTTCGGTGCCATCTGCTAATGAATTCATAGAGGAGGGGGGCCCTTTCTTCTGTCCGGCCTGTTCCGTCGCAAATGATGGATCAGATCCTATGGTGTGCTGTGATGTCTGTGACGGTTGGTATCACTTCAACTGTGTTGGGGTGAGCCAACAGGATACTTTAGGGGAATGGAGTTGTCCAAATTGTTCGGAGAACTAAAAATGTAACCTTCTCTTTCCTTAACTTTAGTGGTTGCCATTAAACCTGCATAATCCATAATTCTTATTTACAAACTAACACGTTATGTACAGATAAGTTATAGTTACCTTAATTAAAAATGATAAGTCTATAACGATTAGTTAGGTCCTTGTAATTGAGTTTTAAATGTCCATTAAGTGACATACATAAATTATAATTAGTATCAGAAAAAAGTAATAGATACCTATTCCTTTTTCTTTCTTCCCTTGGCAGTGTGTTGGAAATTGTGCATGGTGGGGGCGAATCTTATTGGTTGAGTTGGGTTTTCATGTTTGCTTTTTTCAGCCCTCTGATTGGTTGCCCTCGCCGGGGCTCTGGCTGACTACCCCACAGCGAAATCTAAAACCGGAAGCTGCCTCTTCAGCAAAACCCCTGAAGGGGAGAACATGTGCATTTTTTGACTGTCTAACAAAAAGACAGCCTCGAACACTTTGGAGAAATTCCTCCTTTTACGTTTTTTAAAACGATAACTTTTAGACCTGAATAGTCTACCCTAACAGATTCTATAAGTAAATGGTTTCTATTTTATTTCACAGGCTTCTCTTAAGAGAAGCCTTTTTAAACTAATAACAGACTCTTCCAGAGTCGCGAGAAGTCGGCATATATTTCGCAATTCCCCCTGACTGAGAAGACTGAAATTCATCTCAAGGTAGGTTTGTCTTTCCATCGCCTTTTTCTTGCACTCTGCTGAGTTCTAAATTGTGTGAGGATTAAATTCCTCACAACAGATGAATAACACACAATTTAGGTCGAGATATGTCTAAACAAAACAAATAGGTAGGTGTGGGGCTAACCTACTAAAATGCTGACGCATTAGCCGAAGCACCTCTATTTGTTTCGCATTCCACAAAATATCCTAACGCACTTTGGATTTATTAAATTGTCTATGAAATTTATTTTTCTACCTATATTCAACTATTGCATATTGTGTTTATGCTACACATATCTAAAAAGTCAAATTTTATTTCATAAAATGTTTAAGTGTCATTTTCAGTCGAACTATTTCTTTCAAATCCGTGTATGAAGACAGTGAACAGGCGTAGATGTGAGAACTACAAGTATAAAATAACAATCGTACGCCATTTTAATATTAGTTGCGGAGACGGGACGATCCAGAAAGCATAGAAAGGAGAAACGTCGTCTTATTTTTACTTTAAAATTTTTATTTTTTTATTTTCAACCAGATAAATCGTAACTTATATAATATTTTTTTTACTTTTGAAAGGAAGTTTGGGTACTTGTCCAGGATTTGAACCTAATTTTCGTGATTGCCCGGCAGAAAGCTCTGCGATGCGGCGGCCGACTTTGCCGGTTAGCACCGCGAAAGATAGTGGCGGACATATGCCTGGAGATGCCCTACCCAGGAATGCCGGGCTTGGATTTCGTTGCGATCGGGGACGTTGTTTTCGCGATCAAAATTAGAAATTTCGACCATTCTAAAGATGATCTACCTGTGGTCCCAGGATATGGCGACTGGTAAAAACCTACAAAAAGAATACGGCGTAGTCTCGAAGGCCCAGGGCATACGGTTGAGATACGGTAATTAGGTTCAAATCCTGGACAAGTACCTTTTTTTTTTTTTTTTTTTTTTTTTACTTTTAAAAAGGAAGTTTGGTAACTTTTATTTTGATTTAAAAATTTTTTTTTTGGGGGGGGGGAAATTTTTCCAAATCATGTATTCGATTTGATTGATAAAATAAAGTTATTCGTTTGTATTCTATCATATTTTTCTGTTTGATTATTATCAATTGACTTGCCTTTTTCTTTCGCAGTTGCGTTTCGTGGCATCGGGGTTTTAGATGGCTATGTTTGTTCCTTCCATGCGAAACTTGTGCAAAGTCCGACATTGGTTATAGGAAAAATGAGAGACGGAAAATGTGTCCTGTGTTTTGCGTTTCCACTACCAACTTTGTTACCTCTCGATTCATCTGGTATCAAAACCAATTATTTCAAGGGAAGCTGAAATGCAATTTGCAGTTTCGGGGTTGAAAACTACTGGTGACTGACTCGTAATGCAGCACATTTCCCAGTTTTTCCTAATGGTTAGGTAACGGTAAGGGAGTTTGACATATTTTCATGGTGCTAAAATTATCACAAACTGGAATTACAAAAAAAAAAAAATCCTAATAGTGTCTATAATTTGTATCTCTTAAAAAGCCTGAAGCGAAAGAAAAAAACTTTCTTAATTCTGATTGAATCTTTAAATTTTTATATTGTCAGTTTTAATTGAAGAACTTAAAAGAAACTTTGATTTAACGAATATAATATTATGGTAAAAGTAATATTTTAAACCTGAAGTTTTCTTTGTTTAATTTTTATTTCTTGTGCGAAATAGATCAAAGGCCATTTTGTCTTAGAAACTTCCAATGACAAAAGTTTTTGAACTTAATTCTCCTTGGTCGATTTTCGTAAACAAAATGCCCCTTTTCGACCTCATTCGCACAATATAAAACAACGTACTTAGTAAAAATAATCAAACGCATTAGAATTAAATGCTCTACCTTAATCTGCGTGGTTTTAACGTTTATAACTTTATTTCATAATTTTTTATAAAATCTTCCGTGCCGTCAATTGTCGAAAAGATTTAAAGAAAGTATTGAAATGTTATAAACGTTAAAAATATTTAAAGAATTTAATTTTAATGCGTTTAGTATACATTTTTTATTTCACGAGTAATGTGTTCACTATTTGGTACGGTTATCCTACTTGTTTTCACTCAAAGTTTAAATATTACTTTTCTAAACAATTGATATAATCTTCGATTATACTATACTCAAATGTTGGTTAAAATGTCGTTTCCCAACCAAAATGTTGGACAGTTAATCGTCTAGTTTGACTTTTTTTCCGATATCAAATAAGTAAACCCAATTGCCTTGGACTAATTATCTTTAAAATAATGTAAAATATTAGTCCAAAACAATTTATTTGGGTTTACTTACTAATTTGTGAGGTCGGAAAACTTCCATTTTGGCTGGGAAACGACGATTTAACCCAAATGTTTATCACAATTTTTTAACTATCAATAAATAGTCTAGAATTGAAAGATATTACCAGAATTGTCGCTATTTGATCGAATCATTCGATTTTTATATTAAATTTAAAACCGTTTTAATCGGTCCTTACTAATTAAAAGGGTTTTAAAACTTGAAAAAAAATTATTTTGACGAAATTGTTTCCACTCTTTTTGCTCCCTGAATTTTGTTTTATTCTATGTAGCCTCTTCTTCCGTGATCGAATCGCCCATTTGTGTTTTTCAAAAAGTTGTTGTATCTGCCAGAATGTCTACGGCTGAACACGGGAAATGCATAAAGTCACTCTAAAAATGGCCGGTGATTTGGGGTTTTTGTACCGACCTGCAGTTTGTGTCTCAAGTTAGGAGTTTTCCCCCCCGACTAAAACACACACTTGCCTGCTTTTGTGGAAGACCCGCTTTTTTTGATGGGTACAAAAAGGGACCAACTTTTGAAAACGATTAATGTAAGTGACAAGTTGCATCTATGTATTGATTCATTTTACTTTTTTACACGTAAAATAGTCCGTGTGTGAAATTATTTGATTTTCAAACTACTTTTCTTCCAATTTCAACTTTTGTACAACTTAAGAATGGAACTTTTTTTTTTTTTGCAAATCTGGAGAGATTACACTTGTATCCGGCCTTTAGGATCAAAGTGTATCATCTGTTCTGAGGGGGAACAATTCTCTCAGTTCTAATCTCGATCCAGACTGCCCCCCCCCCCTCTTTTTATTTTATTTTTTTTAAAACTGGATTTCTGAGTTGTTGGGAAGCAACTCGATAGGGATCCCTATCGAGTTCCCTCCATCCCAGTTTCCGAAACTCGTAAACGTTTCCGACTTTTCCTAAACGTCTTACGATGATCCCATTCTTAAGTGGCGCAATTTCTCCTTTTCAACCATTTCATCTTTTTTTATTTAAAAAATTTTAATTTCTCTATTTTTAGTAAACATTTTTTTCTTTCAAAATCTTAATTTTCTTTATAGCCTTCTCATTCTTTGCTGTTTTCATTGTTTCATGTTAGCAGTTTCTTTTTCTCGACTGATACAACACTTTGCCTTCTTTTAAGGCACCAATGAACCGTAATACTTGCCATAAATTTGAAATTTCAAAGTAAATCTGGTTCTTGTTGCTTAAAAGTACAAAAATTTCTTTTGTCTTTTCCTGAGACTTAATTAAGGGGCAGTAACTGTTAATTGTAATTTTGAGCCAGATTTTGTCTTTAATATCTAACAACTTTGATTTTATTCAGTAATTACATTCAGTACAAAACTATTGAATTCAAATTTAAACAAATTCTTAAATTTTCCAATTCTGTATTCTTTAACATTAATTTATTAATAATTTAGTTAATTGTTTTCGATGTTTCCATGATGAATTTAATCAGTAATTTCATTCACTACAAAATTCAAATTTAAACAATAAATTCTTATTTTCCATTACTGTATTCTTTTACGTTCATTTATTAATAATTTCCAGTTAATTGCTTTCGATGTATTAACAGATGAATAGAGTTACTGCCCCTTAATTAACTCTCTCTCAGGAAAAGACAAATATATTTTTTTTTTTTCGTACTTTTAAGCAACGGGGTCTGGTTTTTTAAAACTTTTTCAATGTTATTTACTGGTGATTTTGAAATCAGCCAATGTATTCATGTAACAACTTGATAAAAATGCACTGTCCGGTTGTATCAAGTCATCCCATAACTTCTGTCCGGATGTATCAATAACAGTGAAACAAGGGTTGCTCAATCACATCCGCACCTAGCAACCTAAACTTATATCTTTTAAAATAAAAATAGTTCTTTGGGGGGAGGGCGGGGGGGAATGTTTGGGGTGGGGGCGGGTGGTAGGGGGGGGGGGGATTATCAATATCTTCATCCTGTGGGGGTGCATATACAATATAGGACCCGGGTGCTTCTGCAGAATAGGGACCATAGGTTCTTATGCAGTATAGGGATCAGGGGTACTTCTACAGTATAGGGACCAGGGGTGCTTCTACAGTATAGGACCGGGGGGGGGGGGGGGCTTCGTCAATTTATGACCCAGAGGCTTCGGCGTTGTCCGGGAGAAAAGTGCTCAATATCCTATTTTGCTTGCGGAGAGGGGAGGAGGAGGAGGGAGAGCCCCGGGCAACGCCGGGTACCCCTGCTAGTAAGTAATAAAAGCTATCGAACAGGCGCCCGTCATCGTCACATGCGTTAAGCTACAGAAGGCAGAGTCGTAAGTAGCATTATATACGCACACAAAAAGAGTTAATCTCCGGCTTCTCTTTTAAACGGAGACTGAAGTTACTAACTTTACATTAAAAAAAAATCAACATGAAGAAAGTTGGTGGACAAAGTATACCTGGTGGAATAAGTGAGCCGCAAGTTGCCACAGCCAAAATCCAGGGATACTGTGATCAAGTAAGTTTAACTTGAAAGTAAAACAAACAAAAAACAAAGAAATACTAATTTTATAGAATCACTCCCGTCTCTAACTTAACCCAAATTCTAACCCTAATAATTTGTGATGGATTTAAATAGCGTATTCGTTTTTTAACGATCCAAAATACATAGAAACAAAGACAGTTTGCAGACGAGAGTGATTGGTACTTCTACATAATTTTGACCTTACGTGTTCGTTTTCTTTTTCGGCACATGTTCGTCTTTAACCACTGTCCGTTTTTCACAACTTTTTACTGACCATTTTTCTTTTCTTTTTTCGGTGTACATTTATCTATCAGGCTGCTAGAGAATTCCGGCGTTTTTGGAATTTTTTCCCCAATATTTTACATTTTAGGAGGGGGGATCAGTTTCCAATGTTAATTCAACGTAGACTGATCCCCCTCTTTTTGACCATCTCAATTTTTTTTAAAAATCTTTTTCGGTGTACGATTACCTGTCATGTCAATAGAGAATTCCGGGGGTTTTGGAAAGAAATTTTTAAAAAATTGTGATTTTAAGACGGGGGATCAGTTTTCAATGTAAATTCAACGTGGACTGATCCCCCTCTTTTTAACCATCTCAAATTTTAAAAATTATTCTTCTGCTTACAATTACCTATCATGTCACGAGAGAATTCCGGCGTTTTTGGAAAGAAATTTCAAAAAATTGAGATCAGTCTTGTTCGTCTTTTACCATTATTCGTTTTTCACAACTTTTTACGTCTTAAAACCTAATTTTTTTTTTTAAATTTCTTTCCAAAAACGGTAATCGTACACCGAAAAAGATTTTTAAAAAAATTGAGATGGTCAAAAAGAGGGGGATCAGTCTACGTTGAATTAACATTAAGAACTGATCCCCCCTCCTAAAATGTAAAATATTTGAAAAAAAATTCCAAAAACGCCGGAATTCTCTAGCAGTCTGATAGATAAGTGTACACCGAAAAAAGAAAAGAAAAATGGTCAGTAAAAAGTTGTGAAAAATGGACAGTGGTTAAAGACGAACATGTGCCTCTTTTTCTACCCCAAAAGTCGGTTTGGTTTTGTGGCGTTCCAGAAGGGTTCACGACCACGCTGACTTCCGGTTTATCCTGCAGTAAATTTCAAGTACGAATGATCATAAATGATAAAAAAACAACTTTTTTTTAACGGAAAATTTAGAATTGTATTTTTGGGAGAAGGGAATTTTGGGGAGGACTTCTGGCTTCCGGTAAAAAAAAAATTGTGTATGGATGCCTGAAAGTGATACAATTTTTTTATTCATATTAATTTGAGACTTTCTTTCATCATATTCAAATAATTAACATAATACAGACTATTTGAAAAATAATTTATTTGTTTTTTATTTGATTATTTTCAAAACATTTTAAACATTTTCATTGATTTTTTTTTTTTTATCCGTATTTGATTTAACGTCTAAAATGCATTGTTTTTACACCTCATAATAATTTTTTTTTATTTATTTGATTTGGCACTTCTTCAGTTTAGGTTTGATTCAGAACGTATTTGTTTTCAGTGCTACCGGAAGTAATATAGAAATAGAAGTTTTTTATCCAAAAAATCAATAAAGCGAGCAATAATAAAAACACATTTTCACTATTAGTTGAAAAAACAACTTATTTCTTGAAAAAAAAAAAATTATTCTATTTTGTTTATTTTGTTCAATGAAAATTTTTTTTAAGTTTTGAAAACAATCAAATAAATTATTTTTCAAATAGTCTGTATTATGTTAATTATTTGAATATGATGAAAGAAAAGTCTCAAATTAATATGAATAAAAAAAAATTGTATCACTTTCAGGCATCCATACACGATTTTTTTCACCGGAAGCCATAAGTCCTCCCTAAAATTCCCTTCTGCCTTAATTTTTGTATTTTTATTGAAATAACACAAGTTGTGAAATCAAGAAATTTCTTAAATTATTTTTATAATTCGCTACAAGAGTTCGTTTCAGTACTCCATGCTTCAGAATTCACGTTTTCGTATGATTCATGTTGATATTGTTTTTTAGACGAAAAATGTATAAAACGTCTTTTAAAAAAAGATAATATAAGATTTTTTACTCGAAATGGTTTCTCATTTAATATTATTTTAAAAAAATATATATAATAAAACCATTTTCATCGCCTATACATAGTTTTCAATACAAAACTCCAAACTAAACCCTTACGAAGAATAGATTGTTTTTTTTTTTGTAATGATTAATAAAAAAAATTAATCAGTGATCTATTTTAGTTAGTAGATAAAAATTTTATTTTCCCCAATTTCATAATAGCCAATTCCTTTCTTTCAATTACTATCATCTTCTTTTGTGTGAATCAGATGATTCTGGTGTTGGCATTAGTTTCCCCGATGTTTTTCTACTTAGAAATCTTTCTGGAAAGACATTGGGTACTTACGGGAAGGACCACGAGAAGGTTGCCAACATCCCTAAGTGACAGTGGTACTGTGGTACCGACTGGATTCGAACTTGGGACACCCAGGTCTTCAGTCTGTGTCGATATCCACTTAACCACCGTCACCTCCAAATTACTATCATGATAATAACTAACAAATTTTCGTTTATAAAAACTATTTAATGTTTTTTTATTTTTTATAGAAATTTGAAAACCACTAAAATGTATTTTTTTGTTTTGTTTAATGAATAAATTCATTTCTAAAGTCTTAGACTTTAAAATAAATGAATTTTTTCATTCATTTAAAAGAAGAAATATGTGACGTGTTGTTTTCCTGTAATAAGGCAAGTGGCATTACTTGCTAATGACTGCATGATCTCTTCTTTTTACATGTAATACCATTCTATATTACTCCTCTTTTTTTTTAATCTAGAATTTAATTCCCATTTTAGATGTCGTAAAAAAATTACACCTTCTCATAAATACTCTACATCGGCATATTTAATCAACTAAATTCTTTTCCTCCTTTTATTTATGTTTAGACGAAAAAGAAGAAAAAAAATAAGGTGAACACGACGTGCTTCATAAACAATCAAAACTCGTTTAAAGAACACTAAAATAATAGAACACGTAATACAATAATAAAAAAGAACATTTAATGGATTGTGTTTATTCACTTTGGTTAACATTGTCATGGATCGAACATCATCAGAAGCAACCAGGGGTTTTACCCCATCTAATAGACCGGTATCGTCCGGGCCTTCGGGTCTGGATTTACGCCGATCTATTGGCTGTCGGTCCTGTGCAGTTCTAGGAGGTGCACCCTCCCAGGCTTTGCCTCCCCTCTTTGGGGAGGAGTAAGTTTATTGCTTACTGCCTGAGGCGCCCCTACCGGGGAATGCCGACGGCGCTGCCCAGGCAATTTTTAAAAAGCCAGAGTGCTCAAATTCTCGAGCGCTGGTTCTTTCCCACTTTCCTGACCTTTTGTCACATCTTACCTTGTGGGAGGAAGATAAATAGAATCATCATTTTCGTGGCGCCATTATCTGTGTGATATTTTACAGACCATCTTATGTGAATTTAATAAAATTTTGACAAAAATGCAGCAGGCTCGATACTCCATGAAAAATAAAATCATTTTTAGCATATCGATTTTTAATCAAAATCTATCATGAGTATTACCCATCATTTCCCACCGACCATAAAAACGCTTTAGATTGTAGAGATGAAAAGTGGTGTCGCTTCTTGTCGGAGGAAAGGGTTGTCAAGTAGATATCCATCCTCTTGCCTTGCTGGGTTACCATAGTTTGGTTACTTTATCTACAATTTAAATCAGTCTAATTCATACAGTTTGATCAACACAACAGACACGGTCAGGAAAGAGTTACGTAGACAAGAATACAAAAATATGGGTAAAAGCCTAGTATAGTATCCATATTTTGTGAGCTCTGCGCATGCGTTAGAGTTCATTCATAAACAGTCGTAGTGAGTGAGTGATTAAAACTAGCGCATGCGTATTGAGCATAGGCAAGTAGCGCACACTTTACACATTTCTTAAAAAAATATTAATATACGACTTTACCAATTTCTTAAAAAAATATATATATACTTTACAAATTCTTAAATGATAAAATATACTACAAATTTCTTTAAAAAATATGATTAATATACGACTTTACAAATTTCTTTGAAAAATATTAATATACGACTTTACAAATTTCTTTAAAAAATATTAATATACGACTTTAAAAATTCTTGATGATAAAATGAAATAAAACTTTTTTTTTAATTTGTACAATATAATTTTGCAAATAAAAAAAATAAAATGAGATTTATTAGTTGAATAACAAATAATATTGATAAATTAAGTTGTAATTAATTTCGAGTTGTAATTATTTCCGGGTTGTAATTAATTCCGAACCCTCTCACTACGACTGTTTATGATTGAACTCTGACGCATGCGCAGAGCTCACAAAATATGGATACTATACTAGGCTTTTACCAAAATATGTTGAGGCAGTAGGCGTGCATGTACTATGAAATAAAAGTGAATTTCCGGTATTTCTTGCTTAATTGGTGTCTAATGGCTATGAATCAAATTCAATGCAAATCTGATATATTTGAATTTTCAAATGTCCCCTAAACCCCTTTAAAATACCCTCAAGAAACTTAAATTTGGGGATTGTTTATTAATTGATGGCTAATACTTATTGTTAAAATTTCACACAAATCAGTAGTAACTGAATTTTCACAAAGAACTTCCATCCCATTTTTGTTCCCTTTGCATTAACCTAAATAAAACAAAATATAGCCCATATTACCCACCTTTATGCATAGAAGCTATTGCTACAATTTCACAAAAAATCTGTTAACAAAGAGCTTTCACTCCCTTTTTTTTTTTTTTTCCCCTTTGCAAAAAAACATCAACTAAATATAGCTCACATTTGGATCTCTTAACGCTGAGCAGCTGTGTTCCCAAATTCACAATGATAGGTCAATTAGTTTAGAAGTTAATCCTGTACATACAAACATATTACCATATTTCATGTTATATAGATAGATATACATACACCTAATAACTCGTTTTGTTTAGCCTTGTTTTTGTTTTGTTTTTGTTGTTTATTACCTTGTACCTGCCTCGTTATATTGTTTTCTCAACATTTGAGTATATTATTGTCTTATGCCTGCACAAAATGTGCAACAAGTCTCCCACCATAAGTTATATTTCTTCATTAAAACAATTTTGTTTTGATTCTTTAGTTAAAATCTCGAGTTGAAGAAAAGGCGGGATCCACTTTCGATGTCTACGAAAGCAAATCCTTTCGACACCAAGTTGTGGCAGGGATGAACTATTTTGTGAAGGTAATTTTTTTATTTTTTTTTTTTTAATGAATCTTGTATTTGCTATCTGTAATACTAGCTAAATTAGCAGTACTGTGTGAGTAATTATAACTATGGCCAAGTTATTGGACAAGTAAAGAAAGTGAATGGAGTGAGTATAGAATTTTGTAATGAGCATATAATAGAAACAATAACTGGCTAGGAATGTAAACGGCATGTACTACGGGCCCGGTTGCTACTAAAGAAATTCCATATGTGATTAACGGGGCATTTTGCAGGACTTAATTACAGATAATGAATTACTACAGCAAATAAACTGTTAATGTTTGTATGGCATGTTTAGCCCTTAAGTAACTAAATGTTATTATTGGTCCCCCGATTTTATAAATCGGGGGACTTATGTTTTGAGGTATGTCCGTCCATCCGGATTTTTCTCCGCAACCATCCATTGAATTTCTCTGAAATTTTGCATGAAGTTGTAACTTTGGTCAGGTTAGAAAGTGACATTCTCCGATTTTTGAAAAAAAATCTGATTAGCCCCCCAGGGGGTCAAAAGGCCCTGAAATGGCAAAAAATGACATTTTTTTGCCCTATAACTTTCCATCCATTCAATTTCTATGAAACTTGGCCAAAATGTGGAGGCAATTGTTCCTAATAGAAAATAAGTATCGCTAACCTTGGAAAAAATCTGGTTCGCGCCCCCAGGGGATCAAAAGCTCCCAAAATGACAAAAAATGACCCTTTTCTCCCATAACGTTTGATCCATCCATTCAATTTTTCTGAAACTTGGCCAAAATGTAGAGGCAATTGTTCTGGATATAAAATGAGTATCCTTGACCTCAGAAAAATTCTGGTCCGTGCCCCCAGGGGGGTCAAAAATGCCACAAATTGCCCAAATTTATTGCATTTTACACTCGTCACATACAGAGGGGGACCACGCATGCGCTGCTTGTTGTCTTTGTTTCTCTATTTATTTCTAAAAAAAAAAATGCATTTAAGTCAGCATGACTAACGGGACTATTTGTGGTCATGCAGTGCAAACATCTTTGGCATGTGGCAGGTTTTTTGCTTAACCACACCATTTGTTGTAATGGAACCTGTGATAATTGTAGGCCCCATGATCAAGCTTGATATAAGCTCCAATTCGATTTTCTAATTAATCCATGGTTGGAGTTTACCTATCTAAAACACGTGTGACTAACAGAACAACTAATTTTGTGACTAACGGGGCACTGCGATTAATCTGCACAAAGACTCTCATAGCAAACATAAATTAAAGTTCAGTTGTAATGCTTACATGAAGATACTTTTGAAAAGTGTTTCTTTAAGTTAGAACTACAATTTTTAGTAATAGAAGAACACTCAAAATGTCTCTACAAGTCAATGTCTAAGTAGGGGTGGGACGTAATGGGTGAAAATTTCAGATTCATGCGAGTAGTATTTTTTTGTGTTCATTTATACATAAATAACACTAAACAATCAAACATTTTGGAAATTTTGCAAAATTCAGAAAGTGCAAGCCAAAAATAGCCGTTAGGGCTCCACGGGACTCAAAATCCATCATTTTTCGGTGAAAAAGTGGTTTCATGCGACATTGCAGGTCCTAAAGCATCCTCAAAAGCTATGAATGGATATAGATGGTTAAATCTGATATAGTACTCTAATTTAGGACCATTTTCAGGCTGTGAAAGGGTTTTCATGAATGTAAAATAGCCAAAAACTATTGGCCTGCACCTTCTGAATTTTGCAAAAAATTTCAAAATTTGGCGCTTATGTATCTGAGTTTTCCACATTTTCACTGCAGACTGTTACCCCATCACTTTTCCCAGGAATCTGCCTACAGATGCAGTCAGCTTCATATCACTTGAAATCAAGGGAGGCACGAGAGCGCTCTATCCCTTAATAGACTTCAAAAACTGCCTATGCTAGAAATCTCATTTATTTGATCAATCATAACTCAAAATCAATAAACCAAATTAGTTAAAACTTTGCACAAAATTTTTATTTGATAGTTTCTATAAGTGTGTAGAATTTCAGCATCATTAGTCAAGGCAACCCAGAGATCCAGAAAGGTCAGGCATGATTTTGTGTTATCTGTGTGTACGTACGTATGTGCCACCCTGTATCTCATCAACTATTTGATGGATTCAGCTGATTTTTGGCAGAGATAGAGGTTCTAGGGTTTAGTTGATGGCATTTTAATTTCAGTTTACCATATACCTTAGTTTTCCAGAAAATTCCACAAAACCTTAAAAATGACCATTGTATTGAGGCATAGCCTTTACAAAAGTAGTGACATTCCATGATAAATGCCAGTATACTGAAATCATATGCTCTTAATAGGGTTAAGATGAAAATTCATATACACTAAATGTACAAAAGCAAGGAAATTCCCAATTTTTTGGACAACACCCTGGAATTGACAGACCTTAAGTTGGACCAGAAAGATCACAATGAATTGCTATATTTTTGATTAAAAATGACCATGTTAAATAAAACATATCTTCACAACTGGTGTGTAAATTCAAAATAAATCATTTTATTCATGGTGTTTAACTTGTTTTCCATTAAATATTATTAAAAAAATAAATATATGTATATATATTTTTTTTTTTTTTTTTTTTTTTTTTTGAAAAAAACATAACATAATGTAATGTTAAAATAAATAAAATTTATTTTAATCTTAGCTTTCGAGAATTACAATTCTCCTTGTCAAAGAGTGTTTTTCTTTTTCTTTTTCTTCATCGTCCGATGGTAATGGACTTTGGGGTCAGAAAATCACGTTATGTCTGCAGGCGAGGTTGCGCCAATTTTGACTAGAAAGGGTATTTAGACATATTTTAATGGTATAAAAAAATGTCTAAATACCCTTTCTAATATATATATATATTTAATAGTTTTGTTTGACTAATGAGTGACTGCTTATCAAGGCCAGAAAGCCACTCGAGGATAAGGGTTAATGAGTTTGTCAGGTGGACGGTGAGACAAACACCTTGAGGATTGGAGATGATGGTTAAAACTAGGCAGAATTTGACTATTTAAAACATTGGACTTGAAAACGAACCTGTTGTAGTCAGCTGGGAAGCAACTCTGTGGGTTTGTGTTCCAAAGACGGATAGTTTTTGGAAAGAAACTCTGCTCAGGGAAGTTCCGTTTATGTTTTCAAAGATCTATGTTCCCATATAAAAAGCTTTTTAGATATAACGAAAATAACATTTTGGTTTGGGATACCTACTATTAGAGCCACAAGGAACCGACAATGAGAATCTTGTTATTGTGTTACTTTTTTTATGTGTTCTAATGAGTAACCGCTTATCAAGGCCCAAAGGCCACTCAAGGATAAGCAGTTGATGAGTGTCAGGTGCACGGTGAGACAACACTTGAGAATTGGTAACGATGGTTGGAACTGAGCAGAATTTGATTATTTAAGAGGACGGCTCAACAAGAATTTGTTTACATTGGACTTGAAAACGACCATGTTATAGTCAGCTGGGAAGCAGCATCATGCTATTGTGTTTCACAGACGAGTAGTTCTTGGAAAGAAATTTTACTCATGGAAGTTCAGTTTAGTTTTAGAAAAAGAAAAGAAAATTATTTACAGTGGTTGTAGTCAGAGAAATATTTGTTGTGAATGTTTTACAGGAGGTGGGATACCGGAGATTTTGGTATCAAAGATGCTGTGTCCGGATACCAGAGATTTTGGTATCGAAGATGCTGTGTCCGGATACCAGAGACCAGAGACTTTGGTATTTGAGATGCTGTGTCAGGATACCAGAGATTTTGGTATCGAAGATGCTGTGTCCGGATACCAGAGACCAGAGACTTTGGTATTTGAGATGCTGTGTCAGGATACCAGAGATTTTGGTATCGAAGATGCTGTGTCCGGATACCAGAGATTTTGGTATTTGAGATGCTGTGTCAGGATACCGGTGATTTTGGTATCGAAGATGCTGTGTCAGGATACCAGAGACTTTGGTATTTGAGATGCTGTGTCAGGATACCAGAGACCAGAGACTTTGGTATTTAAGATGCTGCAAATTTCCCAGACTCCGGGGTGAGCAACACCAGGCAATGTCTCACGCCTACTTTCCATGCTGTTCGATCCAAAAGGTTGGTATCAGTCATGTTGCATGCAGTCAAATCAATTCTTACACACTCAAGCCAGGTCTTCCTTAGTCTACCACGCTACCTAGTATATATCCTTGTGTATATCCAGGCATGTTATGGCCAAACCACCTGAGACACCAAGCACATAAAGCATCTATAATCCCACCAATACCAAGTTTCTGAGGAAGTATGGTAGAAGGGATCATTTTCTCCAGTTTGCGGCCACACATTCACATGGTTGTTAAGCCGAGTCAGATCAGAAGTATTTGGGGCTAATGTTTCACTTCTATGCAAGATGACAGAGCGAACACAGGTTGAAAAGACTTTGCCCCAAATCTAGAAGAGAATCTGCCTAGATGTAAACCTTGTCCTGAGTCCTGAAAGAATTGTCTAGATGTAAAGATTGGCAGCAGCTTCCTGAACCTTCCCCATGCAACACAACAGCGAGCAGTGATATCACGTTCGCAACCACCACCAGCATTCAACAGATGACCCAAGCTTCATCTAAATCTAAATGTGCCAGAGTTCTAGTATCGATTAGGCTTACAACACCATGACATCTGCGACAAACATAATCCGAGTCAACTATCAGTCTATCAGTAAGATCACTACACTTCTTGTGGACCCATAGTTTGCACTGGGAGCATTCAATGGTGTTTACACCCCCGCTTCTGCGACAAAAAGCTATGCGATCAAATCCGTTTTTTTTTTTTAGTCTGGATTATGACACCATTGACCAACCATATTTTTTGAAAGAAAGGGGTGTGGCTTAGCAATAGCATTGACAAAGTCATGACAACAATCCCCTCACCTGGTTGGAGGTAGTAGTCATAACAACTATTAAAGGAAATATTTATTTAAGAACAAAAACTATTTTGAAACAAAGAGCATTTTTTGTGTTGGGCGTTTTCGTACACACACACACACACAATACACCTAGAAAAATCGGTGAATAAGGATAGGCAATTTCGTTTGTTCTTGCTTTATTATGTACGAAAGTGAGTGGCTTAACTTAGCATCTTCCATATTGGTTTGATCGTTTTTATTTTACAGCATATGAACATTTTTCGATTTATTTAATGCCCACTCCAGTTATTTTGGTACAAAGGTTTTATGCTTCAAGTTTTCAAATATTTAATAGTGTGAGGAAGTTTAAATAAAGGAAAAAAAATTTCCTACAAAAATGAAACGGTAGTATATGGAATTAGTTGATGAGCATGAAAACAAACTAGTTACAAATATTGACACAGAAACATGTTTAAAGCATTAATGAGCCCCGATATTCATAACAATGATTTGACCACACAAATCGAAATATCAGAACTCATGAACGTTTTAAACATGTTTCTGTGTTAACATTTGTAACTAGTTTGTTTTCATTCTTATCAACTCATTCCATATACTAACCATTTAATATTTTATAATGTAATATATTGGATGGCCTTGTGTCCATCCGAGGACATCGTTTTAGGAGCTAGTTGGCAGAGGCAAGAGATCAGGATTAAAGTCTGTGGAAAGAGTGAAACCGGAAGTGAGGAAACCTGTGAATCATGTGACATAAACAACGAACTTGTGAATTACGTAGATCTTGTGGAAGTTCACTGAGAAGAGACATATAAGAATCCGAATAAAAAAAACAAGTTGTTTATATCATTCGTCTGAGTTAATTTATTGATCTTAGCGGAACCTCGTGGAAGTTCCATGCTTACTTTCCTCATCTATCTGCATAATTTACTTTTAATGATAATATTTTGTTTGAAACAATAAATTTATGTTAGGTTTAATAATATTAATCAAAAACTGTATGACTACATATCAACCAAACCATTTCATTATCACATCACTACAGTATAAATCTCTATGCATGAGTGGATGAAGTGTGTGAGGTACGCTGAAGAAAAATTCCTACCAGTAAAATACATAGCCCTGTTGTGCTCGCATACCCTTAATGACAATAAAAGTGTAAAAATTTGGGAATTTCCTTGCTTTTGTATATTTAGTGTATATGAATTTTCATCTTAACCCTATTAAGGGCATATGATTTCAATATACTGGCATTTTTCATGGAATATAGTTTAGGCTTCAGACAGACGGACAGACAGATACATAATCTCCATTATTATTAGATTATAAGACTGGTCAAGATTCGTTTCTATAGAATAATTTTTCAGGCCCAGTTTCTTAGCCTTACTGAACTGCTTTCTGATAGTAAGCTTATTTCTTATTGGCGCATAGTTCAGAGTAACCAACAATAATCTTGGCATTCGTGGAAGCATCTTCAAATGGATCGAATCCTTCCTGAGTAATCGCCTCCAAACAGTTATGGTTGATGGTGCAACCTCGAAGCCACAACCTGTCATTTCTGGAGTTCCCCAGGGAAGTGTATTGGGACCCATAATCTTCCTAATCCTTATTGGGGACATTGATGAAGATATCGCCATGTCAATAGTCAGGTCATTCGCCGATGATACAAGGGCCACAAAATCCGTTCGGTCTCCCGAGGATGCTGTGTTGTTTCAAAAGGATCTCGATCAGATCTACAAATGGACGGAGGACAATAACATGGAGCTAAATGACGTGAAATTTGAGCTTCTCCGCTATGGTAATAACGACCAGCTAAAAAGCGAGATATCATACCACACTCCGTCAGGAAAAATGATAAACATAAAGCAAGAAGTAAAGGACCTCGGTGTATCTATGTCTAGTGATTGTCTTTTTAGCAATCAAATAAACAAAGTTGTGGAAAAAGCCAAGAACCTCATTGCCTGGATCCTGAGGACATTTAAAACCAGAGAATATCGTGCAATGGTCACGCTGTATAAATCCTTGGTCATTCCAGTTTTGGAATACTGTTCTGTCTTGTGGAACCCAAGTAGCCCTAGGCTCATCCAAAAGCTTGAAGCCATTCAGTGGTCCTTTCTACGGAAAATTCAAGCTGATCGGAACTACTGGTCATGTCTGAAGAAGACAAAAATGTTCTCGCTGCAAAGACGACGTGAAAGGTACCGGATAATTTACATCTGGAAGATATTGGAAGGAAAGGTACCGAACATTAATGGCCACATTCAAGCCCGAGACAATGAACGCCGCGGGAGGCACTGTATTGTTCCCTCGCTAAAAACTGGTGGGAAAATACGAACCATTTTTGAAACGAGCTTACCTGTACAGGGGTCACAACTCTTCAATGCCATGCCTAGGTGTATTCGGGATATAAAAAATGCTGCTGTGGAACAATTTAAGCGCTCTCTTGATGCCTACCTCGCTAATATCCCGGACCAACCCCAAATTGTCGGATACACGGCGTGCAGGCAAGCCGACACCAATTCTATCGTGCACATGCTGGTGCGGTTCCTTTGTCTCACAGGATCCTCACATCAGCCAGGGCGAGTTGAACAACCAGCAAGCCTGAACACGCCTGTTCGAAGCACCAGACAAAAAAAAAAAAAAAATAAAAATAAACGATTCTTTTAGATGACCAGAACAAAGTTTCCGCCATAGAACCATTATTAAATGTTTTCCATTGCAACCTTCACCTTGAACAGATTGCAAATAAGAATTTCTAACCTAATCCGTCTCACACTCTCTACCTGGTTCTAACCCATGTACCATCGCCAGTGTTGCATCCCTGTACTTGTTTTACAAATACTTCAACAGAATTTTCTCCAACAAACTTACTGCAATTGTATCCCCTTAATGTAAATACCCCTTACCAACCTGACGAGCAGCAAAATCCCGCCCCTCACTTTAGAGGTCCCCAGATTCCTGAAAACTTTTTACACTAATAGCTTCTTTCCTGGAAACGCTTGCCATTGGCATTCCATCCCTGCTCTCTGTTTAAATATTTTGAAAACCTGGACAACTTCAATTTATTTTCAAACTACCTTATTCACGTAACCGCGTGCTACACACAACGGCATATCAACATTTATCGTCTATAACATCAAGACGAATTTCAACTTGACTGCGATAAATATGTCTCAGTCGAGTAGGATTATACTTAAAAAGAAGAGAAGAAAAAAATATGCTTATACTTCTGACAAAGATATTTATCATCGAAAGTACTCAAGTTTTAAAAAAAAAGAAGTTTTTAAAGTAAATAAATAATTTATTTTAAAAAACAAATAATTTGCGTTGTCCAGCTTTTCAAAATATTAAAAAAAATATTCTCCTTATTATTGCCATTCCAGCAACGTTTTCAATGTGTGACTTTTCGAACTATATATATATATACATATATATATATATGAGTGAAATATTTTGAAAATCAACAATCCTGCAATTTAAATGAAAAATTCATTTATTTAATTATTTTTTTATTTTATTTATTTATTTATTTTTTAAAATGAACTTTTCATTTAAATTGCACGATTGTTGATTTTCAAAATATTTCACTTAAATACATTCTCATGCATGCTTCAAAGATGTCAATTTCCTTACTATATATATATATATATACTCACAAACTAAGTTTTTACTACAGGTGGTTCGATGAAAGAGCCTACCTTTATAACAAGCCCTGTGCTTTCATTTCATAGAGGCAGGGGAGACGAAAATAAGGAGATGTTAAGGCGTCATCTTGTCTCCAGAATCTATCTAATTATCATTGCGTCTATGTAAAGGATTTTGTTTCTCAATATTGGTTGATAAGGGTGCTGCATGTAGTATTTTGACCCTTAATTTCTTTAAAGACAAAACCACAAGCCTCTCCTGTTGTACTCCAGGCTGTGAACCACTCTCCCATACCCATGTTTAGTCAAGTCTCTCAGTCGTCTGACCTACAATTATGTCGAGACTTCACGTGGATCTTCGTAGTCGCAGATACATCTTAGGTGCTGACTTTCTCCATCATTTTAACTTGCTGGTGAATATGTGTTATTAGTAGAAAGTGTTATGACCAACTCCTATATATTATTAGTAAGTAACGAAAATCGTCGCACGAAAGGAAAAACAAAACCTTTTTTATAGGGTTTATTCAATTACCTATACCGTGTGTTATCGGTGGAGGAAAGGTGGACAGTTTCTAAGTGAGAAAAGGAAAAGTGGCAACTCCTTAGGGTTGCAGAAAGTCTGTCAACAGTTATCTTCAGGTGAAGATAGTCGATGCTTGAGCGTCCAGTAGATAGAGACAGGAGAGAGAAAGGGGACCTCTTTCCTCGTTGTTTTCAGGAATCTCTCTGCTGATTGACCGTGATTCCCAGAGGGGTTGAAGTAGTTCCTCAGGTGACATATCGATTCAATGCGCCCTGCAAGCTGATTGGTCAGTGTGTGACCAAATTGCATAACAGGGACATTTCTCCGAGAGAGAAAATAAGTCTTTATTTATGACTGCTACATAGACGCAAACTGGTAGATTCACGTACTAAATGACCAATACCTGGTATGAATGCTTTTAGACCACTTACTAGTCCTGTATTTTTATAGCCTCTACTGAAGATCCTTATCAGTTGCTACTAAATTCTTTTCCGGATTTGACCAATTTGAATTTTGAAATAAATCAGCCTGATCACTCTACGATACATTCATTAAGACTACTGCTGCCTCTGTTTATTTTTCACGTCTTTGTCATCTCTTTCCCAAGAGGTTAAAGCAGCGAAAGCTGAATTTAATCACATGCTCCAGCTAGGGATTATTTGTTCCTCGTCTAGCCTTTGGGCATCTTTTTTTTATCATATGGTTCTGAAGCGTTCCGGGGATTGGCGTCCCTACAAGAGATTTTGTCATTTGAATGCAATTACTGTTCCGGATCGCTATCCTGCCCCTCACATTCAGGATTTCGCTTTGTCTTTGCATGGTTGCAAAGTTTTTTTCAAAATTGTATCTAGTAAATGCTCAACACCGAATTCCGGTTAATCTGGTTGATATTCCGAAGACCCCTGTGACTACTTCTTTCAGAGCGTTTTAATTTTTAACCATGCCATTCACTTATCTAATACAACTAGTACTTTTCAGCATTCTATGGACAAAGTAGTACATGACCTAGATTTTGTATACAATCATATTGACAATATTTTAATAGCTAGCTCTTCGCTGGAGGTACATTTCCGTCTTCTTTTTGAACGTTGGCAACGGTACCCTGTTAAATGTACTTTTGGTGCTACAAGTCTTGCCTTCTCGAGTCATATCATTAGCCCAAATTGAATTTCACCCCTTCCTGAATAAGTTAAAGCTCTGCAGGATTTATAGCCACTAACTTCTCTTCACCAACTGCAATATTTAACTGAGATTGTTAAATTATTATAAACGTTTCATCCCGTGCTACGCAGATATCACTGCTTCTTTAACCAACCTTTTTCAAAAATAGAAAAAAGAAGGATGTAGCTAATTTATTTAATAACTGCCAACTGAAAGTCTTTAAGAGGCAAAGAGGAAGCTTGCAAATTCTTCTTTGAGTCACATCCCATACCTGATGCTAAATTTTCTCGAGTCATGGATGCATCTAATTCTGCAGTCGGTGCAGTTTTACAGAAACATCACGAGCAGCAAATTCAACCATTGTCCTACTTCTCTCGTCAATTGATGCATACAGAAACTTGATATGGTACTTTTGGACCTGAACTGTTGGCTATTTACTTAGCGATTAAACATTTTTGTAACGCATTTGAGGGTCGGGAATTTGCCATTTATAAGGACCATTGTCCCCTACCGTTCATGCTACATGCTAAGCTGAACAAATATTATTCCCCTCGGGAAGCTAAGCATTTGGATTTCATTTCCTAGTTCTCTAGCAACACTGCTGCAGACGCACTGTCTCGTCTTCCCATCAGTGCTATTTCTTCATCTGAGGACATCACCCTTCATCAAATAGCTTTAGACCAGCTTTGGACCAGCCATCTTTGGATATTTTAGATCTGTCAGCTAAAGAATTTGCTACCTGCAAATTGCAGTACATTCCCATCCCCACAGCGAATGAGTAAATCATGTGTAAGACTTCTATGAATTCACTTTGTCGCTTCGTTCCAAAAGTTCATCACAAAACTGTCTTTTCTTCTTTTTACGGTCTGAATCATCTCAGAACTTCTGCCAAAGTGAAGCTAATTTCAGCTAGATTCTTCTAATCGAATATGAGATGTGAAATCACTGCCTGGACCCGTTCCTATTTACCCTGCCAGAAATCTAAGGTCCACAGGCATATATGAGCACCTCTCAGAACTTTCAGTACTCCTGATACATTATTTAACCATGTCTACATTGACCTTATGGGGCCTTGGTCGGTTAGCCAAGGCTACTCCTACCTGTTAACCTGTACTGATCGTTTTTCTCGTTGGCCTGAAGTCATCCCATTGAGTGATATTTCTGCTGAGACTGTAGCATGTGCCCTGATCGTGTCTTGATTTAGCGTTATGGTATCCCTGCTACAATGAATACTGCAGGAAATTCGGATCCTATCTATTTCAAGAACTTTAAAAAATTCTGAGTATTAAACATACAA
Source organism: Sepiola atlantica (assembly GCA_963556195.1). NCBI lineage: Eukaryota > Metazoa > Mollusca > Cephalopoda > Sepiida > Sepiolidae > Sepiola > Sepiola atlantica. The sequence continues at coordinate 23,478,854 of OY744543.1, forward strand.
GGAACACTGGGTAGCTTCTAATAGTATGATCGAGCGCTTACAATTTATGACTTTCCTTCATTCTCTACAACACTAATATCGAAGAGAATTTAAAGATTTTGTTTTCTACAGCCTATGTAAAACGGTTAAAAATAAATTTAAATTGCTATTTACTCAGCGTAAAATGTATATACTCGGTGGATTAATACAACAAGCAAACATATGTGATAAAAAGGTGCATATTATTGTTAGCAAAAATTGCGCTTCTTGGCTCTTTTCAGAACAGATACTACACTTTGATTCTGGCTAAAGAGCCAAGAATGTTGCCTAAATACATTCTTGGCTCTTTAGCCAGGATCAAAGTGTAGTATCTGTTCTGATGGATACTACACCCTATAAACCGGTGTCGTCTTGGCCTTCGGGTCTTGATTCCGCCAGTTTGTAGGTTTGTCCTGTGCAGTTCTAGGCGGTCCACCCTCCCAGGCTTTGCCTCCCCTCTTTGGGGAGGAGTAAGTTTATTGCTTACTGCCTGAGGCGCCCCTACCGGGGAATGCCGACGGGGCAGCCCAGGAATTTTTTGTAGGCCAGAGTGCTGACCTTCTTGGGCGCTGGCTTTTCAAATCCCACTTTCCTGACCTTGTGTCACATCTTACCTTGTGGGAGGAAGATAAATAAAATTATTGTTAGCAAAAATGGTAAATTTGTAGATTAACACTCTCCGCTGAATCACCCCCCCCCCCCCCAAAAAAAAAATAATGAGATTCTACTTTTTTTTAGGCAATTATTTAAGAACACCCTGAAAAATATTTCCTAAAAAACAAAAATGAAACAATACAATTATTTTAGAATTTAGAGTAAGGGGTCAGTTTCATATATAAATTTAATGCAAAATGATCTATTTCTGGGCCATTCTAGAGTTTTAGGTCTGAGTGACTACTCGTTAGGGTTAGGTTCAGAATTAGGGTAGGGCAGTTACCCCTCCCCCCAAAAAAACTATGGGAGTGTTCCAGTGGCAAGGCCCCTTACAAAAAACTCTCTTAGCTCTACCACTAACTCTAAGTCTGAGTGGCAAAGCCCTCTCCACCTTAACCCTACCACTAACCCTATTTCCGAGTGGCAAGCCCCTCAAAGCTCTTCCTTAACCCTACCATTAATCCTAAGTCCGAGTGGCAAAGCCCAGCCACCTAAAGAAAACTTCCCTTAACCCAACTCCTAGCCTGTAGCGAGTAGCCCTCCCCCCCCCAAAAAAAACCCCTTAACCTTAAGTCCGAGCAGCAAGCCCCCCCCCCCCCCCCCCAAAAAAAACCCTCATAAAACCACACATAATTGCTTACAAAAGTAGACCCTTCTAAAAAAAAAAAGAAACGCACAAGATTTATCTCCTAAACAAAAAAATATTGATTAACTGCTCTAAAACACTAGGATGATTCTGAAAGGGGGGATCATTTTACGTTAAATTTATATGTGAAACTGATACCCCATTCTAAATTCTAAATTAATTTTTTTTTTTTCTTTCTGCCGCTTTTCAGAGTGTTTACAAGTAATCGTCCAAAAAATAGAATCACATGGGGGGGGGGGGGTAGCGGATGGTGTTAATCTACAATAACACTGCAAAACTAATAAACACATTTGTATTATTTGGATTAATATTCACAACGTTTCGGCCGATGTAATCTCCGACCCTTTAAGTGCATCTTTTTGAATTTGGGAATATTCTAGCTGAACTCCTTCTTCTGAATTGAACTCTTTATTTGATTGGCGATTTTGCAGTATAGTTAACAAGAAAAAAAGATTTACAACAAATAACTTTTACCAAACGCAAGAAAATTTAATCTTCTATCGACTCGCATAGCTTTTCAGTTTTGGAACATTTTTTTTAAGTGTTTACTTTTTAAAGATTTTGTATCGTTGCATCGGAGGCTTTTAAAAAACGGATGCAAGATGGTTGCTATTTCTTTACTTAATTTGAAGATTCGATGTTGTTAAACATTCGACATCGAATCTCCACATCAGACTAATATTCACAACATTTCGGCCGATGTAATCTCCGACCTTCTTTAAATGTATCTTTTTGAACTTGGGAATCTTCTAGTTGAACTGACCGGCAGCACTTTTACCCGCCGCCCACCGCCGCCCAGGCGCCAGCATTTTGGCTCACGTGACTCAATCGTAGTCACTTATAAACAGAATAGTCTTCCGTATTAACAATTAGCATATATCCCACCCCCAATACATTTTTTTTTGTTTATTAATTATTTAACTTACGAAATAGAATGAAGATTGATGGATTTTCCGCCCTCCGCCGCCCCCCCCCCCCCCCCAGCGCCAGCATTTGAGCTCACGTGACACAATCGCCGTCATTTATAAACAGAATATTCTTCGTTATTAACACTTAGCATATATCCCCCCCCCCAATACATTTTTTTTGTTTATTATTAAAATGTATTGGGGGTGGGATATATGCTAATTGTTAATACGGAAGACTATTCTGTTTATAAGTGACTACGATTGAGTCACGTGAGCCAAAATGCTGGCGCCGGGGGCTGGGTGGCGGTGGGCGACCTGGGCGGCGTGGGCAGTGGGTAAAAGTGCCACCCAACTGAACTCTTTATTATTTGATCTACGGGATGGGGGGGGGTAGATTGTTCTTATTCCGCCAGCCATGGGCGGGTAGAAGTGTTAATTTATCTTATTCTTAATTATCGCCTGTAGTAAGGATTGAACCTTCAATCTTCAGAAGACTCCCGAGTTCGATATAAATATTCCCAAGTTCGAAAAATGGAACTGATGAAGACCGGAGGTCACATCGGCCGAAACGTTGTGAATATAACAACCAAGATACCCCGCCTTATAAACCGGTATCGTTCGGGCCTGGATTTACGCCGGTCTATTGGTTGTCTGGTCCTGTGCAGTTCTAGGAGGTGCACCCTCCCAGGCTTTGCCTTCTCACCCTTTGAGAGGGGGTTAGTTTATTGCTAATCACCTGAGGCGCCCCTACCGGGGAATGCCGACGGGGCTGCCCAGGCAATTTTTAAACAGCCAGAGTGCTCAAATTCTCGAGCGCTGTTTTTTTCCCCCACTTTCCCGACCTTGTGTCACATCTTACCTTGTGGGAGGAAGATAAATCAAAAGATGAGAATAATAGTCCAAATAATCCAAATTATCAATCCATATCTAAAGAACTCCGAAAAATAAACAAATTATTTTTAGCATAAAAATATGAGTTAATAACAGTTTTTATTTAAAAAAATTTCCCCCGTTTGGATTATTTATTTAAAAATTAAATCGTTCTATGCACCTTTTTTATTCGTATGTGAGTAAACAAATAATTGTAGTAAACAGTGTTGGAAATTGTGCATGGTGGGGGCGAATCTTATTGGTTGAGTTGGGTTTTCATGTTTGCTTTTTTCAGCCCTCTGATTGGTTGCCCTCGCCGGGGCTCTGGCTGACTACCTCGCAGCGAAATCTAAAACCGGAAGCTGCCTCTTCGGCAAAACCCCTGAAGTGGGGAGAATATGTGCATTTTTTGACTGTCTAACAAAAAGACAGCCTCGAACACTTTGGAGAAATTCCTCCTTTTACGTTTTTTAAAACGATAACTTTTAGACCTGAATAGTCTACCCTAACAGATTCTATAAGTAAATGGTTTCTATTTTATTTCACAGGCTTCTCTTAAGAGAAGCCTTTTTAAACTAATAACAGACTCTTCCAGAGTCGCGAGAAGTCGGCATATTTTTCGCAATTCCCCCTGACTGAGAAGACTGAAATTCATCTCAAGGTAGGTTTGTCTTTCCATCGCCTTTTTCTTGCACTCTGCTGAGTTCTAAATTGTGTGAGGATTAAATTCCTCACATAGTTTATTTTGCGAAAAATCCTAGTTTTATACCTTTCTCGTTTATTTGGAAAAAGGGTCTATTGCTAGTATTTAACTCGTGCCTTAAATTAATTTCGTAGGCCGTTTGAAATTATCATGACGTTGGAGTTATATACATAACATAAATTGTTTAGCGCTTAATACTGCTACTAAATGTATCATAACTAAATTAACGTTTTACATTATCGTGGTTTACAGGGTATATGTTACGACGCTCAGCACAGTCGCGAACGGGGTCCAAAAAAAGAACGAGAAAGGGTTTAAAAGCATAAATTTGCAACAAGTGAAGTTGACCTGCGACGAGAATAGATATTTTTCTATTTACCTATGTAATTTGTTTTTATTTTTACGTATTATAAATGGGTTTTTGGGTATCTTTCAGAATGATCAGTACAGTCGCGGACGGGGTCCAAAAAACTAACGAGAACGGGGTTATAAAAATAAATATGCAACAAGTGAGTTTAACCTACGTCGAGAAGAGATATTTGTCTACTTACCTATGATATTTGTTTGTATTTTTACGTACTATAAATGGGTTTTTATTAGATGTAAAAAAAAATTCTTGTTCATTTTCAACTAGTACTTTTTTCTATACAAGATGGCGTCTTCTACTCACTCTCTTACGAGCAAGCGCCATTTTGTATTTGCAAGTTTGTGTTACAAAACTATTGATTTCTACTAAATAGCAGTTGGAACGGTTTAAAAATACAAACAAATATCACAGGTCAGTTTTAAATTAACTTTTATCGACGACAGTTACTTTTATTTGTTGTATATTTGTTTTTTTGAGCGTTTTCAGCGTACTGATCATTCTGAAAGATACCCACGAAATTATCGACCAACTGGTTCTGAAGTCCCCTCACGAGGAGAGAAGAAAGATTTGCCTTGAGGCAGAGCAGTTTTCTGCTGAAATAAGAGAGGAGCTACTTCGGTTGAGGGGTAGTCATGAGGTTAAAAAACCCTCCACTCATCTGCCTTTACGGATGGACTTGGAATGCCCCAGCTTTAGTGGAGCACCTTCGGACGATAAGTTCGAATTTAGAACTTTTTTACGGAGGTTTGATTTCTGCACCTCCAACGTGGGGGAAGCGGACAAACTGCTTCTACTAAAGTCCAAATTGAGGGGGAAGGCTTATGATTTGATAGCCAGTTTTGACGTCACTTCCAGCAATTATGTCGTGGCCTTGAATTGTTTGCGGGAAAAATATTTAAACCCGTCTCTCATCAAGGACCGTATATTGGAGGAGATAATGCCTCCGACGGTACCCATATCAAATTTAGAGGACCTCAGTACCTACGTTGAACAGGTCAAAATGGACTTGTCGGAATTAAATAGGTCCTTTGGAACTGACTTCTTCTCTGAGAGTTCCACTTCGGGCATTATCTTCGCCCATCTATTATTTCGTAAGTTCCCTGTTAGCGTCAGGAGGGAACTGATGTCCAGAACGAAGGAACGTTTTCCTACGTTCCTATCTATTATGACAAACTTCTTTGACATCATAGATTTTTTACAGGCAGCGCCTTTGAACGTGAAAAAGCGGGAATATTTTGCACCCAATACGCCACCTGCTTCTTCACTTGACATCAAACCCAACATGGCGACAAATTACCATGAAAGAATGGCCAAATCAAAAAGGGGTTCGAATGCCCCAAAACCTAATAATAATGGTTTCCCGCAAAGGTTTTGCAAATTATGCAAACTAGCGGACCATGCCGTAAAGGACTGCCCAAGGTATTCCTCTTACGATTCGAGGGTTTCACGAGCCAAAGAGCTTCAACTATGTATAAGATGTCTGGGGGGTCATGGGGAGCAGGGATGTCCTGGGAGGAAAGGATTCCCTTACCCCTGTACTACTTGCAGATTAAAGAATCACTTTTCTAGTATGTGCCCCCAAGCTTCTAAATCATTTGTCGGAAAGACTTGCACGGATGGCGACAACTGTCTATTCCCGGTGATTAGAGTGTCCTTGAAGGCTAAGGGCGTCCCAGTGAGTTTTTATTGTATTTTGGACACTGGGAGCCAAAAATCTTTCTTTTCTCAATCTATTTTACAGGAACTGGGAACTAGGGAAGAATTAGTACCTAGGCCAGTTACTATGCCTGTAAACACTATTATTGGTGCGAGAACTATGGACCTTCATGAGCTCGATGTCTCCATTAAATTAGATAACCAAAAACCTTTTCCGTTTGCTGCCCTGTTTTCGGACTGCCTTAACTTGAGATTTCAAGCAGAAAGGTTTGACGAGATCACTTCCAATATAGCGGAAGCTGGCTTTCGTCTCTGCCATGGATACAGAGATCTAAATGGGAAGGATCTCCATGGCCTTGTCGGATTGGATCTGATTCAGCACATAAAAAAATTCTGTGTGGTAGAATGCTTAAAAGGTACCGCATGGAAGATGTCCAATAGGATTATTCCCTTTGGAGATGGGCGTAATTTTTTGAAGCCCGAAAAAATTAAAACTCACAGGGAGTTGCCTCCCTTTGATCAAGTTTGTGCTTCCTTACCCGCTTGTTCTACTTATTTAGTGGATAGAGCAATGGACCCTATCAAGTCGTACTCGGACTCCTTGGGTCCTTTTTTTGAAGAATCTTCTGTGGAGCGCGGTATTGAACACTTCCTTTCACTGGATTCTGTTGGCATCGATGAGAAGGCTAAACTTTCTTCATACGATGAAACCAAAATAGAGGATTTCAAGAGAACAGTGGTGCTAAAGGATGGCAATTATTATGTCGATCTACCATGGGACTACGATAAGTTGGCTCAGGTAGACTCCAATTATGTACCTTCTCTGAGAATTATGCAGAGAGTTGCTGTCTCCCTGGAGAGGCAGGGATTGTATGATAAATATCTACAAGTGTTCGATGACTACGAAACCTTGGGCATTGTTGAACCCTTCTCTGTTACTCCTGGGGAGTATACCAAATATTGTTGGATTCCCCACAGACCCGTATTTAAAGAGGGCCTTGGAGTAACCACTAAAATCCGCCCTGTCTTCAATTGTTCCTTGAAAAGGAAAGGGGGGGGGGTTTCTATTAACGATGCAGCTTATGCTGGTGTGAATTTAACAGCGCAGCTGCTCGACTTATTATTAGCTTTTAGGAAAAACAATTGCGTCCTCTTGGGAGATCTCCGAAGAGCCTTTTTGCAAATTCGCCTGCGCACTGAGCAGGACAAAAACAGATTTTGTTTTTTCCTTAAAATTAAGGAGAAATTGTGTACATATAGGTACAATTCCATTATTTTCGGCTTCAATGCCAGCCCTTTCATCTTGAGTTACATTCTCAAGCTTCACGCTGAAAGATATAATCCTGATGAGTTTTCTTCTGTAATGACTTCCAACTTTTATGTTGACAATTTGATCACCACTGGACGAAATTGTGAATCCCTCCTTGAAGTGTATAGTACTGTGCGCGAAAGATTAAAGGAGGCGGGATTCGATCTTCAGTCCTGTAATTCTAACTGCACTGAGTTGCAGAAACAAATGTTAGAGGATAACGCTATTGCTTCCCCTTTTCCTTCCTTTGAAAAAGTCCTGGGGTACCGTTATTCCCCTACCCTAGACACTGTCAGTTTGAGCCCTGTTGTGGTAGATACCACAGCCAACACAAAGCGTGGGATTCTTTCCCAAATTTCTAGCCTTTATGATCCCTTGTCATTACTGCTTCCAGTTACTATACAAGGCAAAGTACTTGTTAGTCAACTATGGAAGGACAAACTTTCCTGGGATCAAAAAATCCCTGAGATTTTCACTGCCTCTTGGCAAGCCCTAGCCAAAGAATTGAACAGGCTGGGTGTTTTTGAGTTTCCCCGACGCGTGTTAGTGGATGACTCCCCAGTGCAGCTTATGTTTTTGTGATGCATCTAGGCTCGCTTACGGGTTTTCTCTCTATGTAAAACAAGGGTCACTATGTTCCCTGTTATTTGCCAAGGCGAAAGTGGCTCCTCTTAAAAAGAAGACCCTTCCTACCTCGGAACTTTTGGCCATTTATTTAGCCCTTAAGGTAGTGCCTAATGTACTGAAAGTATTGGGGGCTATCAATGTTGATTCCCTTTTTCTGGTATCGGATGCTCAAGTAGCCTTATCTTGGGTCTTGAATGGGAAAGGAACTAAAACCAACATTTTTGTAGAAAACCGTGTGAAGGACATAAAAAAAATGCTAGACGAATTTAATGAAAAGTTCCAGGTTCTCCCTCGGTTCAAATACGTTCCTTCATCCGAAAACCCGGCGGACTTATTAACTAGGGGGATTACTTCCTCTAAGCTCGAACAATTGTTTGAATTCTGGGTACACGGCCCCAACTGGTTGAATCAACCGGTAATTGACTGGCCAGTGTCTCCTTTACCTTGCCTCAACGATGCAAACAAAAAGGTAATTTCTTGTATGTTCTCTGATGGTCCCAGCGCAGGTGAGAACTACTTCCCCATTTATATTAACAATTATTCGTCATTAACGAAAACAATTAATGTTCTGGAAAAGGTGTTGAGGTTCTGCGATAAGCTGAAGCGCCGAGACACTGACACCAATCATAGAGCTAAGCTATTGCTCTTTTCTTATATGCAGAAGGAAGAATATCCTTTTGAGTTAGAATACTTGCGCCAGTCCTCTAATAAAGCTGTTCCTCCAAGAGTATCTGCGCTTGGCTTATTCCTGGATAAGGACGGTCTGATGCGAACGAAAGGTCGCATTCAGAATACTGACATTCACCCCTTTGATGTCAAATTCCCTATACTTCTAGGGAAAAATCATCATTTGACCGAGTTGGTCATCAGGGAAGCACACTTAAATTGTTGCCATCTAGGAACCAACTCAACTCTTGCCAAGTTGAGATTATCAGGATTTGGGATCCCGCAGGGGAGACAATCGGTGAAGAAGATTCTTCGCAACTGCATTATTTGCAAAAAAATCAATTCGATGCCCTTCAAAACTCCCTCGGGTTCTCAGCTTCCCAATCATCGGGCTAATTTTATTCATCCTTTTCAACAGGTGGGTGTTGATTTTACCGGTCATTTCTTTGTAAAACAGAATGACGAAGACGTGAAAATGTACGTCTTATTATTCACCTGTATGAGCTTGCGTGCTGTGCATCTGGAGCTTTTGCCAGACATGAGCACCACTTCCTTCATATTGGCATTTGTCAGGTTCACCAACCAGTTCGGTGTTCCTACGCATGTCTACTCGGACAATGCGAAGACCTTTTTGGCGTCCGGTATCTTGTTATCTGAAGTGTTTGTCTCTGATGAATTCAAGGAGAACTTCAGATCAACTAGCGTTAATCATCTCACCATCCCTCTTTATTCAGCTTGGCATGGGGGTGCATGGGAGAGAATGATTAAGACATTCAAACAATGTTTGAAGAAGTTATTAGGCCGAAAGAAGGCCTGCTATTTCGAATTTTTGACAATTATTTCCGATGTGGAAAAGGCGATCAACGATCGACCACTCACCTATATAGAAGCTTCTGAAGGAAGCCTCGATATTTTAACACCCAATCATTTTTTACAAACTGGGTATAGTCCTCGTTTGTTAATAAATAGTCATGGATCGGATGAGTTGTGTCCTGATCCCCCCAGTCGGGCGAAACTTCTGCAGTCTCTAAAATTGAGACATAAGTATGTTGAAAGGTTCAGGAAGATGTGGCAGAACGACTATTTGTTGTCCCTGCGAGAGGTTGATGCCAATATGGGGACCGATAAACCTCTGAAGGTGTCAGTGGGAGAAATCGTTCTGATTAAGGCTCCAAATAAATCCAGACCCTTTTGGAGTATGGGCAGGGTGCTCAGACTCATCAATGGAACCGATGGTAGAGTTCGTTCTGCCTGTGTGCTGAGAGACGGTTGCGAACAGATTCACTCCTTAAAACACCTGTTTCCCCTAGAAATAAAGGCCGCTTCGGTGCCATCTGCTAATGAATTCATAGAGGAGGGGGGCCCTTTCTTCTGTCCGGCCTGTTCCGTCGCAAATGATGGATCAGATCCTATGGTGTGCTGTGATGTCTGTGACGGTTGGTATCACTTCGACTGTGTTGGGGTGAGCCAACAGGATACTTTAGGGGAATGGAGTTGTCCAAATTGTTCGGAGAACTAAAAATGTAACCTTCTCTTTCCTTAACTTTAGTGGTTGCCATTAAACCTGCATAATCCATAATTCTTAAAAAAAAAAAAAATTTAACTGGCAACCTAGAGAAAGCAAATTATTTACAAACTAACACGTTATGTACAGATAAGTTATAGTTACCTTAATTAAAAATGATAAGTCTATAACGATTAGTTAGGTCCTTGTAATTGAGTTTTAAATGTCCATTAAGTGACATACATAAATTATAATTAGTATCAGAAAAAAGTAATAGATACCTATTCCTTTTTCTTTCTTTCCTTGGCAGTGTGTTGGAAATTGTGCATGGTGGGGGCGAATCTTATTGGTTTAGTTGGGTTTTCATGTTTGCTTTTTTCAACCCTCTGATTGGTTGCCCTTGCCGGGGCTCTGGCTGACTACCCCGCAGCGAAATCTAAAACCGGAAGCTGCCTCTTCAGCAAAACCCCTGAAGGGGAGAATATGTGCATTTTTTGACTGTCTAACAAAAAGACAGCCTCGAACACTTTGGAGAAATTCCTCCTTTTACGTTTTTTAAAACGATAACTTTTAGACCTGAATAGTCTACCCTAACAGATTCTATAAGTAAATGGTTTCTGTTTTATTTCACAGGCTTCTCTTAAGAGAAGCCTTTTTAAACTAATAACAGACTCTTCCAGAGTCACGAGAAGTCGGCATATTTTTCGCAATTCCCCCTGACTGAGAAGACTGAAATTCATCTCAAGGTAGGTTTGTCTTTCCATCGCCTTTTTCTTGCACTCTGCTGAGTTCTAAATTGTGTGAGGATTAAATTCCTCACAACAGATGAATAACACACAATTTAGGTCGAGATATGTCTAAACAAAACAAATAGGTAGGTGTGGGGGCTAACCTACTAAAATGCTGACGCATTAGCCGAAGCACCTATTTGTTTCGCATTCCACAAAATATCCTAACGCACTTTGGATTTATTAAATTGTCTATGAAATTTATTTTTCTACCTATATTCAACTATTGCATATTGTGTTTATGCTACACATATCTAAAAAGAGTCAAATTTTATTTCATAAAATGTTTAAGTGTCATTTTCAGTCGAACTATTTCTTTCAAATCCGTGTATGAAGACAGTGAACAGGCGTAGATGTGAGAACTACAAGTATAAAATAACAATCGTACGCCATTTTAATATTAGTTGCGGAGACGGGACGATCCAGAAAGCATAGAAAGGAGAAACGTCGTCTTATTTTTACTTTAAAATATTTTTTTTTTTTTTTTAAACCAGATAAATCGTAACTTATATAATATTTTTTTTACTTTTGAAAGGAAGTTTGGGTACTTGTCCAGGATTTGAACCTAATTTTCGTGATTGCCCGGCAGAAAGCTCTGCTGGCAAAAGTAATGCGATGCGGCGGCCGACTTTGCCGGTTAGCACCGCGAAAGATAGTGGCGGACATATGCCTGGAGATGCCCCACCCAGGAATGCCGGGCTTGGATTTCGTTGCGATCGGGGACGTTGTTTTCGCGATCAAAATTAGAAATTTCGACCATTCTAAAGATGATCTACCTGTGGTCCCAGGATATGGCGACCGGTAAAAACCTACAAAAAGAATACGGCGTAGTCTCGAAGGCCCAGGGCATACGGTTGAGATATGGAAATTAGGTTCAAATCCTGGACAAGTACCTTTTTTACTTTTAAAAAGGAAGTTTGATAACTTTTATTTTGATTTAAAAAAATTTTTTTTTTTTTTTGGAAATTTTTCCAAATCATGTATTCGATTTGATTGATAAAATAAAGTTATTCGTTTGTATTCTATCATATTTTTCTGTTTGATTATTATCAATTGACTTGCCTTTTTCTTTCGCAGTTGCGTTTCGTGGCATCGGGGTTTTAGATGGCTATGTTTGTTCCTTCCATGCGAAACTTGTGCAAAGTCCGACATTGGTTATAGGAAAAATGAGAGACGGAAAATGTGTCCTGTGTTTTGCGTTTCCACTACCAACTTTGTTACCTCTCGATTCATCTGGTATCAAAACCAATTATTTCAAGGGAAGCTGAAATTCAATTGGCAGTTTCGGGGTTGAAAACTACTGGTGACTGACTCGTAATGCAGCACATTTCCCAGTTTTTCCTAATGGTTAGGTAACGGTAAGGGAGTTTGACATATTTTCATGGTGCTAAAATTATCACAAACTGGAATTACAAAAAAAAAAAATCCTAATAGTGTCTATAATTTGTATCTCTTAAAAAGCCTGAAGCGAAAGAAAAAAACCTTCTTAATTCTGATTGAATCTTTAAATTTTTATATTGTCAGTTTTAATTGAAGAACTTAAAAGAAACTTTGATTTAACGAATATAATATTATGGTAAAAGTAATATTTTAAACCTGAAGTTTTCTTTGTTTAATTTTTATTTCTTGTGCAAAATAGATCAAAGGCCATTTTGTCTTAGAAACTTCCAATGACAAAAGTTTTTGAACTTAATTCTCCTTGGTCGATTTTCGTAAACAAAATGCCCCTTTTCGACCTCATTCGCACAATATAAAACAACGTACTTAGTAAAAATAATCAAACGCATTAGAATTAAATGCTCTACCTTAATCTGCGTGGTTTTAACGTTTATAACTTTATTTCATAATTTTTTATAAAATCTTCCGTGCCGTCAATTGTCGAAAAGATTTAAAGAAAGTATTGAAATGTTATAAACGTTAAAAATATTTAAAGAATTTAATTTTAATGCGTTTAGTATACATTTTTTATTTCACGAGTAATGTGTTCACTATTTGGTACGGTTATCCTACTTGTTTTCACTCAAAGTTTAAATATTACTTTTCTAAACAATTGATATAATCTTCGATTATACTATACTCAAATGTTGGTTAAAATGTCGTTTCCCAACCAAAATGTTGGACAGTTAATCGTCTAGTTTGACTTTTTTTCCGATATCAAATAAGTAAACCCAATTGCCTTGGACTAATTATCTTTAAAATAATGTAAAATATTAGTCCAAAACAATTTATTTGGGTTTACTTACTAATTTGTGAGGTCGGAAAACTTCCATTTTGGCTGGGAAACGACGATTTAACCCAAATGTTTATCACAATTTTTTAACTATCAATAAATAGTCTAGAATTGAAAGATATTACCAGAATTGTCGCTATTTGATCGAATCATTCGATTTTTATATTAAATTTAAAACCGTTTTAATCGGTCCTTACTAATTAAAAGGGTTTTAAAACTTGAAAAAAAATTATTTTGACGAAATTGTTTCCACTCTTTTTGCTCCCTGAATTTTGTTTTATTCTATGTAGCCTCTTCTTCCGTGATCGAATCGCCCATTTGTGTTTTTCAAAAAGTTGTTGTATCTGCCAGAATGTCTACGGCTGAACACGGGAAATGCATAAAGTCACTCTAAAAATGGCCGGTGATTTGGGGTTTTTGTACCGACCTGCAGTTTGTGTCTCAAGTTAGGAGTTTTCCCCCCCGACTAAAACACACACTTGCCTGCTTTTGTGGAAGACCCGCTTTTTTTGATGGGTACAAAAAGGGACCGACTTTTGAAAACGATTAATGTAAGTGACAAGTTGCATCTATGTATTGATTCATTTTACTTTTTTACACGTAAAATAGTCCGTGTGTGAATTTATTTGATTTTCAAACTACTTTTCTTCCAATTTCAACTTTTGTACAACTTAAGAATGGAACTTTTTTTTTTTTTGCAAATCTGGAGAGATTACACTTGTATCCGGCCTTTAGGATCAAAGTGTATCATCTGTTCTGAGGGGGAACAATTCTCTCAGTTCTAATCTCGATCCAGACTGCCCCCCCCCCCCCTTTTTATTTTATTTTTTTTTTAAACTGGATTTCTGAGTTGTTGGGAAGCAACTCGATAGGGATCACTATTGAGTTCCCTCCATCCCAGTTTCCGAAACTCGTAAACGTTTCCGACTTTTCCTAAACGTCTTACGATGATCCCATTCTTAAGTGGCGCAATTTCTCCTTTTCAACCATTTCATCTTTTTTTATTTAAAAAATTTTAATTTCTCTATTTTTAGTAAACATTTTTTTCTTTCAAAATCTTAATTTTCTTTATAGCCTTCTCATTCTTTGCTGTTTTCATTGTTTCATGTTAGCAGTTTCTTTTTCTCGACTGATACAACACTTTGCCTTCTTTTAAGGCACCAATGAACCGTAATACTTGCCATAAATTTGAAATTTCAAAGTAAATCTGGTTCTTGTTGCTTAAAAGTACAAAAATTTCTTTTGTCTTTTCCTGAGACTTAATTAAGGGGCAGTAACTGTTAATTGTAATTTTGAGCCAGATTTTGTCTTTAATATCTAACAACTTTGATTTTATTCAGTAATTACATTCAGTACAAAACTATTGAATTCAAATTTAAACAAATTCTTAAATTTTCCAATTCTGTATTCTTTAACATTAATTTATTAATAATTTAGTTAATTGTTTTCGATGTTTCCATGATGAATTTAATCAGTAATTTCATTCACTACAAAATTCAAATTTAAACAATAAATTCTTATTTTCCATTACTGTATTCTTTTACGTTCATTTATTAATAATTTCCAGTTAATTGCTTTCGATGTAATAACAGATGAATAGAGTTACTGCCCCTTAATTAACTCTCTCTCAGGAAAAGACAAATATATATTTTTTTTTTCGTACTTTTAAGCAACGGGGTCTGGTTTTTTAAAACTTTTTCAATGTTATTTACTGGTGATTTTGAAATCAGCCAATGTATTCATGTAACAACTTGATAAAAATGCACTGTCCGGTTGTATCAAGTCATCCCATAACTTCTGTCCGGATGTATCAATAACAGTGAAACAAGGGTTGCTCAATCACATCCGCACCTAGCAACCTAAACCAGACACCCAAACAACACTTTCGCCTCCGCCCTTGAGGCTTGCATTCTCAAATATCCGGGGACTTAGAACCAACATCAACGACGTAGAAACCTTTCTCCTGACAAACTCCCCGGATATCCTAGCTCTTAGTGAAACTAACCTCCAATCCTCAATCTCTTCTCACCACTTTGACATGACTGACTACCTCCCACTCTACCGTAAAGACTCTGACAAACACATGCACGGGCTAGGAGTTTATGTTCGGAACACCCTCCCGCTGACTAGAGAACATAGGTTAGAATCAGATGACTACGACTACATGTGCTTTAGATTGACTTTACATCACAACGTTAGTTACTTATATTTCCTATATGGCTCCCCGTCGTCCCAGGACTGTACTCTGCTAAACTCTGTCTCTGAAAGCATAGATAGAGCACTCTTAATAGACTCGAATGCCCAGATACATGTATTTGGGGATTTTAATGCCCACCACCGCGACTGGTTGGGATTCTCCAGCCTTACTGATGCAGCCGGCAACTCTACGTATAATTTCTCCTTAGCTCACTCCCTCTCTCAGACTGTTGATTTTCCGACCCGCATCCCCGATCGTGTGGATCAACAAGCCTCACTTCTAGACCTCTTCTTGACCTCAATACCCGAGGCTTGTGTGACGAAAGCTCATAGCCCACTCGGGAATGCTGATCACATTGTGCTAATGATACATATCACACTAAAAAGTCGTCCTAAAGCTGATGAACCGTTGCTCAAAACAACAAGATACTACGAGCAAGCTGATTTTGAGTCAATCAGAGACCACATCAGTGACGCCCCATGGCGGGAAACCTTCTTACTCCCTGCCAACCAGTGTGCAAACGAATTAACTGAATGGGTCAAAGCAGGCATTGAAGCCTATGTCCCCATGCGAAAATTCTTTAGCAAGCCCCACTCTCCTCAATGGTTCACTTCGGAATGTGCAGCTGCCATTTCTGAGAGGCAACAAGCATTCCGTAAATTCGGCCGCAATAAGTCAGCTACTAATAGGCATAAATTTATAGAGTCAAGAAACAATTGCAAGGCTGTGATAGGCGAAGCGAAGAGAAGGTATAATGAGTTAACAAAAAAACGCATCCAGTCACAGAAACTAGGTACTCGCGATTTCTGGAAAATCTACAATAGTGTAGTGAATAATGGTCAATCTACGATTCCCCCACTTTCAAACCACAATGATGTCGTTTGCACGGCCACTGATAAGGCTGAACTACTCGCACAGCGTTTCGCTTCTAACTCTACTTTAGACTCGGGTAACCACCCTCTCCCTGAATTACCATTGCGGACTGAAGCCACACTTGATAACCTGGTCATCACCCCATCCCAGGTCAGAGACACTATAAAAAGCCTTGACACCTCTAAAGCTTGTGGGCCTGATCTTATACCTGTAATAGCAATAAAGAAATGCTCTGCTGAACTGGCCCCTGTTCTCTCCAAACTCTACAACAAATGCCTAGCTGAATCTTGCTTCCCCGATAGCTGGAAAATTGCCTCTGTGGTACCAGTCTACAAGAATACTGGGAATAGAACCGACCCTCAGAACTACCGCCCAATCAGTCTACTGCCGATCTTTGCCAAAATCTTTGAGTCCTTAATCAATCTAGCGATAGTACGTCACTTAGTTAATGCTAAACTTCTATCCGACCGCCAGTATGGGTTTAGACAAGCACGATCTACTGCAGACATCCTAACGGTCATCTCTGAACGCATGTATCATACTCTCGACAAGGCAGGTGAAGCTAGGGCAGTAGCGCTTGATATATCCAAGGCCTTTGACAAGGTATGGCATAAAGGGCTTCTCCTGAAAATACGCTCATACGGTATTACTGGGCAACTACTTAATATAATTAGATCCTTCCTAAACAAAAGAAAAATCCAGGTTGTCCTCGATGGCCGTTCATCTAAACAACATGACATAAATGCTGGTGTGCCCCAGGGATCTATTCTTGGACCTTTGTTGTTCCTGATCTATATAAACGATCTCCCTGATGACATAGTGTCTGAGATCGGTTTATTTGCTGACGACACCACGCTTTACTCTCGCCATGTTGGCAAAACGGACGCGATCATATCTGAGGCAATGGCTGCATCCTTAGAAAATGACCTCCAGGCTGTAGTGGATTGGGGCCATAAATGGTTAGTGACTTTTAATGCCACAAAGACAAAGCTCCTTTCCTTCAACAACTACAAGAAGCCTCTCCAACCACCGATTTCCATGGCAAATAACACCCTACCTGAGAGTTCATCATTCAAACTCCTTGGCCTAACCTTCACAGGTAACATGAATTGGAACACATACATTGAAGACATTGCCAAGGCTGCCGCAAAGAAGGTTGGCTCCCTCTACCGTGCTAGTGGACTCCTTACACCTGACATTATCCTGTATCTCTACAAAGCCACCATTCGCCCATGCATGGAGTATTGTTGCCACATCTGGGCTGGTGCATCATCTACTAGTCTCTCCCTCCTTGACAAAGTCCAAAAAAGAGTAGTCAACCTAATAGGTCCCTCACTGTCAGCTAAGCTCCAGCCCCTGTCCCATCGCCGCAATGTAGCATCCTTGTGTTTGTTTTACAAATACTTCAATGGATTATGCTCCGATGAGTGTGCTGCTCTGGTACCCCCTCGACGTAAATTCACTAGACTAACTCGACATTCTACTAAATCTCACTCATTCACTGTGGAGGTCCCCAGATGCCGGAGAGCATTCTACTCAAATAGCTTCTTTCCTCGTGCTGCTGGCCTCTGGAACTCCCTCCCTGCCCCCTGTTTCCCCGACAGTACTGACATGCAGAAATTTAAAACTAATGTAAACAGACACCTCGCTGCTCAGATCCCAATTTAAGCTGAACCACCAATCCTTCCCCCCCTTTTCCTTTTTTCTCAGTAGCCCCTTACGTTTCCAGTGGCGTCCTGCCTTGTTTGGGGTGAACCATGTAAAAAAAAAAAAAAAAAAAAACTTATATCTTTTAAAATAAAAATAGTTCTGAGGGGGGAGGGGAATGTTTGGGACGCGGGTGGGTGGGGGGAATTTGGTGGTAGGGGTGGGGGGAATTTGGGGGGGGGGGCGGGTGGTAGGGGTGGGGGGAATTATCAACATTTTCATCCTGTGGGGGTGCATATACAATATAGGACCCGGGTGCTTCTGCAGAATAGGGACCATAGGTTCTTATGCAGTATAGGGATCAGGGGTACTTCTACAGTATATGGACCAGGGGTGCTTCTACAGCATAGGACGTAGCACCGGGGGTGCTTCTACAGCATAGGACGTAGCACCGGGGGTGCTTCTACAGAATAGGGACCATGGGTGTTTATGCAGTATAGGCACCGGGGGTGCTTCTACAGTATAGGATCCAGAGGCTTCTGCAGTATAGCCACCGGGGCGCTTCTACAGTATAGGACCCAGCACCGGGGTGGGGGGGGGGGGGGGGGGGGGGCTTCGTCAATTTAGGACCCAGAGGCTTCGGCGTTGTCCGGGAGAAAAGTGCTCAATATCCTATTTTGCTTGCGGAGAGGGGAGGAGGAGGAGGGAGAGCTCCGGGCAACGCCGGGTACCCCTGCTAGTAAGTAATAAAAGCTATCGAACAGGCGCCCGTCATCGTCACATGCGTTAAGCTACAGAAGGCAGAGTCGTAAGTAGCATTATATACGCACACAAAAAGAGTTAATCTCCGGCTTCTCTTTTAAACGGAGACTGAAGTTACTAACTTTACATTAAAAAAAAATCAACATGAAGAAAGTTGGTGGACCAATGATACCTGGTGGAATAAGTGAGCCGCAAGTTGCCACAGCCAAAATCCAGGGATACTGTGATCAAGTAAGTTTAACTTGAAAGTAAAACAAACAAAAAACAAAGAAATACTAATTTTATAGAATCACTCCCGTCTCTAACTTAACCCAAATTCTAACCCTAATAATTTGTGATGGATTTAAATAGCGTATTCGTTTTTTAACGATCCAAAATACATAGAAACAAAGACAGTTTGCAGACGAGAGTGATTGGTACTTCTACATAATTTGGACCTTACGTGTT
The DNA here is from genome assembly GCA_963556195.1 of Sepiola atlantica. Classification (NCBI taxonomy): domain Eukaryota; kingdom Metazoa; phylum Mollusca; class Cephalopoda; order Sepiida; family Sepiolidae; genus Sepiola; species Sepiola atlantica. The sequence continues at coordinate 23,497,726 of OY744543.1, forward strand.
CGTTTTCTTTTTCGGCACATGTTCGTCTTTAACCACTGTCCGTTTTTCACAACTTTTTACTGACCATTTTTCTTTTCTTTTTTCGGTGTACATTTATCTATCTGGCTGCTAGAGAATTCCGGCGTTTTTGGAATTTTTTTTCCCAATATTTTACATTTTAGGAGGGGGGATCAGTTTCCAATGTTAATTCAACGTAGACTGATCCCCCTCTTTTTGACCATCTCAATTTTTTTTAAAAATCTTTTTCGGTGTACGATTACCTGTCATGTCAATAGAGAATTCCGGGGGTTTTGGAAATAAATTTTTAAAAAATTGTGATTTTAAGACGGGGGATCAGTTTTCAATGTAAATTCAACGTGGACTGATCCCCCTCTTTTTAACCATCTCAAATTTTAAAAATTATTCTTCTGCTTACAATTACCTATCATGTCACGAGAGAATTCCGGCGTTTTTGGAAAGAAATTTCAAAAAATTGAGATTTTAAGACGAAGGATCAGTCTTGTTCGTCTTTTACCATTATTCGTTTTTCACAACTTTTTACGTCTTAAAATCTCATGTTTTTTAAAAATTTCTTTCCAAAAACGGTAATCGTACACCGAATAAGATTTAAAAAAAAATTGAGATGGTCAAAAAGAGGGGGATCAGTCTACGTTGAATTAACATTGGAAACTGATCCCCCCTCCTAAAATGTAAAATATTTGAAAAAAAATTCCAGAACGCCGGAATTCTCTAGCAGCCTGATAGATAAGTGTACACCGAAAAAAGAAAAGAAAAATGGTCAGTAAAAAGTTGTGAAAAATGGACAGTGGTTAAAGACGAACATGTGCCTCTTTTTCTACCCCAAAAGTCGGTTTGGTTTTGTGGCGTTCCAGAAGGGTTCACGACCACGCTGACTTCCGGTTTATCCTGCAGTAAATTTCAAGTACGGATGATCATAAATGATAAAAAAAAAACTTTTTTTTTTAACGGAAAATTTAGAATTGTATTTTTATTATAATAAAATAAGTTCTTAGCAAAACAAATTATCAACTATGTTTGTTTGTTTTTATTAAAATATAATAAATCTTGGATATCTTTTAGAATTATCAGTACAGTCGCGGACGGGGTCCAAAAAAACTAACGAGAACGGGGTTATAAAAATAAATATGCAACAAGTGAGTTTAACCTATGTCGAGAAGAGATATTTGTCTACTTACCTATGACATTTGTTTGCATTTTTACGTAGTATAAATAGGTTTTTATTAGATGTAAAAAGAAATTCTTTTTTGTTTTTACATGGATTTTCAGTAAAACAAAATGGCGGTATCGGCCTTATGTCCTTACGACCCCCCCCCCCTCCCCCAATCGCCATTTTTTTCTCAAGTGTTCGTGTGACAAAACTATTGATTTCTAATAAATAGCGGTTGGAACGATTTAAAAATACAAACAAATGTCACAGGTAAGTTAGAAAATAACTTTTATCGCCTACAGTTACTTTTATTTGTTGTATATTTGTTTTTTGAGCGTTTTTACTCTGCTGAGTATTGTAAAAGATACCCAAGATTTGTTATATTTTCATTAAAAAAAAAACTTATTTTATTATAATAAAAATACAATTCTAAATTTTCCGTTAAAAAAAAGTTGCGCAACACGAGCCGGGATATTTTGCACACGGCCCACATTCGCACGGTCACTATACTAGATTTTTACCTAAAAAAGATGCTGTTTCGTAATAGTCAACCATAGATTTTACTGGCGGAGTTTTCGAATCCATTCTTAACTTGGGGAAGGTGTGGAGGGCTTCGGTAACATTCGGAACGGCGTATTTGCTTCGTCTTTCTCGATTTCGTAGCATTCGTTGTACATACGTCACGCCAGTAAAATCAATGGTTGACGTTTCCGAAACAGAACCTAAAAAATTATGTATAGGCGATGAAAATGGTTTGTATGTTCTTTTTTTTTTAATATTATTAAATGAGGAACAATTGCGAGTAAAAATCTACTTATATAATTGGAAGAAAAATATGTTTGAAATGGGTAAATATGCTACGATATAGCATAGAAATGCTACAAAATAAACGCGATCAGACCGGAAGTACAATTACTGAAAAACGGAATGGAAGTACGAAACGATACCAGCACTTTTATAATTCATTTTACGATGAAAAAAAAGTGAGACATTTTAATTTTGGGAGAAGGGAATTTTGGGGAGGACTTCTGGCTTCCGGTAAAAAAAATTGTGTATGGATGCCTGAAAGTGATACAATTCAATTTTTTTTTATTCATATTAATTTGAGACTTTTCTTTCATCATATTCAAATAATTAACATAATACAGACAAATAATTTATTTGTTTTTTATTTGATTATTTTCAAAACAAGGTATGTGTTTAAGTGGGGGGGGGGGGATATCCTCCCCCCCCAAAAAGGGGCACTGGATTCAGATAAAAATTAAACTTGCCTCAGGTTAAAAGAATTTCTCTTTTACTGACCGAGGATAGAAATGATGAAGTGTAATATCAGAACATATACTAAAGCTTCCTTAGGTTAGGAGGACACTTAGAGATTTGTGACCACCTCCATTGTCTTCCCCAGAAAATGTTATACATATGATTTAAACTTCATCAAAGTAGGATATATTTGAAGTTTTAAGGGGGTTATGTCCTTATAGCATCCTTAGGTGCTGTACTTAGAGATTCGGGACCACTTCCATTGTCTTTCCTGGTAAATTTTACATGAGAATACACTTTTAGATTTTATGTAGATTCTCTAATCTTTCTTCCAATAGGGAACACACACACACAAACATTAAGTTTTATATATATAGAAGATTTATTTCGTGTCTAAAGTCATGTGAATTATTCTAGCTAAAAGGCCAGATATAAATTATAATTAGAGTTATGGTATTCGTCCTATTTTTTTAATTTTTTTTTTCAATTATTAATAATTATTTTTGTTTTTAATTGCTTTTTTGTGAGGAAAAGAAAGTTTCATGTAAATAAAAAAATGTCATCAACCAATCCAGAAGCCAAAGTCTATTTTTTTAGTAAAATACTTGGGTATATTTTACGACGCTCAGCAGAGTAAAAACGCTAAAAAAAACAAATATACAACAAATAAAAGTAATTGTAGGCTGTAAAAGTTAGTTTCAAACTTGCTCGTGGCATTTGTTTGTATTTTTAGACCGTTACAACCGCTATTTATTAGAAATCAATAGTTTTGTCACCGGAACTTGGGAAAAAAATGGCCGATTTGGGGGTGGGGGGCATTTGGTAAAAAAGCACGTAAATCCGCCATATTGAATTTGTGAAAACCAGTTGGAAAAAAAACAAGAAACTTTTTTTTTTTTACAACTAATAAAAACCCATTTATAATACGTAAAAATAAAAACAAATTACATAGGTAAGTAGAAAAATATCTATTCTCGTCGCAGGTCAACTTCACTTGTTGCAAATTTATGTTTTTAAACCCTTTCTCGTTCTTTCTTTTGACCCCGTTCGCGCCTCTGCTGAGCGTCGTAAAATATACCCAAATACTTTAAAGCCTTCAGCCAAAAAACAGAGGATGGTTTTGCTCGGTGGGGGGGGTATTACCGGTCGCCTGAGGTGCCCTTATCGGAGAATGCTGACGAGTCCGATCCAGGCTATTTTTGTACGACTAGAGTGCCCCACATTAAACTGACTCCGTGTCTCACATTGCTGCAAATGGAAAACGGATAAATTAAATAAATAAATCAGCTTCTAAAATGTATGTTTACTTTATTATCATCAGCAGCTTGGGAACAAGAATTTCTATTTCCGGCGCAAGATTCGTATCTTTCCACCGGAGAAAATGAAAAAATAAATCTGACCATGAGTTAATAGGGCGTGGTCACTCACATGACAATAAATAATAAAAGCTATCGAACAGGCGCCCGTCATCATCACATGCGTTACAGAAGGCAGTCGTAAGTAGCATTATATACACACACAAAAAGAGTTAATCTCCGGCTTCTCTTTTAAACATAGACTGAAGTTACTAACTTTACATTTTTAAAAAATAAAAAAAAATAAAAATCAACATGAGGAAACTTGGTGGACTAAAGGAGCCGCAAGTTGCCACAGACGAAATCCAGGCATACTGTGATCAAGTAAGTTTAATTTAAAAGTAGCCCCTCCCCCACGAAAAAAAAAAAGAAATTCTAATTTTATAGAATCACTCCCGTCTTTAATTTAACCCAAATTCTAACCCTAATAATTTGTGATGGATTTAAATAGCGTATTCGTTTTTTAACGATCCAAAATACATAGAAACAAAGACAGTTTGTAGACGACAGTGATTGGTACTTCTACATAATTTGGACCTAACGTGTTCGTTTTCTTTTTTCTTTTTTTTTTACCCCAAAAGTTTGCCAAAAGTCTGTTTGGTTTTGTGGCGTTCCAGAAGGGTTCACGACCACGCTGACTTCCGGTTTATCCCGCAGTAAATTTCAAGTACGGATGATCATAAGTGATAAAAAAAACAACTTTTTTTTTTTAACGGAAAATTTAGAATTGTATTTTTATTATAATAAAATAAGTTCTTAGCAAAACAAATTATCAACTATGTTTGTTTGTTTTTATGAAAATATAATAAATCTTGAATAATAATAAAAAAAATTATGAATCAAATATGTTGAAATGTCTTTTTATTGATATAAATAAAGTATTGGGCAATGTTCAAGTACGACTAACTCTAAGCAAAGTTGTTTCCAGTCGGAAACGGTGTCCGTTCGAAATTGGTTCTGATAATAAAAAAACTTCCTGTTTTGGTTAGTTTTGTACTGAATTTTATTTTAAATAATTTATTAGACAAAAATAAATAATAACTATTAAAATTTTATTTTAAATAATTTATTTGACAAAAATAAATAATCACAGTTACTGAAAATAAATAATCACATAGGGAAAATAATAAAATAGGTTGTTTCAGAAATCATAGTACTGTGTGATCGCATATATTATATGGCCGAAGTAATTTAGTTTTACTTGTCGACGCCAGAGAAACTCGTGCAGGTAGCTATTGAAATGTGCTGCGGTTAGTACGTCTTGTACGATATATCATAAAATACAAAAGAAATAAAACCAGAAAATTGACTACCAGAAACTAGAGAAAATTAAACTAAAGAATACCGGAAGTTGTTAAGTACGAAGTTTATTATCGGGTACGGATGGCGGCGTAACACCGCCGCAGAAACTGCTCTTACAGTTAGTCGTACTTGAACATTGGCAAGTTTTGAAACATCTTGTATTTTGATAATGATAAATGATAAAATTCATATTAAGTTGAGACTTTACAAAAGACATTTTAAAACTTTGTTTAAAACAATGTTTGGTGCTTGTGCTGTTCAGCAGCCGTATTTAAAAAATTTTTTTATAAAAACAATATTATATACTTATTCAGCGTTATATTCTTACCCACTGTACAAAAGAGTAGAAAAAATTATCCACTAGAACTTTAATTACAAGTAGTTTTCCATTCTGCGTATCATGACAGCGATACGTTCACTAAGCCTCCATCTTCTTTCTTAAAAAGATGTCAAGGGCAGATAATTCATAATCTTAAGAAAGAAGGTAACATTCGGAACGGCGTATTTGCTTCGTCTTTCTCGATTTCGTAGCATTCGTTGTACATACGTCACGCCAGTAAAATCAATGGTTGACGTTTCCGAAACAGAACCTAAAAAATTATGTATAGGCGATGAAAATTGTTTGTATGTTGTTTTTTTTAAATATTATTAAATGAGGAACAATTGCGAGTAAAAATCTACTTATATAATCGGAAGAAAAATATGTTTGAAATGGGTAAATATGGGGGTACGAATTAATTACAACTCAGAATTAATTACAACTTGGACTTAATTTATCAATTTTATGTTATTCAACTAATAAATCTCATTTTATTTCTTTCATTTGCAAAACTATATTGTACGAATTTAAAAAGAAAAAAGTTTTATTTCATTTTATCATCAAGAATTACGAGATTTCTAATACCTAAGCGACATAAAATTACTTCCGGTTTGTAATTAATTCCGTCACCCTAAATATGCTACGAAATAGCATAGAAATGCTACAAAATAAACGCGATCAGACCGGAAGTACAATTACTGAAAAACGGAATGGAAGTACGAAACGATACCAGCACTTTTATAATTCATTTTACGATGAAAAAAAAGTGAGACATTTTAATTTTGGGAGAAGGGAATTTTGGGGAGGACTTCTGGCTTCCGGTAAAAAAAAAATTGTGTATGGATGCCTGAAAGTGATACAATTTTTTTATTCATATTAATTTGAGACTTTCTTTCATCATATTCAAATAATTAACATAATACAGACTATTTGAAAAATAATTTATTTGTTTTTTATTTGATTATTTTCAAAACATTTTAAACATTTTCATTGATTTTTTTTTTTATCCGTATTTGATTTAACGTCTAAAATGCATTGTTTTTATTTATATAATTATAATTTTTTTTTATTTGATTTGGCACTTCTTCAGTTTAGGTTTGATTCAGAACGTATTTGTTTTCAGTGCTACCGGAAGTAATATAGAAATAAAAGTTTTTTATCCAAAAAATCAATAAAGCGAGCAATAATAAAAACACATTTTCACTATTAGTTGAAAAAACAACTTATTTCTTGAAGAAAAAAAAATTATTCTATTTTGTTTATTTTGTTCAATGAAAATTTTTTTTTAAGTTTTGAAAACAATCAAATAAATTATTTTTCAAATAGTCTGTATTATGTTAATTATTTGAATATGATGAAAGAAAAGTCTCAAATTAATATGAATAAAAAAAAATTGTATCACTTTCAGGCATCCATACACGATTTTTTTCACCGGAAGCCATAAGTCCTCCCTAAAATTCCCTTCTGCCTTAATTTTTTTATTTTTATTGAAATAACACAAGTTGTGAAATCAAGAAATTTCTTAAATTATTTTTATAATTCGCTACAAGAGTTCGTTTCAGTACTCCATGCTTCAGAATTCACGTTTTCGTATGATTCATGTTGATATTGTGTTTTTTAGACGAAAAATGTATAAAACGTCTTTTAAAAAAAGATAATATAAGATTTTTTACTCGAAATGGTTTCTCATTTAATATTATTTTTAAAAAATATATATAATAAAACCATTTTCATCGCCTATACATAGTTTTCAATACAAAACTCCAAACTAAACCCTTACGAAGAATAGATTGTTTATTTTTTTGTAATGATTAATAAAAAAAATTAATCAGTGATCTATCTATTTTAGTTAGTAGATAAAAATTTTATTTTCCCCAATTTCATAATAGCCAATTCCTTTTATTCAATTACTATCATCTTTTGTGTGAATCAGATGATTCTGGTGTTGGCATTAGTTTCCCCGATGTTTTTCTACTTAGAAATCTTTCTGGAAAGACATTGGGTACTTACGGGAAGGACCACGAGAAGGTTGCCAACATCCCTAAGTGACAGTGGTACCGTGGTACCGACTGGATTCGAACTTGGGACACCCAGGTCTTCAGTCTGTGTCGATATTAACTTAACCACCGTCACCTCCCAATTACTATAATGATAATTAGTAACAAATTTTCGTTTATAAAAACTATTTAATGTTTTTCTATTTTTTATAGAAATTTGAAAACCACAAAAATGTATTTTTTTTTTTTTGTTTAATGAATAAATTCATTTCTAAAGTCTTAGACTTTAAAATAAATGAATTTTTTCATTCATTTAAAAGAAGAAATATGTGACGTGTTGTTTTCCTGTAATAAGGCAAGTGGCATTACTTGCTAATGACTGCATGATCTCTTCTTTTTACATGTAATACCATTCTATATTACTCCTCTTTTTTTTTAATCTAGAATTTAATTCCCATTTTAGATGTCGTAAAAAAATTACACCTTCTCATAAATACTCTACATCGGCATATTTAATCAACTAAATTCTTTTCCTCCTTTTATTTATGTTTAGACGAAAAAGAAGAAAAAAAATAAGGTGAACACGACGTGCTTCATAAACAATCAAAACTCGTTTAAAGAACACTAAAATAATAGAACACGTAATACAATAATAAAAAAGAACATTTAATGGATTGTGTTTATTCACTTTGGTTAACATTGTCATGGATCGAACATCATCAGAAGCAACCAGGGGTTTTACCCCATCTAATAGACCGGTATCGTCCGGGCCTTCGGGTCTGGATTTACGCCGATCTATTGGCTGTCGGTCCTGTGCAGTTCTAGGAGGTGCACCCTCCCAGGCTTTGCCTCCCCTCTTTGGGGAGGAGTAAGTTTATTGCTTACTGCCTGAGGCGCCCCTACCGGGGAATGCCGACGGCGCTGCCCAGGCAATTTTTAAAAAGCCAGAGTGCTCAAATTCTCGAGCGCTGGTTCTTTCCCACTTTCCTGACCTTTTGTCACATCTTACCTTGTGGGAGGAAGATAAATAGAATCATCATTTTCGTGGCGCCATTATCTGTGTGATATTTTACAGACCATCTTATGTGAATTTAATAAAGTTTTGACAAAAATGCAGCAGGCTCGATACTCCATGAAAAATAAAATCATTTTTAGCATATCGATTTTTAATCAAAATCTATCATGAGTATTACCCATCATTTCCCACCGACCATAAAAACGCTTTAGATTGTAGAGATGAAAAGTGGTGTCGCTTCTTGTCGGAGGAAAGGGTTGTCAAGTAGATATCCATCCTCTTGCCTTGCTGGGTTACCATAGTTTGGTTACTTTATCTACAATTTAAATCAGTCTAATTCATACAGTTTGATCAACACAACAGACACGGTCAGGAAAGAGTTACGTAGACAAGAATACAAAAATATGGGTAAAAGCCTAGTATCCATATTTTGTGAGCTCTGCGCATGCGTTAGAGTTCATTCATAAACAGTCGTAGTGAGTGAGTGATTAAAACTAGCGCATGCGTATTGAGCATAGGCAAGTAGCGCACACTTTACACATTTCTTAAAAAAATATTAATATACGACTTTACCAATTTCTTAAAAAAATATATATATACTTTACAAATTCTTAAATGATAAAATATACTACAAATTTCTTTAAAAAATATGATTAATATACGACTTTACAAATTTCTTTGAAAAATATTAATATACGACTTTACAAATTTCTTTAAAAAATATTAATATACGACTTTACAAATTTCTTAAAAAAATATATATATACTTTACAAATTTCTTAAAAAAATATATATATACTTTACAAATTCTTAAATGATAAAATATACTACAAATTTCTTTAAAAAATATGATTAATATACAACTGTACAAATTTCTTTAAAAAATATTAATATACGACTTTACAAATTTCTTTAAAAAATATTAATATACGACTTTACAAATTTCTTTAAAAAATATTAATATACGACTTTACAAATTCTTGATGATAAAATGAAATAAAGCTTTTTTTTTAATTTGTACAATATAATTTTGCAAATAAAAGAAATAAAATCTGATTTATTAGTTGAATAACATATAAAATTGATAAATTAAGTTGTAATTAATTTCGAGTTGTAATTATTTCCGGGTTGTAATTAATTCCGAACCCCCTCACTACGACTGTTTATGAATGAACTCTGACGCATGTGCAAAGCTCACAAAATATGGATACTATACTAGGCTTTTACCACAAAATATGTTGAGGCAGTAGGCGTGCATGTACTATAAAATAAAAGTGAATTTCCGGTATTTCTTGCTTAATTGGTGTCTAATGGCTATGAATCAAATTCAATGCAAATCTGATATATTTGAATTTTCAAATGTCCCCTAAACCCCTTTAAAATACCCTCAAGAAACTTAAATTTGGGGATTGTTTATTAATTGATGGCTAATACTTATTGTTAAAATTTCACACAAATCAGTAGTAACTGAATTTTCACAAAGAACTTCCATCCCATTTTTGTTCCCTTTGCATTAACCTAAATAAAACAAAATATAGCCCATATTACCCACCTTTATGCATAGAAGCTATTGCTACAATTTCACAAAAAATCTGTTAACAAAGAGCTTTCACTCCCATTTTTTTTTTTTTATCCCCTTTGCAAAAAAACATCAACTAAATATAGCTCACATTTGGATCTCTTAACGCTGAGCAGCTGTGTTCCCAAATTCACAATGATAGGTCAATTAGTTTAGAAGTTAATCCTGTACATACAAACATATTACCATATTTCATGTTATATAGATAGATATACATACACCTAATAACTCGTTTTGTTTAGCCTTGTTTTTGTTTTGTTTTTGTTTTGTTTTTGTTGTTTATTACCTTGTACCTGCCTCGTTATATTGTTTTCTCAACATTTGAGTATATTATTGTCTTATGCCTGCACAAAATGTGCAACAAGTCTCCCACCATAAGTTATATTTCTTCATTAAAACAATTTTGTTTTGATTCTTTAGTTAAAATCTCAAGTTGAAGAAAAGGTGGGATCCACTTTCGATGTCTACGAAAGCAAATCCTTTCGATACCAAGTTGTGAAAGGGATGAACTATTTTGTGAAGGTAATTTTTTTTTTTTTTTTTTTAAAATGAATCTTGTATTTGCTATCTGTAATACTAGCTAAATTAGCAGTCTATACTGTGTAAGTGATTATAACTATGGCCAAGTTATTGGACAAGTAAAGAAAGTGAATGGAGTGAGTATAGAATTTTGTAATGAGCATATAATAGAAACAATAACTGGCTAGGAATGTAAACGGCATGTACTACGGGCCCGGTTGCTACTAAAGAAATTCCATATGTGATTAAGGGGCATTTTGCAGGACTTAATTACAGATAATGAATTACTACAGCAAATAAACTGTTAATGTTTGTATGGCATGTTTAGCCCTTAAGTAACTAAATGTTATTATTGGTCCCCCGATTTTATAAATCGGGGGACTTATGTTTTGAGGTATGTCCGTCCGTCCGGATTTTTCTCCGCAACCATCCATTGAATTTCTCTGAAATTTTGCATGAAGTTGTAACTTTGGTCAGGTTAGAAAGTGACATTCTCCGATATTTGAAAAAAAATCTGATTAGCCCCCCAGGGGGTCAAAAGGCCCTGAAATGGCAAAAAATGACATTTTTTTGCCCTATAACTTTCCATCCATTCAATTTCTATGAAACTTGGCCAAAATGTGGAGGCAATTGTTCCTAATAGAAAATAAGTATCGCTAACCTTGGAAAAAATCTGGTTCGCGCCCCCAGGGGATCAAAAGCTCCCAAAATGACAAAAAATGACCCTTTTCTCCCATAACGTTTGATCCATCCATTTAATTTTTCTGAAACTTGGCCAAAATGTAGAGGCAATTGTTCTGGATATAAAATGAGTATCCTTGACCTCAGAAAAATTCTGGTCCGTGCCCTCAGGGGGGTCAAAAATGCCCCAAATTGCCCAAATTTATTGCATTTTACACTCATCACATACAGAGGGGGACCACGCATGCGCTGCTTGTTGTCTTTGTTTCTCCATTTATTTCTTTAAAAAATGCATTTAAGTCAGTATAACTAACGGGACCATTTGTGGTCATGCAATGCAAACATTTTTGGCATTTGGCAAGTTTTCTGCTCAACCACACCATTTGTTGTAATGGAATCTGTGATTATTGTAGGTCCTATGATCAAGCTTGATATAAGAAATGCCAGTATAATGAAATCATATGCTCTTAGTAGGGTTAAGATGAAAATTCATATACACTAAATGTACAAAAGCAAGGAAATTCCCAATTTTGTTACACTTTTATTGTCATTAAGTGTATGTGAGCACAACAGGACTATGTATTTTACTGGTAGGAATTTTTCTTCAACGCACTTCACACACTTCATGCATAGAGATTTATACTGTAGTGATGTGATAATGAAATGGTTTGGTTGATATGTAGTCATACCCTTAATGACAATAAAAGTGTAAAAATTTAGGAATTTCCATGCTTTTGTACATTTAATGTATATGAATTTTCATCTTAACCCTATTAAGGGCATATGATTTCAGTATACTGGCATTTATAATGGAATGGCATTAGACACTGACTTGCAGCAAAATCCCGCCCCTCACTTTAGAGGTCCCCAGATTCCTGAAAACTTTTTACTCTAATAGCTTCTTTCCTGGAAACACTTGCCATTGGCATTCCATCCCTGCTCCCTGTTTAAATATTTTGAAAACCTGGACAACTTCAATTTATTTTCAAACTACCTTATTCACGTAACCGCATGCTACACACAACGGCATATCAACATTTATCGTCTATAACATCAAGACAAATTTCAACTTGACTGCGATAAATATGTCTCGGTCGAGTAGGATTATACTTAAAAAGAAGAGAAGAAAAAAATATGCTTATACTTCTGACAAAGATATTTATCATCGAAAGTACTCAAGTTTTTAAAAAAAAGTTTTTAAAGTAAATAAATAATTTATTTTAAAAAAACAAATAATTTGCGTTGTCCAGGTTTTCAAAATATTTTTAAAAAATATTCTCCTTATTATTGCCATTCCAGCAACATTTTCAATGTGTGACTGTTATATAGCAAGGGGGGGGGGGGGGGGAAGAGAGAACCTCTTTATTACTGCAGGCATAGATCCTCCCGACTGAGGCAGTTCTTCAAAACCACCTCAACAGTTCGCTATTACATCCTCTCCGGCCGAAAACAACGCGAAATGTTCACGAGAGGATTAATAGTGATTTCAATCTTATTTTTCTCTTTCTTTTTCTATTCATTCGGACCACAGTCTTAAATCTTCACATATCAATTTACGGTATCTCAGGCCTTTTTAAATTACGGCCTCTCTTCATTTATACGTATCTTAAGGTCTCTAAAAAGTTCTCAAATAAATCTCAAATAAATCTCAAAGTTTACCTTAACCTCCGCTCTCCTCTTTGGCCTGTGATTCGTCTAGTCTTCGCTGGCTGTGTCGTCTTGATCAAAGGGAGAGGTCTGTCTCCGACAGAATGAACACACGAGACACTGATTTTCTTGAGGGGATATTTCACACAAATTTATTTATTCTCAACACACCATTTTCTTACTTCTCGGTTCGGTTGTTGTCAGGGGGATTCCGGCTTCGACTCTCTCATACTCGGGCTATTTTCTTTCCTTTTTGGGGTATCTTTTGGCCCCCCCCACAGTGGGGCCTTGCCTTTTTACCGGCTACATGTTCGCAGCCGGTCTGCACGGTCTCGCTTCTAGGTCCCGACTGATTCTAAAAAGCTAATTTCTTGTTTTCTGTGGTGACGTAATTCTCGTTCCCACGCAGAATATGGGGACAAAACCGTCTCACTCTGATCTCTGACTCAAAGGTCACGTCAGGTCTAGATTTGTTATGACTACTCCTGAATCAAACACTTCTCTGACTCACTTCTGAGTCCAGAAACAAAACCTATTTTTCAAATAACAAAATTAGCTATTTGATACTAGTTAATCTACCCGTTTGAAATACAGGGCCCGTCATAATATAACATGACTTTTCAAACTATATATATATATATATATATATATATATATGAGTGAAATATTTTGAAAATCAACAATCCTGCAATTTAAATAAAAAATTCATTTATTTAATTATTTTTTTATTTTATTTATTTTTTAAAATGAACTTTTCATTTAAATTACACGATTGTTGATTTTCAAAATATTTCACTTAAATACATTCTCATGCATGCTTTAAAGATGTCAATTTCCTATACATATATATATATATATATATATATATATACTCACAAACTAAGTTTTTACTACAGGTGGTTCGATGAAAGAGCCTACTTTATAACAAGCCCTGTGCTTTCATTTCATAGAGGCAGGGGAGACGAAAATAAGGAGATGTTAAGGCGTCATCTTGTCTCCAGAATCTATCTAATTATCATTCCGTCTATGTAAAGGATTTTGTTTCTCAATATTGGTTGATAAGGGTGCTGCATGTAGTATTTTGACCCTTAATTTCTTTAAAGACAAAACCACAAGCCTCTCCTGTTGTACTCCAGGCTGTGAACCACTCTCCCATACACATGTTTAGTCAAGTCTCTCAGTCGTCTGACCTACAATTATGTCGAGACTTCACGTGGATCTTCGTAGTCGCAGATACATCTTAGGTGCTGACTTTCTCCATCATTTTAACTTGCTGTTGTGTTATTAGTAGAAAGTGTTATGACCAACTCCTATATATTATTAGTAAGTAACGGAAATCGTCGCACGAAAGGAAAAACAAAATCTTTTTTATAGGGTTTATTCAATTACCTATACCGTGTGGTATTGGTGGAGAAAAGGTGGACAGTTTCTAGGTGAGAAAAGGAAAAGTGGCAACTCCTTAGGGTTGCAGAAAGTCTGCCAGCAGTTATCTTCAGGTGAAGATAGTCGATGCTTGAGCGTCCAGTAGATAGAGACAGGAGAGAGAAAGGGGACCTCTTTCCTCGTTGTTTTCAGGAATCTCTCTGCTGATTGACCGTGATTCCCAGAGGGGCTGAAGTAGTTCCTCAGGTGACATATCGATTCAATGCGCCCTGCAAGCTGATTGGTCAGTGTGTGACCAAATTGCATAACAGGGACATTTCTCCGAGAGAGAAAATAAGTCTTTATTTATGACTGCTACATAGATGCAAACTGGTAGATTCACGTACTAAATGACCAATACCTGGTATGAATGCTTTTAGACCACTTACTAGTCCTGTATTTTTATAGCCTCTACTGAAGATCCTTATCAGTTGCTACTAAATTCTTTTCCGGATTTGACCAATTTGAATTTTGAAATAAATCAGCCTGCTCACTCTACGATACATTCATTAAGACTACTGCTGCCTGTTTTATTTTCACGTCTTTGTCATCTCTTTCCCAAGAGGTTAAAGCAGCGAAAGCTGAATTTAATCACATGCTCCAGCTAGGGATTATTTGTTCCTCGTCTAGCCTTTGGGCATCTTTTTTTTATCATATGGTTCTGAAGCGTTCCAGGGATTGGCGTCCCTACAAGAGATTTTGTCATTTGAATGCAATTACTGTTCCGGATCGCTATCCTGCCCCTCACATTCAGGATTTCGCTTTGTCTTTGCATGGTTGCAAAGTTTTTTTCAAAATTGTATCTAGTAAATGCTCAACACCGAATTCCGGTTAATCTGGTTGATATTCCGAAGACCCCTGTGACTACTTCTTTCAGAGCGTTTTAATTTTTAACCATGCCATTCACTTATCTAATACAACTAGTACTTTTCAGCATTTTATGGACAAAGTAGTACATGACCTAGATTTTGTATACAATTATATTGACAATATTTTAATAGCTAGCTCTTCGCTGGAGGTACATTTCCGTCTTCTTTTTGAATGTTGGCAGCGGTAACCTGTTAAATGTACTTTTGGTGCTACAAGTCTTGCCTTCTCGAGTCATCATTAGCTCAAGTTGAATTTCACCCCTTCCTGAATAAGTTAAAGCTCTGCAGGATTTACAGCCACTAACTTCTCTTCACCAACTGCAATATTTAACTGGGATTGTTAAATTATTATAAACGTTTCATCCCGTGCTACGCAGATATCACTGCTTCTTTAACCAACCTTTTTCAAAAATAGAAAAAAGAAGGATGTAGCTAATTTATTTAATAACTGCCAACTGAAAGTCTTTAAGAGGCAAAGAGGAAGCTTGCAAATTCTTCTTTGAGTCACATCCCATACCTGATGCTAAATTTTCTCGAGTCATGGATGCATCTAATTCTGCAGTCGGTGCAGTTTTACAGAAACATCACGAGCAGCAAATTCAACCATTGTCCTACTTATCTCGTCAATTGATGCATACAGAAACTTGATATGGTACTTTTGGACCTGAACTGTTGGCTATTTACTGTTGGCGATTAAGCATTTTTGTAACGCATTTGAGGGTCGGGAATTTGCCATTTATAAGGACCATTGTCCCCTACCGTTCATGCTACATGCTAAGCTGGACAAATATTCCCCTCAGGAAGCTAAGCATTTGGATTTCATTTCCTAGTTCTCTAGCGACACTGCTGCAGACGCACTGTCTCGTCTTCCCATCAGTGCTATTTCTTCATCTGAGGACATCACCCTTCATCAAATAGCTTTAGACCAGCTTTGGACCAGCCATCTTTGGATATTTTAAATCTGTCAGCTCAAGAATTTGCTACCTGCAAATTGCAGTACATTCCCATCCCCACAGCGAATGAGTAAATCTTGTGTAAGACTTTAATGAATTCACTTTGTCGCTTCGTTCCAAAAGTTCATCACAAAACTGTCTTTTCTTCTTTTTACGGTCTGAATCATCTCAGAACTTCTGCCAAAGTGAAGCTAATTTCAGCTAGATTCTTCTAATCGAATATGAGATGTGAAATCACTGCCTGGACCCGTTCCTATTTACCCTGCCAGAAATCTAAGGTCCACAGGCATATATGAGCACCTCTCAGAACTTTCAGTACTCCTGATACATTATTTAACCATGTCTACATTGACCTTATGGGGCCTTGGTCGGTTAGCCAAGGCTACTCCTACCTGTTAACCTGTACTGATCGTTTTTCTCGTTGGCCTGAAGTCATCCCATTGACTGATATTTTTGCTGAGACTGTGGCATGTGCCCTGATCGTGTCTTGATTTAGCGTTATGGTATCCCTGCCACAATTAATACTGATCGCGGCAGGAAATTCGGATCCTATCTATTTCAAGAACTTTAAAAAATTCTGAGTATTAAACATACAAGGAACACTAGCTCGATCATACTATTAGAAGCTGGGTAGCTTCTAATAGTATGATCGAGCGCTTACAATTTATGACTTTCCTTCATTCTCTACAACACTAATATCGGAGAGAATTTAAAGATTTTGTTTTCTACAGCCTATGTAAAACGGTTAAAAATAAATTTAAATTGCTATTTACTCAGCGTAAAATGTATATACTCGGTGGATTAATACAACAAGCAAACATATGCAATAAAAAGGTGCATATTATTGTTAGCAAAAATTAACCACCTAATAAACCAGTATCGTCCAGGCCTTTGAGTCTGGATTTACGCCGGTCTATTGGGGGTTGTCTGGTCCTGTGCAGTTCTAGGAGGTGCACCATCCCAGGCTTCGCCTCCCCTCTTTGGGGAGGAGTAAGTTTATTGCTTACTGTCTGAGGCGGCCTACCGGGAATGCCGACGGGGCTGCCCAGACAATTTTTAAATGGCCAGAATGCTCACCTCGAGCCCTGGCTTATCTAATCCTACTTTCCCGACCTTGTGTCACATCTTGCCTTGTGGGAGGTAGATAAATATAACAATTGCACTTCTTGGCTCTTTAGCCAGGATCAAAGTGTAGTATCTGTTCTGATGGATACTACACCCTATAAACCGGTGTCATCTTGGCCTTCGGGTCTTGATTCCGCCGGTTTGTCCTTTGGGGAGGAGTAAGTTTATTGCTTACTGCCTGAGGCGCCCCTACCGGGGAATGCTGACGGGGCTGCCCAGGCATTTTTTGTAGGCCAGAGTGCTCACCTTCTCGGGCGCTGGCTTTTCAAATCCCACTTTTCCGACCTTGTGTCACATCTTACCTTGTGGGAGGAAGATAAATAAAATTATTGTTAGCAAAAATGGTAAATTTGTAGATTAACACTCTCCGCTGAATCCCCCCCCCCCCCCCAAAAAAAATAATGATATTCTACTTTTTTTTATTTTTAAAATATTTCCTAAAAAACAAAAATAAAACAATACAATTATTCTAGAATTTAGAGTAGGGGACCAGTTTCATATATAAATTTAATGCAAAATGATCTATTTCTGAGCCATTCTAGAGTTTTAGGTCTGAGTGACTACCCGTTAGGGTTAGGTTTAGAATTAGGTTAGGGCAGTTACCCCCCCCCCCCCTCCCAAAAAAAACTATCGGAGTGTTCCAGTGGCAAGTCCCCTTACAAAAAACTCTCTTAGCTCTACCACTAACTCTAAGTCTGAGTGGCAAAACCCTCTCCACCTTAACCCTACCACTAACCCTATTTCCGAGTGGCAAGCCCCTCAAAGCTCTTCCTTAACCCTACCATTAATCCTAAGTCCGAGTGGCAAAGCCCAGCCACCTAAAGAAAACTTCCCTTAACCCAACTCCTAGCCTGTAGCGAGTAGCCCTCCCCCCCCAAAAAAAAACCCCTTAACCTTAAGTCCGAGCAGCAAGCCCCCCTCCAAAAAAACCCCCCTCATAAAACCACACATAATTGCTTACAAAAGTAGACCCTTCTAAAAAAAAAAAGAAACGCACAAGATTTATCTCCTAAACAAAAAGATATTGATTAACTGCTCTAAAACACTAGGATGATCCTGAAAGGGGGGATCATTTTACGTTAAATTTATATGTGAAACTGATACCCCATTCTAAATTCTAAATTAATTGTTTTTTTTTCTTTCTGCCGCTTTTCAGAGTGTTTACAAGTAATCGTCCAAAAAATAGAATCACATGGGGGGGGGGGGTAGCGGAGGGTGTTAATCTACAATAACACTGCAAAAATGATAAACACATTTGTATTATTTGGATTATTCAGACTAATATTCACAACGTTTCGGCCGATGTAATCTCCGACCCTTTAAGTGCATCTTTTTGAATTTGGGAATATTCTAGTTGAACTCCTTCTTCTGAACTGAACTCTTTATTTGATTGGCGATTTTGCAGTATAGTTAACAAGAAAAAAAGATTTACAACAAATAACTTTTACCAAACGCAAGAAAATTTAATCTTCTATCGACTCGCATAGCTTTTCAGTTTTGGAACATTTTTTTTAAGTGTTTACTTTTTAAAGATTTTGTATCGTTGCATCGGAGGCTTTTAAAAAACGGATTCAAGATGGTTGCTATTTCTTTACTTAATTTGAAGATTCGATGTTGTTAAACATTCGACATCGAATCTCCACATCAGACTAATATTCACAACATTTCGGCCGATGTAATCTCCGACCTTCTTTAAATGTATCTTTTTGAACTTGGGAATCTTCTAGTTGAACTGACCGGCAGCACTTTTACCCGCCGCCCAGGCGCCAGCATTTTGGCTCACGTGACTCAATCGTAGTCACTTATAAACAGAATAGTCTTCCGTATTAACAATTAGCATATATCCCACCCCCAATACATTTTTTTTTGTTTATTAATTATTTACCTTACGAAATAGAATGAAGATTGATGGATTTCCCCCCCCCCCCCCCCCCCCCCCGCGCGCCAGCATTTGAGCTCACGTGACACAATCGCCGTCATTTATAAACAGAATATTCTTCGTTATTAACACTTAGCATATATCCCCCCCCCCCCAATACATTTTTTTTGTTTATTATTAAAATGTATTGGGGGTGGGATATATGCTAATTGTTAATACGGAAGACTATTCTGTTTATAAGTGACTACGATTGAGTCACGTGAGCCAAAATGCTGGCGCTGGGCGGCGTGGGCAGTGGGTAAAAGTGCCACCCAACTGAACTCTTTATTATTTGATCTACGGGATGGGGGGGGGGGGTAGATTGTTCTTATTCCGCCAGCCATGGGCGGGTAGAAGTGTTAATTTATCTTATTCTTAATTATCGCCTGTAGTAAGGATTGAACCTTCAATCTTCAGAAGACTCCCGAGTTCGATATAAATATTCCCAAGTTCGAAAAATGGAACTGATGAAGACTGGAGGTCACATCGGCCGAAACGTTGTGAATATAACAACCAAGATACCCCGCCTTATAAACCGGTATCGTTCGAGCCTTCGGGCCTGGATTTACGCCGGTCTATTGGTTGTCTGGTCCTGTGCAGTTCTAGGAGGTGCACCCTCCCAGGCTTTGCCTTCTCACCCTTTGAGAGGGGGTTAGTTTATTGCTAATCACCTGAGGCGCCCCTACCGGGGAATGCCGACGGGGCTGCCCAGGCAATTTTTAAACAGCCAGAGTGCTCAAATTCTCGAGCGCTGTTTTTTTTTTTCCCACTTTCCCGACCTTGTGTCACATCTTACCTTGTGGGAGGAAGATAAATCAAAAGATGAGAATAATAGTCCAAATAATCCAAATTATCAATCCATATCTAAAGAACTCCGAAAAATAAACATTATTTTTAGCATAAAAATATGAGTGAATAACAGTTTTTATTTTAAAAAAATTTCCCCCGTTTGGATTATTTATTTAAAAATTAAATCGTTCTATGCACCTTTTTTATTCGTATGTGAGTAAACAAATAATTGTAGTAAACAGATGAATAAATTTAGGTCGAGATATGTCTAAACAAAACAAATAGGTAGGTGTGGGGCTAACCTACTAAAATGCTGACGCATTAGCCGAAGCACCTCTATTTGTTTCGCATTCCACAAAATATACTAACGCACTTTGGATTTATTAAATTTATTCAACTGTCTATGAAATTTATTTTTCTACCTATATTCAACTATTGCATAATTGTGTTTATGCTACACATATCTAAAAAGAGTCAAATTTTATTTCATAAAATGTTTAAGTGTCATTTTCAGTCGAACTATTTCTTTCAAATCCGTGTATAAAGACAGTGAACAGGCGTAGATGTGAGAACTACAAGTATAAAATAACAATCGTACGCCATTTTAATATTAGTGTCGGAGTAAGTAATAAAAGCTATCGAACAGGCGCCCGTCATCGTCACATGCGTTAAGCTACAGAAGGCAGAGTCGTAAGTAGCATTATATACGCACACAAAAAGAGTTAATCTCCGGCTTCTCTTTTAAACGGAGACTGAAGTTACTAACTTTACATTAAAAAAAAATCAACATGAAGAAAGTTGGTGGACCAATGATACCTGGTGGATTAAGTGAGCCGCAAGTTGCCACAGCCGAAATCCAGGGATACTGTGATCAAGTAAGTTTAACTTGAAAGTAAAAAAAACAAAGAAATACTAATTTTATAGAATCACTCCCGTCTCTAACTTAACCCAAATTCTAACCCTAATAATTTGTGATGGATTTAAATAGCGTATTCGTTTTTTAACGATCCAAAATACATAGAAACAAAGACAGTTTGCAGACGAGAGTGATTGGTACTTCTACATAATTTGGACCTTACGTGTTCGTTTTCTTTTTCGGCACCTGTCATGTATTATGTTAATTATTTGAATATGATGAAAGAAAAGTCTCAAATTAATATGAATAAAAAAAAATTGTATCACTTTCAGGCATCCATACACGATTTTTTTCACCGGAAGCCATAAGTCCTCCCTAAAATTCCCTTCTGCCTTAATTTTTGTATTTTTATTGAAATAACACAAGTTTTGAAATCAAGAAATTTCTTAAATTATTTTTATAATTCGCTACAAGAGTTCGTTTCAGTACTCCATGCTTCAGAATTCACGTTTTCGTATGATTCATGTTGATATTGTGTTTTTTAGACGAAAAATGTATAAAACGTCTTTTAAAAAAAGATAATATAAGATTTTTTACTCGAAATGGTTTCTCATTTAATATTATTTTTAAAAAATATATATAATAAAACCATTTTCATCGCCTATACATAGTTTTCAATACAAAACTCCAAACTAAACCCTTACGAAGAATAGATTGTTTTTTTTTGTAATGATTAATAAAAAAAATTAATCAGTGATCTATCTATTTTAGTTAGTAGATAAAAATTTTATTTTCCCCAATTTCATAATAGCCAATTCCTTTCTTTCAATTACTATCATCTTTCGTGTGAATCAGATGATTCTGGTGTTGGCATTAGTTTCCCCGATGTTTTTCTACTTAGAAATCTTTCTGGAAAGACATTGGGTACTTACGGGAAGGACCACGAGAAGGTTGCCAACATCCCTAAGTGACAGTGGTACTGTGGTACCGACTGGATTCGAACTTGGGACACCCAGGTCTTCAGTCTGTGTCGATATCCACTTAACCACCGTCACCTCCCAATTACTATCATGGTAATAAGTAACAAATTTTCATTATAAAAACTATTTAATGTTTTTCTATTTTTTTATAAAAATTTGAAAACCATAAAAATGCTTTTTTTTTTTTTTAATTGATGAATTCATTTCTAAAGTCTTAGACTTTAAAATGAATTTTTTCATTCATTTAAAAGAAGAAATATGTGAAGTGTTGTTTTCCTGTAATAAGGCAAGTGGCATTACTTGCTAATGACTGCATGATCTCTTCTTTTTACATGTAATACCATTCTATATTACTCCTCTTTTTTTTTAATCTAGAATTTAATTCCCATTTTAGATGTCGTAAAAAAATTACACCTTCTCATAAATACGCTACATCTGCATATTTAATCAACTAAATTCTTTTCCTCCTTTTATTTATGTTTAGACGAAAAATAAATAAAAAATAAGGTGAACACGACGTGCTTCATAAACAATCAAAACTCGTTTAAAGAACACTAAAATAATAGAACACGTAATACAATAATAAAAAAGAACATTTAATGGATTGTGTTTATTCACTTTGGTTAACATTGTCATAGATCGAACATCATCAGAAGCAACCAGGGGTTTTACCCCGCCTAATAGACCGGTATCGTCCAGGCCTTCGGGTCTGGATTTACACCGGTCTATTGGCTGTCGGTTCTAGGTGCACCCTCCCAGGCTTTGCCTCCCCTCTTTGGGGAGGAGTAAGTTTAGTGCTTACTGCCTGAGGCGCCCCTACCGGGGAATGTCAACGGCACTGCGCAGGCAATTTTTAAAAAGCCAGAGTGCTCAAATTCTCGAGCGCTGGTTCTTTCCCACTTTCCCGACCTTGTGTCACATCTTACCTTGTGGGAGGAAGATAAATAGAATCATCATTTTCGTGGCGCCATTATCTGTGTGATATTTTACAGCCCATCTTATGTGAATTTAATAAAATTTTGACAAAAATGAAGCAGGCTCGATGCTCCATGAAAAATAAAATCATTTTTAGCATATCGATTTTTAATCAAAATCTATCATGATTATTACCCATCATTTCCCACCGACCATAAAAACGCTTTAGATTGTAGAGATGAAAAGTGGTGTCGCTTCTTGTCGGCGGAAAGGGTTGTCAAGTAGATATCCATCCTCTTGCCTTGCTGGGTTACCATAGTTTGGTTACTTTATCTACAATTTAAATCAGTCTAATTCGTACAGTTTGATCAACACAACAGACATGGTCAGGAAAGAGTTACGTAGACAAGAATACAAAAATATGGATACTATACTAGGCTTTTACCACAAAATATGTTGAGGCAGTAGGCGTGCATGTACTATAAAATAAAAGTGAATTTCCGGTATTTCATGCTTAATTGGTGTCTAATGGCTATGAATCAAATTCAATGCAAATCTGATATATTTGAATTTTCAAATGTCCCCTAAACCCCTTTAAAATACCCTCAAGAAACTTAAATTTGGGGATTGTTTATTAATTGATGGCTAATACTTATTGTTAAAATTTCACACAAATCGGTAGTAACTGAATTTTCACAAAGAACTTCCATCCCATTTTTGTTCCCTTTGCATTAACCTAAATAAAACAAAATATAGCCCATATTACCCACCTTTATGCATAGAAGCTATTCCTACAAAAAATCTGAGTTATCTGAATGTTACCAAAGAGCTTTCACTCCCTTTTTTATCCCCTTTGCAAAAAAATAAATATAGCTCACATTTGGATCTCTTAACGCTGCAGCTGTGTTCCAAAATTCATAATGATCGGTCAATTAGTTTAGAAGTGAATCCTGTACATACAAACATATAACCATACCTCATGTTATATAGATAGAGATATACATACACCTAATAATGCGTTTTGTTTAGCCTTGTTTTTGTTTTGTTTTTTACCTTGTATCTGCCTCGTTATATTGTTTTCTCAACATTTGAGTATATTGTTGTTGTCTTTTGTTGCACATTTTGTGCAGGCACGTCTCCTACCATAAGTTATATTTCTTCATTAAAACAATTTTGTTTTGATTTTTCTTTAGTTAAAATCTCAAGTTGAAGAAAGGAAGGGATCCACTTTCAATGTCTACGAAAGCAAACTCTTTCAATACCAAGTTGTGGCAGGGATGAACTATTTTGTGGTGGTAATTTTTTTAAATTTTTTTTTTAAATGAATCTTGTATTTGCTATCTGTAATACTAGCTAAATTAGCAGTACTGTGTGAGTAATTAAAACTATGGCCAAGTTATTGGACAAGTAAAGAAAGTGAATGGAGTGAGTATAGAATTTTGTAATGAGCATATAATAGAAACAATAACTGGCTAGGAATGTAAACGGCATGTACTACGGGCCCGGTTGCTACTAAAGAAATTCCATATGTGATTAACGGGGCATTTTGCAGGACTTAATTACAGATAATGAATTACTACAGCAAATAAACTGTTAATGTTTGTATGGCATGTTTAGCCCTTAAGTAACTAAATGTTATTATTGGTCCCCCGATTTATAAAATCGGGACTTATGTTTTGAGGCATGTCCGTCCGTCCGGATTTTTCTCTGCAACCATCCATTGAATTTCTCTAAAATTTTGCATGAAGTTGTAACTTTGGTCAGGTTAGAAAGTGACATTCTCCGATTTTAAAAAAATATTCTGGTTCGCGCCCCCAGGGGATCAAAAGCTCCCAAAATGGCAAAAAATGACCCTTTTCTCCCATAACGTTTGGTCCATCCATTCAATTTTTCTGAAACTTGGCCAAAATGTAGAGGCAATTGTTCTGGATATAAAATGAATATCCTTGACCTCAGAAAAATTCTGGTCCGTGCCCCCAGGGGGGTCAAAAATGCCCCAAATTGCCCAAATTTATTGCATTTTACACTCGTCACATACAGAGGGGGACCATGCATGCGCTGCTTGTTGTCTTTGTTTCTCTATTTATTTCTAAAAAAAAAATGGAGTTAAGCTAGCATGACTAACGGGACCATTTGTGGTCATGCAATGCAAACATTTTTGGCATTTGGCAAGTTTTCTGCTCAACCACACCATTTGTTGTAATGGAATCTGTGATAATTGTAGGTGCTATGATCAAGCTTGATATAAGCTCCAATTCGATTTTCTAATTAATCCATGGTTGGAGTTTACCTATCTAAAACACGTGTGACTAACAGAACAACTAATTTTGTGACTAACGGGGCACTGCGATTAATCTGCACAAAGACTCTCATAGCAAACATAAATTAAAGTTCAGTTGTAATGCTTACATGAAGATACTTTTGAAAAGTGTTTCTTTAAGTTAGAACTACAATTTTTAGTAATAGAAGAACACTCAAAATGTCTCTACAAGTCAATGTCTAAGTAGGGGTGGGACGTAATGGGTGAAAATTTCAGATTCATGCGAGTAGTATTTTTTTGTGTTCATTTATACATAAATAACACTAAACAATCAAACATTTTGGAAATATTGCAAAATTCAGAAAGTGCAAGCCAAAAGTAGCCGTTAGGGCTCCACGGGACTCAAAATCCATCATTTTTCGGTGAAAAAGTGGTTTCATGCGACATTGCAGGTCCTAAAGCATCCTCAAAAGCTATGAATGGATATAGATGGTTAAATCTGATATAGTACTCTAATTTAGGACCATTTTCAGGCTGTGAAAGGGTTTTCATGAATGTAAAATAGCCAAAAACTATTGGCCTGCACCTTCTGAATTTTGCAAAAATTTTCAAAATTTGGCGCTTATGTATCTGAGTTTTCCACATTTTCACTGCAGACTGTTACCCCATCACTTTTCCCAGGAGTCTGCCTACAGATGTAGTCAGCTTCATATCACTTGAAATCAAGGGAGGCACGAGAGCGCTCTATCCATTAATAGACTTCAAAAACGGCCTATGCTAGAAATCTCATTTATTTGATCAATCATGACTCAAAATCAATAAACCAAATTTGTTAAAACTTTGCACAAAATTTTTATTTGATAGTTTCTATAAGTGTGTAGAATTTCAGCATCATTAGTCAAGGCAACCCAGAGATCCAGAAAGGTCAGGCATGATTTTGTTATCTGTGTGTACGTACGTATGTGCCACCCTGTATCTCATCAACTATTTAATGGATTCAGCTGATTTTTGGCAGATATAGAGGTTCTAGGGTTTAGTTGATGGCATTTAAATTTCAGTTTACCATATACCTTAGTTTTCCAGAAAATTTCAAAAAACCTTAAAAATGACCATTGTATTGAGGCATAGCCTTTACAAAAGTAGTGACATTCCATGATAAATGCCAGTATAATGAAATCATATGCTCTTAATAGGGTTAAGATGAAAATTCATATACACTAAATGTACAAAAGCAAGGAAATTCCCAATTTTTTACACTTTCATTGACATTAAGTGTATGTGAGCACAACAGGACTATGTATTTTACTGGTAGGAATTTTTCTTCAACGCACTTCACACACTTCATCCACTCATGCATAGAGATTTATACTGTAGTGATGTGATAATGAAATGGTTTGGTTGATATGTAGTCATACCCTTAATGACAATAAAAGTGTAAAAATTTAGGAATTTCCATGCTTTTGTACATTTAATGTATATGAATTTTCATCTTAACCCTATTAAGGGCATATGATTTCAGTATACTAATGGAATGGCATTAGACACTGACTTTTACTTTTTGGTAGAAGGGTTAATGTGATGGATGGATTGTCAGTTGAATGATGAAGAATATTATGAGAGGATTTTAAACTGATGAATAGAATGAACAAAATGTGATTACTTATAAGGACGGTACTCTACAGTGTTCATCCACCTGTGCTGGGTTTGTCATCACCCTGGTAAGCCAGGTTGAAGAACCAGTTTATCTACCATATTCTAAAGCAGACTTTTCCTTTTAGCCTAAACGCCAAATATTTTCTCACTGGAAATAAACACCTTTCTTTTTTTTTTTTTACTTCTTTTCAGGTCTATGTTGGAAATGCTGATTATATTATATTAAAAATATGCAACAAGTTGGACAACACCCTGGAATTGATAGACGTTAAGTAGGACCAGAAAGATCACGATGAATTGCTATGTTTTTGATTAAAAATAACCATGTTAAATAAAACATATCTTCACAACTGGTGTGTAAATTCAAAATAAATCATTTTATTCATGGTGTTTAACTTGTTTTCCATTAAATATTATTAAAATAAAATTTATATATATTTTTTTTATTTTCATTTTTAAAAAACATAACATAATGTAATGTTAAAATAAATAAAATTTATTTTAATCTTAGCTTTCGAGAATTACAATTCTCCTTGTCAAAGAGTGTTTTTCTTTTTCTTTTTCTTCATCGTCCGATGGTAATGGACTTTGGGGTCAGAAAATCACGTTATGTCTGCAGGCGAGGTTGCGCCAATTTTGATTAGAAAGGGTATTTAGACATATTTTAATGGTTTAAAAAAAATGTCTAAATACCCTTTCTAATATATATATTTTTTTAATAGTTTTGTTTGACTAATGAGTGACTGCTTATCAAGGCCAGAAAGCCACTCGAGGATAAGGGTTAATGAGTTTGTCAGGTGGACGGTGAGACAAACACCTTGAGGATTGGAGATGATGGTTAAAACTAGGCAGAATTTGACTATTTAAAACATTGGACTTGAAAACGAACCTGTTGTAGTCAGCTGGGAAGCAACTCTGTGGGTTTGTGTTCCAAAGACGGATAGTTTTTGGTAAGAAACTCTGCTCAGGGAAGTTCCGTTTATGTTTTCAAAGATCTATGTTCCCATATAAAAAGCTTTTTAGATATAACGAAAATAAAATTTTGGTTTGGGATACCTACTATTAGAGCCACAAGGAACCGACAATGAGAATCTTGTTATTGTGTTACTTTTTTTATGTACTAATGAGAAACCGCTTATCAAGGCCCAAAGGCCACTCAAGGATAAGCAGTTGATGAGTGTCAGGTGCACGGTGAGACAACACTTGAGAATTGGTAACGATGGTTGGAACTGAGCAGAATTTGATTATTTAAGAGGACGGCTCAACAAGAATTTGTTTATATTGGACTTGAAAACGACCATGTTATAGTCAGCTGGGAAGCAACATCATGCTATTGTGTTCCACAGACGAGTAGTTCTTGGAAAGAAATTTTACTCATGGAAGTTCAGTTTAGTTTTAGAAAAAGAAAAGAAAATTATTTACAGTGGTTGTAGTCAGAGAAATATTTGTTGTGAATGTTTTACAGGAGGTGGGATACCGGAGATTTTGGTATCGAAGATGCTGTGTCCGGATACCAGAGACTTTGGTATTTGAGATGTTGTGTCAGGATACCAGAGACCAGAGACTTTGGTATTTAAGATGCTGCAAATTTCCCAGACTCCGGGGTGAGCAACACCAGGCAATGTCTCACGCCTACTTTCCATGCTGTCCGATCCAAAAGGTTGGTATCAGTCATGTTGCATGCAGTCAAATCACTTCTTACACACTCAAGCCAGGTCTTCCTTAGTCTACCACGCTACCTAGTATATATCCTTGTGTATATCCAGGCATGTTATGGCCAAACCACCTGAGACACCAAGCACATAAAGCATCTATAATCCCACCAATACCAAGTTTCTGAGGAAGTATGGTAGAAGGGATCATTTTCTCCAGTTTGCGGCCACACATTCACATGGTCACTAAGCCGAAGCCGTGTCAGATAAGAAGTATTTGGGGCTAATGTTTCACTTCTATGCAAGATGACAGAACGAACACAGGTTGAAAAGACTTTGCCCCGAATCTTGAAGAGAATCTGCCTAGATGTAAACCTTGTCCTGAGTCCTGAAAGAATTGTCTAGATGTAAAGATTGGCAGCAGCTTCCTGAACCTTCCCCAAGCTACACAACAGCGAGCAGTGATATCACGTTCGCAACCACCACCAGCATTCAACAGATGACCCAAGCTTCATCTAAATCTAAATGTGCCAGAGTTCTAGTATCGATTAGGCTGACAACACCATGACATCTGCGACAAACATAATCCGGGTCAACTATCAGTCTATCAGATCACTACACTTCTTGTGGACCCATAGTTTGCACTGGGAGCATTCAATGGTGTTTACACCCCCGCTTCTGCGACAGACAGCTAAAAAGCTATGCGATCAAATCCGTTTTTTTTTTTAGTCTGGATTATTACACCATTGACCAGCCATATTTTCTGAAAGAAAGGGGCGTGGCTTAGCAATAGCATTGACGAAGTCATGACAACAATGTAAGCCTGCCCATCCCCTCGCCTGGTTGGAGGTAGTAGTCATAACAACTATTAAAGGAAATATTTATTTAAGAACAAAAACTATTTTGAAACAAAGAGTATTTTTTGTGTTGGGCGTTTTCGTACACACACAATACACCTAGAAAAATCGATGAACAAGGATAGGCAATTTCGTTTGTTCTTGCTTTATTATGTACTAGCGGAACCCGTCGCCCCGGCGTTGCACGAGAGAAATTAGTACCTATTGCATGACGTCGAATAAAAAAAAACGGCCTATAGTTCTTTCTCCACCCCCACCCCCTATACCGTGTTGGCGAATGTTTTAAATTTAAAAAAAAAAGAAAAAGTGGCAGAGTAGAATGGGATCGAACGCTGAAACTGTCGATTATTAAATCTCCCTTCTAACCCAATGCGCCACGGTTACGAATTAAAAGTACATGTGAAAATAGGCTAATAACGCTATGCTTGTTTATTGACATGCGTGTTATGTTAACATTTACATTCTGCCGACCAAATGGAAACTTCAACAATGTAGGTCATTTTTTGATGAAGTAATTTCATTTGGGCAATTTTTCGATAATATGCATGTTTAAGGTGTATGATTTTGAAAATGTAAATGTATCCGCATCTACCAGTATCTTGGTGCTTATTGAATTAAATAGGAAGTCGATTCGATCAAGAAATTTTAGCCGCCATGTTGAATCAATAAATGTTGCAGGAACTGTGTTCGTTAATTTCATTCGCTTAATTCCAGAATGAATTTAAATGTAGAAGGTAGAATTAGATAGAACGTAATCTGATATTCGCGAATAATCATCGGAGTGTAAGGGAGCGCTTGTTAAGTTTTTGCGTATTGCTTAATATTATGTAGTAAAATAATGCCAGACAAATACGAAATAACAATGGGTGCTTTATGAAAATTATACTGTGTTTATTAGTTCCCGGTGTCGATGAGTGTAGTCACAGTACAGAATTGTTAGGGAGAAAAGTTTTTACTACCACCTATATGGAGTTGGTATTTCGGAGAGTCGTGGCGGCCGGGCCGAATGTAATATTCAGTGTTAGTTTGGAAAGAAGAATAAGAGATATACTAAAACACGCTCGAGTGAATAAGTGCAATGTAATTGTGAGTTCAGTAGCCCGTGATGCATGTGGTTATTTTCCTATTCTCCGAGAAGGTACAGGGGAAAAAACGTCTCTACTTTATATATTAGATGAAAGTGAGTGGCTTAACTTAGCATCTTCCATATTGGTTTGATTGTTTTTATTTTACAGCATATGAACATTTTTCGATTTATTTAATGCCCACTCCAGTTATTTTGGTACAAAGGTTTTATGCTTCAAGTTTTCAAATATTTAATAGTGTGAGGAAGTTTAAATAAAGGAAAGAAAATTTCCTACAAAAATGAAACGGTAGTATATGGAATTAGTTGATGAGCATGAAAACAAACTAGTTACAAATATTGACACAGAAACATGTTTAAAGCATTAATGAGCCCCGATATTCATAACAATGATTTGACCACACAAATCGAAATATCAGAACTCATGAACGTTTTAAACATGTTTCTGTGTTAACATTTGTAACTAGTTTGTTTTCATTCTTATCAACTCATTCCATATACTAACCATTTCATATTTTATAGTGTAATATATTGGATGGCCTTGTGTCCATCCGAGGACATCGTTTTAGAAGCTAGTTGACGGAGGCAAGAGATCAGGATTAAAGTCTGTGGAAAGAGTGAAACCGGAAGTGAGGAAACCTGTGAATCATGTGACATAAACAACGAACTTGTGAATTACGTAGAGCTTGTGGAAGTTCACTGAGAAGAGACATATAAGAATCCGAATAAAAGAAACAAGTTGTTTATATCATTCATCTGAGTTAATTTATTGATCCTAGCGGAACCTTGTGGAAGTTCCATGCTTACTTTCCTCATCTATCTGTATAATTTACTTTTAATGATAATATTTTGTTTGAAACAATAAATTTATGTTAGGTTTAATAATATTAATCAAAAACTGTATGACTACATATCAACCAAACCATTTCATTATCACATCACTACAGTATAAATCTCTATGCATGAGTGGATGAAGTGTGTGAGGTACGCTGAAGAAAAATTCCTACCAGTAAAATACATAGCCCTGTTGTGCTCGCATACCCTTAATGACAATAAAAGTGTAAAAATTTGGGAATTTCCTTGCTTTTGTATATTTAGTGTATATGAATTTTCATCTTAACCCTATTAAGGGCATATGATTTCAGTATACTGGCATTTTTCATGGAATATAGTTTAGGCTTCAGACAGACGGACAGACAGATACATAATCTTCATTATTATTAGATTATAAGACTGGTCAAGATTCGTTTCTATAGAATAATTTTTCAGTCCCAGTTTCTTAGCCTTACTGAACTGCTTTCTGATAGTAAGCTTATTTCTTATTTGCGCATAGTTCAGACTAACCAACAATAGACGATTCTTTTAGATGGCCAGAACAAAGTTTCCGCCATAGAACCATTATTAAATGTTTTCCATTGCAACCTTCACCTTGAACAGATTGCAAATAAGAATTTCTAACCTAATCCGTCTCACACTCTCTACCTGGTTCTAACCCATGTACCATCGCCAGTGTTGCATCCCTGTACTTGTTTTACAAATACTTCAACAGAATTTTCTCCAGCAAACTTACTGCAATTGTATCCCCTTAATGTAAATACCCCTGACCAATCTGACGAGCAGCAAAATCCCGCCCCTCACTTTAGAGGTCCCCAGATTCCTGAAAACTTTTTACTCTAATAGCTTCTTTCCTGGAAACGCTTGCCATTGGCATTCCATCCCTGCTCCCTGTTTAAATATTTTGAAAACCTGGACAACTTCAATTTATTTTCAAACTACCTTATTCACGTAACCGCATGCTACACACAACGGCATATCAACATTTATCGTCTATAACATCAAGACGAATTTCAACTTGACTGCGATAAATATGTCTCAGTCGAGTAGGATTATACTTAAAAAGAAGAGAAGAAAAAAATATGCTTATACTTCTGACAAAGATATTTATCATCGAAAGTACTCAAGTTTAAAAAAAAAAGAAGTTTTTAAAGTAAATAAATAATTTATTTTAAAAAAACAAATAATTTGCGTTGTCCAGGTTTTCAAAATATTTTAAAAAAATATTCTCCTTATTATTGCCATTCCAGCAACATTTTCAATGTGTGACTTTTCAAACTATATATATATATATATATATATATATATATGAGTGAAATATTTTGAAAATCAACAATCCTGCAATTTAAATAAAAAATTCATTTATTTAATTATTTTTTTATTTTTTAAAATGAACTTTTCATTTAAATTACACGATTGTTGATTTTCAAAATATTTCACTTAAATACATTCTCATGCATGCTTTAAAGATGTCAATTTCCTATACATATATATATATATATATATACTCACAAACTAAGTTTTTACTACAGGTGGTTCGATGAAAGAGCCTACTTTATAACAAGCCCTGTGCTTTCATTTCATAGAGACGAAAATAAGGAGATGTTAAGGTGTCATCTTGTCTCCAGAATCTATCTAATTATCATTCCGTCTATGTAAAGGATTTTGTTTCTCAATATTGGTTGATAAGGGTGCTGCATGTAGTATTTTGACCCTTAATTTCTTTAAAGACAAAACCACAAGCCTCTCCTGTTGTACTCCAGGCTGTGAACCACTCTCCCATACACATGTTTAGTCAAGTCTCTCAGTCGTCTGACCTACAATTATGTCGAGACTTCACGTGGATCTTCGTAGTCGCAGATACATCTTAGGTGCTGACTTTCTCCATCATTTTAACTTGCTGTTGTGTTATTAGTAGAAAGTGTTATGACCAACTCCTATATATTATTAGTAAGTAACGGAAATCGTCGCACGAAAGGAAAAACAAAATCTTTTTTATAGGGTTTATTCAATTACCTATACCGTGTGGTATTGGTGGAGAAAAGGTGGACAGTTTCTAGGTGAGAAAAGGAAAAGTGGCAACTCCTTAGGGTTGCAGAAAGTCTGCCAGCAGTTATCTTCAGGTGAAGATAGTCGATGCTTGAGCGTCCAGTAGATAGAGACAGGAGAGAGAAAGGGGACCTCTTTCCTCGTTGTTTTCAGGAATCTCTCTGCTGATTGACCGTGATTCCCAGAGGGGCTGAAGTAGTTCCTCAGGTGACATATCGATTCAATGCGCCCTGCAAGCTGATTGGTCAGTGTGTGACCAAATTGCATAACAGGGACATTTCTCCGAGAGAGAAAATAAGTCTTTATTTATGACTGCTACATAGATGCAAACTGGTAGATTCACGTACTAAATGACCAATACCTGGTATGAATGCTTTTAGACCACTTACTAGTCCTGTATTTTTATAGCCTCTACTGAAGATCCTTATCAGTTGCTACTAAATTCTTTTCCGGATTTGACCAATTTGAATTTTGAAATAAATCAGCCTGATCACTCTACGATACATTCATTAAGACTACTGCTGCCTCTGTTTTTTTTTCATGTCTTTGTCATCTCTTTCCCAAGAGGTTAAAGCAGCGAAAGCTGAATTTAATCACATGCTCCAGCTAGGGATTATTTGTTCCTCATCTAGCCCTTGGGTATCTTTTTTTTATCATATGGTTCTGAAGCGTTCCGGGGATTGGCGTCCTTACAAGAGATTTTGTCATTTGAATGCAATTACTGTTCCGGATCGCTATCCTGCCCCTCACATTCAGGATTTCGCTTTCTCTTTTGTTTTTTTCAAAATTGTATCTAGTAAATGCTCAACACCGAATTCCGGTTAATCTGGTTGATATTCCGAAGACCCCTGTGACTACTTCTTTCAGAGCGTTTTAATTTTTAACCATGCCATTCACTTATCTAATACAACTAGTACTTTTCAGCATTTTATGGACAAAGTAGTACATGACCTAGATTTTGTATACAATTATATTGACAATATTGCAAATTCTTCTTTGAGTCACATCCCATACCTGATGCTAAATTTTCTCGAGTCATGGATGCATCTAATTCTGCAGTCGGTGCAGTTTTACAGAAACATCACGAGCAGCAAATTCAACCATTGTCCTACTTCTCTCGTCAATTGATGCATGCAGAAACGTGATATGGTACTTTTGGACCTGAACTGTTGGCTATTTACTTAGCGATTAAACATTTTTGTAACGCATTTGAGGGTCGGGAATTTGCCGTTTATAAGGACCATTGTCCCCTACCGTTCATGCTACATGCTAAGCTGGACAAATATTATTCCCCTCGGGGAGCTAAGCATTTGGATTTCATTTCCTAGTTCTCTAGCGACATTGCTGCAGACGCACTGTCTCGTCTTCCCATCAGTGCTATTTCTTCATCTGAGGACATCAACCTTCATCAAATAGCTTTAGACCAGCTTTGGACCAGCCATCTTTGGATATTTTAAATCTGTCAGCTCAAGAATTTGCTACCTGCAAATTGCAGTACATTCCCATCCCCACAGCGAATGAGTAAATCTTGTGTAAGACTTTAATGAATTCACTTTGTCGCTTCGTTCCAAAAGTTCATCACAAAACTGTCTTTTCTTTTTTTTACGGTCTGAATCATCTACGAACTTCTGCCAAAGTGAAGCCATTTTCAGCTAGATTCTTCTGGTCGAATATGAGATGTGTAATCACTGCCTGGACCCGTTCCTATTTACCCTGCCAGAAATTTAAAGTCCACAGACATATACGAGCACCTCTCAGAACTTTCAGTACTCCTGATACATTATTTAACCATATCTACATTGACCTTATGGGGCCTTGGTCGGTTAGCCAAGGCTACTCCTACCTGTTAACCTGTACTGATCGTTTTTCTCTTTGGCCTGAAGTCATATATTTTTGCTGAGACTGTGGCATGTGCCCTGATCGTGTCTTGATTTAGCGTTATGGTATCCCTGCCACAATTAATACTGATCGCGGCAGGAAATTCGGATCCTATCTATTTCAAGAACTTTCCAAAATTCTGAGTATTAAACATACAAGGAACACTAGCTCGATCATACTATTAGAAGCTGGGTAGCTTCTAATAGTATGATCGAGCGCTTACAATTTATGACTTTCCTTCATTCTCTACAACACTAATATCGGAGAGAATTTAAAGATTTTGTTTTCTACAGCCTATGTAAAACGGTTAAAAATAGATTTAAATTGCTATTTACTCAGCGTAAAATGTATCTACTCGGTGGATTAATACAACAAGCAAACATATGCGATAAAAAGGTGCATATTATTGTTAGCAAAAATTGCGCTTCTTGGCTCTTTTCAGAACAGATACTACACTTTGATCCTGGCTAAAGAGCCAAGAATGTTGCCTAAATACATTCTTGGCTCTTTAGCCAGGATCAAAGTGTAGTATCTGTTCTGATGGATACTACACCCTATAAACCGGTGTCGTCTTGGCCTTCGGGTCTTGATTCCGCCGGTTTGTGGGTTTGTCCTGTGCAGTTCTAGGAATTCCACCCTCCCAGGCTTTGCCTCCTCTCTTTGGGGAGGAGTAAGTTTATTGCTTACTGCCTGAGGCGCACCTACCGGGGAATGCCGACGGGGCGGCCCAGGAATTTTTTGTAGGCCAGAGTACTGACCTTCTCGGGCGCTGGCTTTTCAGATCCCACTTTCCTGACCTTGTGTCACATCTTACCTTATGGGAGGAAGATAAATAAAATTATTGTTAGCAAAAACGGTAAATTTGTAGATTAACACTCTCCGCTGAATCACCTCCCCCCCCCCCAAAAAAATAATGAGATTCTACTTTTTTTTAGGCAATTATGTAAGAACACCCTGAAAAATATTTCCTAAAAAACAAAAATAAAACAATACAATTATTTTAGAATTTAGAGTAAGGGGGCCAGTTTCATATATAAATTTAATGCAAAATGATCTATTTCTGGGCCATTCTAGAGTTTTAGGTCTGAGTGACTACCCGTTAGGGTTAGGTTTAGAATTAGGTTAGGGCAGTTACCCCCCCCCCCCCCAAAAAAAACTATGGGAGTGTTCCAGTGGCAAGCCCCCTTACAAAAAACTCCCTTAGCTCTACCACTAACTCTAAGTCTGAGTGGCAAAGCCCTCTCCACCTTAACCCTACCACTAACCCTATTTCCGAGTGGCAAGCCCCTCAAAGCTCTTCCTTAACCCTACCATTAATCCTAAGTCCGAGTGGCAAAGCCCAGCCACCTAAAGAAAACTTCCCTTAACCCAACTCCTAGCCTGTAGCGAGTAGCCCCCCCCCAAAAAAAACCCTTAACCTTAAGTCCGAGCAGCAAGCCCCCCCCCCCCAAACCCCTCATAAAACCACACATAATTGCTTACAAAAGTAGACCCTTCTAAAAAAAAAAAGAAACGCACAAGATTTATCTCCTAAACAAAAAAATATTGATTAACTGCTCTAAAACACTAGGATGATCCTGAAAGGGGGGGATCATTTTACGTTAAATTTATATGTGAAACTGATACCCCATTCTAAATTCTAAATTAATTGTTTTTTTTTCTTTCTGCCGCTTTTCAGAGTGTTTACAAGTAATCGTCCAAAAAATAGAATCAATAACACTGCAAAAATAATAAACACATTTGTATTATTTGGATTATTGAGACTAATATTCACAACGTTTCGGCCGATGTAATCTCCGACCCTTTAAGTGCATCTTTTTGAATTTGGGAATATTCTAGCTGAACTCCTTCTTCTGAACTGAACTCTTTATTTGATTGGCGATTGTGTAGTATAGTTAACAAGAAAAAAAGATTTACAACAAATAACTTTTACCAAACGCAAGAAAATTTAATCTTCTATCGACTTGCATAGTTTTTCAGTTTTGGAACATTTTTTTTAAGTGTTTACTTTTTAAAGATTTTGTATCGTTGCATCGGAGGCTTTTAAAAAACGGATGCAAGATGGTTGCTATTTCTTTACTTAATTTGAAGATTCGATGTTGTTAAACATTCGACATCGAATCTCCACATCAGACTAATATTCACAACATTTCGGCCGATGTAATCTCCGACCTTCTTTAAATGTATCTTTTTGAACTTGGGAATCTTCTAGTTGAACTGACCGGCAGCACTTTTACCCGCCGCCCACCGCCGCCCAGGCCCAGGCGCCAGCATTTTGGCTCACGTGACTCAATCGTAGTCACTTATAAACAGAATAGTCTTCCGTATTAACAATTAGCATATATCCCACCCCCAATACATTTTTTTTGTTTATTAATTATTTACCTTACGAAATAGAATGAAGATTGATGGATTTTCCGCCTACCGCCGTCCTCCCCCCTCCCCCCGGCGCCAGCATTTGGGCTCACGTGACACAATCGCCGTCATTTATAAACAGAATATTCTTCGTTATTAACACTTAGCATATATCCCCCCCCCCAATACATTTTTTTTGTTTATTATTAAAATGTATTGGGGGTGGGATATATGCTAATTGTTAATACGGAAGACTATTCTGTTTATAAGTGACTACGATTGAGTCACGTGAGCCAAAATGCTGGCGCCGGGGGCTGGGCGGCGGTGGGCGACCTGGGCGGCGGGTAAAAGTGCCACCCAACTGAACTCTTTGTTATTTGATCTACGAGGGGGGGGTAGATTGTTCTTATTCCGCCAGCCATGGGCGGGTAGAAGTGTTAATTTATGTTATTCTTAATTATCGCCTGTAGTAAGGATTGGACCTTCAATCTTTAGAAGACTCCCGAGTTCGATATAAATATTCCCAAGTTCGAAAAATGGAACTGATGAAGACCGGAGGTCACATCGGCCGAAACGTTGTGAATATAACAACCAAGATACCCCGCCTAATAAACCGGTATCGTTCGAGCCTTCGGGCCTGGATTTACGCCGGTCTATTGGTTGTCTGGTCCTGTGCAGTTCTAGGAGGTGCACCCTCCCAGGCTTTGCCTTCTCACCCTTTGAGAGGGGGTTAGTTTATTGCTAATCACCTGAGGCGCCCCTACCGGGGAATGCCGACGGGGCTGCCCAGGCAATTTTTAAACAGCCAGAGTGCTCAAATTCTCGAGCGCTGTTTTTTTCTCCCACTTTCCCGACCTTGTGTCACATCTTACCTTGTGGGAGGAAGATAAATCAAAAGATGAGAATAATAGTCCAAATAATCCAAATTATCAATCCATATCTAAAGAACTCCGAAAAATAAACAAATTATTTTTAGCATAAAAATATGAGTGAATAACAGTTTTTATTTAAAAAATATTTCCCCCGTTTGGATTATTTATTTAAAAATTAAATCGTTCTATGCACCTTTTTTATTCGTATGTGAGTAAACAAATAATTGTAGTAAACAGATGAATAACACACAATTTAGGTCGAGATATGTCTAAACAAAAGAAATAGGTAGGTGTGGGGGCTAACCTACTAAAATGCTGACGCATTAGCCGAAGCACCTCTATTTGTTTCGCATTCCACAAAATATCCTAACGCACTTTGGATTTATTAAATTTATTAAATTGTCTATGAAATTTATTTTTCTACCTATATTCAACTATTGCATATTGTGTTTATGCTACACATATCTAAAAAGAGTCAAATTTTATTTCATAAAATGTTTAAGTGTCATTTTCAGTCGAACTATTTCTTTCAAATCCGTGTATGAAGACAGTGAACAGGCGTAGATGTGAGAACTACAAGTATAAAATAACAATCGTACGCCATTTTAATATTAGTTGCGGAGACGGGACGATCCAGAAAGCATAGAAAGGAGAAACGTCGTCTTATTTTTACTTTAAAATATTTTTTTTTTTTATTTTGAACCAGATAAATCGTAACTTATATAATATTTTTTTTACTTTTGAAAGGAAGTTTGGGTACTTGTCCAGGATTTGAACCTAATTTTCGTGATTGCCCGGCAGAAAGCTCTGCTGGCAAAAGTAATGCGGTGTATGCGATGCGGCGGCCGACTTTGCCGGTTAGCACCGCGAAAGATAGTGGCGGACATATGCCTGGAGATGCCCCACCCAGGAATGCCGGGCTTGGATTTCGTTGCGATCGGGGACGTTGTTTTCGCGATTAAAATTAGAAATTTCGACCATTCTAAAGATGATCTACCTGTGGTCCCAGGATATGGCGACCGGTAAAAACCTACAAAAAGAATACGCCGTAGTCTCGAAGGCCCAGGGCATACGGTTGAGATACGGAAATTA
The DNA here is from genome assembly GCA_963556195.1 of Sepiola atlantica. Classification (NCBI taxonomy): domain Eukaryota; kingdom Metazoa; phylum Mollusca; class Cephalopoda; order Sepiida; family Sepiolidae; genus Sepiola; species Sepiola atlantica. The sequence continues at coordinate 23,536,981 of OY744543.1, forward strand.
GGTTCAAATCCTGGACAAGTACCTTTTTTTTTTTTTTTTTTTTTTTTTTTACTTTTAAAAAGGAAGTTTGGTAACTTTTATTTTGGTTTAAAATTTTTTTTTTTTTTTTGGAAATTTTTCCAAATCATGTATTCGATTTGATTGCTAAAATAAAGTTATTCGTTTGTATTCTATCCTATTTTTCTGTTTGATTATTATCAATTGACTTGCCTTTTTCTTTCGCAGTTGCGTTTCGTGGCATCGGGGTTTTAGATGGCTATGTTTCTTCCTTCGTTCCTTCCGTGCGAAACTTGTGCAAAGTCCGACATTGGTTATAGGAAAAATGAGAGACGGAAAATGTGTCCTGTGTTTGCGTTTCCACTACCAACTTTGTTACCTCGATTCATCTGGTATCAAAACCAATTATTTCAAGGGAAGCTGAAATTCAATTTGCAGTTTCGGGGTTGAAAACTACTGGTGACCGACTCGTAACGCAGCGCATTTCCCAGTTTTTCCTAATGGTTAGGTAACGGTAAGGGAGTTTGACATATTTTCATGGTGCTAAAATTATCACAAACTGAAGAACAAAAACAATTCCCGTATTGTCTATAATTAATTGTATCTCTTAGCAAAAGAAAACTAAACATTTTCCTAATTCTGATTGAATCTTTAAATTTTTATATTCTAAGACAATTGTCAGTTTTAATTAGTAAAGAACTTAAAGAAACTGATTTAAGGAATATAATATAATATGGTAAAAGTAATATTTTAAATATGAAAAGTTTCCTTTGCTTAATTTTTGTATTTATTGTGCGAAACGGCTATCAAAGGCCATTTTGTCTTAGAAACTTCCAATGACAAGTTTTTGAACTTAATTCCCCTTGGTCGATTTTCGTAAACAAAATGCCCCTTTTCGACCTCATTCGCACAATATAAAACCACGTACTTAGTAAAAAATAGAATCAAACGCATTAGAATTAAATTCCCTATCCTAACCTGCGTAGTTTTAACGTTTATGACACTTTATTCACAATTTTCCTGACAATATCTGGCATGCCTACTGTTGGCCGTCAATTGTCGAAAAGATTTAAAGAAAAAGTATTAAAATGTTATAAACGTTAAAAATATTTAAAGAATTTCATTCTAATGCGTTTAATATACACTCTGTATTTTACGAGTAATGTTAACTATTTTGTACTGTTACCTACTTGTTTTCACTCGATTTAAATATTTTCTAAACAGTTTAAGTAATCTTCGATTATTATACTATACTCAAATGTTGGTTAAAATGTCGTTTCCCAACCAAAATGTTGGACAGTTAATCCTCTACAGTTTGACTTTTTTTTCGATATCAAATAAGTAAACCCAATTGCTTTGGACTAATTATCTTTAAAAAAATGTAAGATATTAGTCCAAAACAATTTATTTGGGTTTACTTACTCATTTGTGAGGTCGGAAAACTTCCATTTTGGCTGGGAAACGACGATTTAACCCAAATGTTTATCACAATTTTTTAACTATCAATAAATAGTCTAGAATTAAAAGATATGACCAGAATTGTCGCTATTTGATCGAATCATTCGATTTTTATATTAAATTTAAAACCGTTTTAATCAGTCCTTACTAATTAAAAGGGTTTTAAAACTTGAAAAAAAAAATATTTTGACGAAATTGTTTCCACTCTTTTTGCTCCCTGAATTTTGTTTTATTCTATGTAGCCTCTTCTTCCGTGATCGAATCGCCCATTTGTGTTTTTCAAAAAGTTGTTGTATCTGCCAGAATGTCTACGGCTGAACACGGGAAATGCATAAAGTCACTCTAAAAATGGCCGGTGATTTGGGGTTTTTGTACCGACCTGCAGTTTGTGTCTCAAGTTAGGAGTTTTCCCCCCCGACTAAAACACACACTTGCCTGCTTTTGTGGAAGACCCGCTTTTTTTGATGGGTACAAAAAGGGACCAACTTTTGAAAACGATTAATGTAAGTGACAAGTTGCATCTATGTATTGATTCATTTTACTTTTTTACACGTAAAATAGTCCGTGTGTGAAATTATTTGATTTTCAAACTACTTTTCTTCCAATTTCAACTTTTGTACAACTTAAGAATGGAACTTTTTTCTTTTTTTTTTTTTTGCAAATCTGGAGAGATTACACTTGTATCCGGCCTTTAGGATCAAAGTGTATCATCTGTTCTGAGGGGGAACAATTCTCTCAGTTCGAATCTCGATCCAGACTGCCCCCCCCCCCCTCTTATTTTATTTTTTTTTAAACTGGATTTCTGAGTTGTTGGGAAGCAACTCGATAGAGATCCCTATCGAGTTCCCTCCATCCCAGTTTCCGAAACTCGTAAACGTTTCCGACTTTTCCTAAACGTCTTACGATGATCCCATTCTTAAGTGGCGCAATTTCTTTTTCAACCATTTCATTTTTTAAAGTTTTTTTTTTTTTTCTCAATTTTTAGTCAAAATTTTTCTTTAAAAATCTTAATTTTCTTTATAGCCTTCTCATTCTTTGCTGTTTTCATTGTTTCATGTTAGCAGTTTCTTTTTCTCGACTGATACAACACTTTGCCTTTTAAGGCACCGATGAACCGTGATACTTGCCATAAATTTGAAATTTCAAAGTAAATCTTTTATTCAAAAAATGTTTCCTATCAAAAAATATTTCTTTTAAACAAACTAAACCGGTTTTTCTTCTAACAAAGTGCGACAAAAACTCTGTAAAGGTTTACTACTTTACCCGGCGCAGTTTACACCCACCCTTAAAAAAAACTTCAAATTCAACTAATTTTTGCGATTATATTTGAACTGTCAGTAAAAATATTAGAAAAGGAATTAAAAAAATAAATATTTAAAATGTTAGAGTTGAGAACTTTTCTAAAATGAGTACAGACTTCCGTTAAACGAGACGTGTAATCGACTTTTTCAAATTTAAAAAGAATTATCTAAAAGTACAGAATGGGTTTCTAAATATTATTTTAGCATAGACCGTAAACTGCAGAGGTACCAAATGCTTTAAGTGTGTTTAATCTATCCATTTCTTATCGTCCCTTTTACTTAAGTTTGGTTGATTTTTTTTTTCTATAGTTCGCTAATTTCCGCCCCATTTAAACCAAATAAAAAAAAATTCTACTTTTTTTTTTCTTCATTGGAGACGGGAGTGATTCTATAAAAAAATACCCAGACGAAATTTAATTGCATTAAGTCATGTTATTCAATACAGGAAAATCGTAATATTTTCATGCTTTAATGTCATAGCTGATGTTTCGTTTTAGTATTTCATTTTGAAACCCATTCGTTATTTTCACAATGTTATCCCCCCCCCTCATACACAGACACAATAAGAAAAATGTGTTTAACCTCCTGTAGAAAAGGTAAATGAAAAAGAAACCTGATTTATCTTTACTATTTGGCTTATTGAATAAGATCCAGACTCCCATTAAAAGTAATAACATTATTTTAAAACTTGACTCGCCATCAAACCCGAACTCATTTTCTACATTTCTTTTAAATCTTATTTAAAAAAATTTTTTTAATGACTTTCGAAAAGTTTAACAAATCTTCACTTAATATTACTCCGAAAAAACGTTTTCCATTCTTTCGAAACACAAATCAGCCATAATACTTTAACATTGACAGTTTAAATAAAGGCGGCAAAACCACTTTAACCACTCACGCCATAAACATTGTGGCGTGTCGACCATATAAATCAATAAAATACGTGTATTATTAGAAATTTTATTTTACTTAAACCATATTTTAGTAAACGGAAAAAAATAGTCGCCATCTTTATAAACAAATCTAGAGCTGACTACGGAAGAACGATAACTGTAGTTTATAATTACTTGTTAAAGGACGGTGTTCAGAAATTAATTCCCAATTATCACTAGTATATACCAATGTTAGTAAATGTATTTTTGATAGGTCCTTTTCTTGTGTCCAGTTTTTATCTTGCTTTTACAAACATGCCACTCCATGTTTTTTTTTAATTACATTTAATATATTTCACATTTCTTACGATTTAGGAATGAATTTTTAGTTAAACAAAATTATTTTATTTAAAAAAAATTTTTTTAATTTTTAGAAAAAAAAATTGTTAAATTGATGTAAATTTTTTTCATTTACCAATAAAATGTTAGTGTTTATAGTTTGTTGTTGTTGTCCTGAAAACTACTTTTGTACCCCTTTATTTCCCGGCTACAGAAATATGAAGCAAGCAGCCATGCTTGGACACCTTATCACCAGCAGACAGTGTGTTGTGTTGTGTCCTTAGATTTATCTGCTCCCCCTCTTCAACAGTGAAGGTACGCCCAGGGGAGTTTGATCTCCCCTCTTGCAAGTTGGACACAAATGATAAACTGCAGGTAATAAATATGGTGGGTTTTACTGCTCCATAACCAGTCAATTCCATCTTGTTTGATTCTCACAAAGAAATTGGGAAATTAAATGATTTTAGATTTAAAAAAAAAAAAATTATTTCTAATATAAAAAGCTAAAATTTATATATAAAAAAAACAAAACATGGTTAATTTTATAGAATCACTCCCGTATCCAATCGCTTCGTTTTAATTGAATACATAAAAAGGTTTTAATTTAAAATGTGAATATTTTTTTGCATACTAATAACATTCACTTTTAACAAGTACATAGAAAAAAACGGTCTGAAGACGGGAGTGATTCTATAAAAATACCCCCAGAACATTAATTTTCATCATGGATTCTAATGTCTTATGTAATTAAAAATAATATTTTTCTGATTTTAGTTAAATGTTTAATTACTACCTTAAAATGAATAGATTTTAACAATGCAGCAAATATTTTTAAGTATTCTGCCTAAAAGAATATTAGTTAGAACAGTAGCTCTCCCTTTTTTATACAAATGTCAATCTTTAAATGAGTCGCCATGTAATTTCTTTTTGCGTAGATACAAATATATTCGTGAATATTCATATGCACTATTAGGCAATCTTTTCAATTTAAAAGGTCTTTTAGCCTTTAGATCCTTTTGTATGCTTCAAAAAAATGCCTTCCAGCCCTTTTCAGCTTCGTGTTGCGATAATGGAAACTTGAAACCAGTTTGGGACGCTATTATTATCAAGGTTTGTGGAGCGATTTAGTGATTTATTTATTTTTTTTTTTTAATATTAAATTTAATATTAAAACTTAGGATTTTTCATGAATATATCAAATGTCGGACTGCACAAATAATGAAGGAAATGCATCGTCAATCTACCGATAATTGCATTTGTTCAATAAAGTGAATTGAGTAAAAAAAAAAAATCAAAAAAATCTATTAATACAATAAAAAACTAATATTTTCAATAAAGAATTTAAAGTTGTCAGATTTAACAAAAAAAATGTACTGTCTTTTCAGCAAAACAGTATTTATTTACACAAGGAATCTATTCTATTATATCTATATCTTTTCTATTAAATATTTTTAGATTTTTCAGTAAAGTTTAAATTATTTGAATTTGATATATTTTTTATCATTCTGTACTTCAAAAAATAATGTATTCATAAATTGATTTAGTAGATACGAAATTCAATAATTTTATTTGAAAATAGATAAAAGTGATCTTGATAACTTTATTGAACAACAACCTCTTGTTTGGCACTTTAATTACCTCCCATGTTCTTTCCCCCCTACATCAGCGTCGTCCAGTGGCTGTATTGCCTATTAGCTGTCCACAATGGTGGTACTAGGACCACACAGTTAAGAAGAGAAAGGTGCTTGCGTCGTCGAACAACCCGTAGCTGTCCACAGTGGACCACACTCTAAGAAAAGTCTGCGCTGCTTACCAACATCAACAACCGAAGGTCAAAGGTCTCGCTGGTAATTAGACGACCACACACTAACGAAAGTCTTCATAACAAAGTTCCACTCCAAGAGTGCTTTTTCTTTTTTTTTTTTTGGCAACTCTAACAAACTGAAACGTCATCTTTATCTACTCTGCTGAGGAAGTTTTTTTATTGTTGCTTGTTTGTGTCTTCGTTGGTTCCATGAAAGTCGCTTGAGAATCGCAAATAGATTAAGAGACTAAAGTCGGCCTTTTTGGCTGCTATTCCACTAAACAAACCCATCCAGTTTCAACAAGGGGCTTCTTTGATAGACAGATTCAGGTAAGTAAAAATATAACATGATTTTGGTTTCTTTTTAGTAGCTGTTCGCAAATTAATTTGTTTGTTTTAAAAACAAAACAATCAAATTATCAGCTGTCATTGGTATTTTTTTCCATCCCTCAGCAAAAAAAAAAAATTTAATAAGATTATGTATTTCCAAGAAAATAGTTATCTTGGCATTTTAACAGCAAAAATCAATTTGATGTCTTTGATTTTACAGGAATACCATTTTGTAGAATTTTTAAAAATTGGATGTTTTTTACTTTGGAGAAAACCTGAAAATAACATAAAATTTTAAAATTACTATTTTTGATGAAGAAAACAGTTTAACTCTTTGTTTGTTCATGTATAAAATTCTCACAAAGTTAGCGAGATAACGTATCTCAATTTTTTTTTTTTTTTTTTTTTTTTTTTTGTGAAGATATTGCAACAATTGATTTTAAGAAATAATTAGCAATTTTTTATGCATGAAGTGTTTTATAGTTAGTTGATGATCACATGTTCTGCATTGAGGTGCATTTCTGCAGAACATGTGATCATCAACTAACTATAAAACATATATTGATGGATTGAAAAAATATGAAAATACCCGTAGAAAATACTTTAATGAACAAACCCTAAAGACATTATTTGAGAAAGTAACACCTTACAAAATATTGCATTTTCTAAAGAAAATAAACCTTTTGGAACTCATCTAAAGATTTTATACAAAACAAACGAAATAGCCAAAATTGAATTTTAGGCCCTAAAACAGGGGTAATAAGATGCATTAACCTTAAACAATTTAAAATATCACTTAAGATTCAAATGAAGGACACTCCCTTCCACACCCATGTCACGAAATGACCCTTAGGGTTGATGTGACGTAAAGCAACATCTTACCTTGCCCATAAAAACGTAAAGCTAGTTTCCTTCAGTTTGCTATCGCTTTAAAAAAATTTGCTACTTAAAACAAAAATTTAAAATACTTCATGCATACCTTTGTAAACACAACAAAATCGGCGCCACACAATCTTCCTAATTTATCCATATACTTTTAAATATGATCATAAATAAAAAAATTAAAAAATCAGTTTACTTTTTCACTTGCAATTTAAAAATAGATTGCAGCTTATTAAAAGTGAATTGTCCCTCTAAAGAAAGGAAATAAAACAATACTTCAAACCCGAATTATTTCTTACATTAAAACCAAAACCATCATGGAATAATAAAAATAAAACAAGTTAATTAATAAAATGTTCATTTTCAAAACCAATATGCAAATTAATTAATCTTGCAACTGATATGCATTAGCAGTGGTGCTTTACTTTTCACTACATGTTAGGCCTCTTAAAAAAAAAGTCTAAAGAAATGCGTACAGTTTATGTAGAAGACTGTACACCAATAATTAGGCAAATCATCCAGTTTTTAAATTAAAAATTTTAAAAAAGTTCTATCGGTCGCCAGTTTCAGTTTTTCCGAAAACAAAATTTGAGTTATCTCCCTTGACTAAGTCTGCCGATACGTAACATCGTGTTTGTTTTGTTTTTGTTTTTAAATTAAAAAAAAAAATCTAGAAAAATGTTATTTAATTTTACGTTCAGCGGGGTCTTTTTTTTTTTAAATTTAAATTTTCTTTTAATGCTTTCAATTGAAAAATGTCGATACGATTAAATGTTAAAATCTATTATTGGAAATAACATTTTTTTAATAGAATGATGGCAAAACAATCTACCTAAACAAATAACTGTTTCTTTGACGTTAATAGCTTTCTAATAGAAAGCTATTAACGTCAAAGAAACAGTTATTTGTTTGCATATTTTAAAACTTCATACAATTGAGGGGGGAAATACAAGGGGGACTACTCTTTATATTAAGAAAGTTGTTTCCCTTGTTTTTCTTTTGATCCGTCATAATTGAAAAATGTCTCCATATTGGCACGTATCTGGGTAGGATCACATAATTTTAAAAAAATGAATAACTTGTAATGAAACACGTCATTCATAGTGCCAATAACATGAAAATTGCCCCATCAGAATCAGATGTCATTTTAAATGCTATTTTCAATTATCTACTAGACACCATCCTCGAGTGTCTTTGGTCTCTGTACAAGGGTTTGTCAGGACAACCTGACATGACGATACTTTGCCCTACAAGTTAACCATGACCAAATATTCAAAATAACATAGTATTCCATGCCCAAATTAGATCCCTGGCTCATACGAGGAATGGTGCACCTTCTCCAAGTAATGTTACCTCAAGTAACAGCACTAAGCTGGATATTCCACCAGACTAGATGAATTGTCTTGGAATCCAGTAAGATCAATAGAAAGATATACTATAACTAAGTTAACTGGTCACATAGGGTGAGGAAAATTAATGTTCTTAACTTCTTTACTAACTCAATGTTTGATAAGTAAAGAGAACTTTAATAGAATATTCGAATATCTATGTATCTCAGTTTTTCAGAGATTCAGTTTTAGCCCCAAGGCCCCTTGATTTCTGAGAACTTCGACTGAAGTAAAATGAGTCCAACTTTTAAAATCTCACAAGTTTAATTGTTAAATAAGAAATAACTTTTTTACAGTGCTTTCTTTATTCGTTAGCCATTTTATTTCGATTTATTACATTCAAACAGTTAAACGAGCAGATCTACTTTTTATTTTGTTTACATTATCGGCTGGCGTACGTTTGATGTGAATAATAGGGTTTCTCAAAGAAACTAACTTGTACAATAATATTTAATTTAAAAAAAAATAAAAATAAAAAAAATAAGTTTGACCTGAGATGACCATATAAGGGTTGAAAGGTCGTTAAAACCCAACAAATTCTCGCTGAGGACATTGAATTCAGACAATTATAGTTTGTTTTGTTACATTCTTGTAACTATCAAAGTGTAGTATCTGTTCTGATGGATACTGCACTCTATAGACTGATATTGTCTTGGCCTTCGGGGCTTGATTTACACCGGTCTGTGGGTCTGTCCTGTGCAGTTCTAGGAGGTCCACCCTCCCAGGCTTTGCCTCACCTCTTTGGGGAGGAGTAAGTCTATTGCTTACTGTCTTAGGCGCTCCTACCGGGGAATGCCGACGGGGCTGCCCAGGCAATTTTTAATAGCCACAGTGCTCACCTTCTCTGGCGCTGGTTTATCAAATCCCACTTTCCCGACCTTGTCACATCTTACCGCTGTGGGAGGTAGATAAATAAAATAGTTTGTCTTGTTTAGCAGTACTTAACTAAACCGCTCTTTTTTTTTTTTTTGTTAAAAATACAACAGAATTTGTGATTTCATTTTAAAATTCAAAGTACTATGGAATTAATTAATTCCTCCTTTTGCTTCACTTGGTTTTTTTAAATATATTTATTAAAAAAAAAAAAAATATATATAAATTGTAGGTAAATATTACTTTTATTCTCAGCACTACCAGTTTAAAGTTTAAAAAAAAAAAAAAAAAAAAAAAGAAAAAGGGAATTAACTATCAATTCGTCTTTACATACTTACATCCCTTTCTTTACAATAAAAAATATTTTGGAAACCAAATCTCAGTTTAAGTTGAAAAATAAAAAAAATGGTAAAAGTAAAATAAATGATTGCATCTTTAATTCCCAGTCCTTATAATTAAAGTCAAACACTTATTTCTTTGTCGGTTTCTCTCTCCCCCTGGGCAGCATCAGATATCCCTGCGAGTTAAAAATTCTTTTGCTAATATAAAACAACAATGCACTTCTGGATTAAGAAACAAAATCGGTAACATGAACAAATAGAAATGCCCTAAAAATGTCCCCTACAAATGATTGTAAATTTAAAACAAAAATCGTCTGTAAATAATTAGATGATGAATCTAAAAATAAAACAAACAAAAAAACATCTGATGCAAATGTTTCATAATTTTAAATAGTGATAAATTTTCATTTTATGACTATTCTCATATTTTTTCCGCATCGGCTGAAAGGTGAAAAAATTTCTCAATAATACAAATTAAATGGAAATATTTTCAGGTTTTATGGTGAATTATAGAAAAATAAGTTAAAGATTGATTAAAAAATGAAAGACTTTGTCTTAGAAATCGTCAATTTTTTTTTCCCCATTTAACTTAATCTTCAAAATATGCAATCGGCAAATGTTAAAACATTTTATTCAAGTAATTTAAAAAATTGATGAGGGTGCAGCCAACTAGAAAAATACTTTTTTTTCTGCATTATGAATTTATTTTTCAAAAGTTCAATTTTTCATTTAATTCTCAATCTAATTAATCTAAGTGGTGTTTAGATTTTTATTGTTGACAAATTCTCTTAAGTAATTTACTTAAAATATCTTAATTTTTTAATCTATTCTGTGATTAATACAGCAAAAATTAACTTTATTTTAAGTTTGATTTTGGTGATTTTCTATTTAAAATCTTTAATTTCGTTGAAAACCGCTCTATGTACATGGTTTTCCCAAAAAAATCATTTTAATTGGTTTCTACTGATTTCTTAGAATAAAAGTTGAAGTTTGCTTTTAAGAGTCAAATGTCCATTTTAAAGAATAAACTGACAAGGAAAATAATTCTATCCAAGTAAAATTGTCCTTTTCTGATGCAGTTTATTCTTAAAAAGAGGATGTCTGACTCGTTCAATTTGAAACCTAAGAAAATTTGAAAATCTTCAATAAAAACTACTTGTTTTAAAATGTTACTTTTCTACACAATAAGAAGTCTGCATTACTTCAAAATCGCCAATTATACAAAAAAAAAAGGGATACCCGTAAAAAATACTATTACGTACGAAACCTCACCACGCTGTTTGAAAATGTGCCTACCTCTCAAATAATAGACTACCTAAAATAACAGAAAATCACTTCCAGGATGAGAACAAACGATTATTTTATAAATTCAATCTATGGCACAAAATGGCCTGTAGCGTTTACGTGCCGTAAAAGAAAGCCGGATCATTCTTAAGTTTAATCATAACCAAATCAGCTTGAAATGTCTTAACCCTAATCCAATTACCAAAGCAGCTTTAAATTATAAAGTAAACACACGATAAGGTATTTCGGACGATTATCCTCATCACTGTTGTTAAATTTGTTTTAGTCATGTTTCTGCATTCTGACTCTTTTTTGGAGCGTGGCACATGGCCTCATAGATAAAAACATTTGTGTAACATTCTGAACTTAATTATAAGTTGCGAATTATAAGCAAATATAACATATGCCAAAGATATGGAACATGAGTAGTCTCAAGATTTGTTCAGTTAGAGATTTAAACGAAAGTTTTAAAAAAAAAAGAAAAATGTTAAAAAAAACCCCTAAAAAACCTGCATTCGGCTGCCACAATCACAATTTATTTACTTCTCAAATTGATAACTGTAAAATAATTCTAAGACTATAGGAAACGCAATTTGATTTGAAGTCCTTAATCTTATGTTCAAAATTCCTTCGAGGGTCACCACAACATAAACATTTGCAGAAAATTCAGTACAGATCTGACACATTGTGATAGGCATTACTATTCAGAACATATGAAATAAATACCTAATTTCAGAAATATTGTCCAACTGAATAAAGACATCTATAAAACCATCAAACCTAGATATGGAAGAAAGAACATAAATTTTTAACAAAATAATTAACTAATTGCAATAAAACATTAAGAGAATAGATTTAGTGGATTTTTTTTAAGTAATTAAAAAAAAAATGTTAATTTATAGTGCTAAAACATGTTCACCCAATTCAATACTCAGTGAAAAATAATTTCATTTTGATGGACTTGGCATAATTGTTAGTGTTTGCTTAATGGGTCGGGAGGGTTCAATCCTCGGTCAAGTCACCCAAAAATGAAAAATGGTACTTGATAACCACATTGCTTAAACACTCACCCATCATCTTAAGTAGGGTAATCCTGTGAAAGGAGTGCCCCCTCACACATACATCTCGGTTTAGTAGCTAACAAAAAGGGAGCCTTCAGGTTGCCCTCGAATAGGTCGACAAGTTTACTTTCTTTTAAGCAGTGAAAATTATTGTTATCAACAGGTATAGAGAAAACAAGTGAAAATCGGGACCCAACAAAGAAACTGAGACTTGAAAAGCAGCATCCATTTTGAGAATTTGGCTTTAAACAATAATAAAAAGTAAGGTGTAGGGCAGCGGCTACTGGTTTGGTAGAAATTAAATTGCAGTAAGACGAGCAACAGGCAGACCAGAGTAAGTATTTTATTGCAGAAAATGGAATCGTGTCCGATAGACAAAGGTATTACGATGGCCGAGGCAAAACGAATGTAGAATACAGCAATTGAGACAGTAAGATTGGATATGGTGAGATGACTATACAAGCATTTATGGAAAATATACTTCATTTTCAGAAAACTAATGACCTAAAATCTAGTACATTTCTCTAACTCTCCTAAATACTAGCCCAGTCTAATAATATAAAAGTAGGAATGTCATGTATATCCTATGAGCTATCCTAAGTTTTTATTCGTTCTTTTGTAAAAGTACAGAATAGTTAACACTTGATAACTTGTAAACCAAAAAACCCGTAGTTTATATAAAATGCATTAGAATAAAATTCTTTACCGAACCAGGTTAATTTTAATGTGGAAACAATTTCTAAGATTTTTTTACCGTTTTAAAAAATGATTCCCGACATTTAAAAAAAATTTTTTTAATTTTTATAAGAGTTCTTGACTGTTAAAACTCTTCTGTAATTTTACCATTTGAAAAAAAATCTTTACATATGTTGAAATTAGTCAGGTTCTGTAGTGAATTTCATTCTGATGCATTTTACATGAATTGTTTTTTTCTTTTAAGTTCTCAATTGTTAACTATTCTGTACTTTTCCTTTTTACAATTCTTCTCTCCACATCTTCTGCTTCTCTTCCCTTTATTGCATGCATTTATATATGCGTATCTTAATTCTTTAGCACTAGTGGTTTAATATAATTAAACTTGGTTAGTGTACAGTAAGTGGTTTAATATAATTAAACTTGGTTAGTGTACAGTAGGTGGTTTAATACAGGGTGGGCCAAAATAAGGGTCCTATATTTAAATTTGAATAACTTGAATTTGAATAACTTCCACAAAATAAAAGTTAAACTCACCAAACTTTATGTGTGTGTAGACTGACCCTTCCGAGATTTTTTGAAATAAACAAAACAAATTTTAGCCGAAAAACACTTCTTAAAACTTACAAAAACTAAAGTATTGTTTTTTACACTGTTTTGAGTTTTTTAAGCAAAAATAATGTTTTCTAAATGAGGGTACGTTCCTTAGGGCTAATACGGCTCATGCTTGCTTCGGAAGGGGTCCTTTACTTATTCTAAAAAAAAAAATTTTTTTAAATCAATAAATAAAAAAAGTTATGAATTTTTAAAAATAGGACCCTTATTTTTGCCCACCCTGTATAATTAAACTTGGTTAGTGTACAGTAGGTGGTTTAATATAATTAAACTTGGTTAGTGTACAGTAGATGGTCAATTATAGGATCTTTGAGCCATTAATAATTATCAGTTTCAATTTGATAAAAGCTTCTGGGGCGCAGAAGTAATCTCAACTGTAAAATGGAGACAAAGGTAGAGCTGAGGCAGAAGCAGGGCTGTCGGATTAAGACTGATACGGAAAAGAAAACCAACCGACTGGAACATGAATGCGGAAGAATTGTATTATGATCAGACGTGGAAAATCTGAAAGGTTTGTATGTGATTCCATGAGTGCAGACTAGCAGATCAACCTCTAAAACAATTTTTTTAGGTACACTAGCCAGAATCTAAAATAGATATTGTAAAAAGAGGCCGCATCAATAGGAGGGAGGTGATATTAGTATTATGTTGTAGTAACACATGGGAGAAACATAAAAAAAAAAAGATGGCACCTGCTACCTGAAAAAACGTAGTACTTAATAAGTAACAACAGAAGATATCTGGTATAGTGACAAAGATTGAAATGTTACTTTAATGTTATATGGTGTTTGAGTTGAGAATGCATTAGAAATTAATAAGGAGTAAGACCAGCACGAGAAGACCATGGTAAGTAAAGAGACATATTAACTGGTACAGACAGAAAAATGCAGCAGCGATGGGATATTATCAAGATGATGTATTAACAGCAGCAGCAACCGGACTATTAATATAGAGAAAGAAAGGAATAGACCAGCAACTGACATAGTGTGTAGAAAGGCAGCGGCAGACATCGTGTGGTGCAGAAACATAGGAAGACTAGACCAGCTACTGAGATGGTGTGGAGACATGCAGCCCACATACATTTTGTGGTACAGAGAAAGACTAGACCAGCGTCTTGAGATGGTGCAGGGACATGCAGCCACATACATTTTGTGGTACAAGTAAATACGAGAAAGCAACGGGTATTGTGGTAATACGCAACGACACAGTGACAGACCAGCGTCTGAGATGGTGTGGACACCACCGGCAAAAGACATCATGTTGTACAGAAACATGAACGACAGGACCAGCCACTGAGATGGTGCGGAAACATCAGCAGCAATGGACATTGTGTGCTACCGAGTCCAGATAGACAAGACCAGCAACTGTGATGGTGTTGAAACAGACCTCATGGTGCAGGAAAGACCAGACCAGCAACTGAGGTTTTGCAGAAACAGACATTCAAGAAAGAACTGACAGCGACTGAGATAGTGTAGAAATAGAAGCAGCAGCAAACATCCTATGGTACAAAAGCAAGAACGAGTGGACCAGCGACTGAGATGTAGTGAAGACAGAAGCAGCAGACATCATATGGTACAGAGGCAAGAAAGAGTGGACCAGCGACTGAGATGTAGTGAAGAAAGAAGCAGCAGACATCATATGGTACAGAGGCAAGAAAGAGTGGACCAGCGACTGAGATGTAGTGAAGACAGAAGCAGCAGACATCATATGGTACAGAGGCAAGAAAGAGTGGACCAGCAACTGAGATGTAGTGAAGACAGAAGCAGCGGACGTCATATGGTACGGAGGCAAAAAACAATGGACCAGCGACTGAGATCTAGTGAAGCCAGAAACGGCAGACGTCATATGGTACGGAGGCAAGAAAGAGTGGACCAGCGACTGAAATGTAGTGAAGACAGAAGTAGCAGACATCATGTGGTACAGAGGCAAAAAAGAGTGGACCAGCGACTGAGATGTAGTGAAGACAGAAGCAGCAGACATCATATGGTACAGAGGCAAGAAAGAGTAGACCAGCGACTGAGATGTAGTGAAGACAGAAGCAGCAGACATCATATGGTACAGAGGCAAGAAAGAGTGGACCAGCGACTGAGATGTAGTGAAGACAAGCATGGGGCGTCATATGGTACAGAGGCAAGATACAATGGACCAGCGACTGAGATCTAGTGAAGCCAGAAATGGCAGACGTCATATGGTACGGAGGCAACAAAGAGTGGACCAGCGACTGAGATGTAGTAAAGACAGAAGTAGCAGACATCATGTGGTACAGAGGTAAGAAAGAGTGGACCAGCGACTGAGATGTAGTGAAGAAAGAAGCAGCAACAGCAGACATCATATTGTACAGAGGCAAGAAAGATTGGACCAGCGACTGAGATGTAGTGAAGACAGAAGCAGCAGACATCATATGGTAGCAAGGCAAGAAAGAGTGGACCATGCGACTGAGATGTAGTGAAGGCAGGAGCAGCAAAAGCAGACATCATATGGTACAGAGCAAGAAAGAGTGGACCAGCAACTGAGATGTAGTGAAGAAAGAAGCAGCAACATCAGACATCATATAGTACAGAGGCAAGAAATAGTGGACCAGCGACTGAGATGTAGTGTAGACAGAAGCAGCAGACATCATATGGTACAGAGGCAAGAAAGAGTGGACTAGCGACTGAGATGTAGTGAAGAAAGAAGCTACAACAGTATACATCATATGGTACAGAGGCAAGAAAGAGTGGACCAGCAGCTGAGATGTAGTGAAGAAAGAAGCTACAACAGTATACATCATATGGTACAGAGGCAAGAAAGAGTGGACCAGCGACTGAGATGTAGTGAAGAAAGAAGCTACAACAGTATACATCATATGGTAGCGAGGCAAGAAACAGTGGCCCAGCGACTGAGATGTAGTGAAGAAAGAAGCAGCAGCAGCAAACATCATATGGTAGAGAAGCACGAAAGAGTGGACTGACTACTAAGATGGTGTAAGACAAGAAGGCAGCAACAGAGATAGCATGATAGAGCTATCAAAGAAGGGAGCAGCTACTGACGTTATGTGATGACAGGGAAAATGTAGCAAACACGTGATTTTAGGTTCCATTGCAGATAAACGAAAGCAGTAACTGAGATTGTATTTGGTGAGAGACTGAAGACGGCACTGATGTAATATGGTGCTGACAGGTAAGAATCTAGTATCTGTATTGTTTTTATATTTTGTAGGAAAAATGTATCAGCCAGAAAGATTTCAACTTGTTGTGAATGATTTCATGTGGTATGAAGACAAGACTAAATAGATGAGATACACGTTTATATATGGAGAATTGGATGAATACTGAAGAAGTTTCTAAGATTGTATGGAAGCATGCAGCAACAGACATGATGTGGAACAGACACAAATGGTAACCAGGAACTGAGATAGTATGGAGACCAGCAGAAACATACATCGTGTTGTACAGAGACAGGACAGACTAGCAAATAAGGTGGTGCAGAAACAGACATTCTAGAAAAACCTGACAGCGTCTAGGATAGTTGGAAACAGAAGTAGCAGCAGACACGGTGTTGTACAGAGACAAGGAAGAATGGCCAGCAGCTGAGATGTAGTGCAGACAGGAGCAGCAGCAGACACCATATGGTACAAAGACAAGAAAAAGTGGACAAGCAGCTGAGATGTAATGGAGACAGAAAGAAGAAGCAGACATCATGTGGTACAGAGGCGAGAAAGAGTGGACCAGAGGCTGAGATGTAGTTGAGACAGAAAGAAGCAGCAGACATCATGTGGTACAGAGACAAGAAAGATTGGACCAGCGACTGAGATTTAGTGAAGAAACAAGCAGCAACAGCAGACATCATATGGTACAGAGGCACAGAACAGTGTAACCAGCGACTGAGATGTAGTGAAGACAGAAGCAGCAGACATCATATGGTACAGAAGCAGCAGACGTCATATGGTACAGAGGCACAGCAGAGTGGACCAGCGACTGAGATGTAGTGAAGAAAGAAGCAGCAACAGCAGACATCATATGGTACAGAGGCAAGAAATAGTGGACCAGCGACTGAGATGTAGTGAAGACAGAAGCAGCAGACGTCATATGGTACAGAGGCACAGAAGAGTGGACCAGCGACTGAGATGTAGTAGAGGCAGAAGCAGCAGACATCATATGGTAGCGAGGCAAGAAAGAGTGGACCATGCGACTGAGATGTAGTGAAGACAGAAGCAGCAGACATCATATGGTACATAGGTTAGAAAGACTGGACCAGCGACTTAGATGTAGTGAAGAAAGAAGCAGCAACAGCAGACATCATGTGTTACAGAGGCAAGAAAGAGTGGACCAGCGACTGAGGTGTAGTGAAGAAAAAAGCAGCAACAGCAGACATCATGTGGTACAGAGGCAAGAAAGAGTGGACCAGCGACTGAGATGTAGTGAAGAAAGAAGCAGCAACAGCAGACATCATGTGGTACAGAGGCAAGAAAGAGTGGACCAGCGACTAAGATGTAGTGAAGACAGAAGCAGCAGACGTCATATGGTACAGAGGCACAGAAGTGTGGACCAGCGACTGAGATGTAGTGAAGAAAGAAGCAGCAACAGCAGACATCATGTAATACAGAGGCAAGAAAGAGTGAACCAGCGACTGAGATGTAGTGAAGACAGAAGCAGCAGACGTCATATGGTACAGATGGCACAGAAGAGTGGACCAGCAACTGAGATGTAGTGAAGACAGAAGCAGCAACAGCAGACATCATGTGGTACAGAGGCAAGAAAGAGTGGACCAGCGACTAGGATGTGGTGAAGACAAGCAGCAGACGTCATATGGTACAGAAGCACAGAAGTGTGGACCAGCGACTGAGATGTAGTGAAGAAAGAAGCAGTAACAGCAGACATCATGTGGTACAGAGGCAAGAAAGAGTGAACCAGCGACTGAGATGTAGTGAAGACAGAAGCAGCAGACGTCATATGGTACAGAGGCACAGAAGTGTGGACCAGCAGCTGAGATGTAGTAGAGAAAGAAGCAGCAACAGCAGACATCATATGGTACAAAGGCAAGAAATAGTGGACCAGCGATTGAGATGTAGTGAAGACAGAAGCAGCAGACATCATATGGTAGCGAGGCAAGAAAGAGTGGACCATGCGACTGAGATGTAGTGAAGGCAGGAGCAGCAGACATATGGTACAGAGGCAAGAATAAGTAAACCAGCGACTGAGATGTAGTGAAGAAAGAAGCAGCAACAGCAGACATCATGTGTTACAGAGGCAAGAAAGAGTGGACCAGCGACTGAGATGTAGTGAAGAAAGAAGCAGCAACAGCAGACATCATGTGGTACAGAGGCAAGAAAGAGTGGACCAGCGACTGAGATGTAGTGAAGAAAGAAGCAGCAACAGCAGACATCATGTGGTACAGAGGCAAGAAAGAGTGGACCAGCGACTAAGATGTAGTGAAGACAGAAGCAGCAGACGTCATATGGTACAGAGGCACAGAAGTGTGGACCAGCGACTGAGATGTAGTGAAGAAAGAAGCAGCAACAGCAGACATCATGTAATACAGAGGCAAGAAAGAGTGAACCAGCGACTGAGATGTAGTGAAGACAGAAGCAGCAGACGTCATATGGTACAGATGGCACAGAAGAGTGGACCAGCAACTGAGATGTAGTGAAGACAGAAGCAGCAACAGCAGACATCATGTGGTACAGAGGCAAGAAAGAGTGGACCAGCGACTAGGATGTGGTGAAGACAAGCAGCAGACGTCATATGGTACAGAAGCACAGAAGTGTGGACCAGCGACTGAGATGTAGTGAAGAAAGAAGCAGTAACAGCAGACATCATGTGGTACAGAGGCAAGAAAGAGTGAACCAGCGACTGAGATGTAGTGAAGACAGAAGCAGCAGACGTCATATGGTACAGAGGCACAGAAGTGTGGACCAGCAGCTGAGATGTAGTAGAGAAAGAAGCAGCAACAGCAGACATCATATGGTACAAAGGCAAGAAATAGTGGACCAGCGATTGAGATGTAGTGAAGACAGAAGCAGCAGACATCATATGGTAGCGAGGCAAGAAAGAGTGGACCATGCGACTGAGATGTAGTGAAGGCAGGAGCAGCAGACATATGGTACAGAGGCAAGAATAAGTAAACCAGCGACTGAGATGTAGTGAAGAAAGAAGCAGCAACAGCAGACATCATGTGTTACAGAGGCAAGAAAGAGTGGACCAGCGACTGAGATGTAGTGAAGAAAGAAGCAGCAACAGCAGACATCATGTGGTACAGAGGCAAGAAAGAGTGGACCAGCGACTGAGATGTAGTGAAGAAAGAAGCAGCAACAGCAGACATCATGTGGTACAGAGGCAAGAAAGAGTGGACCAGCGACTAAGATGTAGTGAAGACAGAAGCAGCAGACGTCATATGGTACAGAGGCACAGAAGTGTGGACCAGCGACTGAGATGTAGTGAAGAAAGGAGCAGCAACAGCAGACATCATGTGGTACAGAGGCAAGAAAGAGTGGACCAGCGACTGAGATGTAGTGAAGACAGAAGCAGCAGACGTCATATGGTACAGAGGCACAGAAGAGTGGACCAGCAACTGAGATGTAGTGAAGACAGAAGCAGCTACAGCAGACATCATGTGGTACAGAGGCAAGAAAGAGTGGACCAGCAGCTGAGATGTAGTGAAGAAAGAAGCAGCAACAGCAGACATCATGTGGTACAGAGGCAAGAAAGAGTGGACCAGCGACTGAGATGTAGTGAAGACAAGCAGCAGACGTCATATGGTACAGAGGCACAGAAGTGTGGACCAGCGACTGAGATGTAGTGAAGAAAGAAGCAGTAACAGCAGACATCATGTGGTACAGAGGCAAGAAAGAGTGGAACAGCGACTGAGATGTAGTGTAGACAGAAGCAGCAGACATATGGTACAGAGGCGAGAAAGAGTGGACCAGCGACTGAGATGTAGTGAAGAAAGAAGCAGCAGCAGCAGACATCATATGGTAGAGAAGCACGAAAGAGTGGACTGACTACTAAGATGGTGTAAGACAAGAATGCAGCAACAGAGATAGCATGATAGAGCTATCAAAGAAGGGAGCAGCTACTGACGTTATGTGATGACAGGGAAAATGTAGCAAACACGGTATTTTAGGTTCCATTGCAGATAAACGAAAGCAGCAACTGAGATTGTATTTGGTGAGAGACTGAAGACGGCACTGATGTAATATGGTGCTGACAGGTAAGAATCTAGTATCTATATTGTTTTTATATTTTGTAGGAAAAATGTATCAGCCAGAAAGATTTCAACTTGTTGTGAATGATTTCATGTGGTATGAAGACAAGACTAAATAGATGAGATAGAAGTTTATATATAGAGATTTGGATGAATATTGAAGAAGTTTCTTAGATTGTATGGAAGCATGCAGCAACAGACATGATGTGGAACAGACACAAAGGAAACCAGGAACTGAGATAGTGTGGAGACCAGCAGCAACATACATCGTGTTGTACAGAGACAGGACAGACTAGCAAATGAGGTGGTGCAGAAACAGACATTCTAGAAAAACCTGACAGCGTCTGAGATAGTTGGAAACAGAAGTAGCAGCAGACACGGTGTGGTACAGAGGCAAGGAAAAATGGCCAGCAGCTGAGATGTAGTGCAGACAGGAGCAGCAGCAGACACCATATGGTACAAAGACAAGAAAAAGTGGACAAGCAGCCGAGATGTAATGGAGACAGAAAGAAGCAGCAGACATGTGGTACAGAGGCGAGAAAGAGTGGACCAGCGGCTGAGATGTATGGAGACAGAAAGAAGCAGCAGACATCATGTGGTAAAAAGACAAGAAAGATTGGACCAGCGACTGAGATTTAGTGAAGAAAGGAGCAGCAACAGCAGACATCATATCATACAGAGGCAAGAAAGATCGGACCAGCGACTGAGATGAAGTGAAGACAGAAGCAGCAGACATCATATGGTACAGAAGCAGCAGACGTCATATGGTACAGAGGCACAGCAGAGTGGACCAGCGACTGAGATGTAGTGAAGAAAGAAGCAGCAACAGCAGACATCATATGGTACAGAGGCAAGAAAGAGTGGACCAGCGACTGAGATGTAGTGAAGACAGACGCAGCAGACGTCACATGGTACAGAGGCACAGCAAAGTGGACCAGCGACTGAGCTGTAGTAAAGAAAGAAGCAGCAACAGCAGACATCATGTGGTACAGAGGCAAGAAAGAGTGGACCAGCGACTAAGATGTAGTGAAGACAGAAGCAGCAGACGTCATATGGTACAGAGGCACAGAAGTGTGGACCAGCGACTGAGATGTAGTGAAGAAAGAAGCAGCAACAGCAGACATCATGTGGTACAGAGGCAAGAAAGAGTGAACCAGCAACTGAGATGTAGTGAAGACAGAAGCAGCAGACGTCATATGGTACAGAGGCACAGAAGAGTGGACCAGCAACTGAGATGTAGTGAAGACAGAAGCAGCAACAGCAGACATCATGTGGTACAGAGGCAAGAAAGAGTGGACCAGCGATTGAGATGTAGTGAAGACAAGCAGCAGACGTCATATGGTACAGAAGCACAGAAGTGTGGACCAGCGACTGAGATGTAGTGAAGAAAGAAGCAGTAACAGCAGACATCATATGGTACAAAGGCAAGAAATAGTGGACCAGCGACTGAGATGTAGTGTAGACAGAAGCAGCAGACATATGGTACAGAAGCAAGAAAGAGTGGACCAGCGACTGAGATGTAGTGAAGACAGAAGCAGCAGACATCATATGGTAGCAGGGCAAGAAACAGTGGACCAGCGACTGAGATGTAGTGAAGAAAGAAGCAGCAGCAGCAAACATCATATGGTAGAGAAGCACGAAAGAGTGGACTGACTACTAAGATGGTGTAAGACAAGAATGCAGCAACAGAGATAGCATGATAGAGCTATAAAAGAAGGGAGCAGCTACTGACGTTATGTGATGACAGGGAAAATGTAGCAAACACGTGATTTTAGGTTCCATTGCAGATAAACGAAAGCAGCAACTGAGATTGTATTTGGTGAGAGACTGAAGACGGCACTGATGTAATATGGTGCTGACAGGTAAGAATCTAGTATCTATATTGTTTTTATATTTTGTAGGAAAAATGTATCAGCCAGAAAGATTTCGACTTGTTGTGAATGATTTCATGTGGTATGAAGACAAGACTAAATAGATGAGATAGAAGTTTATATATAGAGAATTGGATGAATATTGAAGAAGTTTCTTAGATTGTATGGAAGCATGCAGCAACAGACATGATGTGGAACAGACACAAAGGAAACCAGGAACTGAGATAGTGTGGAGACCAGCAGCAACATACATCGTGTTGTACAGAGACAGGACAGACTAGCAAATGAGGTGGTGCAGAAACAGACATTCTAGAAAAACCTGACAGCGTCTGAGATAGTTGGAAACAGAAGTAGCAGCAGACACGGTGTGGTACAGAGGCAAAGAAAGAATGGCCAGCAGCTGAGATGTAGTGCAGACAGGAGCAGCAGCAGACACCATATGGTACAAAGACAAGAAAAAGTGGACAAGCAGCAGAGATGTAATGGAGACAGAAAGAAGCAGCAGACATGTGGTACAGAGGCGAGAAAGAGTGGACCAGCGGCTGAGATGAAGTGGAGACAGAAAGAAGCAGCAGACATCATGTGGTACAGAGGCGAGAAAGTGTGGACCAGCGGCTGAGATGTAGTGGAGACAGAAAGAAGCAGCAGACATCATGTGGTAAAAAGACAAGAAAGATTGGACCAGCGACTGAGATTTAGTGAAGAAAGGAGCAGCAACAGCAGATATCATATCATACAGAGGCAAGAAAGATCATACCAGCGACTGAGATGAAGTGAAGACAGAAGCAGCAGACGTCATATGGTACAGAAGCAGCAGACGTCATATGGTACAGAGGCACAGCAGAGTGGACCAGCGACTGAGATGTAGTGAAGAAAGAAGCAGCAACAGCAGACATCATATGGTACAGAGGCAAGAAATAGTGGACCAGCGACTGAGATGTAGTGTAGACAGAAGCAGCAGACATATGGTACAGAGGCGAGAAAGAGTGGACCAGCGACTGAGATGTAGTGAAGAAAGAAGCAGCAACAGCAGACATCATGTGGTACAGAGGCAAGAAAGAGTGGACCAGCGACTAAGATGTAGTAGAAGAGAGAAGCAGCAGACGTCATATGGTACAGAGGCACAGAAGAGTGGACCAGCGACTGAGATGTAGTGAAGGCAGGAGCAGCAGACATATGGTACATAGGCAAGAAAGAGTGGACCAGCGACTGAGATGTAGTGAAGAAAGAAGCAGCAACAGCAGACATCATGTGGTACAGAGGCAAGAAAGAGTGGACCAGCGACTAAGATGTAGTAGAAGAGAGAAGCAGCAGACGTCATATGGTACAGAGGCACAGAAGAGTGGACCAGCGACTGAGATGTAGTGAAGGCAGGAGCAGCAGACATATGGTACAGAGGCAAGAAAGAGTGGACCAGCAACTGAGATGTAGTGAAGAAAGAAGCAGCAACAGCAGACATCATGTGGTACAGAGGCAAGAAAGAGTGGACCAGCGACTGAGATGTAGTGAAGACAGAAGCAGTAGACGTCATATGGTACAGAGGCACAGAAGAGTGGACCAGCGACTGAGATGTAGTGAAGAAAGAAACAGCAGACATCATATGGAAGCGAGGCAAGAAATAGTGGACCAGCGACTGAGATGTAGTGAAGACAGAAGCAGCAGAAATCATATGGTTGAGAGGCAAGAAAGAGTGGACAATGCGACTGAGATGTAGTGAAGGCAGGAGCAGCAGACATATGGTACAGAGGCAAGAAAGAGTGGACCAGCAACTGAGATGTAGTGAAGAAAGAAGCAGCAACAGCAGACATCATATGGTACAGAGGCAAGAAATAGTGGACCAGCGACTGAGATGTAGTGAAGACAGAAGCAGCAAACGTCATATGGTAGCGAGGCAAGAAAGAGTGGACCATGCGACTGAGATGTAGTGAAGGCAGGAGCAGCAGACATGGTACAGAGGCGAGAAAGAGTGGACCAGCGACTGAGATGTAGTGAAGAAAGAAGCAGCAACAGCAGACATCATATGGTACAGAGGCAAGAAAGAGTGGACCAGCGACTGAGATGTAGTGAAAAAAGAAACAGCAACAGCAGACATCATGTGGTACAGAGGCAAGAAAGAGTGGACCAGCGACTAAGATGTAGTAGACGACGGAAGCAGCAGACGTCATATGGTACAGAAACAGCAGACGTCATATAGTACAGAGGCACAGGAGAGTGGACCAGCGACTGAGATGTAGTGAAGAAAGAAGCAGCAACAGCAGACATCAAATAGTACAGAGGCAAAAAATGGTAGACCAGCGACTGAGATGATGTGAAGACAGAAGCAGCAGACATCATATGGTACAGAGGCACAGCAGAGTGGACCAGCGACTGAGACGTAGTGAAGAAAGAAGCAGCAACAGTAGACATCATATGGTACAGAGGCAAGAAATAGTGGACCAGCGACTGAGATGTAGTGTAGACAGAAGCAGCAGACATATGGTACAGAGGCGAGAAAGAGTGGACCAGCGACTGAGATGTAGTGAAGAAAGAAGCAGCAACAGCAGACATCATGTGGTACAGAGGCAAGAAAGAGTGGACCAGCGACTAAGATGTAGTAGAAGAGAGAATCAGAAGACGTCATATGGTACAGAGGCACAGAAGAGTGGACCAGCGACTGAGATGTAGTGAAGGCAGGAGCAGCAGACATATGGTACAGAGGCAAGAAAGAGTGGACCAGCGACTGAGATGTAGTGAAGAAAGAAGCAGCAACAGCAGACATCATGTGGTACAGAGGCAAGAAAGAGTGGACCAGCGACTGAGATGTAATGTAGACAGAAGCAGCAGACATATGGTACAGAGGCGAGAAAGAGTGGACCAGCGACTGAGATGGAGTGAAGAAATAAACAGCAGACATCATATGGAAGCGAGGCAAGAAATAGTGGACCAGCGACTGAGATGTAGTGAAGACAGAAGCAGCAGAAATCATATGGTTGCGAGGCAAGAAAGAGTGGACCATGCGACTGAGATGTAGTGAAGGCAGGAGCAGGAGACATATGGTACAGAGGCAAGAAAGAGTGGACCAGCAACTGAGATGTAGTGAAGAAAGAAGCAGCAGATGTCATATAGTACAGAGGCACAGAAGAGTGGACCAGCGACTGAGATGAAGTGAAGAAAGAAGCAGCAACAGCAGACATCCTGTGGTACAGAGGCAAGAAAGAGAGGACCAGCAACTGAGATGTAGTGAAGACAGAAGCAGCAGATGTCATATAGTACAGAGGCACAGAAGAGTGGACCAGCGACTGAGATGAAGTGAAGAAAGAAGCAGCAACAGCAGACATCATATGGTACAGAGACAAGAAATAGTGGACCAGCGACTGAGATGTAGTGAAGAAAGAAGCTACAACAATGTACATCATATGGTACAGAGGCAAGAAACAGTAGACCAGAGACTGAGATGTAGTGAAGACAGAAGTAGCAGACCTCATATGGTAGCGAGGCAAGAAACAGTGGACCAGCGACTGAGATGTAGTGAAGAGAGAAGCAGCAGACATCATATGGTACAGAGGCACAGAAGAGTGGACCAGCGACTGAGATGTAGTGAAGAAAGAAACAGCAGACATCATATGGTAGCGAGGCAAGAAACAGTGGACCAGCGACTGAGATGTAGTGAAGACAGAAGCAGCAGACACCATATGGTACAAAGACAAGAAAAAGTGGACAAGCAGCTGAGATGTAATGGAGACAGAAAGAAGCAGCAGACATCATGTGGTACAGAGGCGAGAAAGATTGGACCAGCGACTGAGATGTAGTGAAGACAGAAGCAGCAGACGTCGTATGGTACAGAGGCACAGAAGAGTGGACCAGCGACTGAGATGTAGTGAAGACAGAAGCAGCAGACATCATATGGTAGCGAGGCAAGAAACAGTTGACCATCGACTGAGATGTAGTGAAGAAAGAAGCAGCAGCAGCAAACATCATATGGTAGAGAAGCACGAAAGAGTGGACTGACTACTAAGATGGTGTAAGACAAGAATGCAGCAACAGAGATAGCATGATAGAGCTATCAAAGAAGGGAGCAGCTACTGACGTTATGTGATGACAGGGAAAATGTAGCAAACACGTGATTTTAGGTTCCATTGCAGATAAACGAAAGCAGCAACTGAGATTGTATTTGGTGAGAGACTGAAGACGGCACTGATGTAATATGGTGCTGACAGGTAAGAATCTAGTATCTATATTGTTTTTATATTTTGTAGGAAAAATGTATCAGCCAGAAAGATTTCAACTTGTTGTGAATGATTTCATGTGGTATGAAGACAAGACTAAATAGATGAGATAGAAGTTTATATATGGAGAATTGGCTGAATACTGAAGAAGTTTCTTAGATTGTATGGATTCATGCAGCAACAGACATGATGTGGAACAGACACAAAGGAAACCAGGAACTGATACAGTGTGGAGATCAGCAGCAACATACATCGTGTTGTACAGAGACAGGACAGACAAGCAAATGAGGTTGTGCAGAAACACACATTCTAGAAAAACCTGACAGCGTCTTAGATAGTTGGAAACAGAATTTGCAGCAGACATGGTGTGGTACAGAGGCAAGAAAAAGTGGACAAGCAGCTGAGATGTAATGGAGACAGAAAGAAGCAGCAGACATCATGTGGTACAGAGGCGAAAAAGAGTGGAGCAGCGGCTGAGATGTAGTGGAGACAGAAAGAAGCAGCAGACATCATGTGGTACAAAGACAAGAAAGATTAGACCAGCGACTGAGATTTAGTGAAGAAAGGAGCAGCAACAGCAGACATCATGTGGTACAGAGGCAAGAAAGATTGGACCAGCGACTGAGATGTAGTGAAGACAGAAGCAGCAGACGTCATATGGTACAGAAGCAGCAGACGTCATATGGTACAGAGGCACAGCAGAGTGGACCAGCGACTGAGATGTAGTGAAGAAAGAAACAGCAACAGCAGACATCATATGGTACAGAGGCAAGAAAGATTGGACCAGCGACTAGTATGTAGTGAAGACAGAAGCAGCAGATGTCATGGTACAGAAGCAGCAGACGTCATATGGTACAGAGGCACAGCAGAGTGGACCAGCGACTGAGATGTAGTGAAGAAAGAAGCAGCAACAGCAGACATCATATGGTACAGAGGCAAGAAAGAGTGGACCAGCGACTGAGATGTAGTGAAGAAGGAAGCAGCAACAGCAGACATCATATGGTACAGAGGCAAGAAATAGTGGACCAGCGACTGAGATGTAGTGAAGACAGAAGCAGCAAACGTCATATGGTAGCGAGGCAAGAAGGAGTGGACCATGCTACTGAGATGTAGTGAAGGCAGGAGCAGCAGACATATGGTACAGAGGCGAGAAAGAGTGGACCAGCGACTGAGATGTAGTGAAGAAAGAAGCAGCAACAGCAGACATCATATGGTACAGAGGCAAGAAAGAGTGGACCAGCGACTGAGATGTAGTGAAGAAAGAAGCAGCAACAGCAGACATCATGTGGTACAGAGGCAAGAAAGAGTGGACCAGCGACTAAGATGTAGTAGAAGACAGAAGCAGCAGACGTCATATGGTAAAGAGGCACAGAAGAGTGGACCAGCGACTGAGATGTAGTGAAGGCAGGAGCAGCAGACATATGGTACAGAGGCAAGAAAGAGTGGACAAGCAGCCGAGATGTTATGGAGACAGAAAGAAGCAGCAGAAATGTGGTACAGAGGCGAGAAAGAGTGGACCAGCGGCTGAGGTGTAGTGGAGACAGAAAGAAGCAGCAGACATCATGTGGTACAAAGTCAAGAAAGATTGGACCAGCGACTGAGATTTAGTGAAGAAATGAGCAGCAACAGCAGACATCATATGGTACAGAGGCAAGAAAGATTGGACCAGCGACTGAGATGTTGTGAAGACAGAAGCAGCAGACGTCATATGGTACAAAAGCAGCAGACGTCATATGGTACAGAGGCACAGGAGAGTGGACCAGCGACTGAGATGTAGTGAAGAAAGAAGCAGCAACAGCAGACATCATATAGTACAGAGGCAAAAAATGGTAGACCAGCGACTGAGATGAAGTGAAGACAGAAGCAGCAGACATCATATGGTACAGAGGCACAGCAGAGTGGACCAGCGACTGAGATGTAGTGAAGAAAGAAGCAGCAACAGCAGACATCATATGGTACAGAGGCAAGAAATAGTGGACCAGCGACTAAGATGTAGTGTAGACAGAAGCAGCAGACATATGGTACAGATGGCGAGAAAGAGTGGACCAGCGACTGAGATGTTATGAAGAAAGAAGCAGCAACAGCAGACATCATGTGGTACAGAGGCAAGAAATAGTGGACCAGCGACTAAGATGTAGTGTAGACAGAAGCAGCAGACATATGGTACAGAGGCGAGAAAGAGTGGACCAGCGACTGAGGTGTTATGAAGAAAGAAGCAGCAACAGCAGACATCATGTGGTACAGAGGCAAGAAAGAGTGGACCAGCGACTAAGATGTAGTAGAAGAGAGAAGCAGAAGACGTCATATGGTACAGAGGCACAGAAGAGTGGACCAGCGACTGAGATGTAGTGAAGGCAGGAGCAGCAGACATATGGTACAGAGGCAAGAAAGAGTGGACCAGCGACTGAGATGTAGTGAAGAAAGAAGCAGCAACAGCAGACATCATGTGGTACAGAGGCAAGAAAGAGTGGACCAGCGACTGAGATGTAGTGAAGAAAGAAGCAGCAACAGCAGACATCATGTGGTACAGAGGCAAGAAAGAGTGGACCAGCGACTAAGATGTAGTAGAAGAGAGAAGCAGCAGACGTCATATGGTACAGAGGCACAGAAGAGTGGACCAGCGACTGAGATGTAGTGAAGGCAGGAGCAGCAGACATATGGTACAGAGGCAAGAAAGAGTGGACCAGCGACTGAGATGTAGTGAAGAAAGAAGCAGCAACAGCAGACATCATGTGGTACAGAGGCAAGAAAGAGTGGACCAGCGACTGAGATGTAGTGAAGACAGAAGCAGCAGACGTCATATGGTACAGAGGCACAGAAGAGTGGACCAGCGACTGAGATGTAGTGAAGAAAGAAACAGCAGACATCATATGGAAGCGAGGCAAGAAATAGTGGACCAGCGACTGAGATGTAGTTAAGACAGAAGCAACAGAAATCATATGGTTGCGACGCAAGAAAGAGTGGACAATGCGACTGAGATGTAGTGAAGGCAGGAGCAGCAGACATATGGTACAGAGGCAAGAAAGAGTGGACCAGCAACTGAGATGTTGTGAAGAAAGAAGCAGCAACAGCAGACATCATATGGTACAGAGGCAAGAAATAGTGGACCAGCGCCTGAGATGTAGTGAAGACAGAAGCAGCAAACGTCATATGGTAGCGAGGCAAGAAAGAGTGGACCATGCGACTGAGATGTAGTGAAGGCAGGAGCAGCAGACATGGTACAGAGGCGAGAAAGAGTGGACCAGCGACTGAGATGTAGTGAAGAAAGAAGCAGCAACAGCAGACATCATATGGTACAGAGGCAAGAAAGAGTGGACCAGCGACTGAGATATAGTGAAGAAAGAAGCAGCAACAGCAGACATCATGTGGTACAGAGGCAAGAAAGAGTAGACCAGCGACTAAGATGTAGTAGACGACAGAAGCAGCAGACGTCATATGGTACGGAAGCAGCAGACGTCATATGGTACAGAGGCACAGGAGAGTGGACCAGCGACTGAGATGTAGTGAAGAAAGAAGCAGCAACAGCAGACATCATGTGGTACAGAGGCAAGAAAGAGTGGACCAGCGACTGAGATGAAGTGAAGACAGAAGCAGCAGACATCATATGGTACAGAGGCACAGCAGAGTGGACCAGCGACTGAGATGTAGTGAAGAAAGAAGCAGCAACAGCAGACATCTTATGGTACAGAGGCTAGAAATAGTGGACCAGCGACTGAGATGTAGTGTAGACAGAAGCAGCAGACATATGGTACAGATGGCGAGAAAGAGTGGACCAGCGACTGAGATGTAGTGAAGAAAGAAGCAGCAACAGCAGACATCATGTGGTACAGAGTCAAGAAAGAGTGGACCAGCGACTAAGATGTAGTAGAAGAGAGAAGCAGCAGACGTCATATGGTACAGAGGCACAGAAGAGTGGACCAGCGACTGAGATGTAGTGAAGGCAGTAGCAGCAGACATATGGTACAGAGGCAAGAAAGAGTGGACCAGCGACTGAGATGTAGTGAAGAAAGAAGCAGCAACAGTAGACATCATGTGGAACAGAGGCAAGAAAGAGTGGACCAGCGACTGAGATGTAGTGTAGACAGAAGCAGCAGACATATGGTACAGAGGCACAGAAGAGTGGACCAGCGACTGAGATGGAGTGAAGAAATAAACAGCAGACATCATATGGAAGCGAGGCAAGAAATAGTGGACCAGCGACTGAGATGTAGTGAAGACAGAAGCAGCAGAAATCATATGGTTGCGAGGCAAGAAAGAGTGGACCATGCGACTGAGATGTAGTGAAGGCAGGAGCAGCAGACATATGGTACAGAGGCAAGAAAGAGTGGACCAGCACCTGAGATGTAGTGAAGAAAGAAGCAGCAGATGTCATATAGTACAGAGGCACAGAAGAGTGGACCAGCGACTGAGATGAAGTGAAGAAAGAAGCAGCAACAGCAGACATCCTGTGGTACAGAGGCAAGAAAGAGAGGACCAGCAACTGAGGTAGTGAAGACAGAAGCAGCAGATGTCATATAGTACAGAGGCACAGAAGAGTGGACCAGCGACTGAGATGAAGTGAAGAAAGAAGCAGCAACAGCAGACATCATATGGTACAGAGACAAGAAATAGTGGACCAGCGACTGAGATGTAGTGAAGAAAGAAGCTACAACAATGTACATCATATGGTACAGAGGCAAGAAACAGTAGACCAGAGACTGAGATGTAGTGAAGACAGAAGCAGCAGACACCATATGGTACAAAGACAAGAAAAAGTGGACAAGCAGCTGAGATGTAATGGAGACAGAAAGAAGCAGCAGACATCATGTGGTACAGAGGCGAGAAAGATTGGACCAGCGGCTGAGATTTAGTGAAGAAAGGAGCAGCAACAGCAGACATCATATGGTACAGAGGCAAGAAAGAGTGGACCAGCGACTGAGATGTAGTGAAGACAGACGCAGCAGACGTCACATGGTACAGAGGCACAGCAAAGTGGACCAGCGACTGAGCTGTAGTGAAGAAAGAAGCAGCAACAGCAGACATCATGTGGTACAGAGGCAAGAAAGAGTGGACCAGCGACTAAGATGTAGTGAAGACAGAAGCAGCAGACGTCATATGGTACAGAGGCACAGAAGTGTGGACCAGCGACTGAGATGTAGTGAAGAAAGAAGCAGCAACAGCAGACATCATGTGGTACAGAGGCAAGAAAGAGTGAACCAGCAACTGAGATGTAGTGAAGACAGAAGCAGCAGACGTCATATGGTACAGAGGCACAGAAGAGTGGACCAGCAACTGAGATGTAGTGAAGACAGAAGCAGCAACAGCAGACATCATGTGGTACAGAGGCAAGAAAGAGTGGACCAGCGATTGAGATGTAGTGAAGACAAGCAGCAGACGTCATATGGTACAGAAGCACAGAAGTGTGGACCAGCGACTGAGATGTAGTGAAGAAAGAAGCAGTAACAGCAGACATCATATGGTACAAAGGCAAGAAATAGTGGACCAGCGACTGAGATGTAGTGTAGACAGAAGCAGCATACATATGGTACAGAAGCAAGAAAGAGTGGACCAGCGACTGAGATGTAGTGAAGACAGAAGCAGCAGACATCATATGGTAGCAGGGCAAGAAACAGTGGACCAGCGACTGAGATGTAGTGAAGAAAGAAGCAGCAGCAGCAAACATCATATGGTAGAGAAGCACGAAAGAGTGGACTGACTACTAAGATGGTGTAAGACAAGAATGCAGCAACAGAGATAGCATGATAGAGCTATAAAAGAAGGGAGCAGCTACTGACGTTATGTGATGACAGGGAAAATGTAGCAAACACGTGATTTTAGGTTCCATTGCAGATAAACGAAAGCAGCAACTGAGATTGTATTTGGTGAGAGACTGAAGACGGCACTGATGTAATATGGTGCTGACAGGTAAGAATCTAGTATCTATATTGTTTTTATATTTTGTAGGAAAAATGTATCAGCCAGAAAGATTTCAACTTGTTGTGAATGATTTCATGTGGTATGAAGACAAGACTAAATAGATGAGATAGAAGTTTATATATAGAGAATTGGATGAATATTGAAGAAGTTTCTTAGATTGTATGGAAGCATGCAGCAACAGACATGATGTGGAACAGACACAAAGGAAACCAGGAACTGAGATAGTGTGGAGACCAGCAGCAACATACATCGTGTTGTACAGAGACAGGACAGACTAGCAAATGAGGTGGTGCAGAAACAGACATTCTAGAAAAACCTGACAGCGTCTGAGATAGTTGGAAACAGAAGTAGCAGCAGACACGGTGTGGTACAGAGGCAAAGAAAGAATGGCCAGCAGCTGAGATGTAGTGCAGACAGGAGCAGCAGCAGACACCATATGGTACAAAGACAAGAAAAAGTGGACAAGCAGCAGAGATGTAATGGAGACAGAAAGAAGCAGCAGACATGTGGTACAGAGGCGAGAAAGAGTGGACCAGCGGCTGAGATGAAGTGGAGACAGAAAGAAGCAGCAGACATCATGTGGTACAGAGGCGAGAAAGTGTGGACCAGCGGCTGAGATGTAGTGGAGACAGAAAGAAGCAGCAGACATCATGTGGTAAAAAGACAAGAAAGATTGGACCAGCGACTGAGATTTAGTGAAGAAAGGAGCAGCAACAGCAGATATCATATCATACAGAGGCAAGAAAGATCATACCAGCGACTGAGATGAAGTGAAGACAGAAGCAGCAGACGTCATATGGTACAGAAGCAGCAGACGTCATATGGTACAGAGGCACAGCAGAGTGGACCAGCGACTGAGATGTAGTGAAGAAAGAAGCAGCAACAGCAGACATCATATGGTACAGAGGCAAGAAATAGTGGACCAGCGACTGAGATGTAGTGTAGACAGAAGCAGCAGACATATGGTACAGAGGCGAGAAAGAGTGGACCAGCGACTGAGATGTAGTGAAGAAAGAAGCAGCAACAGCAGACATCATGTGGTACAGAGGCAAGAAAGAGTGGACCAGCGACTAAGATGTAGTAGAAGAGAGAAGCAGCAGACGTCATATGGTACAGAGGCACAGAAGAGTGGACCAGCGACTGAGATGTAGTGAAGGCAGGAGCAGCAGACATATGGTACATAGGCAAGAAAGAGTGGACCAGCGACTGAGATGTAGTGAAGAAAGAAGCAGCAACAGCAGACATCATGTGGTACAGAGGCAAGAAAGAGTGGACCAGCGACTAAGATGTAGTAGAAGAGAGAAGCAGCAGACGTCATATGGTACAGAGGCACAGAAGAGTGGACCAGCGACTGAGATGTAGTGAAGGCAGGAGCAGCAGACATATGGTACAGAGGCAAGAAAGAGTGGACCAGCAACTGAGATGTAGTGAAGAAAGAAGCAGCAACAGCAGACATCATGTGGTACAGAGGCAAGAAAGAGTGGACCAGCGACTGAGATGTAGTGAAGACAGAAGCAGTAGACGTCATATGGTACAGAGGCACAGAAGAGTGGACCAGCGACTGAGATGTAGTGAAGAAAGAAACAGCAGACATCATATGGAAGCGAGGCAAGAAATAGTGGACCAGCGACTGAGATGTAGTGAAGACAGAAGCAGCAGAAATCATATGGTTGAGAGGCAAGAAAGAGTGGACAATGCGACTGAGATGTAGTGAAGGCAGGAGCAGCAGACATATGGTACAGAGGCAAGAAAGAGTGGACCAGCAACTGAGATGTAGTGAAGAAAGAAGCAGCAACAGCAGACATCATATGGTACAGAGGCAAGAAATAGTGGACCAGCGACTGAGATGTAGTGAAGACAGAAGCAGCAAACGTCATATGGTAGCGAGGCAAGAAAGAGTGGACCATGCGACTGAGATGTAGTGAAGGCAGGAGCAGCAGACATGGTACAGAGGCGAGAAAGAGTGGACCAGCGACTGAGATGTAGTGAAGAAAGAAGCAGCAACAGCAGACATCATATGGTACAGAGGCAAGAAAGAGTGGACCAGCGACTGAGATGTAGTGAAAAAAGAAACAGCAACAGCAGACATCATGTGGTACAGAGGCAAGAAAGAGTGGACCAGCGACTAAGATGTAGTAGACGACGGAAGCAGCAGACGTCATATGGTACAGAAACAGCAGACGTCATATAGTACAGAGGCACAGGAGAGTGGACCAGCGACTGAGATGTAGTGAAGAAAGAAGCAGCAACAGCAGACATCAAATAGTACAGAGGCAAAAAATGGTAGACCAGCGACTGAGATGAAGTGAAGACAGAAGCAGCAGACATCATATGGTACAGAGGCACAGCAGAGTGGACCAGCGACTGAGACGTAGTGAAGAAAGAAGCAGCAACAGTAGACATCATATGGTACAGAGGCAAGAAATAGTGGACCAGCGACTGAGATGTAGTGTAGACAGAAGCAGCAGACATATGGTACAGAGGCGAGAAAGAGTGGACCAGCGACTGAGATGTAGTGAAGAAAGAAGCAGCAACAGCAGACATCATGTGGTACAGAGGCAAGAAAGAGTGGACCAGCGACTAAGATGTAGTAGAAGAGAGAATCAGAAGACGTCATATGGTACAGAGGCACAGAAGAGTGGACCAGCGACTGAGATGTAGTGAAGGCAGGAGCAGCAGACATATGGTACAGAGGCAAGAAAGAGTGGACCAGCGACTGAGATGTAGTGTAGACAGAAGCAGCATACATATGGTACAGAAGCAAGAAAGAGTGGACCAGCGACTGAGATGTAGTGAAGACAGAAGCAGCAGACATCATATGGTAGCAGGGCAAGAAACAGTGGACCAGCGACTGAGATGTAGTGAAGAAAGAAGCAGCAGCAGCAAACATCATATGGTAGAGAAGCACGAAAGAGTGGACTGACTACTAAGATGGTGTAAGACAAGAATGCAGCAACAGAGATAGCATGATAGAGCTATAAAAGAAGGGAGCAGCTACTGACGTTATGTGATGACAGGGAAAATGTAGCAAACACGTGATTTTAGGTTCCATTGCAGATAAACGAAAGCAGCAACTGAGATTGTATTTGGTGAGAGACTGAAGACGGCACTGATGTAATATGGTGCTGACAGGTAAGAATCTAGTATCTATATTGTTTTTATATTTTGTAGGAAAAATGTATCAGCCAGAAAGATTTCAACTTGTTGTGAATGATTTCATGTGGTATGAAGACAAGACTAAATAGATGAGATAGAAGTTTATATATAGAGAATTGGATGAATATTGAAGAAGTTTCTTAGATTGTATGGAAGCATGCAGCAACAGACATGATGTGGAACAGACACAAAGGAAACCAGGAACTGAGATAGTGTGGAGACCAGCAGCAACATACATCGTGTTGTACAGAGACAGGACAGACTAGCAAATGAGGTGGTGCAGAAACAGACATTCTAGAAAAACCTGACAGCGTCTGAGATAGTTGGAAACAGAAGTAGCAGCAGACACGGTGTGGTACAGAGGCAAAGAAAGAATGGCCAGCAGCTGAGATGTAGTGCAGACAGGAGCAGCAGCAGACACCATATGGTACAAAGACAAGAAAAAGTGGACAAGCAGCAGAGATGTAATGGAGACAGAAAGAAGCAGCAGACATGTGGTACAGAGGCGAGAAAGAGTGGACCAGCGGCTGAGATGAAGTGGAGACAGAAAGAAGCAGCAGACATCATGTGGTACAGAGGCGAGAAAGTGTGGACCAGCGGCTGAGATGTAGTGGAGACAGAAAGAAGCAGCAGACATCATGTGGTAAAAAGACAAGAAAGATTGGACCAGCGACTGAGATTTAGTGAAGAAAGGAGCAGCAACAGCAGATATCATATCATACAGAGGCAAGAAAGATCATACCAGCGACTGAGATGAAGTGAAGACAGAAGCAGCAGACGTCATATGGTACAGAAGCAGCAGACGTCATATGGTACAGAGGCACAGCAGAGTGGACCAGCGACTGAGATGTAGTGAAGAAAGAAGCAGCAACAGCAGACATCATATGGTACAGAGGCAAGAAATAGTGGACCAGCGACTGAGATGTAGTGTAGACAGAAGCAGCAGACATATGGTACAGAGGCGAGAAAGAGTGGACCAGCGACTGAGATGTAGTGAAGAAAGAAGCAGCAACAGCAGACATCATGTGGTACAGAGGCAAGAAAGAGTGGACCAGCGACTAAGATGTAGTAGAAGAGAGAAGCAGCAGACGTCATATGGTACAGAGGCACAGAAGAGTGGACCAGCGACTGAGATGTAGTGAAGGCAGGAGCAGCAGACATATGGTACATAGGCAAGAAAGAGTGGACCAGCGACTGAGATGTAGTGAAGAAAGAAGCAGCAACAGCAGACATCATGTGGTACAGAGGCAAGAAAGAGTGGACCAGCGACTAAGATGTAGTAGAAGAGAGAAGCAGCAGACGTCATATGGTACAGAGGCACAGAAGAGTGGACCAGCGACTGAGATGTAGTGAAGGCAGGAGCAGCAGACATATGGTACAGAGGCAAGAAAGAGTGGACCAGCAACTGAGATGTAGTGAAGAAAGAAGCAGCAACAGCAGACATCATGTGGTACAGAGGCAAGAAAGAGTGGACCAGCGACTGAGATGTAGTGAAGACAGAAGCAGTAGACGTCATATGGTACAGAGGCACAGAAGAGTGGACCAGCGACTGAGATGTAGTGAAGAAAGAAACAGCAGACATCATATGGAAGCGAGGCAAGAAATAGTGGACCAGCGACTGAGATGTAGTGAAGACAGAAGCAGCAGAAATCATATGGTTGAGAGGCAAGAAAGAGTGGACAATGCGACTGAGATGTAGTGAAGGCAGGAGCAGCAGACATATGGTACAGAGGCAAGAAAGAGTGGACCAGCAACTGAGATGTAGTGAAGAAAGAAGCAGCAACAGCAGACATCATATGGTACAGAGGCAAGAAATAGTGGACCAGCGACTGAGATGTAGTGAAGACAGAAGCAGCAAACGTCATATGGTAGCGAGGCAAGAAAGAGTGGACCATGCGACTGAGATGTAGTGAAGGCAGGAGCAGCAGACATGGTACAGAGGCGAGAAAGAGTGGACCAGCGACTGAGATGTAGTGAAGAAAGAAGCAGCAACAGCAGACATCATATGGTACAGAGGCAAGAAAGAGTGGACCAGCGACTGAGATGTAGTGAAAAAAGAAACAGCAACAGCAGACATCATGTGGTACAGAGGCAAGAAAGAGTGGACCAGCGACTAAGATGTAGTAGACGACGGAAGCAGCAGACGTCATATGGTACAGAAACAGCAGACGTCATATAGTACAGAGGCACAGGAGAGTGGACCAGCGACTGAGATGTAGTGAAGAAAGAAGCAGCAACAGCAGACATCAAATAGTACAGAGGCAAAAAATGGTAGACCAGCGACTGAGATGAAGTGAAGACAGAAGCAGCAGACATCATATGGTACAGAGGCACAGCAGAGTGGACCAGCGACTGAGACGTAGTGAAGAAAGAAGCAGCAACAGTAGACATCATATGGTACAGAGGCAAGAAATAGTGGACCAGCGACTGAGATGTAGTGTAGACAGAAGCAGCAGACATATGGTACAGAGGCGAGAAAGAGTGGACCAGCGACTGAGATGTAGTGAAGAAAGAAGCAGCAACAGCAGACATCATGTGGTACAGAGGCAAGAAAGAGTGGACCAGCGACTAAGATGTAGTAGAAGAGAGAATCAGAAGACGTCATATGGTACAGAGGCACAGAAGAGTGGACCAGCGACTGAGATGTAGTGAAGGCAGGAGCAGCAGACATATGGTACAGAGGCAAGAAAGAGTGGACCAGCGACTGAGATGTAGTGAAGAAAGAAGCAGCAACAGCAGACATCATGTGGTACAGAGGCAAGAAAGAGTGGACCAGCGACTGAGATGTAATGTAGACAGAAGCAGCAGACATATGGTACAGAGGCGAGAAAGAGTGGACCAGCGACTGAGATGGAGTGAAGAAATAAACAGCAGACATCATATGGAAGCGAGGCAAGAAATAGTGGACCAGCGACTGAGATGTAGTGAAGACAGAAGCAGCAGAAATCATATGGTTGCGAGGCAAGAAAGAGTGGACCATGCGACTGAGATGTAGTGAAGGCAGGAGCAGCAGACATATGGTACAGAGGCAAGAAAGAGTGGACCAGCAACTGAGATGTAGTGAAGAAAGAAGCAGCAGATGTCATATAGTACAGAGGCACAGAAGAGTGGACCAGCGACTGAGATGAAGTGAAGAAAGAAGCAGCAACAGCAGACATCCTGTGGTACAGAGGCAAGAAAGAGAGGACCAGCAACTGAGATGTAGTGAAGACAGAAGCAGCAGATGTCATATAGTACAGAGGCACAGAAGAGTGGACCAGCGACTGAGATGAAGTGAAGAAAGAAGCAGCAACAGCAGACATCATATGGTACAGAGACAAGAAATAGTGGACCAGCGACTGAGATGTAGTGAAGAAAGAAGCTACAACAATGTACATCATATGGTACAGAGGCAAGAAACAGTAGACCAGAGACTGAGATGTAGTGAAGACAGAAGTAGCAGACCTCATATGGTAGCGAGGCAAGAAACAGTGGACCAGCGACTGAGATGTAGTGAAGAGAGAAGCAGCAGACATCATATGGTACAGAGGCACAGAAGAGTGGACCAGCGACTGAGATGTAGTGAAGAAAGAAACAGCAGACATCATATGGTAGCGAGGCAAGAAACAGTGGACCAGCGACTGAGATGTAGTGAAGACAGAAGCAGCAGACACCATATGGTACAAAGACAAGAAAAAGTGGACAAGCAGCTGAGATGTAATGGAGACAGAAAGAAGCAGCAGACATCATGTGGTACAGAGGCGAGAAAGATTGGACCAGCGACTGAGATGTAGTGAAGACAGAAGCAGCAGACGTCGTATGGTACAGAGGCACAGAAGAGTGGACCAGCGACTGAGATGTAGTGAAGACAGAAGCAGCAGACATCATATGGTAGCGAGGCAAGAAACAGTTGACCATCGACTGAGATGTAGTGAAGAAAGAAGCAGCAGCAGCAAACATCATATGGTAGAGAAGCACGAAAGAGTGGACTGACTACTAAGATGGTGTAAGACAAGAATGCAGCAACAGAGATAGCATGATAGAGCTATCAAAGAAGGGAGCAGCTACTGACGTTATGTGATGACAGGGAAAATGTAGCAAACACGTGATTTTAGGTTCCATTGCAGATAAACGAAAGCAGCAACTGAGATTGTATTTGGTGAGAGACTGAAGACGGCACTGATGTAATATGGTGCTGACAGGTAAGAATCTAGTATCTATATTGTTTTTATATTTTGTAGGAAAAATGTATCAGCCAGAAAGATTTCAACTTGTTGTGAATGATTTCATGTGGTATGAAGACAAGACTAAATAGATGAGATAGAAGTTTATATATGGAGAATTGGCTGAATACTGAAGAAGTTTCTTAGATTGTATGGATTCATGCAGCAACAGACATGATGTGGAACAGACACAAAGGAAACCAGGAACTGATACAGTGTGGAGATCAGCAGCAACATACATCGTGTTGTACAGAGACAGGACAGACAAGCAAATGAGGTGGTGCAGAAACACACATTCTAGAAAAACCTGACAGCGTCTTAGATAGTTGGAAACAGAATTTGCAGCAGACATGGTGTGGTACAGAGGCAAGAAAAAGTGGACAAGCAGCTGAGATGTAATGGAGACAGAAAGAAGCAGCAGACATCATGTGGTACAGAGGCGAAAAAGAGTGGAGCAGCGGCTGAGATGTAGTGGAGACAGAAAGAAGCAGCAGACATCATGTGGTACAAAGACAAGAAAGATTAGACCAGCGACTGAGATTTAGTGAAGAAAGGAGCAGCAACAGCAGACATCATGTGGTACAGAGGCAAGAAAGATTGGACCAGCGACTGAGATGTAGTGAAGACAGAAGCAGCAGACGTCATATGGTACAGAAGCAGCAGACGTCATATGGTACAGAGGCACAGCAGAGTGGACCAGCGACTGAGATGTAGTGAAGAAAGAAACAGCAACAGCAGACATCATATGGTACAGAGGCAAGAAAGATTGGACCAGCGACTAGTATGTAGTGAAGACAGAAGCAGCAGATGTCATGGTACAGAAGCAGCAGACGTCATATGGTACAGAGGCACAGCAGAGTGGACCAGCGACTGAGATGTAGTGAAGAAAGAAGCAGCAACAGCAGACATCATATGGTACAGAGGCAAGAAAGAGTGGACCAGCGACTGAGATGTAGTGAAGAAGGAAGCAGCAACAGCAGACATCATATGGTACAGAGGCAAGAAATAGTGGACCAGCGACTGAGATGTAGTGAAGACAGAAGCAGCAAACGTCATATGGTAGCGAGGCAAGAAGGAGTGGACCATGCTACTGAGATGTAGTGAAGGCAGGAGCAGCAGACATATGGTACAGAGGCGAGAAAGAGTGGACCAGCGACTGAGATGTAGTGAAGAAAGAAGCAGCAACAGCAGACATCATATGGTACAGAGGCAAGAAAGAGTGGACCAGCGACTGAGATGTAGTGAAGAAAGAAGCAGCAACAGCAGACATCATGTGGTACAGAGGCAAGAAAGAGTGGACCAGCGACTAAGATGTAGTAGAAGACAGAAGCAGCAGACGTCATATGGTAAAGAGGCACAGAAGAGTGGACCAGCGACTGAGATGTAGTGAAGGCAGGAGCAGCAGACATATGGTACAGAGGCAAGAAAGAGTGGACAAGCAGCCGAGATGTTATGGAGACAGAAAGAAGCAGCAGAAATGTGGTACAGAGGCGAGAAAGAGTGGACCAGCGGCTGAGGTGTAGTGGAGACAGAAAGAAGCAGCAGACATCATGTGGTACAAAGTCAAGAAAGATTGGACCAGCGACTGAGATTTAGTGAAGAAATGAGCAGCAACAGCAGACATCATATGGTACAGAGGCAAGAAAGATTGGACCAGCGACTGAGATGTTGTGAAGACAGAAGCAGCAGACGTCATATGGTACAAAAGCAGCAGACGTCATATGGTACAGAGGCACAGGAGAGTGGACCAGCGACTGAGATGTAGTGAAGAAAGAAGCAGCAACAGCAGACATCATATAGTACAGAGGCAAAAAATGGTAGACCAGCGACTGAGATGAAGTGAAGACAGAAGCAGCAGACATCATATGGTACAGAGGCACAGCAGAGTGGACCAGCGACTGAGATGTAGTGAAGAAAGAAGCAGCAACAGCAGACATCATATGGTACAGAGGCAAGAAATAGTGGACCAGCGACTAAGATGTAGTGTAGACAGAAGCAGCAGACATATGGTACAGATGGCGAGAAAGAGTGGACCAGCGACTGAGATGTTATGAAGAAAGAAGCAGCAACAGCAGACATCATGTGGTACAGAGGCAAGAAATAGTGGACCAGCGACTAAGATGTAGTGTAGACAGAAGCAGCAGACATATGGTACAGAGGCGAGAAAGAGTGGACCAGCGACTGAGGTGTTATGAAGAAAGAAGCAGCAACAGCAGACATCATGTGGTACAGAGGCAAGAAAGAGTGGACCAGCGACTAAGATGTAGTAGAAGAGAGAAGCAGCAGACGTCATATGGTACAGAGGCACAGAAGAGTGGACCAGCGACTGAGATGTAGTGAAGGCAGGAGCAGCAGACATATGGTACAGAGGCAAGAAAGAGTGGACCAGCGACTGAGATGTAGTGAAGAAAGAAGCAGCAACAGCAGACATCATGTGGTACAGAGGCAAGAAAGAGTGGACCAGCGACTGAGATGTAGTGAAGAAAGAAGCAGCAACAGCAGACATCATGTGGTACAGAGGCAAGAAAGAGTGGACCAGCGACTAAGATGTAGTAGAAGAGAGAAGCAGCAGACGTCATATGGTACAGAGGCACAGAAGAGTGGACCAGCGACTGAGATGTAGTGAAGGCAGGAGCAGCAGACATATGGTACAGAGGCAAGAAAGAGTGGACCAGCGACTGAGATGTAGTGAAGAAAGAAGCAGCAACAGCAGACATCATGTGGTACAGAGGCAAGAAAGAGTGGACCAGCGACTGAGATGTAGTGAAGACAGAAGCAGCAGACGTCATATGGTACAGAGGCACAGAAGAGTGGACCAGCGACTGAGATGTAGTGAAGAAAGAAACAGCAGACATCATATGGAAGCGAGGCAAGAAATAGTGGACCAGCGACTGAGATGTAGTTAAGACAGAAGCAACAGAAATCATATGGTTGCGACGCAAGAAAGAGTGGACAATGCGACTGAGATGTAGTGAAGGCAGGAGCAGCAGACATATGGTACAGAGGCAAGAAAGAGTGGACCAGCAACTGAGATGTTGTGAAGAAAGAAGCAGCAACAGCAGACATCATATGGTACAGAGGCAAGAAATAGTGGACCAGCGACTGAGATGTAGTGAAGACAGAAGCAGCAAACGTCATATGGTAGCGAGGCAAGAAAGAGTGGACCATGCGACTGAGATGTAGTGAAGGCAGGAGCAGCAGACATGGTACAGAGGCGAGAAAGAGTGGACCAGCGACTGAGATGTAGTGAAGAAAGAAGCAGCAACAGCAGACATCATATGGTACAGAGGCAAGAAAGAGTGGACCAGCGACTGAGATATAGTGAAGAAAGAAGCAGCAACAGCAGACATCATGTGGTACAGAGGCAAGAAAGAGTAGACCAGCGACTAAGATGTAGTAGACGACAGAAGCAGCAGACGTCATATGGTACGGAAGCAGCAGACGTCATATGGTACAGAGGCACAGGAGAGTGGACCAGCGACTGAGATGTAGTGAAGAAAGAAGCAGCAACAGCAGACATCATGTGGTACAGAGGCAAGAAAGAGTGGACCAGCGACTGAGATGAAGTGAAGACAGAAGCAGCAGACATCATATGGTACAGAGGCACAGCAGAGTGGACCAGCGACTGAGATGTAGTGAAGAAAGAAGCAGCAACAGCAGACATCTTATGGTACAGAGGCTAGAAATAGTGGACCAGCGACTGAGATGTAGTGTAGACAGAAGCAGCAGACATATGGTACAGATGGCGAGAAAGAGTGGACCAGCGACTGAGATGTAGTGAAGAAAGAAGCAGCAACAGCAGACATCATGTGGTACAGAGGCAAGAAAGAGTGGACCAGCGACTAAGATGTAGTAGAAGAGAGAAGCAGCAGACGTCATATGGTACAGAGGCACAGAAGAGTGGACCAGCGACTGAGATGTAGTGAAGGCAGTAGCAGCAGACATATGGTACAGAGGCAAGAAAGAGTGGACCAGCGACTGAGATGTAGTGAAGAAAGAAGCAGCAACAGTAGACATCATGTGGAACAGAGGCAAGAAAGAGTGGACCAGCGACTGAGATGTAGTGTAGACAGAAGCAGCAGACATATGGTACAGAGGCACAGAAGAGTGGACCAGCGACTGAGATGGAGTGAAGAAATAAACAGCAGACATCATATGGAAGCGAGGCAAGAAATAGTGGACCAGCGACTGAGATGTAGTGAAGACAGAAGCAGCAGAAATCATAT
Source organism: Sepiola atlantica (assembly GCA_963556195.1). Classification (NCBI taxonomy): domain Eukaryota; kingdom Metazoa; phylum Mollusca; class Cephalopoda; order Sepiida; family Sepiolidae; genus Sepiola; species Sepiola atlantica. Next base: position 23,580,977 of record OY744543.1, read on the forward strand.
GGTTGCGAGGCAAGAAAGAGTGGACCATGCGACTGAGATGTAGTGAAGGCAGGAGCAGCAGACATATGGTACAGAGGCAAGAAAGAGTGGACCAGCACCTGAGATGTAGTGAAGAAAGAAGCAGCAGATGTCATATAGTACAGAGGCACAGAAGAGTGGACCAGCGACTGAGATGAAGTGAAGAAAGAAGCAGCAACAGCAGACATCCTGTGGTACAGAGGCAAGAAAGAGAGGACCAGCAACTGAGGTAGTGAAGACAGAAGCAGCAGATGTCATATAGTACAGAGGCACAGAAGAGTGGACCAGCGACTGAGATGAAGTGAAGAAAGAAGCAGCAACAGCAGACATCATATGGTACAGAGACAAGAAATAGTGGACCAGCGACTGAGATGTAGTGAAGAAAGAAGCTACAACAATGTACATCATATGGTACAGAGGCAAGAAACAGTAGACCAGAGACTGAGATGTAGTGAAGACAGAAGCAGCAGACACCATATGGTACAAAGACAAGAAAAAGTGGACAAGCAGCTGAGATGTAATGGAGACAGAAAGAAGCAGCAGACATCATGTGGTACAGAGGCGAGAAAGATTGGACCAGCGGCTGAGATTTAGTGAAGAAAGGAGCAGCAACAGCAGACATCATATGGTACAGAGGCAATGAAAGATTGTACCAGCGACTGAGATGTAGTGAAGACAGATCCAGCAGACGTCATATGGTACAGAGGCACAGCAGAGTGGACCAGCGACTGAGATGTAGTGAAGACAGAAGCAGCAGACGTCGTATGGTACAGAGGCACAGAAGAGTGGACCAGCGACTGAGATGTAGTGAAGACAGAAGTAGCAGACATCGTATGGTAGCGAGGCAAGAAACAGTTGACCAGCGACTGAGATGTAGTGAAGAAAGAAGCAGCAGCAGCAAACATCATATGGTAGAGAAGCACGAAAGAGTGGACTGACTACTAAGATGGTGTAAGACAAGAATGCAGCAACAGAGATAGCATGATAGAGCTATCAAAGAAGGGAGCAGCTACTGACGTTATGTGATGACAGGGAAAATGTAGCGACTGAGATGTAGTGAAGACAGAAGCAGCAATCATCATATGGTAGCGAGGCAAGAAACAGTGGACCAGCGACTGAGATGTAGTGAAGACAGAAGCAGCAGACACCATATGGGATAAAGACAAGAAAAAGTGGACTAGCAGCTGAGATGTAATGGAGACAGAAAGAAGCAGCAGACATCATGTGGTACAGAGGCGAGAAAGAGTGGACCAGCAGCTGAGATGTAATATAGACAGAAAGAAGCAGCAGACATCATGTGGTACAGAGGCGAGAAAGATTGGACCAGCGGCTGAGATTTAGTGAAGAAAGGAGAAGCAACAGCAGACATCATATGGTACAGAGGCAAGAAATAGTGGACCAGCGACTGAGATGTAGTGAAGAAGGAAGCAGCAACAGCAGACATCATATGGTACAGAGGCAAGAAATAGTGGACCAGCGACTGAGATGTAGTGAAGACAGAAGCAGCAAACGTCATATGGTAGCGAGGCAAGAAGGAGTGGACCATGCTACTGAGATGTAGTGAAGGCAGGAGCAGCAGACATATGGTACAGAGGCGAGAAAGAGTGGACCAGCGACTGAGATGTAGTGAAGAAAGAAGCAGCAACAGCAGACATCATATGGTACAGAGGCAAGAAAGAGTGGACCAGCGACTGAGATGTAGTGAAGAAAGAAGCAGCAACAGCAGACATCATGTGGTACAGAGGCAAGAAAGAGTGGACCAGCGACTAAGATGTAGCAGAAGACAGAAGCAGCAGACGTCATATGGTAAAGAGGCACAGAAGAGTGGACCAGCGACTGAGATGTAGTGAAGGCAGGAGCAGCAGACATATGGTACAGAGGCAAGAAAGAGTGGACAAGCAGCCGAGATGTTATGGAGACAGAAAGAAGCAGCAGACATCATGTGGTACAAAGTCAAGAAAGATTGGACCAGCGACTGAGATTTAGTGAAGAAATGAGCAGCAACAGCAGACATCATATGGTACAGAGGCAAGAAAGATTGGACCAGCGACTGAGATGTTGTGAAGACAGAAGCAGCAGACGTCATATGGTACAAAAGCAGCGGACGTCATATGGTACAGAGGCACAGGAGAGTGGACCAGCGACTGAGATGTAGTGAAGAAAGAAGCAGCAACAGCAGACATCATATAGTACAGAGGCAAAAAATGGTAGACCAGCGACTGAGATGAAGTGAAGACAGAAGCAGCAGACATCATATGGTACAGAGGCACAGCAGAGTGGACCAGCGACTGAGATGTAGTGAAGAAAGAAGCAGCAACAGCAGACATCATATGGTACAGAGGCAAGAAATAGTGGACCAGCGACTGAGATGTAGTGTAGACAGAAGCAGCAGACATATGGTACAGAGGCGAGAAAGAGTGGACCAGCGACTGAGATGTTATGAAGAAAGAAGCAGCAACAGCAGACATCATGTGGTACAGAGGCAAGAAAGAGTGGACCAGCGACTAAGATGTAGTAGAAGAGAGAAGCAGCAGACGTCATATGGTACAGAGGCACAGAAGAGTGGACCAGCGACTGAGATCTAGTGAAGGCAGGAGCAGCAGACATATGGTACAGAGGCAAGAAAGAGTGGACCAGCGACTGAGATGTAGTGAAGAAAGAAGCAGCAACAGCAGACATCATGTGGTACAGAGGCAAGAAAGAGTGGACCAGCGACTGAGATGTAGTGAAGAAAGAAGCAGCAACAGCAGACATCATGTGGTACAGAGGCAAGAAAGAGTGGACCAGCGACTGAGATGTAGTAGAAGAGAGAAGCAGCAGACGTCATATGGTACAGAGGCACAGAAGAGTGGACCAGCGACTGAGATGTAGTGAAGAAAGAAACAGCAGACATCATATGGAAGCGAGGCAAGAAATAGTGGACCAGCGACTGAGATGTAGTTAAGACAGAAGCAACAGAAATCATATGGTTGCGAGGCAAGAAAGAGTGGACAATGCGACTGAGATGTAGTGAAGGCAGGAGCAGCAGACATATGGTACAGAGGCAAGAAAGAGTGGACCAGCAACTGAGATGTTGTGAAGAAAGAAGCAGCAACAGCAGACATCATATGGTACAGAGGCAAGAAATAGTGGACCAGCGACTGAGATGTAGTGAAGACAGAAGCAGCAAACGTCATATGGTAGCGAGGCAAGAAAGAGTGGACCATGCGACTGAGATGTAGTGAAGGCAGGAGCAGCAGACATGGTACAGAGGCGAGAAAGAGTGGACCAGCGACTGGGATGTAGTGAAGAAAGAAGCAGCAACAGCAGACATCATATGGTACAGAGGCAAGAAAGAGTGGACCAGCGACTGAGATATAGTGAAGAAAGAAGCAGCAACAGCAGACATCATGTGGTACAGAGGCAAGAAAGAGTAGACCAGCGACTAAGATGTAGTAGACGACAGAAGCAGCAGACGTCATATGGTACGGAAGCAGCAGACGTCATATGGTACAGAGGCACAGGAGAGTGGACCAGCGACTGAGATGTAGTGAAGAAAGAAGCAGCAACAGCAGACATCATGTGGTACAGAGGCAAGAAAGAGTGGACCAGCGACTGAGATGAAGTGAAGACAGAAGCAGCAGACATCATATGGTACAGAGGCACAGCAGAGTGGACCAGCGACTGAGATGTAGTGAAGAAAGAAGCAGCAACAGCAGACATCTTATGGTACAGAGGCTAGAAATAGTGGACCAGCGACTGAGATGTAGTGTAGACAGAAGCAGCAGACATATGGTACAGATGGCGAGAAAGAGTGGACCAGCGACTGAGATGTAGTGAAGAAAGAAGCAGCAACAGCAGACATCATGTGGTACAGAGGCAAGAAAGAGTGGACCAGCGACTAAGATGTAGTAGAAGAGAGAAGCAGCAGACGTCATATGGTACAGAGGCACAGAAGAGTGGACCAGCGACTGAGATGTAGTGAAGGCAGGAGCAGCAGACATATGGTACAGAGGCAAGAAAGAGTGGACCAGCGACTGAGATGTAGTGAAGAAAGAAGCAGCAACAGCAGACATCATGTGGAACAGAGGCAAGAAAGAGTGGACCAGCGACTGAGATGTAGTGTAGACAGAAGCAGCAGACATATGGTACAGAGGCACAGAAGAGTGGACCAGCGACTGAGATGGAGTGAAGAAATAAACAGCAGACATCATATGGAAGCGAGGCAAGAAATAGTGGACCAGCGACTGAGATGTAGTGAAGACAGAAGCAGCAGAAATCATATGGTTGCGAGGCAAGAAAGAGTGGACCATGCGACTGAGATGTAGTGAAGGCAGGAGCAGCAGACATATGGTACAGAGGCAAGAAAGAGTGGACCAGCACCTGAGATGTAGTGAAGAAAGAAGCAGCAGATGTCATATAGTACAGAGGCACAGAAGAGTGGACCAGCGACTGAGATGAAGTGAAGAAAGAAGCAGCAACAGCAGACATCCTGTGGTACAGAGGCAAGAAAGAGAGGACCAGCAACTGAGGTAGTGAAGACAGAAGCAGCAGATGTCATATAGTACAGAGGCACAGAAGAGTGGACCAGCGACTGAGATGAAGTGAAGAAAGAAGCAGCAACAGCAGACATCATATGGTACAGAGACAAGAAATAGTGGACCAGCGACTGAGATGTAGTGAAGAAAGAAGCTACAACAATGTACATCATATGGTACAGAGGCAAGAAACAGTAGACCAGAGACTGAGATGTAGTGAAGACAGAAGCAGCAGACACCATATGGTACAAAGACAAGAAAAAGTGGACAAGCAGCTGAGATGTAATGGAGACAGAAAGAAGCTGCAGACATCATGTGGTACAGAGGCGAGAAAGATTGGACCAGCGGCTGAGATTTAGTGAAGAAAGGAGCAGCAACAGCAGACATCATATGGTACAGAGGCAAGAAAGATTGTACCAGCGACTGAGATGTAGTGAAGACAGATCCAGCAGACATCATATGGTACAGAGGCACAGCAGAGTGGACCAGCGACTGAGATGTAGTGAAGACAGAAGCAGCAGACGTCGTATGGTACAGAGGCACAGAAGAGTGGACCAGCGACTGAGATGTAGTGAAGACAGAAGTAGCAGACATCGTATGGTAGCGAGGCAAGAAACAGTTGACCAGCGACTGAGATGTAGTGAAGAAAGAAGCAGCAGCAGCAAACATCATATGGTAGAGAAGCACGAAAGAGTGGACTGACTACTAAGATGGTGTAAGACAAGAATGCAGCAACAGAGATAGCATGATAGAGCTATCAAAGAAGGGAGCAGCTACTGACGTTATGTGATGACAGGGAAAATGTAGCGACTGAGATGTAGTGAAGACAGAAGCAGCAATCATCATATGGTAGCGAGGCAAGAAACAGTGGACCAGCGACTGAGATGTAGTGAAGACAGAAGCAGCAGACACCATATGGTATAAAGACAAGAAAAAGTGGACTAGCAGCTGAGATGTAATGGAGACAGAAAGAAGCAGCAGACATCATGTGGTACAGAGGCGAGAAAGAGTGGACCAGCAGCTGAGATGTAATATAGACAGAAAGAAGCAGCAGACATCATGTGGTACAGAGGCGAGAAAGATTGGACCAGCGGCTGAGATTTAGTGAAGAAAGGAGAAGCAACAGCAGACATCATATGGTACAGAGGCAAGAAATAGTGGACCAGCGACTGAGATGTAGTGAAGAAAGAAGCAGCAACAGCAGACATCATGTGGTACAGAGGCAAGAAAGAGTGGACCAGCGACTGAGATGTAGTGAAGACAGATCCAGCAGACGTCATATGGTACAGAAGCAGCAGACGTCATATGGTACAGAGGCACAGCAGAGTGGACCAGCGACTGAGATGTAGTGAAGACAGAAGCAGCAAACGTCATATGGTAGCGAGGCAAGAAAGAGTGGACCATGCTACTGAGATGTAGTGAAGGCAGGAGCAGCAGACATATTGTACAGAGGCGAGAAAGAGTGGACCAGCGACTGAGATGTAGTTAAGAAAGAAGCAGCAACAGCAGACATCATGTGGTACAGAGGCAAGAAAGAGTGGACCAGCGACTGAGATGTAGGGAAGAAAGAAGCAGCAACAGCAGACATCATGTGGTACAGAGGCAAGAAAGATTGGACCAGCGACTGAGATGTAGTGAAGACAGATCCAGCAGACGTCATATGGTACAGAAGCAGCAGACGTCATATGGTACAGAGGCACAGCAGAGTGGACCAGCGACTGAGATGTAGTGAAGAAAGAAGCTGCAACAGCAGACATCATGTGGTACAGAGGCAAGAAAAAGTTGACCAGCGACTAAGATGTAGTAGAAGAGAGAAGCAGCAGACGTCATATGGTACAGAGGCACAGAAGAGTGGACCAGCCACTGAGATGTAGTGAAGGCAGGAGCAGCAGACATATGGTACAGAGGCAAGAAAGAGTGGACCAGCGACTGAGATGTAGTGAAGAAAGAAGCTACAACAATATACATCATATGGTACAGAGGCAAGAAAGAGTGGACCAGCGACTGAGATGTAGTGAAGACAGAATCAGCAGACATCATATGGTAGCGAGGCAAGAAACAGTGGACCAGCGACTGAGAGGTAGTGAAGAAAGAAGCAGCAGCAGCAAACATCATATGGTAGAGAAGCACGAAAGAGTGGACTGACTACTAAGATGGCGTAAGACAAGAATGCAGCAACAGAGATAGCATGATAGAGCTATCAAAGAAGGGAGCAGCTACTGACTATATGTGATGTCAGGGAAAATGTAGCAAACACGTGATTTTAGGTTCCATTGCAGATAAACGAAAGCAGCAACTGAGATTGTATTTAGTGAGAGACTGAAGACGGCACTGATGTAATATGGTGCTGACAGGTAAGAATCTAGTATCTATATTGTTTTTATATTTTGTAGGAAAAATGTATCAGCCAGAAAGATTTCAACTTGTTGTGAATGATTTCATGTGGTATTAAGACAAGACTAAATAGATGAGATACACGTTTATATATGGAGAATTGGCTGAATACTGAAGAAGTTTCTTAGATTGTATGGAAGCATGCAGCAACAGACATGATGTGGAACAGACACAAAGGAAACCAGGAACTGAGATAGTGTGGAGACCAGCAGCAACATACATCGTGTTGTACAGAGACAGGACAGACTAGCAAATGAGATGATGCAGAAACAGACATTCTAGAAAAACCTGACAGCGTCTGAGATAGTTGGAAACAGAAGTAGCAGCAGACACGGTGTGGTACAGAGGCAAGGAAGAATGGCCAGCAGCTGAGATGTAGTGCAGACAGGAGCAGCAGCAGACACCATATGGTACAAAGACTAAAAAAAGTGGACCAGCAGCTGAGATGTAATGGAGACAGAAAGAAGCAGCAGACATCATGTGGTACAGAGGCGAGAAAGACTGGACCAGCAGCTGAGATGTAATATAGACAGAAAGAAGCAGCAGACATCATGTGGTAAAAAGACAAGAAAGAGTGGACCAGCGACTGAGATGTAGTGGAGACAGAAAGAAGCAGCAGACATCATGTGGTACAGAGGCGAGAAAGACTGGACCAGCAGCTGAGATGTAATATAGACAGAAAGAAGCAGCAGACATCATGTGGTAAAAAGACAAGAAAGAGTGGACCAGCGACTGAGATGTAGTGGAGACAGAAAGAAGCAGCAGACATCATGTGGTACAAAGACAAGAAAGATTGGACCAGCGACTGAGATGTAGTGAAGAAAGAAGCAGCAACAGCAGACATCATATGGTACAGAGGCAAGAAATAGTGGACCAGCGACTGAGATGTAGTAAAGACAGAAGCAGCAGACATCATATGGTACAGAGGCCAGAAAGATTGGACCAGCGACTGAGATGTAGTGAAGACAGAAGAAGCAGACATCATATGGTACAGAGGCAAGAAAAAGTTGACCAGCGACCGAGATGTAGTGAAGAAAGAAGCAGCAACAGCAGACATCATATGGTACAGAGGCAAGAAATAGTGGACCAGCCACTGAGATGTAGTGAAGACAGAAGCAGCAGACGTCATATGGTACAGAGGCACAGAAGAGTGGACCAGCGACTGAGATGTAGTGATGAAAAGAGGCAGCAACAGCAGACATATGGTACAGAGGCAAGAAATAGTGGACCAGCGACTGAGATGTAATGGATGCAGAAATGAGTAGCAGACATCATGTTGTACAGAGACAAGAAAAGGTTGACCAGCAGCTGAGATGTAATAGAGACAGCAAGAAAAAGCAGCAGGCATCAACTGAGATGTAGTGAAGATTGAAGCAGCAGCAGACACGTGGTACAGAGGCAAGAGAGAATGGACTAGCGACTGAGATGTAGTGCAGACAGGAGCAGCAGCAGACACCGTATGGTACAAAGACAAGAAAAAGTGGACAAGCAGCTAAGATGTAATGGAGACAGAAAGAAGCAGCAGACATCATGTGGTAAAAAGACAAGAAAGAGTGGACCAGCGACTGAGATTTAGTGAAGAAAGGAGCAGCAACAGCAGACGTCATATGGTACAGAGGCAAGAAAGATTGGACCAGCGACTGAGATGTAGTGAAGACAGAAGCAGCAGACGTCATATGGTACAGAAGCAGCAGACGTCATATGGTACAGAGGCACAGCAGAGTAGACCAGCGACTGAGATGTAATGAAGAAAGAAGCAGCAACAGCAGACATCATATGGTACAGATGCAAGAAATTGTGGACCAGCGACTGAGATGTAGTAGAGGCAGAAGCAGCAGACGTCATATGGTACAGGGGCACAGAAGAGTGGACCAGCGACTGAGATGTAGCGAAGAAAGAAGCTACAAGAGCAGACATATGGTACAGAGGCAAGAAATAGTGGACAAGCGACTGGGACGTAGTGAAGAACAGCAGCAGACGTCATATGGTACAGAGGCACAGAAGAGTGGACCAGCGAATGAGATGTAGTGAAGACAGGCAGCAGACATCATATGGTACAGAGGTCAGAAAGAGTGGACCAGCAACTGAGATGTAGTGAAGAAAGAAGCAGCAACATCATACATCATATGGTACAGAGGCAAGAAATAGTGGACCAGCGACTGAGATGTAGTGAAGAAAGAAGCAGCAGACATCATATGGTAGCGAGGCAAGAAAGAGTGGACCATGCGACTGAGATGTAGTGAAGAAAGAAGCAGCAGACATCATATGGTAGCGAGGCAAGAAAGAGTGGACAATGCGACTGAGATGTAGTGAAGACAGAAGCAGCAGACATCATATGGTACAGAGGTCAGAAAGAATGGACACCGACTGAGATGTAGTGAAGAAAGAAGCAGCAACATCATACATCATATGGTACAGAGGCAAGAAAAAGTGGACCAGCGACTGAGATGTAGTGAAGAAAGATGCAGCAACATCATACATCATATGGTACAGAGGCAAGAAAAAGTGGACCAGCGACTGAGATGTAGTGAAGAAAGAAGCAGCTACATCATATGGTACAGAGGCAAGAAATAGTGGTCCAGCGACTGAGATGTAGTGAAGAAAGAAGCAGCAGACATCATATGGTAGCGAGGCAAGAAAGAGTGGACCATGCGACTGTTATGTAGTGAAGACAGAAGCAGCAGACATCATATGGTACAGAGGCAAGAAATATTGGACCAGCTACTGAGATGTAGTGAAGAAAGAAGCAGCAGACATCATATGGTACAGAGGCAAGAAAGAGTGGACCATGCGACTGAGATGTAGTGAAGACAGAAGCAGCAGACGTCATATGGTACAGAGGCACAGAAGAGTGGACCAGCGACTGAGATGTATGAAGACAAGCAGCAGACATCATATGGTACACAGGTCAGAAAGAGGTGACCAGCGACTGAGATGTAGTGAAAAAGAAGCAGCAACATCATACATCATATGGTACAGAGGAAAGAAAAAGTGGACCAGCGACTGAGATGTAGTGAAGAAAGAAGCAGCAACATCATACATCATATGGTACAGAGGCAAGAAAAAGTGGACCAGCGACTGAGATGTAGTGAAGACAGAAGCAGCAACATCATACATCATATGGTACAGCGACAAGAAATATTGGAACAGCGACTGAGATGTAGTGAAGAAAGAAGCAGCAGACATCATATGGTAGCGAGGCAAGAAAGAGTCGACCATGCGACTGAGATGTAGTGAAGACAGAAGCAGCAGACATCATATGGTACAGAGGTCAGAAAGAGTGGACCAGCGACTGAGATGTAGTGAAGAAAGAAGCAGCAGACATCATATGGGACAGAGGCAAGAAAGAGTGGACCAGCGACTGAGATGTAGTGAAGAAAGAAGCAGCAGACATCATATGGTACAGAGACAAGAAATATTGGAACAGCGACTGAGATGTAGTGAAGACAGAAGCAGCAACGGCAGACATCATATGGTACAGAGACAAGAAATATTGGAACAGCGACTGAGATGTAGTGAAGACAGAAGCTACAGACATCATATGGTACAGAGGCAAGAAAGAGTGGACCAGCGACTGAGATGTAGTGAAGACAAGCAGCAACAGCAGACATCATATGGTACAGAGACAAGAAATATTGGAACAGCGACTGAGATGTAGTGAAGACAGAAGCAGCAACATCATACATCATATGGTACAGAGACAAGAAATATTGGAACAGCGACTGAGATGTAGTGAAGAAAGAAGCAGCAGACATCATATGGTAGCGAGGCAAGAAAGAGTCGACCATGCGACTGAGATGTAGTGAAGACAGAAGCAGCAGACATCATATGGTACAGAGGTCAGAAAGAGTGGACCAGCGACTGAGATGTAGTGAAGAAAGAAGCAGCAGACATCATATGGTACAGAGGCAAGAAAGAGGTGACCAGCGACTGAGATGTAGTGAAGAAAGAAGCAGCAGACATCATATGGTACAGAGACAAGAAATATTGGAACAGCGACTGAGATGTAGTGAAGACAGAAGCAGCAACGGTAGACATCATATGGTACAGAGACAAGAAATATTGGAACAGCGACTGAGATGTAGTGAAGACAGAAGCTACAGACATCATATGGTACAGCGGCAAGAAAGAGTGGACCAGCGACTGAGATGTAGTGAAGACAAGCAGCAACAGCAGACATCATATGGTACAGAGACAAGAAATATTGGAGCAGCGACTGAGATGTAGTGAAGACAGATGCAGCAACAGCAGACATCATATGGTACAGAGACAAGAAATATTGGAACAGCGACTGAGATGTAGTGAAGAAAGAAGCAGCAGACATCATATGGTACAGAGGCAAGAAAGAGTTGACCAGCGACTGAGATGTAGTGAAGACAGAAGCAGCAACAGCAGACATCATATGGTACAGAGGCAAGAAAGAGTGGACCAGCGACTGAGATGTAGTGAAGAAAGAAGCAGCAGACATCATATGGTACAGAGACAAGAAATATTGGAACAGCGACTGAGATGTAGTGAAGACAGAAGCTACAGACATCATATGGTACAGAGGCAAGAAAGAGTGGACCAGCGACTGAGATGTAGTGAAGACAGAAGCAGCAACAGCAGACATCATATGGTACAGAGACAAGAAATATTGGAACAGCGACTGAGATGTAGTGAAGACAGAAGCAGCAACAGCAGACATCATATGGTACATAGACAAGAAATATTGGAACAGCGACTGAGATGTAGTGAAGAAAGAAGCAGCAGACATCATATGGTACAGATGGAAGATAGAGTGGACCAGCGATTGAGATGTAGTGAAGAAAGAAGCAGCAACAGCAGACATCATATGGTACAGAGACAAGAAATATTGGAACAGCGACTGAGATGTAGTGAAGACAGAAGCAGCAACAGCAGACATCATATGGTAGCGAGGCAAGAAAGAGTGAACCATGCGACTGAGAGTTAGTGAAGACAGAAGCAGCAGACATCATATGGTACAGAGGCAAGAAAGAGTGGACCAGCGACTGAGATGTAGTGAAGACAGAAGCAGCAACAGCAGACATCATATGGTACAGAGGCAAGAAAGAGTGGACCAGCGACTGAGATGTAGTGAAGAAAGAAGCAGCAGACATTATATGGTAGCGAGGCAAGAAAGAGTGGACCATGCGACTGAGATGTAGTGAAGACAGAAGCAGCAGACATCATATGGTACAGAGGTCAGAAAGAGTGGACCAGCGACTGAGATGTAGTGAAGAATGAAGCAGCCACATCATATATCATATGGTACAGAGACAAGAAATATTGGAACAGCGTCTGAGATGTAGTGAAGAAAGAAGCAGCAGACATCATATGGTACAGAGACAAGAAATATTGGAACACCGACTGAGATGTAGTGAAGACAGATGCAGCAACAGCAGACATCATGTGGTACAGAGGCAAGAAAGAGTGGACCAGCGACTGAGATGTAGTGAAGACAGATGCAGCAACAGCAGACATCATGTGGTACAGAGGCAAGAAAAAGTGGACAAGCGACTGAGATGTAGTGAAGACAGATGCAGCAACAGCAGACATCATGTGGTACAGAGGCAAGAAAAAGTGGACAAGCGACTGAGATGTAGAGAAGACAGAAGCAGCAGACATCATATGGTACAGAGGCCAGAAAGACTGGACAAGCGACTGAGATGTAGTGTAGACAGAAGCAGCAGACATCATATGGTACAGAGGCAAGAAAGAGTAGACAAGCGACTGAGATGTAGTGAAGAAAGAAGTAGCAACAGCAGACATCATGTGGTACAGAGGCTAGAAAGAGGGGATCAGCGACTGAGATGTAGTGAAGACAGAAGCAGCAGACATCATATGGTACAGAGGCAAGAAAGAGTAGACAAGCGACTGAGATGTAGTGAAGAAAGAAGTAGCAACAGCAGACATCATGTGGTACAGAGGCTAGAAAGAGGGGATCAGCGACTGAGATGTAGTGAAGACAGAAGCAGCAGACATCATATGGTAGCGAGGTAAAAAAACAGTGGACCAGCGACTGAGATGTAATGAAGAAAGAAGCAGCAGCAGCAGACATCATATGGTACAGAGGCAAGAAACCGTGGACCAGCGACTGAGATGTAGTGAAGAAAGAAGCTACAACATTATACATCATATGGTACAGAGGCAAGAAAGAGTGGACCAGCGACTGAGATGTAGTGAAGACAGAAGCAGCAGACATCATATGGTAGCGAGGTAAAAAAACAGTGGACCAGCGACTGAGATGTAATGAAGAAAGAAGCAGCAGCAGCAGACATCATATGGTAGAGAAGCACGAAAGAGTGGACTGACTACTAAGATGGTGTAACACAAGAAGGCAGCAACAGAGATAGCATGATAGAGCTATCAAAGAAGGGAGCAGCTACTGACGTTATGTGATGACAGGGAAAATGTAGCAAACACGTGATTTTAGGTTCCATTGCAGATAAACGAAAGCAGCAACTTAGATTGTATTTGGTGAGAGACTGAAGACGGCATTGATGTAATATGGTGCTGACAGGTAAGAATCTAGTATCTATATTGTTTTTATATTTTGTAGGAAAAATGTATCAGCCAGAAAGATTTCAACTTGTTGTGAATGATTTCATGTGGTATGAAGACAAGACTAAATAGATGAGATACACGTTTATATATGGAGAATTGGCTGAATACTGAAGAAGTTTCTTAGATTGTATGGAAGCATGCAGCAACAGACATGATGTGGAACAGACACAAAGGAAACCAGGAACTGAGATAGTGTGGAGACCAGCAGCAACATACATCGTGTTGTACAGAGACAGGACAGACTAGCAAATGATGTGGTGCAGAACCAGACATTCTAGAAAAACCTGACAGCGTCTGAGATAGTTGGAAACAGTAGCAGCAGACACGGTGTGGTACAGAGGCAAGGAAGAATGGCCAGCAGCTGAGATGTAGTGCAGACAAGAGCAGCAGCAGACACCATATGGTACAAAGACTAAAAAAAGTGGACCAGCAGCTGAGATGTAATGGAGACAGAAAGAAGCAGCAGACATCATGTGGTACAGAGGCGAGAAAGACTGGACCAGCAGCTGAGATGTAATATAGACAGAAAGAAGCAGCAGACATCATGTGGTAAAAAGACAAGAAAGAGTGGACCAGCGACTGAGATGTAGTGGAGACAGAAAGAAGCAGCAGACATCATGTGGTACAAAGACAAGAAAGATTGGACCAGCGACTGAGATGTAGTGAAGAAAAAAGCAGCAACAGCAGACATCATATGGTACAGAGGCAAGAAATAGTAGACCAGCGACTGAGATGTAGTAAAGACAGAAGCAGCAGACATCATATGGTACAGAGGCCAGAAAGATTGGACCAGCGACTGAGATGTAGTGAAGACAGAAGAAGCAGACATCATATGGTACAGAGGCAAGAAAAAGTTTACCAGCGACCGAGATGTAGTGAAGAAAGAAGCAGCAACAGCAGACATCATATGGTACAGAGGCAAGAAATAGTGGACCAGCCACTGAGATGTAGTGAAGACAGAACCAGCAGACGTCATATGGTACAGAGGCACAGAAGAGTGGACCAGCGACTGAGATGTAGTGATGAAAAGAGGCAGCAACAGCAGACATATGGTACAGAGGCAAGAAATAGTGGACCAGCGACTGAGATGTAATGGATGCAGAAATGAGTAGCAGACATCATGTTGTACAGAGACAAGAAAAGGTTGACCAGCAGCTGAGATGTAATAGAGACAGCAAGAAAAAGCAGCAGGCATCAACTGAGATGTAGTGAAGATTGAAGCAGCAGCAGACACGTGGTACAGAGGCAAGAGAGAATGGACTAGCGACTGAGATGTAGTGGAGAGAAACAAGCAGCAGACATCATGTTGTACGCAGGAAAGAAAGAGTGGACCATCGACTGAGATGTATTAGAGACAGAAAGAAGAATCAGACATCATGTGGTACAAAGGCACGAGAGAGTGGACCAGCAGCTGAGATGTAGTGCAGACAGGAGTAGCAACAGACATCATGTGGTACAGAGGCATGAGAGAGTGGACCAGCAGCTGAGATGTAGTGCAGACAGGAGTAGCAACAGACATCATGTGGTACAGAGGCATGAGAGAGTGGACCAGCAGCTGAGATGTAGTGCAGACAGAAGCAGCAGCGGACATCATGTGATACAGAGGCAAGAAAGAGTAGACCAGCGACTGAGAAAGTGGAGCAGCGACTTAGAGGTATTGACGACAGAAAGAAGCAGACATCATGGTACAGAGGCAAGAAAGAATGGACCAGCGACTGACATCTAGTGAACACAGAAGCAGCAGACATCATATGGTACAGAGGCAAGAAAGAGTAGACCAGCGACTGAGATGTTGTGGAGACAGAAAGAATTAGCAGACAAGACATCATGTGGTACAGAGACAAGAGAGAGTGGACCAGCAGCTGAGAATTAGTGATGGATAAAGCAGCAGCAGACATCATGTGGTACAGGGGCAAGAAAGAGTGGACGAGCTACTGAGATGTGAAAAAAGAAGCAGCAACAGACATCATGTGGTACAGAGACAAGAGAGAGTGGACCAGCAGCTGAGAATTAGTGATGGATAAAGCAGCAGCAGACATCATGTGGTACAGGGGCAAGAAAGAGTGGACGAGCTACTGAGATGTGAAAAAAGAAGCAGCAACAAACATCATGTGGTACAGAGGCACGAAAGAGTTGACCAGCAGCTGAGATTTAATGGAGACAGAAAGAAGCAGCAGACATCATGTGGTACGGAGGCAAGAAAGAGTTGACCAGCAGCTGAGATGTAATGGAGGCAGAAAGAAGCAGCAGACATCATGTGGTACAGAGGCAAGAAAGAGTGGACCAGCAGTTTAGATGTAATGTAGACAGAAAGAAGAAGCAGCAGACATCATGTGGTATAGAGGCAAGAAAGAGTGGACCAGCAGCTGAGATGTAATGGAGACAAAGAAGCAGCAGACATCATGTGATACAGAGGCAAGAAAGAGGTGACCAGCGACTGAGATGTAGTACAGACAGAAAGAAACAGCAGCAGACATCATGTGGTATAGAGGCAAGAAAGAGTGGACCAGTGACTGAGATGTATTGGAAACAAAAAGGAGCAGCAGACATCATATGGTACAGAGGCAAGAAAGAGGTGACCAGCGACTGAGATGTTGTAGAGACAGAAAGAGAGGCAGACATCATGTTGTACAGAGACAAGAAAAAGTTGATCAGCAGCTGAGATTTAATGGAGACAGAAATGAGCAACAGACATCATGTGGTACAGAGGCAAGAAAGAGTGGACCAGCGACTGAGATGTAGTGAAGACAGAAGCAGCAGACATCATATGGTAGCGAGGTAAAAAAACAGTGGACCAGCGACTGAGATGTAATGAAGAAAGAAGCAGCAGCAGCAGACATCATATGGTACAGAGGCAAGAAACCGTGGACCAGCGACTGAGATGTAGTGAAGAAAGAAGCTACAACATTATACATCATATGGTACAGAGGCAAGAAAGAGTGGACCAGCGACTGAGATGTAGTGAAGACAGAAGCAGCAGACATCATATGGTAGCGAGGTAAAAAAACAGTGGACCAGCGACTGAGATGTAATGAAGAAAGAAGCAGCAGCAGCAGACATCATATGGTAGAGAAGCACGAAAGAGTGGACTGACTACTAAGATGGTGTAAGACAAGAAGGCAGCAACAGAGATAGCATGATAGAGCTATCAAAGAAAGGAGCAGCTGCTGACGTTATGTGATGACAGGGAAAATGTAGCAAACACGTGATTTTAGGTTCCATTGCAGATAAAAGAAAGCAGCAACTGAGATTGTATTTGGTGAGAGACTGAAGACGGCACTGATGTAATATGGTGCTGACAGGTAAGAATCTAGTATCTATATTGTTTTTCTATTTTGTAGGAAAAATGTATCAGCCAGAAAGATTTCAACTTGTTGTGAATGATTTATGTGGTATGAAGACAAGACTAAATAGATGAGATACAAGTTTATATATGGAGAATTGGCTGAATACTGAAGAAGTTTCTTAGATTGTATGGAAGCAGTCAGCAACAGACATGATGTGGAACAGACACAAATGAAACCAGGAACTGAGATAGTGTGGAGACCAGCAGCAACATACATCGTGTTGTACAGAGACAGGACAGACTAGCAAATGAGGTAGTGCAGAAACAGACATTCTAGAAAAACCTGACAGCGTCTGAGATAGTTGGAAACAGAAGTAGCAGCAGACACGGTGTGGTACAGAGGCAAAGAAGAATGGCTAGCAGCTGAGATGTAGTGCACACAGGAGCAGCAGCAGACACCATATGGTACAAAGACAAGAAAAAGTGGACAAGCAGCTGAGATGTAATGGAAACAGAAAGAAGCAGCAGACATCATGTGGTACAGAGGCGAGAAAGAGTGGACCAGCGGCTGAGATGTAGTGGAGACAGAAAGAAGCAGTAGACATCATGTGGTACAAAGACAAGAAAGATTGGACCAGCGACTGAGATTTAGTGAAGAAATGAGCAGCAACAGCAGACATCATATGGTACAGAGGCAAGAAAGATTGGACCAGTGACTGAGATGTAGTGAAGACAGAAGCAGCAGACGTCATATGGTACAGAAGCAGCAGAAGTCATATGGTACAGAGGCACAGCAGAGGACCAGCGACTGAGATGTAGTGAAGACAGAAGCAGCAACAGCATACATCATATGGTACAGAGGCAAGAAATAGTGGACCAGCGAGTGAGATGTAGTGAAGACAGGAGCAGTAGACATCATATGGTACAGAGGCAAGAAATAGTGGACCAGCAACTGAGATGTAGTGAAGACAGGGGCAGCAGACGTCATATAGGACAGCACAGAAGAGTGGACCAGCGACTGAGATGTAGTGAAGACAGAAGCAGCAGCCATCATATGGTACAGAAGCACAGAAGAGTGGACCGGTGACTGAGATGTAGTGAAGACAGAAGCAGCAGACGTTCTATGATACAGTGGCACAGAAGAGTGGACCAGCGACTGAGATGTAGTGAAGACAGAAGCAGCAGAAATCATATGGTACAGAGGCAAGAAAGAGTGGACCATGCGACTGAGATGTAGTGAAGGCAGGAGAAGCAGACATATGGTACAAAGCCAAGAAAGAGTGGACCATGCGACTGAGATGTAGTGAAGGCAGGAGAAGCAGACATCATATGGTACAGAGGCAAGAAAGAGTGGACCAGCGACTGAGATGTAGTGAAGAAAGAAGCAGCAACAGCAGACATCATGTGGTACAGAGGCAAGAAAGAGTGGACCAGCGACTGAGATGTAGTGAAGACAGAAGCAGCAGACGTCATATGGTACAGAGGCACATAAGAGTGGACCAGCGACTGAGATGTAGTGAAGACAGAAGCAGAAGACATCATATGGTACAGAGGTCAGAAAGACTGGACCAGCGACTTTGATGTAGTGAAGACAGAAGCAGCAGACATCATATGGTACAGAGCAAGAAAAAGTTTACCAGCGACTGAGATGTAATGAAGAAAGAAGCCGCAACATCATACATCATATGGTACAGAGGCAAGAAATAGTGGACCAGCGACTGAGATGTAGTGAAGACAGAAGCAGCAGACATCATATGGTGGTTAGGCAAGAAAGAGTGGACCAGCGACTGAGATGTAGTGAAGACAGGAGCAGCAGACATATGGTACAAAGGCAAGAAAGAGTGGACCAGCGACTGAGATGTAGTGAAGACAGGAGCAGCAGACATATGGTACAGAGGCAAGAAAGAGTGGACCAGCGACTGAGATGTAGTGAAGACCGGAGCAGCAGACATATGGAACAAAGGCAAGAAAGAGTGGACCAGCGACTGAGATGTAGTGAAGGTGGAAGCAGCAGCAGCAGACATCATATGGTAGAGAAGCACGAAAGAGTGGACTGACTACTAAGATGGTGTAAGACAAGAATGCAGCAACAGAGATAGCATGATAGAGCTATCAAAGAGGGGAGCAGCTGCTGACGTTATGTGATGACAGGGAAAATGTAGCAAACACGTGATTTTAGGTTCCATTGCAGATAAAAGAAAGCAGCAACTGAGATTGTATTTGGTGAGAGACTGAAGACGGCACTGATGTAATATGGTGCTGACAGGTAAGAATCTAGTATCTATATTGTTTTTCTATTTTGTAGGAAAAATGTATCAGCCAGAAAGATTTCAACTTGTTGTGAATGATTTATGTGGTATGAAGACAAGACTAAATAGATGAGATACAAGTTTATATATGGAGAATTGGCTGAATACTGAAGAAGTTTCTTAGATTGTATGGAAGCAGTCAGCAACAGACATGATGTGGAACAGACACAAATGAAACCAGGAACTGAGATAGTGTGGAGACCAGCAGCAACATACATCGTGTTGTACAGAGACAGGACAGACTAGCAAATGAGGTGGTGCAGAAACAGACATTCTAGAAAAACCTGACAGCGTCTGAGATAGTTGGAAACAGAAGTAGCAGCAGACACGGTGTGGTACAGAGGCAAGGAAGAATGGCCAGCAGCTGAGATGTAGTGCAGACAAGAGCAGCAGCAGACACCATATGGTAAAAAGACAAGAAAAAGTGGACAAGCAGCTGAGATGTAATGGAGACAGAAAGAAGCAGCAGACATCATGTGGTACAGAGGCGAGAAAGAGTGGACCAGCGGCTGAGATGTAGTGGAGACAGAAAGAAGCAGCAGACATCATGTGGTACAAAGACAAGAATTTTATATTTTGTAGGAAAAATGAATCAGCCAGAAAGATTTCAACTTGTGAATAATGTAATGTGGTATAAAGACAAGAAATAATAGATGAGCTACAAGTTGGTATATGGAGAATTGGCTGAATACTGCAGCAGTTACTTAGATGGTGTGAAGGCATGCAGCAACAGACATTGTGTGGTACCGAGTCCAGAAAAACCGAGCCAGCAACTGAGGTGGTATAGAGACTACGTAACAGACATCATGTGATACAGAGAGAGGACAGACCAGCGACTGAGATAGTGTGAAGACATGCAGCGACATATATTTTGTGGTACTGAGTCCAGAAAAAACAGACAGGCAACTGAGGTGGTGTAGAGACTATGTAACAGACATAATGTGGTACAGAGAGAGGACAGACCAGCGACTGAGATTGTGTGGAGACCATCAGCAACATATTTTGTGGTGCAGAGACAGGACAGACCAGACCAGCGACTGAGATAGTGTGAAGACATGTTAGAGAGAGTGGACCAGCAGCTGAGATGAAGTGGAGACTGAAGCAGCAGCAAACATCATGTGGTACAGGGTTCAGAAAGACGACAGTAGCAACTGAAATGGTGTAGACAATACGCAACAGACATCGTGCTGTACAGAGAGAGGAAGACAGGAAAGACCGGACCAGCGACCGAGATGTTGTGAAGGCATGCAGCAACAGACATTTTGTGGTACAGAGTCCAGAAAGCTGAGACCAGCAACTGTGATTGTGTAGAGACAATACGCAACAGACATCATGTGGTACAGGACAGACCAGACCAGCTACTAAAATTGTGTGAAGACATGCAGCAACAGATATTTTGTGGTACAGAGTCCAGAAAAAACAGACAGGCAACTGAGGTGGTGTAAAGACTATGTAACAGACATAATGTGGTACAGAGAGAGGACAGACCAGTGACTGAGATAAGTGTGAAGACATGCAGCAACAGACATTTTGTGGTACAGAGTCCAGAAAGACTGGACCAGCAACTGAGATAGTGTGAAGACCAGCAGCAGCAGACATCGTGTGATATAAAGCAGGACAGACCAGCGACTGAAATGATATGAAAACATGCAGCAACAGACATTTTGTAGTACAGAGACCAGCAACTGAGATTGTTTTGAGACAAGACGCAACAGACATCGCCCTCTAAGGTTAGAAGACGGACACTAAGAGACAACTCTACTCTCAAGCAAATACTTGCCCACACACAAGCTGCAGACATGGAACGAAAGGTAGTCCATGCACTTTTGTCCTACAACAACCAGGAAAGCCACAAGCGGTACACATGCAGAAACAAAGTCAGTAAAAGTGCAAACAGCGAACACCACCACGGATACACACAAAATAATAGCCGCCATTTTATTCAGAGACCCCGGCCACGTGGAAGACAAAATAAAGATGGCGATCAGGACTGCCGGTACTGCAGATATTCGGCAACACGTGACGTGTCCTGCCAAGGGCAGTAGTGTAGGAGAAAAGTCTGCAATTCCAAACCTGTAAGACAAGTTTCTTACTCGTATCCTAATGAGACTTCTACGTCAATTGATGAATCTATGTTCACAGGGAAAATTCTTACATCAGCAAGGACACCCACGCACACCAATTTTATTAATGACTACCCAGTTACTTTTGTTTTAGAGACTGGTGTCGTTGTCAACATACTTTCTCGACACACGTATGATAGTTTGCAGCACAGACCAACAATGCATAACACATTTTCATATCGATCCAAATAAGCCGTCCCTGGTTGTGGATTTATTATCGCCATGGTTAAATTTAGAGAAAAATGCTGCAGGGCAAAATTATTCCTCGTCGACAATGAAGACCATTTGTTTGAATATAAACTACAAAATCTACCCAGTGCCCACTCTGCTGAGGCACTTGGTATGATAACTTTTAATTTCACGTTTTGCGTGACAGCGTCTATCCCTGACGACATCCACATCACAAACTGAAGAGAGACAATGCAGCTGAGATATATATAAGGAATGTGGCTCAACATGCCATACCAAAATCTATCACCTTTGAAGAGGTGAAGCTAGCCACATGAGGAGACCCCCTGTTACATGAAGTGATGGCTGCACTTTTACACGGCCATTGGAATAACCCACAGGTATCCAGTTTCACATTTTTTAAAACTGAGTTATCCACACATGATGGTCTCATCCTTTGAGGCCATTGCCTTATGATCCCTTCCACTCTACAGATAGCCCACCGCGCACACCAGGGTATTATCAAGACGAAGCAGCTAGTGAAGGGAAAGTTCCGATTCCCTGGAATCGATAAACTAGCGGAAGAGACAATACACAACTGCATTCCCAGCCAGGCTTCCAACCAGACGTCATCACACCGTGAAACTATACGCACCACACCACTTCTCATTGCTCCATAGGCTGAAATCTCCCTACGTATTAGTCGCTATCGACGATTACAGCAGGTTCCCAGAGGTAGAAGTACTCCTCTTAATATGAGCAAGAGTGGTTATTCCTCACCTCAGTGCAATCTTTGCCAGACAAGCCTACCTTGCTATTGTCAAGTCTGACAATGGTCTCCCCCCCCCCCCTCTCAAGGGCAGGAATTAAAAAATTTTGCATCACAGAAAAATCACACTTGAACGATTTATGAGAAATTTAAACAAATATATACACACCACCACCACCACCATGGATGGTTTAAACTGGAAAACCCAGCAGTCCCATTTCCTAAGGCAGTAGAGGACCACACCCCACAGTACAACTCTGAGCACTCTTTGTTGTCTTAACAGAATTCAGAATCGACTTCGGTGATTTCCTCTGTTCCTTACAGTCTCAGAAGAGACATTGCTAGTCTCTCTACTTTATTTTGATTTCCATGGAAGGTGCTCTACTGAACTCTAATCTCTGGTTACTCCTTGTAAGACATTCACAGCAAGAACTTGTCTTGCTACCACAGTAAAAAAAAACAACTTTCTTTTTTTCCTCACTATGCCTAGTGTCAGGCGAAATTTTTATGAACAGAGTTTCTTCACAAGAGCTTCTTGCCTGTGGAACACATTGCCGTTGGACTGCTTCCCCACATATTACAACTTGATCGTTTTCTAAGCCAATGTCAACAGATTCCTAATCTAGAACCGTCCCCACAAATATTTAGACTGCGTCCTGATAATCATTCCATCTCATTGATCCTTATCCTTGACTGGCATCTGGCCTTGATAAGTGGTGAGCATTTTTTTTTTGTAAAAAAATAAAAACATAAAAATAAAAACATCAATTTAATTTTGTTATAACGAGTTTGAGTGATTCTTTCCTCTTAGGTGTAGAGGGTATAATCAAACTTGTTGTACCGGCTGTCACAGTCAAGATTTGCCTCCCTTTGCAAATCCGAAGTTAAGAAAACTACCCGTTCATGCCATTGAGAGATTCCGGAAATAAAAGAACGAATGAGTTTCACTCTGGCGCCGATTGAAAACACACATGTGTCTGTTTGTCTTTCTTCTTTGTCAGGAACCGAGTCTACAACATTACACATACCTCATTAGAATTTAAAAAAGACCAACGTTTCCACCTCGTCACAGGGTGCTTTCCATCTTGCTAAACTCCTTATAATTCAACAGACTTATTGGTCATCTCCGTCTCTTGGAAGAGCTTACAGCTGTCTTTGTATTTACTTGTTGATCAGCCCAGTTCATGATTTTTCTTAACTATCTTAGTGCGGCTGTTGCAAAATTACGACAAGTCTACTGCCTCTAATAACTGACGATACTACATGCAAAACTGGTTTTATTTGCAATACAAGACACAACAGTATGAATATACACAATAAATTCAGCAATTGACTAATATGTGCATGAGAAAATGACAATTTCCCATGAGCGGATGGTCAACATCATTTTAAATTCAAGATGGCCACCATCACAATATGCAAATTAGTCAAATTTTATCATTTATTTTTATAGTCCTATTTATATGCTACAAATGACATACACATTGTTTGGACATACAATGAAAGGTTAAGCTTAGTCATTTTGTAAATAGGTGTAAATAAATCATTTTTCTACAAAAAAAAAATTCAGTCCTCAAATGAAAACTGACCAACTAATTAGTTGGATTGGGTATTACCGTGGTTGGATTGAGCCGTCTTTGTCTCCAGCAAGTACAGCATCTTTGACCATCGCAGCCCACTTTCGCCGATTCTGAGCTAGGTCACATGATATGGCTCGCCAATGTTGATTACGTAGTGGAAGACCAACCACTTGTGCTGCCAGGTCGCATTTGATTGTAACTGTCCACATCTTCAACTGCCCACGAGCATATTTGCATCAACCAGATAGAGAAGGTGTGGTATAAGGACGTTGTCAACGAGCTCTCCCTCTGGCATGAAGCTGCATGCTCAAACAAATTAGTCCAGACTGTTTTTCTATGAATCTCTACCTATTTTCCAAAAGAAACAAACGAAAATATATAAAAAATGAAACCTCACACAATTATTTGTATATAATAAACATTTTATATATAACGAACATTTTATATATAATGAACATTTTATATATAACAAACATTTAATATATAACAAACATTTTATATATAACAAACAAATGCTCAAACAAATTAGTCCAGGCTGTTTTTCTATGAATCTCTACCTATTCTTCAAAAAAAAAAAAAACGAAAATACATAAAAAATTGAAATCTCACAAAATGTATATAATGAACATTTTATATATAATAAACATTTAATATATAACAAACATTTTATATATAATCAACATTTTATATACAGGGTGTTTCAAAAGTCTTGGGAACATAACGATTTTTAATAACTCAAAAACTATTAGGAGTTGAAAAATGAAATTGGTACCGTTGGAAAGGTTAAAGTTTCAAGTTTTGTGGGGAATCTTCAAAGTTGCTCAATATGAGCACCATTCGTCACACGGCAGACATCTAGTCGATAGTCCATTTCCTGCCAAACGCGTTCCAGCATCTTGACGTCAATGGTTCCCACAACTGCCGTTACTCGAGCCTTTAGTTCGTCAATATCTCTTGGAAGGGGCGGCACATAGACTTGTTGCTTGACAAAGCCCCAAAGGAAAAAGTCACACGGGGTAAGATCTGGAGACCTAGGAGGCCAGGGCATGAGAACGTCATCACCTCGCCCAGATCTCCCAATCCATCTACCAGGCAGCCTTGTGTTAAGAAACTGCCTTACTCTAAGACTCCAGTGTGGTGGTACACCATCTTGTTGAAAAATGAAGTCATCAGATTCTGCTTGTTCCAACTGAGCCATTAACCAGTCTTCCAGCATGTTGAGATAGGATTCACTAGTGATAGTTGCCTCTTCAAAGAAGAACGGTCCATAGACACCTGTCTTGGAAATTGCACAAAACACGTTCACTTTTGGTGAATCTCGCTCGTGCTCAAGAAGTTCATGAGGATTCTCAGTACCCCATATGCGAGTGTTATGCTTGTTAACTTTGCCATTCAGATGGAAGGTCGCCTCATCGCTAAAAACAAGCCGGTCATCAAAGCCGTTATCTTCCAACTTCTCTTGCATTGCAATGCAAAAGTCACGGCGAAGTGGCTTATCAGTGTCCTTCAACTTTTGGACCAACTTGAGCTTGTAAGGTACCATTTGCAGTCGTTTCCTTAAGACACGCCAGACAGTTGCTGGAGCAAGCTGAAGTTCCCTGCTGGCTCTTCTCACTGATTTACGGGGGCTCCGCTGAAAGGCTGTCCGAACTTGCTCAACTGCATCTTCTGAAGTTGAAGGGCGACCTGTTCGCTTACTTGGGCACAAACACCCATCTTTCACAAATTTAGCATGCCATCTGACAATGGATTTCCTTTCAGGGGCTTCTTTTTTAAATTTCCTGCGAAATGCACGCTGAACACATGTCCACGATTCAGTCTTTGCAAATTGGAGGACGCAAAATGCCTTGTCTTGTTTAGAGAACGCCATTACTGCACCTGGAAAGATAACACAAAAATCATTAGTATGACCAAAAACTTGATTAAGCAAGCTTTAAAATGGCACCAGTTTCATTTTTCTACCTGGAATAGTTCATGAGATATACGCATTTGTAATGTTCCCAAGACTTTTGAAACACCCTGTATAATCAACATTTTAATATATAATCAACATTTTAAATAAACATTGTAATGTATTCATTCCTACATACATTTCTGTCAAATGAAAAGAATTTGGTATAAAATGTCCTAATAAAGGTTGACATACTCTTAAATGTATGGTCGACAGCGGTAACGCTCTGTCGTTTAGTAATGGTAGAAATTCCCTCAAACTTACTCCATCCACTTCTAACTGTTTCTATCACACAGCATCAGCTCCACCCCATGCTTCAATGGTACCACAAAGGTAACAGAACTTTTGAACAACCTTGATAGCCTCACCATCCAAATATACTTTCTTCACATCTGAGTTCTCATCCGTCTCCGTTGTCTTATACTTCTTGCACACAAAGTGGTTATCATCTCTCAACCTTCTTGTAATTCCACTGTACTTCTTGTGTACCCAATGCTTACAAGTACCGTGGACAATGCTCAACCGCCTCAGGACAGGTGTCGGCCGTTTCGCCGCAACCATGAAAGGATGGGGACTCAGGGACTCGGCTGTCTGCGACTGTGGTCACTCTGAACAGACAGTAGACCACATCATCGAGTCATGCCTTAAATATCGACCACCCAACGGCAAAGCCGCGCTAGACAACAAAACATTAGCATGGCTTTTCTCAACCAAGCTGGTGATCTAACAGTGAGATGCTGTGAAGCAAACGAAAGAAGAAGACAAGTACCGTTAAAAATTTGCTCCAAACTCCCTTTCCACAAACTGAGCAGGAGAACTTTTTTCTTTCTGGGACTTTCCAACACCATAACCACTGACCATCATTGGTCTTGGTAACATCCACTCAGGCACGTTTGTTTCCGTAGCATTCCTCCGATAACTTAACAAGTAGACCTTCCATTGTTTCACAGGCAAGCATTATATCATCAGCTTACATCATCTCTTCAGTGTTTCTTCAGCAAGTTCCTAAACAGTTGTGCATGGATTTTCTTCAATTTATCAACAATACTCACAACTATCTTCAAGTTTTTCATCTCCATGACATTTTTTTTTAAAGAAAAGTTGCAGTCAACCTTTGTTGATCATTATCTGGTCTAAGTTCAAGCAGCACTCATTTTCTTACATACGATGATCAGAAAATACTAGACGGCTCGAAGATTCTGGAAAACTTACTTGTGGCTGATTTACGGTATCTCCAAGCAAAGCAAGATGATTTCTTGGGGGACCATTTGTCCTGCTGCATCTTTGTTAATTATAATTGCTTAACATGATTATCGTACAGACATTTGGTTCTTTATTCAATCAAATTATATTACCAAGACAGTAAGGAAACTTATGGTCTATATCATGACATCTTTAATATATGTCTTCCCTATTCACTAATCCGTCTTCCCTATTCAGTTCCAATCATTATCAACTAGACAGACATTCACAACTTCTTCATCTCCATGGAAACATTTTTTTCTAAACAAATGTTGAAGACAACCTTTGTTGATGGTTACTTGGTTGAATATTCCATGAATGTTTTTTAATTCAATCTTGTGAAACACCTTTTTTTTTAAGAAAAAAAATAAAATTAAAATAATAACCGTTTTGTGATCAGTAAAAAATGTGAAATTTGATACAAGTACCGATGGATTTTTTTTGTTATGGGCAAAAACTATTCAACCGAAAAAGATGGCAACAGTGATACAGTAACACATGTGAACCTAAAAAAAAAAATAAGGCAGCAACGCTACCATCTATAACTTAGTAATTTTTAGCAATTTACATTTGCAACTGTTAATATATATTTATTGAAAAATATTTTCTTAAACTCAACACCTGGGGAGGGGTTGCCAGCTGCAATGATATTAAAAGCCTTGCCACTGAGACGCAACCCCCACTTATGCAGAAAAAATGCAATTAAATAAGGGCCAACAACTCCAGTGTCTCCACTGCCACTGGAGTAAAAATAAATTGGTTCACGTGAAGAATATTTATTTATTTAATCGTCTCGAGCAACATACTTCTGTTTAGTGAATCTGAATAACAAAAAATGAGTGAAATGGATTGATTTTAATTGGTGATTTAAGATCATATATTTCCAAGGAAAGATAACTCTTTTCAATGCCTTCACCAAGGCAATTACATCAAAAGTAAATAAATTTGTCTTTCTTACAATGAATAATTCATAAATTTAAAAGGTCTGAGGCAGCGGATTCATTAATTGAACATCATTATTTTCTTTTGCAACATTTCAACCCTATGCCTTAGACAACAGGGGAATTTTCCTCTTTTGGGGAGCTTTCAAACACTACAACCACTGATAATCACTTTGGTCTTGGTAATATAGACCGCATCGAGGAGTTAAGAAATAAACTGTAATTGGACTCAAGTCTCATCCACAAATCAATAATTTCTAAAATTCCACCATGGGAATTAGAACAACCTACTTACATCCTCGATTTAGCAACAGCTTCAAAGAGCCAAACAAATCCCATTGTATTTCAGGAGGAATTTGAATATATAAAACATGAACATTCCGACTACAAATACATCTATACAGATGGATCCAAAGAATCGAATAGAGTTGGGTGTGCGGCTGTCGAAATGCAATATAGAATAACTGACAGTGCATCAATTTTCAGCGCAGAAGCTACAGCCATATACTTGGCTTTAAAGATAATAGAAGGTAGTAGCACTGATAGATTTATCATCTTCTCTGACTCCCTATCTGTGATCACAGCAATGAAAAATAAAAATTTAGACAACCCATTAATTGTAAAAATCTTAAATAAGATTACTAATCTTTACAACAAAAAGAAATGTAAAATTAAGTTATGCTGGATACCGAGCCATGTCGGCATTCGTGGCAATGAAAGAGCGGATAAAGCCGCAAAAGACTCCTTAAAATTGACACCAACAAATACTAGGATCCCATACACTGATCTTCGACCTTCTATTAACAAGATAACTAAACAAAAATGGCAGGAATGTTGGGATGAATGTCAAAATAACAAATTGTATAAGATTTGGCCAACTATAGATGAGTGGCCCCTGGAATATAGAAAAGTAAGAAGAGAAGAGGTTATAATATCCAGACTTCGCATAGGACACATGCAGATCACTCACAAGCTCTTATTGGAAGGAGAGGAGTCTCCAATGTGCATAGCGTGTCAACAAGCTTACACAGTCAAACATGTATTTATAGACTGTCAAGATCTGCAGCAAACCCGAAACAAGTATTACGACTCCCCAAATTTAAAACACTTGTTTGAAAACATAAATGTGACAAAAACTTTAGACTTCATCAAGGAAGTTGGACTGTACCAAAAAATTTGATTGCAAGTTCTTCATTTTCACTTTTCATTGTCTTTCAAGACAATGTGAAATAATTTGAATTGTATTGAGAACTTTATTCGGCATTACATAACCCATAGTTGGTTGCTATGCCGTAAACCAAGCCAAACCAAATGTACATCATCTCTTCTGAACAACACATATAAAACTACCTGGACAATGCTTCTAAGACACAAATGAAAAGTAACGGACTCGGTACAGATTCTTAATCTACTCCCACTAAAGCTGTCACTAAATGTGCTCTTAATTCTGACATGCTTCTAACCCTAGGTGCAACCCTCTGCTTTGGAGACTCTTTTGTCCACCCACAAATCTGGTCTTTTACTTCCAATAGTGTATCCTTCACTTCTTAAATGATCTGAGACAACACTCATTCGTTGGACATAATTATTTCCTGTTGCTGAAAAAGATGTGTCACCTGTGAATGGCTGACACTGGTTAACATCTGTGTAATCCTATAAGAGAATATTCATGAGTTCAAAATTCCGTCCAGATTTCCGAGTTTGACAGAAAGATTCCCGAGTTCGACAAGGTACACTTGAAGAAGGTCGGAGGTTACATCGGCCGAAACGTTGTGATAAAAACACCCAAGATGAGAACAGTAGTCCGAATATACAAAATTCTACAGAATATTCATCTATCATTCTTTCAGTATTCATCTAAAGAGAACAATGTTGCAAGAACCTCCTCTGCCACTCACTGTATATCAAAACCAGTATTATTAACATGAGTACAACTATAAACCCAGGACAGAGAGAGGAAACTTTTCGTCTATATCACGTCTTTAAAATAGGTCTTCCCTATTCACTTCCAATCATTATCAATTAGACAGACATTCACAACTTCTTCATCTCCAAGGATATTATCTCCATCAAAAGATTATTTTCATGTATAATTTTGTATATAAATTCTACGTAACTGATCTAACTTGTTCTTGAACCACTTCAATTTGAGCTGACTTGTTCTTGAACCACTTCAATTTGAGCTGACTTGTTCTTGAACCACTTCAATTTGAGTTGACTTGTTTTTGAACCACTTCAATTTGAGCTGACTTGTTCTTGAACCACTTCAATTTAAGCTGACTTGTTCTTGAACCACTTCAATTTGAGCTGACTTGTTCTTGAACCACTTCAATTTGAGCTGACTTATTCTTGAACCACTTTAATTTGAGCTGACTTGTTCTTGAACCACTTCAATTTGAGCTGACTTGTTCTTGAACCACTTCAATTTGAGCTGACTTGTTCTTGAACCACTTCAATTTGAGCTGACTTCAAAAAGGGCTGTAACTACTTATAATGAAGGCAAAACGTATTCTTCAATGTTCCTGACTCTCACAAAAGCAAATATAATTGTTCAAATCAAAATTTATGATAATTTATGACAACATTTCTATTTGTTGTTGCGAAACAGCACTATTCATGAAAGGGTTAAACCGCTGTTGCAGACAACCTTTGTTGTTGGTTACTTGGTTGAATAGTCTGTTGATGTTCCATAAATGTTTTAAAATTCAACCTTGTAAAATTGATGATTACCTGATGAAATGGCCTGTAAGTTCATGCAGCACCTCAATTTTTTTAACACAAGATCATGTGATGGGACGAAGCAAAAACTGGATGACTGAAAGACTGAAAAACTTGCGCCTGATTCATGGGATCTCTTTGGAAGGAAACGTGATGAATTCTTCTGAGGTCATTGGTCCAGCTGCATTCACATCGATTACAATTTACTAACACAGATGATTATAATACAGACGTGCCATTCCTTTCTCGGTAGTGTATAAAATCAACTCTGCAGTCAAGTGGGGTAGAAATATACAAAGTGTATTTAACTTATTTGTATATCAGATCAAAATTGAAAAATAGTTCAACTCTTCAGTTATATCTACCTAGTAAAACATCTGGAAAGAACATCCTGTGTAACTGTGGAAGGAAATATAATGGGGAAATTTGCAATCAACTGAATTTAAGGTACCCGATGTAACGGAGAGCGGCCAATTGATGTAGATGCAGACACTTGTCGGCGCCGTTCAAAGAGGCAGCGTCTGCTCTGCTGTGTGTGTGGGGCGAACCCGAAAACACTCGTTGCCGACATAAAAAGAAAGGAGTGGGAGGAGAAAGGCGTCAGAAAGTGAAATAAGATTTTAATTATTTTATTTGTTCATGAAAATTAGGTTGTTTGCATGCGTAGGATTTTCGTTTCAATAAGAGCGAAAGTAAAGAGTGAGTCAGTTTTTTCGTGGATATCGTTCTGAACGCGTATTGGAAAGCGAGCAAAAGAAAAAGAAAAGTGCTGGATTTTCTTTCATGTTGATTTGAAGGACTTTTTTTTTTATACAGTTGAGAGAGACTTTTTTTTCCCTGCCATTTGGACTTTATCTTGGCGACATCTCTATTTAAAGACTATTTCCTTATTCTTTTTTTTTTCTACACCCGAGAAGCCATTCCCGAATGGGAGATGCTAGAATGAGTTCCATCCCTGTTCAAGAATTTTAAGAAAAATTAACTGATAGTATATGAAAAATGATACATAATACAAAATTAGGACAGTCCTTATTTACCGCCTCCCCACAAGGCCTGTATGTGACACAAGGTCTGTTTAATGTGAGGGATATGTAGCTCCGCATAAAAGAAGACTGGAATCTTAAGAAGATCTCCATTATTCCAGTAATTATAGGAGCAACTGGACTCCTGAAAATGAATTTCAAAAACTACCTGTCAAATATACCCCGTAATTGCAAGATAGATACAAACAATTGCATTTAAAGGGACAGTTAGAATCTTTAAAAGATCTCTCGGAGTCTCTGAAAATAGCAGGTAAATGTCTGGCATCTGATAGGAAGGACCATCCCCAGGAAAAGAGAAAAAAAAAAAAAAACATAGGACAAAAATAAAAATTTGCCCCAGTCCAGAAAGATTTCTCTTCTTACTCCAGACAGAAAAGATTGATATTGTCTCAAAGCTAAATACCGATTGGACTAAATAATAAATGGTCTAGTTCACAATTTCTAGATTGTTACAGACTACAGCAAAATCCATTTTTGTAAAAGAAAATTGACACTTACAGACATAAAGGGCTCAAAATAGTTGATACAAAAATTCTTGAATGAAGCAATATTTATATAATAGATTATCAACTCATGGACTAGCAGCAAATCGAAACCCAGAGATTGAACTTGTCCATCTAAGCATAAGGAAACATCCCAGCCTTCTTATAGACCAACTTTCTAGGCTTTTGTCTCAGTTTATTTCGTTCTAGCTCAACAGGTCAGACAGATGAGCACTGACTACTTGATTCTGTATGGCACTACTGACATGATGAATGGATCCTGAAGATTGGGAACATTATCTCGTCAAAGCAGGGATCTCTGCCAGCTCAGCCAAAATCTATGCTTCCAAATTTGGAAGTGAGAAGCTGACAAAGAAGAACCTACAAATGATGGATTGGACCAGGTTAAAAGAACGAGAGGTCACATCAATGCAATCAGTCCATCCTTAAGCAAGCTAAGGAGTTCCCCACACAGGCAACCTTTGCTAAGACAATAGCCAAACTTCCCAAACTCCATCTCAAAATGACCCCCAAAAATTCACAAAATTTTTAATAGATAGAGAAGTGTTCACCAAATTGAAAGGCAGGTCAGCATCTTAGACCAATATTCAGCTATACAATTCTGCTGATGAGTCTGTCAAGAATGCCATAGTCAACATCTTCTAATTGTGATAATATCATTGCTGAACCAAACTCCTTTCTAGTTTGCATAGTAGCAACCAACATGGCACCCCGGGAAAAATCTCCTGGCAGTTAAAATGTCCAGAATTGTGTCAAACATGCAGGACTTGTGGCAACCTAAGCAACTTTTGAGAGTGTGCTGAGCAAAGAAACATTGTCTTGGGATTAATGAACCTCCCAATGACTCTTATCTTCTACATCATATTTAACCAAACAAGGGGCACATATATGACCACCATCAAAAATCAAGTAATGGAATAGATGCAGATGTTATCCCATTCTCACCAAATTCATATCCCAGACAGGTCAAGAACATCCTGGGTGACTACAGAACCAAGTTGAAGATCTTCCCTGACAGTGGAGGCACTATATGTCCAGGGGGACCAAACCATCAGTTGAACATGGGGATCACAATGAATAACCTAGTAACACTAAGAAAAAATTGTTCAGACTGTTGGAAACTTCACACATGATTGCCTGTGGAATTCACGGTTCAGGGAAGAACAACCAAGTAAGCCCTTTACATATGCAATGAGATCCAGCGACTTTATTTCAGCAAGGCAGCATACATTTATGTGTGCATACTCCCTGAAGATTTCCCAAACTCTGTAGCAACATTGTAATCCAGGCTAATATCATAATACAGTACATCCCCTTGACAAAGAGTAACACACAAGAATTAGGTGCCAATCACGAACGTGACGAGGACAGGCATCAATTGCCAAGTGGCTCAAAAAGCCTCCTTTTCCCCCAATGGAAGGAAATATAGGCAGGCTTCTGGAACATTTTACCAAAACAACATTAAAAAATGGTGTATTTCCATCTATGTCTGCTCCCCATATTCAGTTTTAAGAGGGAACCGTGGATTAAGAGTTATTTCTAGTTATCTCTCTTGGACCATTTTGGAGACGAGAGTGATCTCCTTTGATTCGGGTTTTTTTACTATATAGGCTGATCTGGTAGGAAGTGGACCTCTTTGGTCTCTATGACGAGAAGAGATTGTGTTGTTAGCTTTGACAGGAACAGTTCCTAAAGCCAGATACAATCCAATTTCCATGCCTTATTTCAAGAAGCAAGTATGACATCCTTGGAAACAGTGTCAAAAAAAGCATCCTTAACGCAGTGTCTATTGGTACCCATACCGATTGGTGTAGCACTGGTAATCACTGAAAAGAAAATGGCAAACCGAGAACGATGGACTATCAGCATTAAAACTTGTAAATGAAAGCCACTACACTAGCTCGTCATTCCAATTGGCATTACAGGTAACATCTAACACAAAGAAGACTATTTTGGATGCAATGGATGGTTATCATTCAATCCCTCTAGATGAATAATCTCAGCCACTTACAACCTTCATGATGGAGTTGTCAGTTTTATGTATCTAGATGCATCAGGGATATTTAGCCTCTGGCAATGCCTATACATGTAAATATCATGAGCTAATTAAAAACATTTTCTGCAAAGTAAAACTGCTATATTTTGACAACAGTGTAGGAAATGCCTTCTATCATACATTTGAGTATCTATCACTGTGTCAGAAACGTAATTGTCCTTAACAAAAATAAATTTCAATTTTCCCAGAATGTGGTTCAGTTTGTAGGCTTTCAAATAACATCATCAGTAGCCCCTTCTGAAAATTTGGTAAATACAATTACCATCTTCCCTATCCCAAAGAATATAACTGATGCACGGTCTTGGTTTGGATTACTTAACCAAGTAGTATAGGCACATTCCCTAAGCCCTATGATATCTCCCTTTGGGACATTGGCAAACAAAGTTCACACTTCGTTTGGACCCAAAATCTTGAGAACCCATTTTGCCAATTCAAGCAAATCATTCTGTATTTAGTGAAGAAGAGTGTTATAACTTTGATATTAACAGAGCAACCCATCAAGCCATGACAGATTACAGGGACAATGATACAATCCTGTCACCTGATCACATTCGTGCATCGGATCAATATGATCAGTGTTACATGACATTAATCTACGCAATAACAAGGATTTTCCTCTAAACCTTCTTTTACCAAACCGGAAATCTGCGATTTCTAGGAGGTACGGCATCAACTCTGTACAAACAGGGACTTAGCATTAATAGATGGGAGACTTGTGGTAACCAAATCTCTCACAGGAAGAGTATTGATTTACTCCTCTCCAGGAGTTAGGCACAAGGCCAGTTTTTATCTTACTCCCACAAGTAAGATGTGACCCAAGATCGGGTCGGGAAAGTGGGGTTTAAAAATTGCCTGGGCAGCCTCGTCGGCATTCCCCGGTAGAGGCGCCTCAGTAAGCAATAAACTTACTCCTCCTCGGAACAGATACTACACTTTGATTTTAGCCAAAAGGCCAAGAAGTACTCACAGGAAGAGTAATATGCTGTTTACCCTCAGTTCACCCGGTCATGGTTGGCATAAAGACCCATGTCAATGACTCAGTATATTGTATCGAGATGCAACTTCAGAACCAATTGCACCATTAGTCAAGCGCATGAATCACTTGCATTAACACTTGCCCCAGAATTGCCTGTTCTGCAGATAGTGATGGATCGATTCTATGTCTGACACATCTCATACCTTGTCTATAAAGATAGACTCACTGACTGGATTATCATCAACAACAAGGTCATGCTAGCACCTCAAAATAATACCCATTTGGCGTAAACTATTTAGACCATAGAGCACCCCAGAATAACTAAGCATTGATGGTGGCCTACCTTTTAATTCCAACATATTTTAACAGTTCCTCAAGACATGCTGTGTGAAGCACAAAGAGTCCTCAGTGACATACCCTTGTAGAACCATGTTGCCCCACTCGACGACCGTCAACCCCAACGTTGTGTGTCTGCGGCCTTCTTCTTGTCTTCATCGTCTAGCCGAGTCGTCTATCCACTGACGAATCGTCGAGGGAACAGCATTGGTTCACAAGTTAAATAAAAAAAACAAAACTCTTGAGAAAGAACACAAACACATATACATTGTGTATAAGTTAGTTGGAACTATAAGACTGTATGACACCGTCGCGGATTGTCGAGACCCCCATTGTTGTTACTCAAGTCGTCAGCTCATCTCATTACTTGCTAAACCTTTGCCGAGCTTTGTTTGCGACCTGCTCTCGAAAGATGCTGACTTCAAACTGAATCTAAACGTTTATTGCTGCAAACCTCGCCTGCCGTAAAACCAACTCTTGTCGTCAAAGATGGCATAAAACAGTCACTCCTAAATATATTATCTCCTTTGTCTTCGTGTCTGACAAGACCTCGGCCTTGAACAATAGAAATTGACCACTCCCATATTTTCTTTTGTGTGCGTGCATGAGTCATTTCCTATTCCTGAGCGGGCCCTGATCTTTGCTGCATCCATAGTGTCACACCCTCAATCTAATGGCCAAGCAGAACTTGCTGTAAAAACAACAAAAAGGATAATTCATGACAATACAGGTACCCACGGCTCATTGGATAACAACAGTGTTGCATAAGTCATCCTGCAACGTTTCAGATTGTTCTAGATAAGGATTGATAATTATTTGGATTACTAATCTCATCTTGTATGTTATTCTCACAACG
Organism: Sepiola atlantica; assembly: GCA_963556195.1. Classification (NCBI taxonomy): domain Eukaryota; kingdom Metazoa; phylum Mollusca; class Cephalopoda; order Sepiida; family Sepiolidae; genus Sepiola; species Sepiola atlantica. Next base: position 23,617,330 of record OY744543.1, read on the forward strand.
TTTCAATCGATGTAACCTCCGAACATCTTCAGGTGCACCTTGTTGAATTCGGGAATCTTTATGTCGAACTAAGGAATCTGTACAGACTTTCAAACGAAACTCTTTATTAAATCCATAGAGGTAGCTTGCTCTCATTCTGTCAGCCATGGCCGATTATTTTCAATGAATTTAACTGCAAAGGATTCACCATTAAATGATCCACAAATGTTGATGTGCCGCTAAACAAATTAACCAATTAATAATCATCGTTGCATCTCCCCCCCCTAAAATAATGACACAGAGTCACAGGAGGTTCGACAGATCATTCTCTCACTTGCAAGGAACATTCTCAACATATAAATCATTTTTGTTATAATTTATAGAGCCAACACAGAAAACTTTTTGTCTACTTAAAAATTATCGAAATCCTATGCATAAACACTGTCCCTTTTTTTCAACAAACCATAAAGTGGTTTGCAGTACCTTTCTTCTATTCATTTTATGTCACTTTTCCCTTGTTCAGGGGGTCAGCCGTTTTCTGATATTTCGTAAGCCCACTCTCCAGTTCAACGGGTCAACTGTACACAAATTACACTCTGTGCAGTCTTGTCTAATCATTTGCTTCAAAGTTTTCCTTGGCTGGCCAACCTTTCTGCGATTTAAGACATCCCTGCTTCTGCAACAGTTTAAATACAAGGATCCCATACACTGATCTTCGGCCTAATATTAACAAGATCACCAAACAAAAATGGCAGGAATGTTGGGATGAGTGTCAGACCCACAAATTGTATAAGATTTGGCCAACTATAGATGAGTGGCCTCTGGAGTCTAGAAAAGTAAGGAGAGAAGAGGTTATAATAACCAGACTTCAAATAGGACATACGCAGATCACTCATAAGTACTTATTGGAAGGAGAGGAGTCTCCAATGTGCATAGCGTGTCAACAAGCTTACACAGTCAAACACATATTAATAGACTGTCAAGATCTGCAGCAAACCCGTAACAAGTATTATGACTCCCCAAATTTAAAACACTTGTTTGAAAACATAAATGTAACAAAAATTCTAGACTTCATCAAGGAAGTTGGACTATACCAAAGAATTTAATTGCAAGTTCATCTTTTCACCTTTCATTGTCTCTGAAGACAATGTGAAATAATCTGAATTACATTTTTATTCGGCATTACATAACCCATAATTGGTTGCTATGCCATAAACCAAACCAAACCAAACCAAACCAAACCAAACCAAACCAAACCACACCACATGACTATATCAACATAACTGATTCAACCTCTATGCTAGGCAAATGTAGTGCTTTCAGCAAATCCTCTGCCTGGATGTGTTGGGTTTGGTCAGATTTCACATCGCAGATCCATCTAATCATTCCACTGCAGACGAGCAAGAGAGGGCTAGGTGAGGGTCCAGCATTCACAGCCATATACAACTTATCCCAGATGTAGAGAGAGATAGCTCGCGATGCTATCAGCGGCAACTGCTTATGAAATTTTCCCATGCTGCTTTTACTTTTGCCATTGTACTGAGTTCACATCCACCACCCGTACTCAGCACATCTCCTAGGTAGCAGAAAGAACCTACTACTTCCACAGTATTGTCATCTCCAGATAAACAAGGTAAATAACTCAGCCTCAATGTAATTATATATACTCAGCTGAAATTATATCTCACGTTTCACTTGGCTTTTTGGCTAAGATCAAAGTGTAGTATCTGTTCCGATGGATACTGCACTCCATACTGGTGTTGTCTTGGCCTTCGGGTTTTGATTTACGCCGATCAATGGGTCTGTCCTGTGCAGTTCTAGGAGGTCCACCTTCCCAGGCTTTGCCTCCCCTCTTTGGGGAGGAGTAAGTTTATTGCTTACTGTCTGAGGCGCCCCTACCGGGGAATGCCGACGGGGCTGCCCGGGCAATTTTTAAACCCCACTTTCCCGACCCGACCTTGGGTCACATCTTACTTGTGAGAGTAAGATAAAAACTGGCCTTGTGCCTAACTCCTGGAGAGGAGTAAATCAATACTCATGCAACCATGACAGTTCAATCATTGCAAGGAAGGACTAACAATAAAACATAAATTAATCTAATGCAAAAAATATGCAGCAAATATTGCAAAGTAACAAATACCAAAACATTATTTTAAAATATAGTTTTTTTGTCAAATAATAGGGTTTCTTATTTCTTAAAGAAACTAATTTGTACAAACATATTTAATTAAAAAAAAAACAGTTTAACAAAATAACATTTGACAATAAAAAAAATACCAATTAACCTGTATAGAAATGTTAATTATCTTGTTACCAAGAAAACAATTTAAAAAACTCTTTTCAAAAGAATGGCCCAAATAATATCTTGAACAACATAAAAGAAGCAAAAAAGCATACCGAAATCTAAAACTGCCGCACATTATATAATAGTAAAATTACACACTCTAAAAACATCTTCACAAAGAAATATTAAAATAATAGTCTGATTGAGAAAAAAAACAACACAAAAAAAATCTTTTGACCTTGGGATGATCTTGTAATGGTTGAAAGGTCGTTAAACATGAACAAACAATGATTTGCAGTCAAAAGCACTTAAATATATCCATTTAAAATTTTCAAACCCAAATTATGCATTAAACCTGTGTAATACTCAATCTAGCTATGAAACAATTAACATCTATTTTCAGAGGTTATTTCATTCATGTACTCTGCATCTCTGTGGCAGAAGCATGCTAGTGTGAATTATGGTCCACCCGAATCGCGCAAGAAGCTTGTCATTGTATAACATGGAAACCTAGTACTCAGGACAGTACGGTGATCACTAATCCGACCGAGCATCTTGCACGGTGAAAAGAACACTTCAACTAGTTGCTCAATCACCTGCCTCTAATGACAAAAGTCGACACTGAGCGGGTCGAAGAGAAGTATGACTACAACACACTCCATGTCAACGAAGAGAAGTATGACTACAACACACTCCATGTCAACGAAGAGAAGTATGACTACAACACACTCCATGTCAACGAAGAGAAGTATGACTACAACACACTCCATGTCAACGAAGAGAAGTATGACTACAACACACTCCATGTCAACGAAGAGAAGTATGACTACAACACACTCCATGTCAACGAAGAGAAGTATGACTACAACACACTCCATGTCAACGAAGAGAAGTATGACTACAACACACTCCATGTCAACGAAGAGAAGTATGACTACAACACACTCCATGTCAACGAAGAGAAGTATGACTACAACACACTCCATGTCAACGAAGAGAAGTATGACTACAACACACTCCATGTCAACGAAGAGAAGTATGACTACAACACACTCCATGTCAACGAAGAGAAGTATGACTACAACACACTCCATGTCAACGAAGAGAAGTATGACTACAACACACTCCATGTCAACGAAGAGAAGTATGACTACAACACACTCCATGTCAACGAAGAGAAGTATGACTACAACACACTCCATGTCAACGAAGAGAAGTATGACTACAACACACTCCATGTCAACGAAGAGAAGTATGACTACAACACACTCCATGTCAACGAAGAGAAGTATGACTACAACACACTCCATGTCAACGAAGCGAAGTATGACTACAACACACTCCATGTCAACGAAGAGAAGTATGACTACAACACACTCCATGTCAACGAAGTGAAGCAGATTCAATGAGGTTTTTGCAGAAGTTTACAAGGCCATGCCAGGGGAAATTATTGACAGGGTGCATTGTGGTTTCAATGTAGTGTGAACGACCAAGGTCATCTCAAAGAAGCATTCAACAACTAAACAGAATGTAGTACTGTTGCCACATCTGGGCTGGTGCATCATCCACTAGTCTCTCCCTCTTAGACAAGGTCCAAAAAAGAGTCGCCAACTTAATAGGTCCCTCACTATCAACCAAGTTCCAGCCCCTGTCCTATCGCCGCAATGTTGCATCCTTGTGCTTGTTTTACAAGTACTTCAATGGAATGTGCTCCGATGAACTTGCTGCTCTGATGCCCCCTCGACATAAATGCACTAGACCAACTCTATGATCAGCTAAATCCCATCCATTCACTGTGGAGGTCCCCACATGCCGGAGAGCCTTCTACTCCAATAGCTTCTTTCCTCGTGCTGCCGGCTTCTGGAACTCCCTCTCTGCTCCCTGTTTCCCCAACAGTACCGACATGCAGAAGTTTAAAACTAATGTAAACAGACATCTCGCTACACTGCTCCCAATTTAGGATGACACCCAAAACCTACACACTAATTCTCAGTAACCCTTTATGTCTACAGTGGCGGCCTGCCTTGTTTGGGGTGAAATATGTTTAGAAAAAAAAAAGCAACACTTAAATGAAGTAACGCACAAAAAAAAAGTCCAGGATAATCTTCTAACAATAACCTGTCGTTCCTGTGTCCTCTATTGCTGTTCAGGTCCTTCTTGTTCATGCGCAAACACTCCTCACTTTTATCAGTTTATCTGGCTATTGTGCAAATTTTCCTCCCAGGCTTTCATGCACGGCACAGCCTATATTTTGTCGCTTATGTCGGAAGGATTGGCTCTGTCCATTACACTCCCTCTGTTGTCATCATTACACATGCAGCTGCGAGACGGCCTCTTTCGGAGACATAGTACAGCTGATTCGGTCGTTTCTTGAGGCGGTTCTACCGAGACCTGTTGATCTACGCTATTGTCGCTGTCATCACTAACGCTATCGTCACTCTTCCTCAAACGATTAAAGCCATCATCTACTAAACTATCAGCCTCGTCATTCATCGGCATACACAATTCACCATTTCTTGATGATGCGCTTCCATTGTCTTTGGAGTTGCTCACCATCTGAGGATATGGCGGAGGTCTCTTACATGGCAAGGCAGTCCATCAACACACACCAGTTGGAGACTCACCACTTCCGTCACAGTTCCTGCCCCCCGTCACTTGTGTACCCATCAGCACAACATCTCTCTGTTCATAAATTCCATGCTTGTATTCTGGCAGCAGCGAAAGAGCCTCATCGATGCCTTTCACCCGGACTTCGTACTGGTACAACGCATTCACCGGAGCCATCACACTATGGACACAGTCTTTTGGCGTGACTATGTACCAATAAACTGCCTTTTTAGCAATGCATCTCTTCCTAGCAGCAATCTATTTTATTGATCTGTGGGACCTCTCGACAATACAATTCCCCAACGGTACATATGCAAACAGCAAACTCAGTAAGACACCCAAGCTTTCAGCAAACATTCTAAACCTAAATGCTGTACCGTTGTCAGCCAAGATTTCTTTGGGTGGACCTCTCGCAAAGAAAATAGAGCTGAGACACTGTATCACTGTGGCTGAATCCCTCACTGCAAGAGTCGCCACCTGGCAAACCGGGAAGGGTTAGAGTGACATCCATACCCAACCTTTGTCATACACTTGATGATTCAAGTTTCTCATAATGCCATCATATGTGTACAGGTTCAATGGACAGACATTCGCGACAGGATGCAATTGCAGATTTCACAGCCTTTTTCGTCGTACGAGGGGCGATCCTCCTGATGAAGTACGTTGTTTGTTTCACTCCAGGATGACCGCTGTTCAAATGGATTTGTCATATTTGGCTTAGCAGCATGCTGTTATTGGCGGCTGAAGATATCTGCGACACAGGCTCTGATTCCTTCCTCATTGCCTTCAGCCACCTCTGCAGGATTTTAGCGATCTTATCGGCTTTGGGGCATACACTTTTAACCCAATCATATCTCTTGAGGAAGGAAAACCAACCCTTCTGCATACTATGCCAAACCCCACTCACAATCAAACACATTTTAATCGACTGCATCGATTTTACAACAATAAGAAATAACTACTATAAAGAAAAAAATATTAAAGATCTTTTTGAAAAAAACAATCCCCACATCTTACTTTCATACTTCAAAAAAATCAGACTCTACCAAAGAATTAAAAAAATCAAAAAACTTTACATATATATAAATAAAAATAAAAAAGGGAAAACCCCAAATTTCCATAAATATTTGGCATAAAATAACCCTAAGTTTTGACATGCTGTTAAAATATAAATATATTAAAGTAAACAAAGCTTTTTAGAGCATATTACCAATTAAAAAATGAAATCGTCCTACCCATAAAATAGCATTCAACAACTTGATTCGGCATTAAATGACCCAAAGATGGTTGATATGCCGTAAAACAAACCAAAAAAAAAAAATATCGGTTTTATTTTCATTAAACCTAATGAGCGCAACGACTACCACTTGATCAGTTCTGAAAAGGATTACAACCGTCTTCTGATGAGCATTTCACTAGCAGCCTTAGTGCTCACTCTTGATTAGCTAGTCAATGCATCAATGAACATATAAGGAGTCAGTCTTGAGGTGTAAGGATTTGGCTTCCCAAAGGTTGACGTTAAACATAAAGGAGCGAGTCCTAAAGAAAGGAAAGGAAGAGAACTAGGAAGAGAAGAGTGGAAGAAATGGTAGCAGAGAGAGAGAGGGGGAGGGGGGAATGGAGAGGGGATGGAGAGGGGATGGAGAGGGAGATGACCGTTACACACAAGAAATAAGTCAAAGAGAAAGAAAAACGAAGAATGGGAAGCGGAGAGAAAAGAAAGAAACGAATTAAAGAAAATGTAACATTTCAGACATGGCGAAAAGTCATACAGGCTTGAATGGGTGGGGGTGGAGAGATAGATTCACTCGTTTTATAATAGCATCCAACTCTGCGTGGTCGATTTGTGTCGTGTGTTCCATTCTGTTCGCATCCAACATGCATATTCAATCGCGATCCCATGTAATTCCAGCAGGACACCTGTGGTCAATAAACTTAGGTCAATCGACACATACAGCCTCCTCGCCATTGGTGCACCATTTACCTTTGCATGGATCAGCTTGACTCATTTTGTTAACAGTCTTTCTTAGCATATGTCTTAATGGGGTATTCTCGGTTTGATCATCCCATCCTTATGTCACTACGCGTGCCCTTCACTTGATGACACTAATCGCTACTCACAGCCAGCCGCACACTGGGAAATGCCTGACCAAAGCTTTCCTGATACAGCTGCAAGAAAGACAACAGTCCAGATAGAGAATGTAAGTCAACCTCAACGATACATTAACAATCCATTCTAATACAGCAGCAATGTAAACTACCCTTCAGAAAGAGTACACAAAACAAGCTTAATGATGCAGCACAAACCCTTCATAATACGGAAACAATGAAGACTACCACTAATTTTTTTTACAAAAATCAGCCTCAATGCTGCAGGACCAAAGCCTTTCTTATACAGCCAAAAAAAAGACTACCCTCCAGATAAAGAATAAAGGCCAACCTCAACGATGCAGCAGCAATGAAGACTACAGTCCAGATATTTGATTGTAAGTCAACCTCCAAAATGCATCACAAATCTTTCCCAATACGTCAGTGACGACTACCCTTCAGAAAAAATATAAAACCAGCAGTTCTAAAGTCTTTCTGACACAGCAGAAAAGAAGACTGCTCTTCAGATAAAGAAGACAGCAACAACGATACAGGATAAATAAAGACAGCAACAACGATACAGCATAAATAAAGACAGCGACAACGATACAGCATAAATAAAGACAGAAACAACGATACAGCATAAATAAAGACAGCGACAACGATACAGTATAATAGTCGACAGCAACAACGATACAACAAAGAAGAAGACAGCAACAACGATACAGCAAAGAAAGAAGACAGCAACAACGATAGAGTATAATAGTCGACAGCAACAACGATACAGCAAAGAAGAAGACAGCAATAACGATACAGCAAAGAAGACAGTAACAACGATATAGTATAATAGTCGACAGTAACAACGATACAGCACAGAAGAAGACAGCAACAACGATACAGCAAAGAAGACAGCAACAACGATACAGCAAAGAAGACAGCAACAACGATACAGCAAGGAAGAAGACAGCAAAAACGATAGAGTATAATAGTCGACAGAAACAACGATACAGCAAAGAAGACAGCAACAAGGATACAGCAAAGAAGAAGACAGCAACAACAATACAGCATAAAAGAAGACAGAAACAACGATACAGCATAAAAAATGACAGCAAGAACCATACAGACAATAAGAAGATAACAACAACGATACAGCAAAAAAGAAGACAGCAACAACGATACAGCATATTAGAAGACAGCAACAATGATACAGCATGAAAAATGACAGCAATAACGATACAGACAAGCAGAGGACAGCAACAACGATACAGTATAATAGTCGACAGCAACTACGATACAGCAAAGAAAAAGACAGCAACAACGATACAGTATAATAGTCGACAGCAACTACGATACGGCAAAGAAGAAGACAGCAACAACGATACAGTATAATAGTCGACAGCAACAACGATACAGCAAAAAAGAAGACAGCAACAACGATACAGTAAAGAAGAAGACAGCAACAACGATACAGCAGAGAAGAATACAGCAACAACGATACAGCAAGGAAGAAGATAGCAAAAACGATAGAGTATAATAGTCGACAGCAACAACGATACAGCACAGAAGAAGACAGCAACAACGATACAGCAAAGAAGACAGCAACAACGATACTGCAAGGAAGAAGACAGCAACAACGATACAGCAAAAAAATGACAGCAAGAACCATACAGACAATAAGAAGACAGATAAAACGATACAGCAAAGAAGAAGACAGCAACAACGATATAGCATATAAGAAGACAGCAACAACGATACAGCATAAAAATGACAGCAATAACGATACAGACAAGCAGAAGACAGCAACAACGATACATAAAAAGAAGACAGCAACAACGATACAGTATAATAGTCGACACCAACAACGATACAGCAAAGATGACAGCAAAGAAGAAATCGGGAACGACGATACAGCAAAGAAGAAGACAGCAACAACGATACAGTATAATAGTCGACAGCAACAACGATACAGCAAAGAAGACAGCAACAACGATACAATATAATAGTCGACAGCAACAACGATACAGCATATAAGAAGACAGCAACAACGATACAGCATAAAAATGACAGCAATAACGATACAGACAAGCAGAAGACAGCAACAACGATACATAAAAAGAAGACAGCAACAACGATACAGTATAATAGTCGACAGCAACAACGATACAGCAAAGAAGACAGCAAAGAAGCAATCAGGAACGACGATACAGCAAAGAAGAAGACAGCAACAACGATACAGTATAATAGTCGACAGCAAAAACGATACAGCAAAGTAGACAGCAACAACGATACAATATAATAGTCGACAGCAACAACGATACAGCAAAGTAGAAGACAGCAACAACGATACAGCAAAGAAGAAAACAGCAACAACGATACAGCAAAGAAGACAGAAACAACGATACAGCAAGGAAGAAGACAGCAAAAACGATACAGTATAATAGTCGACATCAACAACGATACAGCAAAGAAAAAGACAGCAACAACGATACAGTATAATAGTCGACAGCAACAACGATACAGCAAAGAAGAAGACAGCAACAACGATACAGACCAGAAGAGGACAGCAACAACAATACAGCAAAGAAGGCAGCAACGACGATACAACAAAGAAGAAGACAGCAACGACGATACAGCAAAGAAGAGGACAGCACCAACGATACAGCAAAAGAATAAGACAGCAACAACGATATAGCAAAGAAGAAGACAGCAAGAACGATACAGCCAAGAAGAAGACAGCAAGAACGATACAGCCAAGAGGAAGACAGCAACAACGATACAGCAAGGAAGAAGACACCAACAACGATACAGCAAAGAAGAAAACATCAACAATGATACAGCATGAAAGAAGACAGCAACAACGATACAGCAAACAAGACAGCAAATAAGACAGCAAAAACGCTAAAGTTTAATAGCAACGACAGCAACAACGATACAGCAAAGAAGAAGACAGCAACCACGATACAGCAAAGAGAAGACAGCAAAAAAGAAGACAGCAACAACGATACAGCAAACAGGAAGATAGCAACAACGATACAGCAAAGACGACAGCAACGACGATACAGCAAACTAGACAGCAACGACGATACAGCAAGGAAGACAGCAAGATCGATACAGTATAATAATTGCCAGCAACAACGATACAGCAAAGAAGACAGCAACAACGATACAGCAAAGAAGATAGCAACGACGATACAGCAAAGAAGAATACAGCAACTACGATACTGCAAAGAATAAGATAGCAACAACGGTACAGCAAAGATGAAGACAGCAAAGAAGGGGACAAACAACGATACAGCAAAGAAGACAGCCCCAACGATACAACAAAGAAGAAGACACAACAACGATATCAGAAAAGAAGACGACAGCAACAACGATACAGCATGAAAAAAGACAGCAACAACGATACAACTTGACAGAAGACAGCTACAACGATACAGCCTAAATAAAGACCGCAACAACGATACAGCAAAGAAGGCAGCAAGTACGATACAGCAGAAAGAAGACAGCAAATACTATACAGCAAAGAAGAAGACAACAACAACGATACAGCAAAGAAGATTACAGCAACAACAATACAGCGTAAAAGAAGACAGCAACAACGATACAGCATAAAAATGACAGCTAGAACGATACAGACAATAAAAAGACAGCAACAACGATACAGACCAGAAGAGGACAGCAACAACGATATAGCAAAGAAGAAGACAGCAACGACGATATAGCAAAGAAGACAGCCAAGACGATAGAGCAAAGAAGACTGCAGATAAGAAGACAGCAACAACGATACAGCAAAGTAGAACAATGCAACAATGATACAGTATAATAGTCGACAGCAACAACGATACAGCAAAGAAGAAGACAGCAACAACAATACAACATAAAAGAAGACAGCAACAACGATACAGCATAAAAAATGACAGCAAGAACCATACAGACAATAAGAAGACAGATAAAACGATACAGCAAAGAAGACAGCAACAACGATACAGCATATAAGAAGACAGCAACAACGATACAGCATAAAAATGACAGCAATTACGATATAGACAAGCAGAAGACAGCAACAACGATACATAAAAAGGAGACAGCAGCAACGATACAGTATAATAGTCGACAGCAACAACGATACAGCAAAGAAGAAATCAGCAACGACGATACAGCAAAGAAGACAGCAACAACGATACAGCAAAGAAAAAGAGAGCAACAACGATACAGTATAATAGTCAACATCAACAACGATACAGCAAAGACGAAGAGAGCAACAACGATACAGTATAATAGTCGACAGCAACAACAATACAGCAAAGAAGAAGACAACAACAACGATACAGCAAAGAAAAGGACAGCAACAACGATACAGCAAAGAAGGCAGCAACGACGATACAACAGAGAAGAAGACAGCAACGACGATACAGAAAACAGTAGACAGCAACGACGATACAGCAAAGAAGAAGACACCAACGACGATACAGCAAAGAAGAAGACAGCAACAACGATATCAGCAAAGAAGAAGACAGTAACAACGATACAGCATAAAAAAAGACAGCAACAACGATACAACTTGACAGAACACAGCTACAACGATACAGCCTAAATGAAGACTGCAACAACGATACAGCAAAAAAGACAGCAAGTACTATACAGCAAAAAGAGGACAGCAACGACGATACAGCAAAGAAGAAGACACAAACGACGATACAGCAAAGAAGAAGACACCAACGACGATACAGCAAAGAAAAAGACATCAACAACGATACAGCAAAGAAGAAGACAATAAGAACGATACAGCAAAGAAGACAGCAAGAACGATACAGCAAAGAAGAAGACATCAACAACGATACAGCCAAGACGAAGACAGCAAGAACGATACAAGAATAAGTAAGACAGCCCCAACGATACAACAAAGAAGAAGACACCAACAACGAAATCAGCAATGAAGACGTCAGCAACAACGATACAGCATGAAAAAAGACAGCAACAACGATACAACTTGACAGAAGACAGCTACAACAATACAGCCCAAATAAAGACTTCAACAACGATACAGCAAAGAAGACAGCAAGTACGATACAGCAGAAAGAAGACAGCAAATACGATACAGCAGAAAGAAGACAGCAAATACGATACAGCAAAGAATAAGACAGCAACAACGATACAGTAAAAAAGAAGACAGCAACAACGATAAAGCAAAGAAGAAGACAGCCAAGACGATACAGCAAAGAAGATAGCAAAGAAGACAGCAAAAACGCTACAGTATAATAGTCGACAGCAACAACGATACAGCAGAGAAGACAGCAGCAACGATACAGCAAAGAACAAGAAAGTAACAACGATACAGCAAAGAGAAAGAGAGCAACAACAATACATCAAATAATGAGACAGCAACAACGATACAGCAAAGAAGAAGACAGCTAAAACTAGACAGTATAATAGTCAACAGCAACAACGATACAACAAAGAAGACAGCAAACACGATACAGTAAAGAAGAAGACAGCAACAACGATACAGTAAAGAAGAAGACAGCAACAACGATACAGCCAAGAAGAAGACAGCAAGAACGATACAGCAAAGAGGAAGACAGCAACAACGATACAGCAAGGAAGAAGACAGCAACAACGATACAGCAAAGAAGAAAACAGCAACAACGATACAGCAAAGAAGACAGCAACAACGATACAGCAAACAAGACAGCAAATGAGACAGCAAAAACGCTAAAGTTTAATAGTCGACAGCAACAACGATACAGCAAAGAAGAAGACGGAAACAACGATACAGCAAAGAGAAGACAGCAACAACGATACAGCAAACATGAAGATAGCAACAACGATACAGCAAAGAAGACAGCAACAACAATACAGCAAACTATACAGCAACAACGATACAGCAACGAAGAAGACAGTAACGACGATACAGCAAGGAAGACAGCAAGATCGATACAGTATAATAATTGCCAGCAACAACGATACAGCAAAGAAGACAGCAACAACGATACAGCAAAGAAGATAGCAACGACGATACAGAAAAGAAGACAGCGACAACGATACTGCAAAGAATAAGATAGCAACAACGATACAGCAAAGATAAAGACAGCAAAGAAGAGGACAAACAACGATACAGCAAAGAAGACAGCAAAGAAGAAGACAGCAACGACGATACAGCAAAGAAGGAGACAACAAAAACGATATAGTATAATAGTCGACAGCAACAACGATACAGTAAAAAAGATTACAGCAACAACAATACAGCATAAAAGAAGACAGCAACAACGATACAGCATAAAAAATGACAACTAGAACGATACAGACAATAAGAAGACAGCAACAACGATACAGTAAAGAAGAAGACAGAAACAACGATACAGCAAAGAAGACTGCAGATAAGAAGACAGCAACAACGATACAGCAAAGAACAAGAATGCAAAATGATACAGTATCATAGTCGACAGCGACAACGATACAGAAAAAAGAAGACAGCAACAACGATACAGCAAATAAGAAGAGAGAAACAACGATACAGCAAAGAAGCAGACAGAAAGAACGATAAAGTATAATAGTTGACAGCAACAACGATACAGCAAAGAAGACAGCAAACATGATACAGTAAAGAAGACAGCAACAACGATACAGCAAAGAAGAAGACAGCTACAACGATGCAGCAAAGAAGAAGACAGCAACAACGATACAGCCAAGAACAAGACTGAAGGAACGATACAGCAAAGAGGAAGACAGTAACAATGATACAGCAAAGAAAAAGACATCAACAATGCTACAGCAAAGAAGAAAACAGCAACAACGATACAGCAAAGAAGAAGACAGCAACAATGATACAGCATGTAAGAAGAAAGCAACAACGATACAGCAAAGAACACAGCAACAACGATACAGCAAATAAGACAGCAAAAACGCTTAAGTTTAATAGTCGACAGCAACAACGATACAGCAAAGAAGAAGACAGCAACATCGATACAGCAAAGAGAAAACAGCAAAAAAGAAGACAGCAACAACGATACAGCAAACAAGAAGATAGCAACAACGATACAGCAATGAAGACAGCAACGACGATACAGTAAAGAAGACAGCAACACCGATACAGCAAAGAATAAGACAGCAACGACGATACAGCAAAGAAGACAACAAAGAAGACAGCAAGATCGATACAGTATAACAATTTACAGGAACAACGATACAGCAAAGAAGACAGCAACAATGATACAGCAAAGAAGATAGCAACGACGATACAGCAAAGAAGAAGACAGCAACAACGATACTGCAAAGAATAAGACATCAACAACGATACAGCAAAGATGAAGACAGCAAAGAAGAGGACAGCAACAACGATACAGCAAAGAATACAGCAAAGAAGAAGACAGCAACAACGATACAGCAAACAAGACAGCAAATGAGACAGCAAAAACGCTAAAGTTTAATAGTCGACAGCAACAACGATACAGCAAAGAAGAAGACGGCAACAACGATACAGCAAAGAGACGACAGCAAAAAAGAAGACAGCAACAACGATACAGCAAACATGAAGATAGCAACAACGATACAGCAAAGAAGACAGCAACAACAATACAGCAAACTATACAGCAACAACGATACAGCAACGAAGAAGACAGTAACGACGATACAGCAAGGAAGACAGCAAAATCGATACAGTATAATAATTGCCAGCAACCACGATACAGCAAAGAAGACAGCAACAACGATACAGCAAAGAAGATAGCAACGACGATACAGAAAAGAAGAAGACAGCGACAACGATACTGCAAAGAATAAGATAGCAACAACGATACAGCAAAGATGAAGACAGCAAAGAAGAGGACAAACAACGATACAGCAAAGAAGACAGCAAAGAAGAAGACAGCAACGACGATACAGCAAAGAAGAAGACAACAAAAACGATATAGTATAATAGCCGACAGCAACAACGATACAGTAAAAAAGAAGACATCAACGACGATACAGCAAAAAAGATTACAGCAACAACAATACAGCATAAAGGAAGACAGCAACAACGATACAGCATAAAAAATGACTACTAGAACGATACAGACAATAAGAAGACAGCAACAACGATACAGTAAAGAAGAAGACAGCAACAACGATACAGCAAAGAAGACTGCAGATAAGAAGACAGCAACAACGATACAGTAAAGAACGAGAATGCAAAATGATACAGTATCATAGTCGACAGCAACAACGATACAGAAATAAGAAGACAGCAACAACGATACAGCAAATAAGACAGCAAACATGATACAGTAAAGAAGACAGCAACAACGATACAGCAAAGAAGAAGACAGCAACAACGATGCAGCAAAGAAGAAGACAGCAACAACGATACAGCCAAGAACAAGACAGAAGGAACGATACAGCAAAGAGGAAGACAGTAACAATGATACAGCAAAGAAAAAGACATCAACAATGCTACAGCAAAGAAGAAAACAGCAACAACGATACAGCAAAGAAGACAGCAACAACGATACAGCAAACAAGACAGCAAATAAGACAGCAAAAACGCTTAAGTTTAATAGTCGACAGCAACAACGATACAGCAAAGAAGACAGCAACATCGATACAGCAAAGAGAAAACAGCAAAAAAGAAGACATCAACAACGATACAGCAAACAAGAAATTAGCAACAACGATACAGCAAAGAAGACAGCAACAACGATACAGTAAAGAAGACAGCAACACCGATACAGCAAAGAATAAGACAGCAACGACGATACAGCAAAGAAGACAACAAAGAAGACAGCAAGATCGATACAGTATAACAATTTACAGGAACAACGATACAGCAAAGAAGACAGCAACAACGATACAGCAAAGAAGATAGCAACGACGATACAGCTAAGAAGAAGATAGCAACGACGATACAGCTAAGAAGAAGACAGCAACAACGATACTGCAAAGAATAAGACATCAACAACGATACAGCAAAGATGAAGACAGCAAAGAAGAGGACAGCAACAACGATACAGCAAAGAATACAGAAAGAAGAAGACAGCAACGACGATACAGCAAAGAAGAAGACAGCAACAACGATAAAGAAAGAAGACAGCAACAACGATACAGTATAATAGTCGACAGCAACAACGATACAGCAAAGAAGAAGACAGCAACGACGATACAGTAAAGAAGAATACAGCAACAACGATACAGTATAATAGTCGACAGCGACAACGATACAGCAAAGAAGAAGACAGCAACGACGATACAGCAAAGAAGAAGACAGCAACGACGATACAGATAAGAAGAATACAGCAACAACGATACAGAAAGAAGACAGCAACAACGATACAGTATAATAGTCGACAGCAACAACGATACAGCAAGGAAGAAGACAGCAACAACGATACAGCAAAGAAGAAGACAGCAAAACGATACTGCAAAGAAGAAAACAGCAACAACGATACAGCAAAGAAGAAGACAGCAAGTACGATACAGCAAAGAAGAGGACAGCACCAACGATACACAAAAGAAAAAGACAGCAGGAACGATAGAGTATAATAGTTGACAGCAACAACGATACAGCAAAAAAGAAGACAGCAAAAATGATAGAGCAAGAATACAGCAACAACGATACAGCAAACAAGACAGCAAATCAGACAGCAAAAACGCTAAAGTTTTATAGTCGACAGCAACAACGATACAGCAAAGAAGAAGATTGCAACAACGATACAGCAAAGTGAAGACAGCAAAAAAGAAGACAGCAACAACGATACAGCAAACATGAATATAGCAACAACGATACAGCAAAGAAGACAGCAACAATAATACAGCAAACTATACAGCAACAACGATACAGCAACGAAGAAGACAGCAACAGCGATACAGCAGAGAAGACAGCAAGATCGATACAGTATAATAATTGCCAGTTACAACGATACAGCAAAGAAGACAGCAGCAACGATACAGCAAAGAAGATAGCAACGACCATACAGCAAAGAAGAAGACAGCAACAACGAGACTGCAAAGAATAAGATAGCAACAACGATACAGCAAAGATGAAGACAGAAAAGAAGAGGACAAACAACGATATAGCAAAGAAGACAGCAAAGAAGAAGACAGCAACGACGATACAGCAAAGAAGAAGACAGCACCAACGATACATCAAAAGAATGAGACAGCAACAACGATACAGCAAAGAAGAAGACAGCTAAAACTAGACAGTATATTAGTCAACAGCAACAACGATACAACAAAGAAGACAGAAAACACGATACAGTAAAGAAGAAGACAGCAACAACGATACATTAAAGAAGAAGACAGCAACAACGATACAGCCAAGAAGAAGACATCAACAACGATACAGCCAAGAAGAAGACAGCAAAGAGGAAGACAGCAACAACGATACAGCAAGGAAGAAGACAGCAACAACGATACAGCAAAGAAGAAAACAGCAACAACGATACAGCAAACAAGAAGACAGCAACAACGATACAGCAAACAAGACAGCAAATGAGACAGCAAAAACGCTAAAGTTTAATAGTCGACAGCAACAACGATACAGCAAAGAAGAAGACGGCAACAACGATACAGCAAAGAGAAGACAGCAAAAAAGAAGACAGTAACAACGATACAGCAAACATGAAGATAGCAACAACGATACAGCAAAGAAGACAGCAACAACAATACAGCAAACTATACAGCAACAACGATACAGCAACGAAGAAAACAGTAACGACGATACAGCAAGGAAGACAGCAAGATCGATACAGTATAATAATTGCCAGCAACAACGATACAGCAAAGAAGACAGCAACAACGATACAGCAAAGAAGATAGCAACGACGATACAGAAAAGAAGAAGACAGCGACAACGATACTGCAAAGAATAAGATAGCAACAACGATACAGCAAAGATGAAGACAGCAAAGAAGAGGACAAACAACGATACAGCAAAGAAGACAGCAAAGAAGAAGACAGCAACGACGATACAGCAAAGAAGAAGACAACAAAAACGATATAGTATAATAGTCGACAGCAACAACGATACAGTAAAAAATTAGACATCAACAACGATACAGCAAAGAAGATTACAGCAACAACAATACAGCATAAAAGAAGACAGCAACAACGATACAGCATAAAAAATGACAACTAGAACGATACAGACAATAAGAACACAGCAACAACGATACAGTAAAGAAGAAGACAGCAACAACGATACAGCAAAGAAGACTGCAGATAAGAAGACAGCAACAACGATACAGCAAAGAACAAGAATGCAAAATGATACAGTATCATAGTCGACAGCAACAACGATACAGAAAAAAGAAGACAGGAACAACGATACAGCAAATAAAAAGAGAGAAACAACGATACAGCAAAGAAGAAGACAGAAAGAACGATAAAGTATAATAGTTGACAGCAACAACGATACAGCAAAGAAGACAGCAAACATGATACAGTAAAGAAGACAGCAACAACGATACAGCAAAGAAGAAGACAGCAACAACGATGCAGCAAAGAAGAAGATAGCAACAACGATACAGCCAAGAACAAGACAGAAGGAACGATACAGCAAAGAGGAAGACAGTAACAATGATACAGCAAAGAAAAAGACATCAACAATGCTACAGCAAAGAAGAAAACAGCAACAACGATACAGCAAAGAAGAAGACAGCAACAATGATACAGCATGAAAGAAGACAGCAACAACGATACAGCAAAGAAGACAGCAACAACGATACAGCAAACAAGACAACAAATAAGACAGCAATAACGCTTAAGTTTAATAGTCGACAGCAACAACGATACAGCAAAGAAGAAGACAGCAACATCGATACAGCAAAGAGAAAACAGCAAAAAAGAAGACAGCAACAACGATACAGCAAACAAGAAGATAGCAACAACGATACAGCAAAGAAGACAGCAACGACGATAAAGTAAAGAAGTCAGCAACACCGATACAGCAAAGAATAAGACAGCAACGACGATACAACAAAGAAGACTACAAAGAAGACAGCAAGATCGATACAGTATAACAATTTACAGGAACAACGATACAGCAAAGAAGAAGACAGCAACAACGATACTGCAAAGAATAAGACATCAACAACGATACAGCAAAGATGAAGACAGCAAAGAAGACGACAGCTACAACGATACAGCAAAGAATACAGCAAAGAAGAAGACAGCAACGACGATACAGCAAAGAAGAAGACAGCAACAACGATAAAGAAAGAAGACAGCAACAACAGTACAGTATAATAGTCGACAGCAACAACGATACAGCAAAGAAGAAGACAGCAACGACAATACAGTAAAGAAGAATACAGCAACAACGATACAGTATAATAGTCGACAGCGACAACGATACAGCAAAGAAGAAGACAGTAACGACGATACAGCAAAGAAGAAGACAGCAACGACGATACAGCAAAGAAGAATACAGCAACAACGATACAGAAAGAAGACAGCAAAACGATACAGTATAATAGTCGACAGCAACAACGATACAGCAAGGAAGAAGACAGCAACAACGATACAGCAAAGAAGAAGACAGCAAAACGATACTGCAAAGAAGAAAACAGCAACAACGATACAGCAAAGAAGAAGACAGCAAGTACGATACAGCAAAGAAAGGGACAGCACCAACGATACACAAAAGAAAAAGACAGCAGGAACGATAGAGTATAATAGTTGACAGCAACAACGATACAGCAAAAAAGAAGACAGCAAAAACGATATAGGAAGAATACAACAACAACGATACAGCAAACAAGACAGCAAATGAGACAGCAAAAACGCTAAAGTTTTATAGTCGACAGCAACAACGATACAGCAAAGAAGAAGATTGCAACAACGATACAGCAAAGAGAAGACAGCAAAAAAGAAGACAGCAACAACGATACAGCAAAGATGAAGATAGCAACAACGATACAGCAAAGAAGACAGCAACAATAATACAGCAAACTATACAGCAACAACGATACAGCAACGAAGAAGACAGCAACGACGATACAGCAGAGAAGACAGCAAGATCGATACAGTATAATAATTGCCAGTTACAACGATACAGCAAAGAAGACAGCAACAACGATACAGCAAAGAAGATAGCAACTACGATACAGCAAAGAAGAAGACAGCAACAACGAGACTGCAAAGAATAAGATAGCAACAACGATACAGCAAAGATGAAGACAGCAAAGAAGAGGACAAACAACGATATAGCTAAGAAGACAGCAAAGAAGAAGACAGCAACGACGATACAGCAAAGAAGAAGACAACAAAAACGATATAGTATAATAGTCGACAGCAACAACGATACAGTAAAAAACAAAACATCAACAACGATACAGCATAAAAAATGACAACTAGAACGATACAGACAAAAAGAAGACAGCAACAACGATACAGTAAAGAAGACAGAAACAACGATACAGCAAAGAAGAAGACAGCAACGACGATACAGCAAAGAAGACTGCAGATAAGAAGACAGCAACAACGATACAGCAAAGAACAAGAATGCAAAATGATACAGTATCATAGTCGACAGCAACAACGAAACAGAAAAAAGAAGACAGCAACAACGATACAGCAAAGGAGAAGAGAGAAACAACGATACAGCAAAGAAGAAGACAGAAAGAACGATAAAGTATAATAGTTGACAGCAACAACGATACAGCAAAGTAGACAGCAAACATGATACAGTAAAGAAGACAGCAAACATGATACAGTAAAGAAGACAGCAACAACGATACAGCAAAGAAGAAGACAGAAACAACGATACCGCAAAGAAGAAGACAGCAACAACGATGCAGCAAAGAAGAAGACAGCAACAACGATACAGCCAAGAACAAGACAGAAAGAACGATACAGCAAAGAGGAAGACAGTAACAATGATACAGCAAAGAAGAAGACAGCAACAATGCTACAGCAAAGAAGAAAACAGCAACAACGATACAGCAAAGCAGAAGACAGCAACAATGATACAGCATGAAAGAAGACAGCAACAACGATACAGCAAAGAAGACAGCAACAACGATACAGCAAACAAGACAGCAAATAAGACAGCAAAAACGCTTAAGTTTAATAGTCGACAGCAACAACGATACAGCAAAGAAGAAGACAGCAACATCGATACAGCAAAGAGAAAACAGCAAAAAAGAAGACAGCAACAACGATACAGCAAACAAGAAGATAGCAACAACGATACAGCAAAAAAACAGCAACGACGATACAGTAAAGAAGACAGCAACACCGATACAGCAAAGAAGAAGACAGCAACGACGATACAGCAAAGAAGACAACAAAGAATACAGCAAGATCGATACAGTATAAAAATTTACAGGAACAACGATACAGCAAAGAAGACAGCAACAACGATACAGCAAAGAAGATAGCAACGACGATACAGACAAGGAAGAAGACAGCAACAACGATACTGCAAAGAATAAGACATCAACAACGATACAGCAAAGATGAAGAAAGCAAAGAAGAGCACAGCAACAACGATACAGCAAAGAAGTAGACAGCAACGACGATACAGCAAAGAAGAATACATCAACAACGATAAAGCAAGAAGACAGCAACAACGATACAGTATAATAGTCGACAGCAACAACGATACAGCAAAGAAGAAGACAGCAACGACGATACAGTAAAGAAGAATACAGCAACAACGATATAGTATAATAGTCGACAGCGACTACGATACAGCAAAGAAGAAGACAGCAACGACGATACAGCAAAGAAGAAGACAGCAACGACGATACAGCAAAGAAGAATACAGCAACAACGATACAGAAAGAAGATAGCAACAACGATACAGTATAATAGTCGACAGAAACAACGATACAGCAAAGAAGAAGACAGCAACAACGATACAGCAAAGAAGAAGACAGCAAAACGATACTGCAAAGAAGAAAACAGCAACAAGGATACAGCAAAGAAGAAGACAGCAAGTACGATACAGCAAAGAAGAAGACAGCACCAACGATACACAAAAGAAAAAGACAGCAGGAACGATAGAGTATAATAGTTGACAGAAACAACGATACAGCAAAGAAGAAGACAGCAAAAACGATAGAGCAAGAATACAGCAACAACGATACAGCAAAGAAGACTGCAACTACGATACAGTAAAGAAGACAGAAACAACGATATAGCAAAGATGAAGATAGCAACACGATACAGCAAAAAAGAAGACAGCAACTAAAATACAGCAAAGAAGACAGCAACAACGATACAGCAAAGAAGAAGACACCAACAACGATACAGCAAAGAATACAGCAACAACGATACAGAAAGAAGACAGCAACAACGATACAGTATAATAGTCGACAGCAACAACGATACAGCAAAGAAGAAGACAGCAACAACGATACAGCAAAGAAGAAGACAGCAACAACGATACAGGAAAGAAGAAGACAGCAACAACGATACAGCAAAGAAGAAGACAGCAACAACGATATAGCAAAAAAGAAGACAGCAACAACGATACAGAAAGAAGACAGCAACAACGATACAGTATAATAGTCGACAGCAACAACGATACAGCAAAGAAGAAGACAGCAACAACGATACAGTAAATAAGAAGACAGCAACAACGATACAGCAGAAAAGAATAGAGCAACAACGATACAGCAAAGAAGACAGTAACAACGATACAGCAAGGAAGACAGTAACGACGATACAGCAAATATGAAAATAGCAACAACGATACAACAAAGAAGACAGTAACGACGATACAGCAAAGAAGACAGAAAGATCGATACAGTATAATAGTCGACAGCAACTACGATACAACAAAGAAGACAGCAACGACGATACAGCAAAGAAGAAGACATCAACAACGATACAGCAAAGATGAAGACAGCAACAACGATATAGCAAAGAAGAGGACAGCAACGACGATACAGAAAGAAGACGGTAACGACGATACAGAAAGAAGACAGCAAGAACGATACAGAAAGAAGACAGCATCAACGATACAGTATAATAGTCGACAGCGACAACGATACAGCAAAGAAGAAGACAGCAAAACGATACTGCAAAGAAGAAAACAGCAACAACGATACAGTAAAGAAGACAGCAACAACAATACAGCAAAAATGAAGACAGCACAGAAGAAGACAGCAACGACGATACAGCAAAGAAGAAGACAACAACAACGATACAGAAAGAAGACAGCAACAACGATACCGTATAATAGTCGACAGCAACAACGATACAGCAAAGAAGAAGACAGCAACAACGATACAGTAAATAAGAAGACAGCAACAACGATACAGCAGAAAAGAATAGAGCAACAACGATACAGCAAAGAAGACAGTAACAACGATACAGCAAGGAAGACAGCAACAACGATACAGTATAATAGTCGACAGCAACAACGATACAGCCCAGAAGAAGACAGCAACAACGATACAGCAAAGAAGACAGCAACAACGATACAGCAAGGAAGAAGACAGCAAAAACGATACAGTATAATAGTTAACAGCAACAACGATACAGCAAAGAAGACAGCAACAACGATACAGCAAAAAAACAGACAGCAATTACGATACAGCATAATAGAAACAGCAACAACGATACAGCAAGGAAGAAGACAGCAACAACGATACAGCATATAAGAAGACAGCAACAACGATACAGCATAAAAAATGACAGCAATAACGATACACAGAAGCAGAAGACAGAAACAACGATACAGTAAAAAAGAAGACAGCAACAACAATACAGTATAATAGTCGACAGCAATTACGATACAGCAAAGAAGAAGACAGCAAACACGATACAGTATAATAGTCGACAGCAACAACGATACAGCAAAGAAGACAGCAACGACGATACAGCAAAGAAGAAATCAGCAACGACGATACAGCAAAGAAGACAGCAACAACGATACATTATAATAGTCGACAGCAACAACGATACAGCAAATAAGAAGACAGCAACAACGATACAGCAAAGAAGAAAACAGCAACGACGATACAGTAAAGGAGACAGCAACAACGATACAGCAAGGATCAAGACAGCAAAAACGATTCAGTATAATAGTCGACATCAACAACGATACAGCAACAACGATACAGCAAAGAAGAAGACAACAACAACGATACAGCAAAAAGGAAGATTCCAACAATGATACAGCAAAGACGAAGACAGCAACAACGATACAGCAAAGAAGGCAGCAAGGACGATACAACAAAGAAGAGGACAGCAACGACGATACAACAAAGAAGAAGACAGCAACGACGATACAGCAAAGAAGAAGACAGTAACAACGATACAGCAAAGAAGGCAGCAAGGACGATACAACAAAGAAGAGGACAGCAACTACGATACAGCAAAGAAGACAGCAACGACGATACAGCAAAGAAGACTGCAGATAAGAAGACAGCCACAACGATACAGCAAAGAAGACAGCAACGACGATACAGCAAAGAAGACTGCAGATAAGAAGACAGCAACAACGATACAGCAAAGAAGGCAGCAAGGACGATACAACAGAGAAGAGGACAGCAACTACGATACAGCAAAGAAGACAGCAACGACGATACAGCAAAGAAGACTGCAGATAAGAAGACAGCCACAACGATACAGCAAAGAAGAATACAGCAACAACGATACAGCAAAGAAGACAAAAAAGAAGAGAGCAAAAACGCTACAGTATAATAGTCGATAGCAACAACGATACAGTAAAAAGAAGACAGCAACAACGCTACAGCAAAGAAAAAGAGAGCAACAACGATACAGCAAAGAAGACAGAAAGAACGATACCGTATAATAGTTGACAGCAACAACGATACAGTAAAAAGAAGACAGCAAAACGATACTGCAAAGAAGAAAACAGCAACAACGATACAGCAAAGAAGAAGACAGCAAGAACGATACAGCTAAGAAGAAGACAGCAAGAACGATACAGCTAAGAAGAAGACAGCAAGAACGATACAGCAAAGAGGAAGACAGCAACAGCGATACAGCAAAGAAGAAGACACCAACAACGATACAGCAAAGAAGAAAACAGCAACAACGATACAGCAAAGAAGAAAACAGCAACAACGATACAGTAAAGAAGAAAACAGCAACAATGATACAGCATGAAAGAAGACAGCAACAACGATACAGCAAAGAAGAAGACACCAACAACGATACAGCAGAGAAGAAAACAGCAAAAACGATAAAGCAAAGAAGAAAACAGCAACAACGATACAGCAAAGAAGAAGACAGCAACAATGATACAGCAAAGAAGAAGACAGCAACAACGATACAGCAAACAAGACAGCAATTAAAACAGTAAAAACGCTAAAGTTTAATAGTCGACAGCAACAACGATACACCAAAGAGAAGACAGCAACAACGATTCAGCAAAGAGAAGACAGCAACAACGATACCGCAATGAGAAGACAGCAAAAACGATACCGCAAACATTAAGATAGCAACAACGATACAGCAAAGAAGAAAGCAACGACGACACAGCAATGAAGACAGCTACAACGATACAGCAAAGAAGAACAAAGCAAAGAAGAAGACAGCAAGATCGATACAGTATAATAATTGAGAGCAACAACAATACAGCAAAGAAGACAGCAACAACGATACAGCAAAAAAGATAGCAACGACGATACAGCAAAGAAGAAGACAGCAACAACGATACTGCAAAGAATAAGACAGCAACAACGATACAGCAAAAATGAAGACAGCAATGAAGAAGACAGCAACGACGATACAGCAAAGAAGAAGACAGCAAAAACGATATAGTATAATAGTCGACAGCAACAACGATACAGCATAAAAAATGACAGCTAGAACGATACAGACAATAACAAGACAGCAACAACGATACAGTAAAGAAGAATACAGCAACAACGATACAGAAAAGAAGAAGACAGCAACAACGATGATGCAAACAAGACAGCAAACACGCTACAGTTTAATAGTCGACAGCAACAACGATACAGCAAACAAGAAGACAGCAACAACGATACAGCAAAGAAAAAGACAGCAAAAAAGAAGACAGCAACAACGATACACTAAACAAGAAGATAGCAACAACGATACAGCAAAGAAGACAGCAACGTCGATACAGCAGAGAAGATTGCAAAGAAGACAGCAACAACTATACAGCAAAGAAGACAGCAACGACGATACAGCAAAGAAGAAGACAGCAACAACGATATCAGCAAAGAAGAAGACAGCAACAACGATACAGCAAAGAAGACAGCAACGACGATACAGCAAACAAGAAGACAGCAACAACCATATCAACAAAGAAGACGACAGAAACAACGATACAGCATGAAAAAAGACAGCAACAACGATACAATTTGACAGAAGATACAGCCTAAATAAAGCCTGCAACAACGATACAGCAAAGAAGACAGCAAGTACGATACAGCAAAGAAGACAGCAACGACGATACAGCAAAGAAGAAGACAGTAACAACGATACAGCATGAAAATAACAGCAACAACGATACAACTTGACAGAAGACAGCTACAACGATACAGCCTAAATAAAGACTGCAACAACGATACAGCAAAGAAGAAGACAGCCAAAACGATATAGTATAATAGTCGACAGAAACAACGATACAGCAAAGAAGAAGACAGCAACTACGATACAGCAAAGAAGACAGCAAAGAAGAGGACAGCAACAACGATACAGTAAAGAAGACAGCAACAACGATACAGCAAAGAAGAAGACAGCAATAACGATACAGCAAAGAATCAGACAGCAACAACGATACAACAAAGAATCAGACAGCAACAACGATACAGCAAAGAAGAAGACAGCAACAACGATACAACAAAGTAGAAGACAGCAATAACGATATAGCAAAGAAGAAGACAGCAACAACGATACAGCAATCAAAATACAGCAACTACGATACAACAAAGAATCAGACAGCAACAACGATACAGCAAAGAAGAAGACAGCAACAACGATACAGCAAACAAGACAGCAAATAAGACAGCAAAAACGGTAAAGTTTTATAGTCGACAGCAACAACGATACAGCAAAGAAGAAAACAGCAACAACGTTACAGGAAAGAGAAGACAGCAAAAAAGAAGACAGCAACAACGATAAAGCAAAGAAGAAAACAGCAACAACGATACAGCAAAGAAGAAGACAGCAACAATGATACAGCAAAGAAGAAGACAGCAACAACGATACAGCAAACAAGACAGCAATTAAAACAGTAAAAACGCTAAAGTTTAATAGTCGACAGCAACAACGATACACCAAAGAGAAGACAGCAACAACGATTCAGCAAAGAGAAGACAGCAACAACGATACCGCAATGAGAAGACAGCAAAAACGATACCGCAAACATTAAGATAGCAACAACGATACAGCAAAGAAGAAAGCAACGACGACACAGCAATGAAGACAGCTACAACGATACAGCAAAGAAGAACAAAGCAAAGAAGAAGACAGCAAGATCGATACAGTATAATAATTGAGAGCAACAACAATACAGCAAAGAAGACAGCAACAACGATACAGCAAAAAAGATAGCAACGACGATACAGCAAAGAAGAAGACAGCAACAACGATACTGCAAAGAATAAGACAGCAACAACGATACAGCAAAAATGAAGACAGCAATGAAGAAGACAGCAACGACGATACAGCAAAGAAGAAGACAGCAAAAACGATATAGTATAATAGTCGACAGCAACAACGATACAGCATAAAAAATGACAGCTAGAACGATACAGACAATAACAAGACAGCAACAACGATACAGTAAAGAAGAATACAGCAACAACGATACAGAAAAGAAGAAGACAGCAACAACGATGATGCAAACAAGACAGCAAACACGCTACAGTTTAATAGTCGACAGCAACAACGATACAGCAAACAAGAAGACAGCAACAACGATACAGCAAAGAAAAAGACAGCAAAAAAGAAGACAGCAACAACGATACACTAAACAAGAAGATAGCAACAACGATACAGCAAAGAAGACAGCAACGTCGATACAGCAGAGAAGATTGCAAAGAAGACAGCAACAACTATACAGCAAAGAAGACAGCAACGACGATACAGCAAAGAAGAAGACAGCAACAACGATATCAGCAAAGAAGAAGACAGCAACAACGATACAGCAAAGAAGACAGCAACGACGATACAGCAAACAAGAAGACAGCAACAACCATATCAACAAAGAAGACGACAGAAACAACGATACAGCATGAAAAAAGACAGCAACAACGATACAATTTGACAGAAGATACAGCCTAAATAAAGCCTGCAACAACGATACAGCAAAGAAGACAGCAAGTACGATACAGCAAAGAAGACAGCAACGACGATACAGCAAAGAAGAAGACAGTAACAACGATACAGCATGAAAATAACAGCAACAACGATACAACTTGACAGAAGACAGCTACAACGATACAGCCTAAATAAAGACTGCAACAACGATACAGCAAAGAAGAAGACAGCCAAAACGATATAGTATAATAGTCGACAGAAACAACGATACAGCAAAGAAGAAGACAGCAACTACGATACAGCAAAGAAGACAGCAAAGAAGAGGACAGCAACAACGATACAGTAAAGAAGACAGCAACAACGATACAGCAAAGAAGAAGACAGCAATAACGATACAGCAAAGAATCAGACAGCAACAACGATACAACAAAGAATCAGACAGCAACAACGATACAGCAAAGAAGAAGACAGCAACAACGATACAACAAAGTAGAAGACAGCAATAACGATATAGCAAAGAAGAAGACAGCAACAACGATACAGCAATCAAAATACAGCAACTACGATACAACAAAGAATCAGACAGCAACAACGATACAGCAAAGAAGAAGACAGCAACAACGATACAGCAAACAAGACAGCAAATAAGACAGCAAAAACGGTAAAGTTTTATAGTCGACAGCAACAACGATACAGCAAAGAAGAAAACAGCAACAACGTTACAGGAAAGAGAAGACAGCAAAAAAGAAGACAGCAACAACGATAAAGCAAACATGAAGATAGCAACAACGATACAGCAAAGAAGACAGCAACGACGATACAGCAATGAAGACAGCAGCAACGATACAGCAAAGAAGATAGCAACGACGATACAGCAAAGAAGAAGACAGCAACAACGATACTGCAAAGAAGAAGACAGCAACAACGATACAGCAAAGAAGAGGACAGCAAATACGATACAGCAAAGAAGACAGCAAAGAAGAAGACAGCAACGACGATACAGCAAAGAAGATAGCAACGACGATACAGCAAAGAAGAAGACAGCATCAACGATACTGCAAAGAAGATAGCAACGACGATACAGCAAAGAAGAAGACAGCAACAACGATACTGCAAAGAAGAAGGCAGCAACAACGATACTGCAAAGAAGAAGACAGCAACAACGATACAGCAAAGATGAAGACAGCAAAGAAGAGGACAGCAAATACGATACAGCAAAGAAGACAGCAAAGAAGAAGACTACAACGACGATACAGCAAAGAAGAAGACAACAACAACGATACAGCAAAGAAGACAGCAACAACGATACAGTATAATAGTCGACAGCAACAACGATACAGCAAAGAAGAGGACAGCAACTACGATACAGCAATGAAGACAGCAAAGAAGAGGACAGCAACAACGGTACAGTAAAGAAGACAGCAAGAACGATACAGCAAAGAAGAAGACAGCAAGAACGATACAGCAAAGAATCAGACAGCAACAACGATACAACAAAGAATCAGACAGCAACAACGATGCAGCAAAGAAGAAGACAGCAACAACGATACAGCAAAGAAGAAGACAGCAACAACGATACAGCAAAGAAGAAGACAGCAACAACGATACAGGAAAGAGAAGACAGCAAAAAAGAAGACAGCAACAACGATAAAGCAAACATGAAGATAGCTACAACGATACAGCAAAGAAGACAGCAACGACGATACAGCAAAGAAGACAGCAACAACGATACAGCAAAGAAGATAGCAACGACGATACAGCAAAGAAGAAGACAGCAACAACGATACTGCAAAGAATAAGACAGCAACAACGATACTGCAAAGAATAAGACAGCAACAACGATACTGCAAAGAATAAGACAGCAACAACGATACTGCAAAGAAGAAGACAGCAACAACGATACTGCAAAGAATAAGACAGCAACAACGATACTGCAAAGAAGAAGACAGCAACAACGATACTGCAAAGAATAAGACAGCAACAACGATACTGCAAAGAAGAAGACAGCAACAACGATACTGCAAAGAATAAGACAGCAACAACGATACTGCAAAGAAGAAGACAGCAACAACGATACTGCAAAGAATAAGACAGCAACAACGATACAGCAAAGATGAAGACAGCAAAGAAGAGGACAGCAAATACGATACAGCAAAGAAGAAAGCAAAGAAGATACAGCAAATAAGAATACAACAACAACGATACAGCAAAGAAGACAGCAACAACGATACAGTATAATAGTCGACAGCAACAACGATACAGCAAAGAAGAGGACAGCAACTACGATACAGCAAAGAAGACAGCAAAGAAGAGGACAGCAACAACGATACAGTAAAGAAGACAGCAAGAACGATACAGCAAAGAATCAGACAACAACAACGATACAACAAAGAATCAGACAGCAACAACGATACAACAAAGAAGAAGACAGCAACAACGATACAACAAAGAAGAAGACAGCAACAACGATACAACAAAGAAGAAGACAGCAATAATGATATAGCAAAGAAGAAGACAGCAACAACGATACAGCAAAGAAGAAGACAACAACAACGATACAACAAAGAAGAAGACAGCAATAACGATATAGCAAAGAAGAAGACAGCAACAACGATACAGCAAAGAAGAAGACAGACTCAACGATACAACAAAGAATCAGACAGCAACAACGATACAGCAAAGAAGAAGACAGCAACAACGATACAACTAAGAAGAAGACAGCAACAACGATACAGCAAAGAAGAAGACAGCAACAACGATACAGCAAAGAAGAAAACAGCAACTACGATATAGCAAACAAGACAGCAAATAAGACAGCAAAAACGCTAAAGTTTAATAGTCGACAGCAACAATGATACAGCAAAGAAAAAGACAGCAACAACGATACAGCAAAGAGAAGACAGCAAAAAAAGAAGACAGTAACAACGATACAGCAAACATGAAGATAGCAACAACGATACAGCAAAGAAGACAGCAACGACGATACAGCAAAGAAGACAGCAACAACGATAATGTAAAGAAGACAGCAACGACGATACAGCAAAGAAGACAGCAAAGAAGAAGACAGCAACAACGATACAGCAAAGAAGACAGCAGCAACGATACAATATAATAGTCGACAGCAACAACGATACAGCAAAGAAGAAGACAGCAAAACGATACTGCAAAGAAAACAGCAACAACGATACAGCAAAGAAGAAGACAGCAAGAACGATACAGAAAGAAGACAGCAACAACGATACAGCAAAGAAGAAGACAGCATCAACGATACAGCAAAGAAGAAGACAGCAAAACGATACTGCAAAGAAGAAAACAGCAACAACGATACAGCAAAGAAGAAGACAGCAAGTACGATACAGCAAAGAAGAGGACAGCACCAACGATACACAAAAGAAAAAGACAGCAGGAACGATAGAGTATAATAGTTGACAGCAACAACGATACAGCAAAAAAGAAGACAGCAAAAATGATAGAGCAAGAATACAGCAACAACGATACAGCAAACAAGACAGCAAATCAGACAGCAAAAACGCTAAAGTTTTATAGTCGACAGCAACAACGATACAGCAAAGAAGAAGATTGCAACAACGATACAGCAAAGTGAAGACAGCAAAAAAGAAGACAGCAACAACGATACAGCAAACATGAAGATAGCAACAACGATACAGCAAAGAAGACAGCAACAATAATACAGCAAACTATACAGCAACAACGATACAGCAACGAAGAAGACAGCAACAGCAATACAGCAGAGAAGACAGCAAGATCGATACAGTATAATAATTGCCAGTTACAACGATACAGCAAAGAAGACAGCAGCAACGATACAGCAAAGAAGATAGCAACGACCATACAGCAAAGAAGAAGACAGCAACAACGAGACTGCAAAGAATAAGATAGCAACAACGATACAGCAAAGATGAAGACAGAAAAGAAGAGGACAAACAACGATATAGCAAAGAAGACAGCAAAGAAGAAGACAGCAACGACGATACAGCAAAGAAGAAGACAGCACCAACGATACATCAAAAGAATGAGACAGCAACAACGATACAGCAAAGAAGAAGACAGCTAAAACTAGACAGTATATTAGTCAACAGCAACAACGATACAACAAAGAAGACAGAAAACACGATACAGTAAAGAAGAAGACAGCAACAACGATACATTAAAGAAGAAGACAGCAACAACGATACAGCCAAGAAGAAGACATCAACAACGATACAGCCAAGAAGAAGACAGCAAAGAGGAAGACAGCAACAACGATACAGCAAGGAAGAAGACAGCAACAACGATACAGCAAAGAAGAAAACAGCAACAACGATACAGCAAACAAGAAGACAGCAACAACGATACAGCAAACAAGACAGCAAATGAGACAGCAAAAACGCTAAAGTTTAATAGTCGACAGCAACAACGATACAGCAAAGAAGAAGACGGCAACAACGATACAGCAAAGAGAAGACAGCAAAAAAGAAGACAGTAACAACGATACAGCAAACATGAAGATAGCAACAACGATACAGCAAAGAAGACAGCAACAACAATACAGCAAACTATACAGCAACAACGATACAGCAACGAAGAAAACAGTAACGACGATACAGCAAGGAAGACAGCAAGATCGATACAGTATAATAATTGCCAGCAACAACGATACAGCAAAGAAGACAGCAACAACGATACAGCAAAGAAGATAGCAACGACGATACAGAAAAGAAGAAGACAGCGACAACGATACTGCAAAGAATAAGATAGCAACAACGATACAGCAAAGATGAAGACAGCAAAGAAGAGGACAAACAACGATACAGCAAAGAAGACAGCAAAGAAGAAGACAGCAACGACGATACAGCAAAGAAGAAGACAACAAAAACGATATAGTATAATAGTCGACAGCAACAACGATACAGTAAAAAAGAAGACATCAACAACGATACAGCAAAGAAGATTACAGCAACAACAATACAGCATAAAAGAAGACAGCAACAACGATACAGCATAAAAAATGACAACTAGAACGATACAGACAATAAGAACACAGCAACAACGATACAGTAAAGAAGAAGACAGCAACAACGATACAGCAAAGAAGACTGCAGATAAGAAGACAGCAACAACGATACAGCAAAGAACAAGAATGCAAAATGATACAGTATCATAGTCGACAGCAACAACGATACAGAAAAAAGAAGACAGGAACAACGATACAGCAAATAAAAAGAGAGAAACAACGATACAGCAAAGAAGAAGACAGAAAGAACGATAAAGTATAATAGTTGACAGCAACAACGATACAGCAAAGAAGACAGCAAACATGATACAGTAAAGAAGACAGCAACAACGATACAGCAAAGAAGAAGACAGCAACAACGATGCAGCAAAGAAGAAGATAGCAACAACGATACAGCCAAGAACAAGACAGAAGGAACGATACAGCAAAGAGGAAGACAGTAACAATGATACAGCAAAGAAAAAGACATCAACAATGCTACAGCAAAGAAGAAAACAGCAACAACGATACAGCAAAGAAGAAGACAGCAACAATGATACAGCATGAAAGAAGACAGCAACAACGATACAGCAAAGAAGACAGCAACAACGATACAGCAAACAAGACAACAAATAAGACAGCAATAACGCTTAAGTTTAATAGTCGACAGCAACAACGATACAGCAAAGAAGAAGACAGCAACATCGATACAGCAAAGAGAAAACAGCAAACAAGAAGACAGCAACAACGATACAGCAAACAAGAAGACAGCAACAACGATACAGCAAAGAAGAAGACAGCAACAACGATGCAGCAAAGAAGAAGATAGCAACAACGATACAGCCAAGAACAAGACAGAAGGAACGATACAGCAAAGAGGAAGACAGTAACAATGATACAGCAAAGAAAAAGACATCAACAATGCTACAGCAAAGAAGAAAACAGCAACAACGATACAGCAAAGAAGAAGACAGCAACAATGATACAGCATGAAAGAAGACAGCAACAACGATACAGCAAAGAAGACAGCAACAACGATACAGCAAACAAGACAACAAATAAGACAGCAATAACGCTTAAGTTTAATAGTCGACAGCAACAACGATACAGCAAAGAAGAAGACAGCAACATCGATACAGCAAAGAGAAAACAGCAAAAAAGAAGACAGCAACAACGATACAGCAAACAAGAAGATAGCAACAACGATACAGCAAAGAAGACAGCAACGACGATAAAGTAAAGAAGTCAGCAACACCGATACAGCAAAGAATAAGACAGCAACGACGATACAACAAAGAAGACTACAAAGAAGACAGCAAGATCGATACAGTATAACAATTTACAGGAACAACGATACAGCAAAGAAGAAGACAGCAACAACGATACTGCAAAGAATAAGACATCAACAACGATACAGCAAAGATGAAGACAGCAAAGAAGACGACAGCTACAACGATACAGCAAAGAATACAGCAAAGAAGAAGACAGCAACGACGATACAGCAAAGAAGAAGACAGCAACAACGATAAAGAAAGAAGACAGCAACAACAGTACAGTATAATAGTCGACAGCAACAACGATACAGCAAAGAAGAAGACAGCAACGACAATACAGTAAAGAAGAATACAGCAACAACGATACAGTATAATAGTCGACAGCGACAACGATACAGCAAAGAAGAAGACAGTAACGACGATACAGCAAAGAAGAAGACAGCAACGACGATACAGCAAAGAAGAATACAGCAACAACGATACAGAAAGAAGACAGCAAAACGATACAGTATAATAGTCGACAGCAACAACGATACAGCAAGGAAGAAGACAGCAACAACGATACAGCAAAGAAGAAGACAGCAAAACGATACTGCAAAGAAGAAAACAGCAACAACGATACAGCAAAGAAGAAGACAGCAAGTACGATACAGCAAAGAAAGGGACAGCACCAACGATACAGAAAAGAAAAAGACAGCAGGAACGATAGAGTATAATAGTTGACAGCAACAACGATACAGCAAAAAAGAAGACAGCAAAAACGATATAGGAAGAATACAACAACAACGATACAGCAAACAAGACAGCAAATGAGACAGCAAAAACGCTAAAGTTTTATAGTCGACAGCAACAACGATACAGCAAAGAAGAAGATTGCAACAACGATACAGCAAAGAGAAGACAGCAAAAAAGAAGACAGCAACAACGATACAGCAAACATGAAGATAGCAACAACGATACAGCAAAGAAGACAGCAACAATAATACAGCAAACTATACAGCAACAACGATACAGCAACGAAGAAGACAGCAACGACGATACAGCAGAGAAGACAGCAAGATCGATACAGTATAATAATTGCCAGTTACAACGATACAGCAAAGAAGACAGCAACAACGATACAGCAAAGAAGATAGCAACTACGATACAGCAAAGAAGAAGACAGCAACAACGAGACTGCAAAGAATAAGATAGCAACAACGATACAGCAAAGATGAAGACAGCAAAGAAGAGGACAAACAACGATATAGCTAAGAAGACAGCAAAGAAGAAGACAGCAACGACGATACAGCAAAGAAGAAGACAACAAAAACGATATAGTATAATAGTCGACAGCAACAACGATACAGTAAAAAACAAAACATCAACAACGATACAGCATAAAAAATGACAACTAGAACGATACAGACAAAAAGAAGACAGCAACAACGATACAGTAAAGAAGACAGAAACAACGATACAGCAAAGAAGAAGACAGCAACGACGATACAGCAAAGAAGACTGCAGATAAGAAGACAGCAACAACGATACAGCAAAGAACAAGAATGCAAAATGATACAGTATCATAGTCGACAGCAACAACGAAACAGAAAAAAGAAGACAGCAACAACGATACAGCAAAGAAGAAGAGAGAAACAACGATACAGCAAAGAAGAAGACAGAAAGAACGATAAAGTATAATAGTTGACAGCAACAACGATACAGCAAAGTAGACAGCAAACATGATACAGTAAAGAAGACAGCAAACATGATACAGTAAAGAAGACAGCAACAACGATACAGCAAAGAAGAAGACAGAAACAACGATACCGCAAAGAAGAAGACAGCAACAACGATGCAGCAAAGAAGAAGACAGCAACAACGATACAGCCAAGAACAAGACAGAAAGAACGATACAGCAAAGAGGAAGACAGTAACAATGATACAGCAAAGAAGAAGACAGCAACAATGCTACAGCAAAGAAGAAAACAGCAACAACGATACAGCAAAGCAGAAGACAGCAACAATGATACAGCATGAAAGAAGACAGCAACAACGATACAGCAAAGAAGACAGCAACAACGATACAGCAAACAAGACAGCAAATAAGACAGCAAAAACGCTTAAGTTTAATAGTCGACAGCAACAACGATACAGCAAAGAAGAAGACAGCAACATCGATACAGCAAAGAGAAAACAGCAAAAAAGAAGACAGCAACAACGATACAGCAAACAAGAAGATAGCAACAACGATACAGCAAAAAAACAGCAACGACGATACAGTAAAGAAGACAGCAACACCGATACAGCAAAGAAGAAGACAGCAACGACGATACAGCAAAGAAGACAACAAAGAATACAGCAAGATCGATACAGTATAAAAATTTACAGGAACAACGATACAGCAAAGAAGACAGCAACAACGATACAGCAAAGAAGATAGCAACGACGATACAGACAAGGAAGAAGACAGCAACAACGATACTGCAAAGAATAAGACATCAACAACGATACAGCAAAGATGAAGAAAGCAAAGAAGAGCACAGCAACAACGATACAGCAAAGAAGTAGACAGCAACGACGATACAGCAAAGAAGAATACATCAACAACGATAAAGCAAGAAGACAGCAACAACGATACAGCAAAGAAGAAGACAGCAACGACGATACAGTAAAGAAGAATACAGCAACAACGATATAGTATAATAGTCGACAGCGACTACGATACAGCAAAGAAGAAGACAGCAACGACGATACAGCAAAGAAGAAGACAGCAACGACGATACAGCAAAGAAGAATACAGCAACAACGATACAGAAAGAAGATAGCAACAACGATACAGTATAATAGTCGACAGAAACAACGATACAGCAAAGAAGAAGACAGCAACAACGATACAGCAAAGAAGAAGACAGCAAAACGATACTGCAAAGAAGAAAACAGCAACAAGGATACAGCAAAGAAGAAGACAGCAAGTACGATACAGCAAAGAAGAAGACAGCACCAACGATACACAAAAGAAAAAGACAGCAGGAACGATAGAGTATAATAGTTGACAGAAACAACGATACAGCAAAGAAGAAGACAGCAAAAACGATAGAGCAAGAATACAGCAACAACGATACAGCAAAGAAGACTGCAACTACGATACAGTAAAGAAGACAAAAACAACGATATAGCAAAGATGAAGATAGCAACACGATACAGCAAAAAAGAAGACAGCAACTAAAATACAGCAAAGAAGACAGCAACAACGATACAGCAAAGAAGAAGACACCAACAACGATACAGCAAAGAATACAGCAACAACGATACAGAAAGAAGACAGCAACAACGATACAGTATAATAGTCGACAGCAACAACGATACAGCAAAGAAGAAGACAGCAACAACGATACAGCAAAGAAGAAGACAGCAACAACGATACAGGAAAGAAGAAGACAGCAACAACGATACAGCAAAGAAGAAGACAGCAACAACGATACAGCAAAAAAGAAGACAGCAACAACGATACAGAAAGAAGACAGCAACAACGATACAGTATAATAGTCGACAGCAACAACGATACAGCAAAGAAGAAGACAGCAACAACGATACAGTAAATAAGAAGACAGCAACAACGATACAGCAGAAAAGAATAGAGCAACAACGATACAGCAAAGAAGACAGTAACAACGATACAGCAAGGAAGACAGTAACGACGATACAGCAAATATGAAAATAGCAACAACGATACAACAAAGAAGACAGTAACGACGATACAGCAAAGAAGACAGAAAGATCGATACAGTATAATAGTCGACAGCAACTACGATACAACAAAGAAGACAGCAACGACGATACAGCAAAGAAGAAGACATCAACAACGATACAGCAAAGATGAAGACAGCAAAGAAGAGGACAGCAACGACGATACAGAAAGAAGACGGTAACGACGATACAGAAAGAAGACAGCAAGAACGATACAGAAAGAAGACAGCATCAACGATACAGTATAATAGTCGACAGCGACAACGATACAGCAAAGAAGAAGACAGCAAAACGATACTGCAAAGAAGAAAACAGCAACAACGATACAGTAAAGAAGACAGCAACAACAATACAGCAAAAATGAAGACAGCACAGAAGAAGACAGCAACGACGATACAGCAAAGAAGAAGACAACAACAACGATACAGAAAGAAGACAGCAACAACAATACAGTATAATAGTCGACAGCAACAACGATACAGCAAAGAAAGAAGACAGCAACGACGATACAGCAAAGAAGAAGACAACAACAACGATACAGAAAGAAGACAGCAACAACGATACCGTATAATAGTCGACAGCAACAACGATACAGCAAAGAAGAAGACAGCAACAACGATACAGTAAATAAGAAGACAGCAACAACGATACAGCAGAAAAGAATAGAGCAACAACGATACAGCAAAGAAGACAGTAACAACGATACAGCAAGGAAGACAGCAACAACGATACAGTATAATAGTCGACAGCAACAACGATACAGCCCAGAAGAAGACAGCAACAACGATACAGCAAAGAAGACAGCAACAACGATACAGCAAGGAAGAAGACAGCAAAAACGATACAGTATAATAGTTAACAGCAACAACGATACAGCAAAGAAGACAGCAACAACGATACAGCAAAAAAACAGACAGCAATTACGATACAGCATAATAGAAACAGCAACAACGATACAGCAAGGAAGAAGACAGCAACAACGATACAGCATATAAGAAGACAGCAACAACGATACAGCATAAAAAATGACAGCAATAACGATACACAGAAGCAGAAGACAGAAACAACGATACAGTAAAAAAGAAGACAGCAACAACAATACAGTATAATAGTCGACAGCAATTACGATACAGCAAAGAAGAAGACAGCAAACACGATACAGTATAATAGTCGACAGCAACAACGATACAGCAAAGAAGACAGCAACGACGATACAGCAAAGAAGAAATCAGCAACGACGATACAGCAAAGAAGACAGCAACAACGATACATTATAATAGTCGACAGCAACAACGATACAGCAAATAAGAAGACAGCAACAACGATACAGCAAAGAAGAAAACAGCAACGACGATACAGTAAAGGAGACAGCAACAACGATACAGCAAGGATCAAGACAGCAAAAACGATTC
The DNA here is from genome assembly GCA_963556195.1 of Sepiola atlantica. Taxonomy (NCBI): domain Eukaryota; kingdom Metazoa; phylum Mollusca; class Cephalopoda; order Sepiida; family Sepiolidae; genus Sepiola; species Sepiola atlantica. The sequence goes on from OY744543.1 coordinate 23,656,885, forward strand.
AGTATAATAGTCGACATCAACAACGATACAGCAACAACGATACAGCAAAGAAGAAGACAACAACAACGATACAGCAAAAAGGAAGATTCCAACAATGATACAGCAAAGACGAAGACAGCAACAACGATACAGCAAAGAAGGCAGCAAGGACGATACAACAAAGAAGAGGACAGCAACGACGATACAACAAAGAAGAAGACAGCAACGACGATACAGCAAAGAAGAAGACAGTAACAACGATACAGCAAAGAAGGCAGCAAGGACGATACAACAAAGAAGAGGACAGCAACTACGATACAGCAAAGAAGACAGCAACGACGATACAGCAAAGAAGACTGCAGATAAGAAGACAGCCACAACGATACAGCAAAGAAGACAGCAACGACGATACAGCAAAGAAGACTGCAGATAAGAAGACAGCAACAACGATACAGCAAAGAAGGCAGCAAGGACGATACAACAGAGAAGAGGACAGCAACTACGATACAGCAAAGAAGACAGCAACGACGATACAGCAAAGAAGACTGCAGATAAGAAGACAGCCACAACGATACAGCAAAGAAGAATACAGCAACAACGATACAGCAAAGAAGACAAAAAAGAAGAGAGCAAAAACGCTACAGTATAATAGTCGATAGCAACAACGATACAGTAAAAAGAAGACAGCAACAACGCTACAGCAAAGAAAAAGAGAGCAACAACGATACAGCAAAGAAGACAGAAAGAACGATACCGTATAATAGTTGACAGCAACAACGATACAGTAAAAAGAAGACAGCAAAACGATACTGCAAAGAAGAAAACAGCAACAACGATACAGCAAAGAAGAAGACAGCAAGAACGATACAGCTAAGAAGAAGACAGCAAGAACGATACAGCTAAGAAGAAGACAGCAAGAACGATACAGCAAAGAGGAAGACAGCAACAACGATACAGCAAAGAAGAAGACACCAACAACGATACAGCAAAGAAGAAAACAGCAACAACGATACAGCAAAGAAGAAAACAGCAACAACGATACAGTAAAGAAGAAAACAGCAACAATGATACAGCATGAAAGAAGACAGCAACAACGATACAGCAAAGAAGAAGACACCAACAACGATACAGCAGAGAAGAAAACAGCAAAAACGATAAAGCAAAGAAGAAAACAGCAACAACGATACAGCAAAGAAGAAGACAGCAACAATGATACAGCAAAGAAGAAGACAGCAACAACGATACAGCAAACAAGACAGCAATTAAAACAGTAAAAACGCTAAAGTTTAATAGTCGACAGCAACAACGATACAACAAAGAGAAGACAGCAACAACGATTCAGCAAAGAGAAGACAGCAACAACGATACCGCAATGAGAAGACAGCAAAAACGTTAAGATAGCAACAACGATACAGCAAAGAAGAAAGCAACGACGACACAGCAATGAAGACAGCTACAACGATACAGCAAAGAAGAACAAAGCAAAGAAGAAGACAGCAAGATCGATACAGTATAATAATTGAGAGCAACAACAATACAGCAAAGAAGACAGCAACAACGATACAGCAAAAAAGATAGCAACGACGATACAGCAAAGAAGAAGACAGCAACAACGATACTGCAAAGAATAAGACAGCAACAACGATACAGCAAAAATGAAGACAGCAATGAAGAAGACAGCAACGACGATACAGCAAAGAAGAAGACAGCAAAAACGATATAGTATAATAGTCGACAGCAACAACGATACAGCATAAAAAATGACAGCTAGAACGATACAGACAATAACAAGACAGCAACAACGATACAGTAAAAAAGAATACAGCAACAACGATACAGAAAAGAAGACAGCAACAACGATGATGCAAACAAGACAGCAAAAACGCTACAGTATAATAGTCGATAGCAACAACGATACAGCAAACAAGAAGACAGCAACAACGATACAACAAAGAAAAAGACAGCAAAAAAGATGACAGCAACAACGATACACTAAACAAGAAGATAGCAACAACGATACAGCAAAGAAGACAGCAACGACGATACAGCAGAGAAGATTGCAAAGAAGACAGCAACAACTATACAGCAAAGAAGACAGCAACGACGATACAGCAAAAAAGAAGACAGCAACAACGATATCAGCAAAGAAGAAGACAGCAACAACGATACAGCAAAGAAGACAGCAACGACGATACAGCAAACAAGAAGACAGCAACAACCATATCAACAAAGAAGACGACAGAAACAACGATACAGCATGAAAAAAGACAGCAACAACGATACAATTTGACAGAAGACAGCTACAAGGATACAGCCTAAATAAAGCCTGCAACAACGATACAGCAAAGAAGACAGCAAGTACGATACAGCAACAACGGTACAGCAAAGAAGACAGCAACGACGATACAGCAAAGAAGAAGACAGTAACAACGATACAGCATGAAAATAACAGCAACAACGATACAACTTGACAGAAGACAGCTACAACGATACAGCCTAAATAAAGACTGCAACAACGATACAGCAAAGAAGAAGACAGCAACAACGATACAGCAAAGAAGAAGACAGCCAAAACGATATAGTATAATAGTCGACAGAAACAACGATACAGCAAAGAAGAAGACAGCAACTACGATACAGCAAAGAAGACAGCAAAGAAGAGGACAGCAACACGATACAGTAAAGAAGACAGCAACAACGATACAGCAAAGAAGAAGACAGCAAGAACGATACAGCAAAGAATCAGACAGCAACAACGATACAACAAAGAATCAGACAGCAACAACGATACAGCAAAGAAGAAGATAGAAACAACGATACAACAAAGAAGAAGACAGCAACAACGTTATAGCAAAGAAGAAGACAGCAACAACGATACAGCAAAGAAAAAGACAGCAACTACGATACAACAAAGAATCAGACAGCAACAACGATACAGCAAAGAAGAAGACAGCAACAACGATACAGCAAACAAGACAGCAAATTAGACAGCAAAAACGGTAAAGTTTTATAGTCGACAGCAACAACGATACAGCAAAGAAGAAAACAGCAACAACGTTACAGGAAAGAGAAGACAGCAAAAAAGAAGACAGCAACAACGATAAAGCAAACATGAAGATAGCAACAACGATACAGCAAAGAAGACAGCAACGACGATACAGCAAAGAAGACAGCAGCAACGATACAGCAAAGAAGATAGCAACGACGATACAGCAAAGAAGAAGACAGCAACAACGATACTGCAAAGAAGAAGACAGCAACAACGATACTGCAAAGAATAAGACAGCAACAACGATACAGCAAAGATGAAGACAGCAAAGAAGACGACAGCAAATACGATATAGCAAAGAAGACAGCAAAGAAGAAGACAGCAACGACGATACAGCAAAGAAGATAGCAACGACGATACAGCAAAGAAGAAGACAGCAACAACGATACTGCAAAGAAGATAGCAACGACGATACAGCAAAGAAGACAGCAACAACGATACTGCGAAGAAGAACGCAGCAACAACGATACTGCAGAAAATAAGACAGCAACAACGATACAGCAAAGATGAAGACAGCAAAGAAGAAGACAGCAAATACGATACAGCAAAGAAGAAAGCAAAGAAGACTACAACGACGATACAGCAAAGAAGAAGACAACAACAACGATACAGCAAAGAAGACAGGAACAACGATACAGTATAATAGTCGACAGCAACAACGATACAGCAAAGAAGAGGACAGCAACAACGATACAGTAAATAAGACAGCAAGAACGATACAGCAAAGAAGAAGACAGCAAGAACGATACAGCAAAGAATCAGACAGCAACAACGATACAATAAAGAATCAGACAGCAACAACGATACAGCAAAGAAGAAGACAGCAACAACGATACAGCAAAGAAGAAGACAGCAACAACGATACAGCAAAGAAGAAGACAGCTACAACGATACAGGAAAGAGAAGACAGCAAAAAAGAAGACAGCAACAACGATAAAGCAAACATGAAGATAGCAACAACGATACAGCAAAGAAGACAGCAACGACGATACAGCAAAGAAGACAGCAACAACGACACAGCAAAGAAGATAGCAACGATGATACAGCAAAGAAGAAGACAGCAACAACGATACTGCAAAGAAGAAGACAGCAACAACGATACTGCAAAGAATAAGACAGCAACAACGATACAGCCAAGATGAAGACAGCAAAGAAGAGGACAGCAAATACGATACAGCAAAGAAGACAGCAAAGAAGAAGACAGCAACGACGATACAGCAAAGAAGAAGACAACAACAACGATACAGCAAAGAAGACAGCAACAACGATACAGTATAATAGTCGACAGCAACAACGATACAGCAAAGAAGAGGACAGCAACTACGATTCAGCAAAGAAGACAGCAAATAATAGGACAGCAACAACGATACAGTAAATGAGGCAGGAGGAACGATTCAGCAAAGAATCAGACAACAACAACGATACAACAAAGAATCAGACAGCAACAACGATACAACAAAGAATCAGACAGCAACAACGATACAACAAAGAAGAAGACAGAAACAACGATACAACAAAGAAGAAGACAGCAACAACGATACAACAAAGAAGAAGACAGCAATAATGATATAGCAAAGAAGAAGACAGCAACAACGATACAGCAAAGAAGACAGCAACAAGGATACAACAAAGAAGAAGACAGCAATAACGATATAGCAAAGAAGAAGACAGCAACAACGATACAGCAAAGAAGAAGACAGACTCAACGATACAACAAAGAATCAGACAGCAACAACGATACAGCAAAGAAGAAGACAGCAACAACGATACAACAAAGAAGAAGACAGCAACAACGATACAGCAAAGAAGAAGACAGCAACAACGATACAGCAAAGAAGAAAACAGCAACTACGATACAGCAAACAAGACAGCAAATAAGACAGCAAAAACGATAATGCAAAGAAGACAGCAACGACGATACAGCAAAGAAGACAGCAAAGAAGAAGACAGCAACAACGATACAGCAAAGAAGAAGACAGCAACAACGATACAGCAAGGAAGACGACAGCAAAACAGATACAGTATAATAGTCGACAGCCAGAACGATACAGCATTGAGAAAGCCAGCAACAACGATAAAATATAAAAGAAAACAGCAACAACGATACAGTATAAAAGAAGACAGCAACAACGATACAGACTAAAAGAGAACAGCAACAACGATACAGCATAAAAGAAGACAGCAAAAACGATACATAATTAAAGAAGACAGCTGTAACGACACAACATTAAAGAAGACAGCAACAACAATACAGCATAAAAGAACACAGCAACAACAATACAGCATAAATAAAGACAACAACAACGATACAGCATAAGCATGACAGCAAAAACGATACAGTATAAAAGTAGACAGCAACAACGATACAGCATAAAATACACAGCAACAACGATACAGAATGAAATAAGACATCAACAACGATACAGTATAAAAGAAGACAGCAACAATGATACAGCATAAAATACACAGCAACAACGATACAGAATGAAATAAGACAGCTATAACGATACAGCATGAAAGAAGACAGCAACAACGATACAGTATAAAAGTAGACAGCAACAACGATACAGTATTAAAGAAGACAGCAACAACGATGCAGAATGAAAGAAGAAAGTTATAACGATACAGCATAATAGAAGACAGCAACAACGATACAGCATAAAAGAAGACAGATACAACGATACAGCATAAAAGAAGATCGACTCTGATACAACATAAAAATGATGGTAAAGTAAAAAAAGAAAACTTGTTCAGAAGATGGCTTTTCCAAGAATCAGATGTTATCTTTCTTTGTGCAGCATCACATAGATTTCAACCATGACATCTCACCAGAAGATGTCAAGGCATCCATGACAGGAAGAATATAACCATTGACAGGAGGCCTCCATCTCAAGAAGACCAACATCTCATGAAAAATATACCTTGACCGAAAATCCTTTTTTCAGGGAGAAGTCACCCTTGACAGAAGAACCCTCTCAGGAAGAAGAAACTTTGACTGAAAACATCTATCTCAGAAAACAGACACCCTTGACAGAAAACCCCCCATCTCGGAAAAGGAGACACCTTTGATAGAAGAATCCTTGAAAGAAGACCTCCATCTCAGAAATGTATCTTCTTTGACTGAAGACCCTTATCTCAGGAAAAATACACCCTTGACAGAAAACCTCCATTGCAGAAAGACCCTCATCCTAAGAAAAATGTATCCTTGACGGAAAATCTTCATTTCAGGAAAAAGACACTCTTGATAGAAGACCTCCATCTCAGGAAGAATGCACCCTTGCCAGAAGAGCTCTCAGGAAAAATTCACCCTTGACTGAAGATCCCCATCTCCAAAAGGCCATTCTTCGTGATATGGAGGTGTGCTATCAAAAGAGTCTTCTTTCTAAGATCAAAGTGTATTATCTGTTCCGATGGATACTGCACCCCATAGACTGGTATTGTCTTGGCCTTCGGGGCTTGATTTACGCCGGTCTATATGTCTGTCCTGTGCAGTTCTAGGAGGTCCACCTTCCCAGGCTTCGCCTCCCCTCTTTGGGGAGGAGTAAGTTTATTGCTTACTGCCTGAGGCGCCCCTACCGGGGAATGCCGACGGGGCTGCCCAGGCAATTTTTAAACCCCACTTTCCCGACCCGATCTTGGGTCACATCTTACTTGTGGGAGTAAGATAAAAACTGGCCTTGTTCCTAACTCCTGGAGAGGAGTAAATCAATACATACTTGACAGACGACCTCCATCTCAGGTAGAGAATCACCTTGACAGAAGACCTACATCTAGACATCACACGTTTGAAGAATATATTACTTACCAGACGACATCCACCCAGGTATAACACAAGTGCAGTGCAAAGAAATGGTCGCTGACAGTACATGCGATATACGCCAAAATCTTACTAAACGAGGTGCACTTTCAGTTTTCCTGCAGATTGTGGGGCAATGTTTTCAAACCAGCTTGTAGCCACTCACGGCATAACAAACACCTCCGTCCTAGTGAAAAACCTTAAAATAATCACCTATCTACTTTTGTTTCCAAGTTACAATGCAGATCACTTGCTCGCTTAAAAAGCTATTTGTGAAAAGATCAACCTTTTTACCGTTGCGTGTCTCAAGGAATCCCTATGCAAAAACAAAATTCTATATCATATCTCTCTCATTTCATGTTTATCGTAGTTTGCATGGTAAATCAAAGTATATATTTTTGAATAACTGATTCAAGGAAAACCTAATAATTCTCTGTTGAATTTTTCAGTAAAATTATTTACCCCTCTCCAGAAGGTTAGGCACAAGGCCAGGTATGGGTTTGATAAAGTGTTTCTGTGGAACGAACTAGATTCGAACCCGGTACACCCAGGTCCTCAGTCCGCATCGTAACCACTTAGCTACCGTGCCATCCCCTTTTTCAGTAATGCTAAATAAAATTTGTGCTGTTCGTTTATAATAGTTCCAGGGAGTATTCATTCACACACAAAATAGGCTAAACTTGAACATTTTTTGGTCTTTACTTATATTCACCCCAAACAAGGGAGCACATTGCAACTGAGACCTAAGGGGCTACTGTGAATTAGGGGCCAGATTTATAGGGACATTCTAAGTGGGGAGTTGAGCAGTGAGATATTTGTTCACATTACATTTAAATTTCTGCATGTTGGTACAGTCGGGGAAACAAGGGTCAGGGAGGGAATTCCAACGGCAAGCAGTTCGAGGAAAGAAGCTATTAGAGTAGAAAGCTTTTCGGCATCTGGGGAGCACAGGGAGGCAACATTGCACAGATGGGACAGGGGCTGAAGCTTGGTAGACAGTGCGAGACCTATTAGATTAGAGGCTCTTTTTTGGACCCTGACTAAGAGAGAGACACAGAGAGAGAGAGAGAGAGAGAGAGAGAGAGAGAGAGAGAGAGAATAGTGGTTGGTGCACCAGCCCACATCTGATAACAATACTCCATACATGTGCGAATTGTGGCTTTGTAGAGATATAGGATACTGGCAGGTGTGAGTTTTCTAGCCTCGTAGAAGGAGCCCGCCTTCTTTGCTTGCAACAGACTTGGCAGTATCTTCTATGAATTTGTTCCAATTTATGTTACCTGTTAATGTCAGACCGAGGAATTTGAATCTTGAACTCTCAGGTAGGGTGCTATTTTACCCACAATGATTGTTAACGATGGTGGAAATTGGTCAGAATTTGATTGTTTAAGAGGACGGCTCAACAAGAATTTGTTTAGATTGGACTTGAAAATGAATGTTGTAGTCAATTGGGAATCAACCCCGCGGTGTTGTGTTCTAGGAAGGAAACTTTGTTCATGGAAGTTTCGTTTAGTTTTAGAGAGAGAGGGAGGAGGGGGAATTATTGACAGTGGTTGTAGCTAGACAAGTTTTTGTTGTAAATGTTTTACAGAGGGAGGGGGGTGGATAGATTGAAGCTCAGTCGAGCACCTACGATGAAAATAACGATGGAGCAGAGAAAGACTAGCAACGTCTCTTCCGTGAGAAAGAGGTAGTAGGAAGGCGGATAATGTCACAAGTGTTTGTATGTTTGTCAGTTTGTATGTTTGTCAGTTTTTTTTGTACTTTCCTTATCAGATGGAGACCTTACACTTAGCAATTATAAATCGCTTAACCACAAAGATTTCCTAGCAAATGATCGTGTGGACTAACATGATCCCAACCGTGGCACTGATCTGTTTTCAATCAAAACATCGAACTCATAAATAACGCTCATTTTTTTTTTTGATTTTGATTTTATTCAACAGATTTTGTACAAGCGATTGTTGAAAATTTTAAAGTCTAATAAAGTTTATTATTATTGTATTAAATTTTTGTTTTTGATTGTACGTTTTCGTTTTTGTTTTTAATTAACACCTTAATGTCTCAATACATCGAATATTTAAAACCAGGTGTGTCGGCTGAAATTTAAAAATAAATCTTGTATATAGAGATTTTGTCAGTCCAATTTTGTCAGTCACAATTTTTTTAAACGTCATAAATACATTTCAAAATTTATCTCATTTCGAAATATCAGAGATCTTAACTACTTTTATAAATAGGGGTGGGACGTAATGGGTGAACATTTCAGATTCATGCGAGTAGTATTTTTTTGTGTTCATTTATACATGAATAACACTAAACAATCAAACATTTTGAAAATTTTGCAAAATTCAGAAGGTGCAGGCGAAAAATAGCCGTTAGGGCACCACGGAACTCAAACTCCATCATTTTTCGGTGAAAAAGTGGTTTCATGCGATATTGCAGGTCCTAAAACATCCTCAAAAGCTATGAATGGATATAGATGGTTAAATCTGATATAGTACTTTAATTTAGGACCATTTTCAGGCTGTGAAAGGGTTTTCATGAATGTAGAATAGTCAAAATCTAGTTGGCCTGCACCTTCTGAATTTTGCAAAATTTTCAAAATGTTTGATTGTTTAGTGTTATTTATGTATAAATGAACACAAAAATATACTACTCGCATGAATCTGAAATTTTCACCTATTACGTCCCACCCCTACTTATAAATGGAAAATATTGCATTAATAGTAAATAAAAAAAGCGGATGCTATAACCGGAAATCGAATCGAAACCATGAGATTTTCAATGTTAGGTTCTAACAACTGACCTATTTCAGACGTTTTATTAATAGAGCTTAAAACATTACCATTACAAAATAAGGGTATCTTTTACAATAATCCGAAGAGTCGCTAACAGGGTCCAAAAAACGAACGAGAACGGGGTAAAAAAAAAAATATGCAACAAGTGAAGGTGAGCTACGTCGAGAATAGATATTTTCCTACTTACCTATGACATTTGTTTGTATTTTTACATAGTATAAATGGGTTTTTATTAAATGTAAAAAAAAATTTCTTGTTTTTTTTTTGGCACGGATTTTTACTTAAAAAAATGACGTCTCGGCCTTATCCTTGTTACGATACCCTCCCCCCCAATTGTATAATTGTTTTTAAAGCGTTTTCACTCTGCGGATTATTGTAAAAGATACCCCAAAATAATTATAGCTTTGGTGTGACCTCATAGATTTATGATTTACATCATGTTTCAAAACATGAATTCAAACATAAGCGATAATGGAAAAATAAATAAATGAATGGGTAAACATTATCAATAGCGTTGGAAATTATTTTGATAGTCTAAAACAATTTATTTTGCTTTAACTACGTATTGTATGTAGTTTTTTTTTCTTCAAAATTATATAATCCTCCCAGCATAGCAAAAAATAGTGCTTGTAAAATAAAAAGAAACTTCTGACTTACTGAAAACCTCAGAAATAAAAATTGGCTGACAAAATCCGGCTCCCAAGTTTAAAAAATCCTACTCCGGCTTTATTTCTGTAAAAATTCCCAACACTGACCTGTTTGAAAACTTGGAACGTGTGTGGCCTACACTACATATTAACATGATAAAGTGGTCGATAGACAAAACTTTGTCGATCGCGATGTAAATGTTTTTAAACATTTACATCGCGATCGACAAAGTTTCGATTTTTGACCCTCACTTAAACGTTTAAAAATGATTGACATTGAAAATTAAATATTTTTTTATTCTTAAATATTAAGTATGAAAAATAGATTTACGATTTTTCCGCAAAATGTATCTCTAAATAAAAGAAAACATTAAAAAAAAAATTAAATTCAGTATTTTAAATCTCTGTATTCGAGAATAATATTAATATTGTTCGCGTTTCATTATTGTTTCTTTACATTTTTTTTTTACATTTATTTAATTGTTGAAATCTTCAAAAAAATATCTTTTTGTAAAAATGTTTGACAATCATTGTTTTTTAAAAGAAAAAAAAGAAAGAAAAGATGAGTGCTTCTGTATTATTAGGGCAGATAATTTTTTATCCTAATTTAGAAAAGTCTGTTGAAAGGGGAGATAATTCAATTTTGTTGTTGTAACTGTAACCATAAGAAAAATCAAGAGACTTAATAATAATTTAAAAAAAAAAGGGGGGGGTATTTATGCAGTTTACGGGCCGTGCTTAGATAATAACGTTATCATTTAGAAAGCCATTCTTAAAATAGGGAGGTGGAGGTTGATTAACTATTCTGTTTATTAAATTGTTAGGTGAAAGTACAGAATAGTTAATCAACCCCACCACCTCCCCTATGTTAAGACTGTCTTTCTAAATTATAACGTTATTATTTCGGTTCAGTCCGTAAACTGTATAAAATTGGCTACTCTGGTGCCCCCTCGACGTAAATTCACTAGATCAACTCGACAATCAACTAAATCCCATCCATTCACTGTGGAGGTCCCCAGATGCCGGAGAGCCTTCTACTCAAATAGCTTCTTTCCTCGTGCTGCTGGCCTCTGGAACTCCCTCCCTACCCCCTGTTTCCCCGACAGTACTGACATGCAGAAATTTAAAACTAATGTAAACAGACATCTCGCTGCGCTGATCCCAATTTAGATTGATCTCCTCCCCCCAACCTTCTCCCCTTTTCTTTTTTCTCAGTAGCCCCTTTACGTCTACAGTGGCGGCCTGCCTTGTTTGGGGTGAACTATGTAAAAAAAAAAAAATACCCTTTTTAAAATTTATTTTCTTACTAATTCTCTGGAGTTTTCTTATGGGTGATGGTTACAATAACAACAACAAAAACAGTTTGGATTATCTCCCCTTTCAACTGACTCTTCTAAAATGAAAATGAGATTCATCTGCTATAATAATACAGAAGTATCGAAAAATGTTTAAAATCAATTGTTACAAAATACATAAAATAGACATAAGTTATCTCCCTTACTCTGTCAGCGTTAAACAAAATGAACTAAAAGAGCCCATTTTAATAGTAGTTAGTTTCACTTCTTATGTCTCCGTTTCGCTCGTGTTTTGACTCAGTGTAGTATCTGTTTACTACATCCTAAAGACCCGTATTGTCTTGGCCTTCGGGTCTTGATTTCCACCGGTCAACCCTCCCAGGCTTTGCCTCCCCTCTTTGGGGAGGAGTAAGTTTATTGCTTACTGGCAGTAAGTTACTGCTTTAGGCGCCCCTTTTTTGTAGGCTAGAGTGCTCACCTTCTCGGGCGCCGGCTTTTCAAATCCCACTTTCCCGACCTTGTGTCACATCTTACCTTGTGGGAGGAAGATAAATACAATTGGCTCTTCCATTAATTTTAGTCGTCTTCAATTTTACATTTTAAAATTGGTAAAGATTATACGAGTTGTCTCCCTTAGAACTAAACATTAAAAAACAAAACAAAAAAAAAACAACAACAACACTTACAGTCACTGTCAAATCAGCATAAAATGACCGGATAATAACAGAGCTAACCGGGTTATGTTGAAGTTGTGCACTCGGTTATGGCGGCCAAATGTGACGTCACACATTTCGACCGGTGTTAGCCCCCCTCCAAATCGCTGTATTATTTTGGTCTTTTGGGGGAGAAATAATTTGTTTTCTGATTTTTGCGGTAAAAAAAAAAATATTACAATTTCTTTTCATTTTTATCGTGAAAACATTAATTGACAAATGAGCAGAGTACACGACCACGTTCCTCGTAAACCCAGGCAAGTTCACTGAGTCACGACCATCGTAATACCCCAGGCCTGTTAACTGAACCGAGTTTTTCTGGTGACGTCAAATTTATCGAAGTTTGTTGTTAAAATTGTGGAATTCTCTGAGTAAAACATTTTTTAACTATACGCCCTTCTCCCAATTAATTGCTGCCCGGAGGGCGGGTAAGTTTTGCTAATATATATATATATATATATATATATATATATATATATATATATATATATATATATATATATATATATATATATATATATATATGTATACATATATATATATATGTATGTATATATATATATATATATGTATGTATATATATATATATATATATATATATATGTATATATATATATATATATATATATATATATATGTATATATATGTATATATATGTATATATATGTATATATATATATATATGTATATATATATATATATATATATATATATATATATATATATATATATATATATATCCCTGAATATATATATATATATATATATATATATATATATATATATATATATATATATATATATATATATCACCCTGTATATATATATATATATATATATATATATATATATATATATATATATATATATATCCCCCTCCCCCTCCAATGTATTTTCAATTTTCAATCTCCCGTTAAAGTGAACTTAAAATTTTATGCCATTTGAATTCCTTTTGCCGGCCCGATGAGTTGGTAGCTATTCGCACCAATGAAACAAAACCTGTTTTGTCGCAACTAATGGAATAAAATCAAAATATATATATATATATATATATATATATATATATATATATATATAATGGAGATTATGTATCTGTCTGTCTGTCTGAAGCCAAAACTATACTATTTAAGACTATTGTACTTATGATGAAATAGTATAGTATATACTATTTCAGACTAATGTACTATTTTTAAATGCTCAATTCAGGGGCATAGTGTAGTATCTGCTCTGTTGTTATGATACCATCCTCCCAGACATTACTTCCTCCTTTTTTGAGAGGTGTAGAGGTAGTGTAGTATCTGTTCTGTTTTCATATCATCCTCCCAGGCATTACGTCCTCCTTTTTTAAGAAGTGTGGAGGTAGTGTAGTATCTGTTTTGTTGTCATGATATCATCCTCCCAAGCATTACCCTTTCCTTTTTTGAGAGATGTGGAGGTAGTGTAGTATCTGTTCTGCTTCCAACTAGCAAAAATATGCAACCGGAGAGAGCAAATATTTGCTAGTATATATAATGGACAGAGTTAGGCACAAGGCCGGTTTTTAATATGGGGGGGGGGGATTGCCTCAGTCTAGAAAGATTTTCCATTACTTACCGAGGACAGAATATATACTACACTTTGATCCAAGCCCGAACGCCGAGAAAAAGGCAAGAATGCGTCACCACTTACCGAGGCCAAAATCCACCCGAGGATAAGTATTAATGAGATTGTCAGTTGGGTGCTGAACAATAGTATGAGAGGATTGAAAAGAATGGGCGAAAAGGACAAACTTTCATTACAGCTCGACAAGTGTTTATTAACATTGGACTTGAAGGCGATCATATTGTAGTCTGCAGGAAAGCAGCCACGTGGTACTGTGCCCCATAGATGGGAAGTTCTTGGAAACAAACTATGTTCATGGAAATTCCGTTTAGTTTTAGGTACACAGAGGAAGAAAGGAAAGTTTGTTTACACTGGTATTAGAGAGCCTTGTGAATGTTTTACAAGGGATAACAATAGATTGGAGCTCAGTCGAGCACTTACCATGGAAATAACGATAGAGTAGAGAAAGACTAGCAACGTCTATTCTATGAGAAAGGAGCTGCAGAGAAGAGAAGAGATTGGAGCTCAGTCGAGCACCTTCCATGGAAATAACGATAGAGTAGAGAAAGACTAGCAACGTCTATTCTATGAGAAAGGAGCTGCAGAGAAGAGAAGAGATTGGAGCTCAGTCGAGCACCTTCCATGGAAATAACGATAGAGTAGAGAAAGACTAGCAACGTCTATTCTGTGAGAAAGGGGCTGCAGAGAAGAGAAGAGATTGGAGCTAAGTCGAGCACCTTCCATGGAAATAACGATAGAGTAGAGAAAGACTAGCAACGTCTATTCTGTGAGAAAAGGGGCTGCAGAGAAGAGAAGATAGTATCGATAATGGAGCCTTTTTTGTCCTTGTTGTTAAGTGTTTGGGAGGTGACGGTGGTTAAGTGGATAACGACACGTACTGAAGACCAGGGTGTTCCAAGTTCGAATCCAATCGGTTCCACAGTATCACTTTCATTTATAGATGTTGGCAAGCTTCTCGTGGTTCTTCTTGTAAGTACCCGATGTCTTTCCAGAAAGATTTATAACTAGAAAAACATCGGGGAAACTAATGCCACCACTAGAATCATCTGATTCACACGAAAGAAGTGCTGACAAGATAAGGGAGATAACTTATCTCAATTTTAAGATTGAAAATTGAATATTTTTATTTAAAAAAATATTAACTATCACAAATAGATTTACGATTTTATCGCAAAAATAGAGGTGAACAACTGTTTCAATTTTAAATGAAGGTTAGTGGTCATACGGAAGGAGGAATATACGGAAACTGTTAGGAATCCGACAGGACATATTTCCGTTACATTTGATGGAATTCATGTGGAGACGATGAGAAAAGGTCAAAGCATTTCATCGTATCGTTCTCTCTATTTGAGAACAATATTAATATTTTTTTTTTTTTTTTTAGGTTTTTGTTCGTTAATATTGTTTGCGTTTCATTATTGTTTCTTAATATGTTGTTGTTGTTGTTGTTGTTGTTGTTGTGGTGGTGGTGGTGGTGTTTTTTTGTTGTTGTTTTTTTTTCTGCGATATTGAGTTATTTTAACTAGACGCCACTATTCCGAATTCGTGGCAGGACTGTTCCTCTTGTACCAAACGGTCATAAACAACGTTGTAAGTTTAATTTAGACTGTTTCAAACAGATATAAATGATTGCACACTAAAAATAATTAAATTTAAAAATAAAAATCATTTATTTTTAATTTCGAATTATTTGATGCTTTTCAGTAACCATTGATATTTAATTTTCAGTAAAACAATTATTCTAGCAAATTTTAATAAATTTTAATTATAAAATTTTACCTAAAAAAAGATTTTGGTTATTCGGAAGAGTAACCCACCCCTTATTTATACGTTTAGCTTTTGCAAGCATGGATGTTCGACCAGACTCGGTAAAAATCTAAAAATCTAAAATAAATTTTGTATTTATATTTAAAAAACAAAATTAACGTCATAGAATTTTTTCATTACAAACATATTTCTTGACATTTAAAATTTTTTTTGTATTAATACTAAAAAATAAGTTAATAAAATAATCTTGGTTATAATGACGCTCTGCACGCGTGGCGCTAAATTGTTCGTGTATTTGATTGATTTTCCACATTTTTCGAACGTGCTTTCGATTGATTTTCCACGTTTTTACACAGAAAAAAGACATAAATTTTGGACAAAAAAAATTATTTAAAAATTCCATGACATAAATTTTATTAACTTATTTTTTTAGTATTAATAAATAAAAAATTCATTTTTGGGGGCATATTACAAATTTTCTTCAAGAAATATGTCTGTAATGAAAAAATTCCATGACGTTAATATTATTTATTTTTTTTAATATATAAAAAAAAAATTATGAAAAAAAAAAAAAAAAAAGAAGAATTGCAAGACTTTTTCATTTATTTTTTATTCCATTATGTAAACTTTGTTATATTAAAAAAAGGGGGCCATTGACATAGATTTGAGATTTTTACCGATATTATTGTCATTCCAAACATCCATACTTACAAAAGCTAAATGTATAAATCAGGGGTGGGTTACTCTTCTGAATAATCTTTATGCAATATTTTTTTTTAATTATGACTGTTTGGTGCAGGAGAGACAGTCTATTGATGGCGGCTTGCTGTTGTGACTTTATAAGATAATTCCATATCGCTCATGTTTCTTAATCATTTCTTAATCATTGTTAAAATTAATTATTGAAATCCTCCACCTATTTTTTTTTTTGTTTTTCTAAATAAAAAGTTTGATAATCATTTTTTTTTTTAAGTGGAAAAATGTTTGAAATCAATTGTTATTCAATACAAGTAAATCGTGAATCTATTTGTTTTACTTAAGATTTTATTTAAGATTTAATTTTCAATATGAAAATCGAGATAGATTATTTTACTTAGTCAGCATTAAACATGGACTAAAGAAGGACCGATAATCAATAATAACAGGCAGGAAGATTTTTTTTATTTTAAAGAGCAATAAAATATTTTGAGTGCATCATCCATTTGTAAATATATAGAAATAAGAACTTAGTCTAAGGGAGATAACTCAACCATTTTTTGTGTCTGATATTTGATGTCCTTTTTCTTTCCTAGTTTGAATTTTCAAATCGTCCGCCGGCCCCAAGACATCGTCTGCTTCCCCTCGAACCTCGAACTAGTTGGCCTCGACAGAGAGGATGACAAACGGCTCGATGTCCCGACGGTGTTTCCCGTTGCAAACGGCAAGTTACTAATAAGGGATACGATTTGTATCAACACTTTTGTGCCCTCTTCAGTAACAGAATTGGTGCCAAACCTTGGACATGTAGCAGCGTCAGCAACTCCCTAAAGTCCAATCCTAGGGGCTGTGGCAACGTGATAGTTATAACAATTAATAAAAATACGTTACGCTTTTTAACTCAAAGAAAGAAAGAAAATGCGACGCTATTTTTTTTTATAAAGTCTCATTAAAGATAACTTTTAAGCGTTTTTATTTATTAATTGTTATAAAGTTTATGAAGTTTGTGACGTGTAAATAAAAACGGACATTTACAAAAACATTCGCATTTTCTTTCATGCAGCGATAAATAAAAGAGTTATCTCCCTTGCCAAAGTTACAGCGGATTCGGCATAGCGGCGTCTAAGAAAAATAGAGTTATCTCCCTCAAATCGGTTACGGCTTATCCAGGAGCGCCAAAATGGCACGGGTAAAGGTGTCACAAGTAAAAATGACTCAGTAAGAATATCAGGGGTAAAAATGGCACAGGTAAATGTGGCACAAGTAAAATTACACAGTCAGAATGGCACCGGTAAAAATGGTACAAGTAAAAATTACATAGTAAGAATGGCACCGTTAAAAATAGCACAAGTAAAGATAGCACAAATAAAAATGGCACGGTAATAATGACAGATGTAAAAATGGTACAGGTAAAATTGCACAGATGAATAAATAGGAAAAATGTCACAAAATAAGAACATAGAACGAGGCAATCATAATAAATATATGTCCTTTGTGGAAGATAAATTCGACGATGGATTAGTTTAGTTGTGATTGGTTTTGCTGTCATTGGTTCAATTATTGAAGAGAGCAGACAACTATAACTATGTGTTATTATATGACAAAGGGAAAAATGGCTACGGCGTTGGCTGCATAAGTAAGAGACACACATAGAACATATCTATCCTGTGTTAAAGATGATTATCCACTTTCCAACTAGTTAGCGTTTGAACGACATGTAACTGTTTTAGTTAAATCTTAGATATAACCATGTTCTTGCTTTTATCGGGGTAGGATGCTGTTACCACTCGGACTAAGGGTTAGTGGTAGGATGGGGGTGATGGTGTTCCTTACCGGACTTACGGTGAGTGGTAGTTTTAAGGGAGTAGGGGGACGGTTAGGGGGCTGTATCCACTCGGACTTATGGTTAGTGATAAGCTTAAGGGAGTTTTTTTTACCTCCTCCCCTAACAAAAACACATACACATGATTTATCTCCCTAAACAACAAAAAAAACAAAACAATTCTGCCTAGGTGTACTTAAAACGCTATCCGGTTATACAATGACCCGGAATTGGGTGATCATTTCACGTTAAATTTATATGCGAAATTGATCCCCATTCTAAATTCTAAACTAATTGTTTTTTTCTTCCCCAAGTATTTAAGTGTTTTTACACATAATCGCCTAAAAAAATAGAATCTTATTTTTGGGGAAGAGGGGGCGTGATGTAGATATAATTTTCTTCTTAATTTTACAAACTTTTTAATGTTTTCCGTTTATGTATTGTATCCAAGATTGTGATACACTCATAATTTTCCTCTATATTTTCCCATATGCAATTTTTACCTATTTATCCACTTGTGCCATTTTTACCTGTGCCACCTGTACATGTGCCACCTGTACCTGTGCCATTTTTACCTGTGCCATTATTACCTAAATTTATGTCTAAGCTTTTGCGGACCAAACAACAACAATGAAGTTATTATGTATTAAAAAATCCACAGTTTCTGTATTGATGCAATTAAAAATATGCTTCTTTTATAACTGGGGATACATATGGGTCCGAATGTTTCCCATTGCGATTTACTGAACAAACCGGAAATGATCGAAGCAGTTTACAATTTTACAACCGCAAAAATGTAAACCGACAGACAACTATAAAGCATCCGACTGCAAAACAAAAAAAAAGAATTTAACAGCAGCTGTTGAGTTTCCCGAAGAACGAATCGCATTTTGCAAAAAAAAAAAAAAACAACAAAAAAAACCCAAACCCAAAACCTTATTATAAAACCCCAAAATTTCAACAAATGAAAACAGAAATGCACCCTTTTGGTTAGGATAAGGTTAGAATTGGCCATGGGTTAGGTTAGGGTTAAAAAAAAATTAGCCCCTCAAAAAAATAAATAATGCTGAAAAAAATTATAAAAAAAGGAGTTGAATCATTAATGATTTGAAGAAAATTATTAAACCCATTCTTAACCCAGAAGGGGCGGAGCTTATTGACCTTAACTTTAGGGATACAATGAAAAAAGTTTGTTTCATTAAACGTTAGTGTTGCATAACGATTGGCGACGTTTGAATGGAAAAGTTTGAGTGACACCTAAGGGTCAAAGGTGACCTCAGACGGCAGTCGATGAAACCACGTGACTTCCGGTTGGAGATTTTGAATCTCTTGGCTGGCAAGATTTCAAGCAGGAAAGACGTGTCCGGAGCGCTGCCCCTAATGAGGGGAGGGCGACTACACTGTAACTAAGTGTGGCGAGACGATCTATCTGTCTATCTATCTGTCTGTCTGTCTCTCTCTCTTCTACGCACACAAAAGTAACCTGTCCCTCTAATGTTTCCCATGACTGTTCTTCTCTTTTTAATAAACCTGTTTTTTAATAAACATCGGCGTCCGAGTGGGTTTATTAGCAGACAAATAGAACACGGGTGTATAATGGTTTATACACGCATCGCTAAGTGAAAACTTAGCATGTAAATCGCAATCGAGCACATTTGAACTGATATGGACTCCCTTCTATAGAAGTACCATCTTTTATTAATGAGATCCAAGAGGTAGTTATAATTTTCTTTTTTTTTGTAATAATAGTCTACAAAAAGAGGAAATAATTTGTTTTCCGATAATATAAAAAGAATCTCACATTCTTTTGTATGGTATTAAAATACTGAGTATTATGCCTGTAGCCTGTAGCCTGTAGCAGCGAGATTGACAATCTCAAGTCTAGCCTTCAGCGTGCCTGAAAATCGTCAATTGAATTGAACTATAACTCAATGCCGATAAATGCTTCAATATTGCAGTGGGTTCTTCCGACTCGGTCCGGTTTTTATTATTAACAGTAAATTATACAGACAGGAACCTGCCTAATTTACTGTTAATAATAACAATTCTCTCAAAACCATACTTGTATGTAAGGTTTAATTCTTTTTTTACTAACGAGTCACCACTCATCAGGGTAAAAAATCCTTTTGAGGACAAGGGTTAATGGTTTGTTAGGTGGATGATGAGACGAACATATCGAGAATTGCTGGCGATGGTTGGATTTGGACAGAATTTGATTACATAAGAGGACGACTCAATCAAGAATTTATTAACATTGGACTTGAAAACGAC
Source organism: Sepiola atlantica (assembly GCA_963556195.1). Taxonomy (NCBI): domain Eukaryota; kingdom Metazoa; phylum Mollusca; class Cephalopoda; order Sepiida; family Sepiolidae; genus Sepiola; species Sepiola atlantica. The sequence continues at coordinate 23,677,324 of OY744543.1, forward strand.
ATGCTGTAGTCAGTTAGGAAGCATCCCCGTGGTATTGCGTTCCACAGACGGTCAGTTCTTGCAAAGAAATTCTGCTCATAGAAGTTCCGTTAATTACCAGGTACACAGAGGAAGAAAGGAAAATTGTTTACAGTGGTTGTAGCTAGACGAGTTTTTGCTGTGAATGTTTTACAGGGGAAACCAGAGATTGGAGCTCCGTCAAACAACTTACATGAAAATATCAATAGAGTAGAAAAAGACTAGCAACGTCTCTTTTGTGATAAAAAGGATGTAGGGAAGAGAAATGCACATACCCCACTAGATTTCATACCCCACTAGATTTCATACCCCACTAGATTTCATAACCCACTAGATTTCATACCCCACTAGATTTCATACCCCACTAGATTTCATAACCCACTAGATTTCATAACCCACTAGATTTCATACCCCACTAGATTTCATACCCACTAGATTTCATAACCCACTAGATTTCATACCCCACTAGATTTCATAACCCACTAGATTTCATACCCCACTAGATTTCATACCCCACTAGATTTCATAACCCACTAGATTTCATACCCCACTAGATTTCATAACCCACTAGATTTCATAACCCACTAGATTTCATACCCCACTAGATTTCATAACCCACTAGATTTCATAACCCACTAGATTTCATACCCCACTAGATTTCATAACCCACTAGATTTCATACCCACTAGATTTCATAACCCACTAGATTTCATAACCCACTAGATTTCATACTCCACTAGATTTCATACCCCACTAGATTTCATACCTCACTAGATTTCATACCCCACTAGATTTCATAACCCACTAGATTTCATACCCCACTAGATTTCATACCCCACTAGATTTCATACCCCACTAGATTTCATAACCCACTAGATTTCATACCCCACTAGATTTCATAACCCACTAGATTTCATACCCACTAGATTTAATACTCCACTAGATTTCATAACCCACTAGATTTCATACTCCACTAGATTTCATACCCCACTAGATTTCATACCGCACTAGATTTCATACCCCACTAGATTTCATAACCCACTAGATTTCATACCCCACTAGATTTCATAACCAACTAGATTTCATAACCAACTAGATTTCATACCCCACTAGATTTCATACCCCACTAGATTTCATACCCCACTAGATTTCATAACCAACTAGATTTCATAACCAACTAGATTTCAAAGTTGATTTTTTACTTTGAAGGCAGGGGAGACTGCTCTGAGCAGCCCCCCCCCCCCGATGTGGCAACAGTATTAGATTTCAGGACGCACCTGAATAATATTAAGTAAACATTGCCCCTTTCTTTTTCCGTAAAAATAATTTTTATTTTCAGCTAAATATTTTTTAAATAAATAAAACGAATACGTCTCTTATTTTTTTTTATTGAAAGTAGTAATAATGTAAGCTTTTTGAAACAATAAATATTCTCTTTCTTGCGACTGTAAAAATATTGTCACCTAAATATGTTTGTTTTTTCATAAATGAAACGAATGTTTTAACGTTTTAATTTAATAATTGTAACAATTTAAATTGTTTAAAAAATAAATAGCTCTTTAATGTTACCATAAAATAATGTCAACTAAATATTATTAAAACAAATATCACCTTCATTCATTTATTTATGTATTTTATTTAAAATTCTAATGCTTAAAATTACAGGACGATAGAATTCGATTTTGGAACAATTCATTTTAAAATCGATAAAGTCGGATTTTTTTACCTTAGCATTACATATCTTAACATGGGTGTGAAAGGTGATAACATAGGTACATACGTGAATACGCGTATTATTATTATTATTATTATTATTATTATTATTATTATTATTATTATTATTATTATTATTATTATTATTATTATTATTATTATTCAGAGAAAGAGTGGAAGTGGACTGTGGGCCTGGTATGTCGGGTTCGAGTGCTGTCGAGTCTACTGCATTAATGTCACTAACTTCTTTGGGGCATGTATAAATCCATATATATTCTCTCTCCAGCTATCGATTAAATAGTAGGATAGAGTAGACTTCCAAGCCTTGGTTGTGCAACTAGTTTAGAAGGAAAAACTCCGAAATAACAGTAGTCTTTCTCTGCTTATCTCGGAATAGTCCCGAACCTTTTGCCACTGGACTCAGGCAATACCGGTTCAGGAGTTGTTCAGTTTAATATTGCACCATTACAAGGGCTATCTATTGACTCTTAAGACTAAAAAGATCTTTATCAAAAGAAGATATATATAAAAGAGTTTAAATTACCTACTAAACACCATCCTCGAGTGTCTTCGGTCTCTCTGTACAAGGGGTTGTCAGAACAACCTGACATCAGGATACTTCACCCTACAAGTAAAGCCTGACCAAATATTCAAAATAACATAGTATTTGAAGCCCAGATAAGATCCCATCAACACGACTATACAATGGCTAATACGAGGAATTGTTCAACTTCTCTTAGTGATGTTACATCAAGTAACAGTACTTAGCTGGATACTCTACCAGACTAGATGAATTCTTGTCCTGGAATCCGGTAAGACCAAGAGACTACAAGAAAGATATATTATAACATAGCTAACTGGTCGATTGAGGAGAGGAAAATTAATGTTCTTTATTTCTTTACAAACTCAACGTTTGATAGGTAAAGTTGAACATTTATCGGATATCTATGTATCTCATATAGAGATTAATTGTTAGCCCCAGGAAGGAGGCTCTTGATTTCTGAGGCTTTACATTAAAGTAAAATGAAAAGACAATAAGTGGGATTTTTCCTCTCCGCAAACAATACATTTTCTTGGTAAGGACATCTTATTCTTATTGTATCTAGTATCAATACGAGCGACAATATGCGAGCTCTTGTCGCATATTGTTGCTAGCATATCACTTCCCCCACAAAAGAAGAAGGTAATCCCTGAAAAGATGATATGATGACGAACAGACATCTACTCAACTGATCCACAAAAAAGGAGTAGGTAATTCATGGGAGGATAGTTTCATTACAACAGTACAGATACTATACTACACCCAAGTAGGAGGTAATGCCTGGGATGATTGTCTCATGACAACAGAACGGATACTACACTACCTACCACCCAAAATGAGGAAGTAATACTTCGGAGGATGGTATCATGAGAACACAACAGATACTACACTATTCTCCTGAATTGAGCATTGAAAGATAGTACATTAGTCTAAAATAGTAAACTAAATTGACCATTAAAATATATTACAATAGTACATTAATAGAAATAATAGTGTAGTTTCGGTTGCAGACAGACAGATACCAAATCTCCATTCGTATTAGATATATATATGTCTGTAAGTGTCGACATTGCATCATGTCTTCTTCATGTTTCTTAGCTAGTGATGTACGCCCAAATACTCATAATAATCTTTAAAACTTTTTAATAGAAAAAAAATGACCGAACATAATATTTTTCAGAGGTCAGTAGAGTATTGATTTACTCCTCTCCAGGAGTTATGCACAAGGCCAGTTTTTATCTTACTCCCACAAGTAAGATGTGACCCAAGGTCGGGTCGGGAAAGTGGGGTTTAAAAATTGCCTGGGTAGTCCCGTCGGCATTACCCGGTAGGGGCGCCTCAGGCAGTAAGCAATTAACTTACTCCTCCCCAAATGTTTTAGGTCGAGTTTGTAGGTTTGCCACTATGTTTGTTTGTGTACAGTCTAACATTCACATCACTTGAGCAAACGTCACCTCACTTGATCAAAATATCTGTCATGATCAAAATATCTGTCATGATCAAAATATCTGTCATCGTCTAGAACTGATTTAATTTGGGAATATCTAGGCCACGGAAAAGGTGAAAATCACAGCGAGCAATAACCTCGGTTCTGCGCATCATAGAGACTCGCTATTTGGTCCATATGACAGCCAATGATGTCCCGCATCATATAGGATTTTAATGTTAACCTTTAACCTTGACATTGAACGGGTCGGTCAAGGTTGAAATGTTGACTGAATTTCAACTGCCGATTTATACAAATTTGATGTATGTATCTGATGCTTCATTGATAACATGTACAATTTTAGTCTGATCACATAACTAGTTTTTTTAGTTATCAAGGTTTCTACACCATAACCTCGGGAATACTTCATACAATATGGAGAAGTAAAGTCCAGATAAGACTTTGGTTCATCCTTACGTTGTCAGACGGGGCTATGCAGTCTCACGACTGGCTTATGTTCTTGTTCTATATATTTAACTAGCTTTGCTAACTGATTTTTTTTTTCTGATTTAAGCAATTTAACCCGAGCTCAATGGGTGATCAACGAGTCACATTTTTTCTAGTATTATTACAAATTAAAAAAAAACAAAAAACAGAACATGTTGCTGGCCGGAACTGTTTATCACTAACAAACTTAATAATGTTCCTTTTAAAATAAGCGTGGGTTAAAGAGAAGAAGGCTGAAGGAAGCACGTGTTAAAGTTATGTATTTTCAATTTCACGAGCGGAAATCCGCGAGTTGGCCAGACGAAGATAAGACGACGGAGACGGAAGTAAAAGAGAAATAGAATAATCGCATGCGCGCGTGTGTGTATGTGTGTGTGCGTATGGGTGTGAGTGTGTATGTGTGTGTGAGTGTGTGTGTGTGTGTGAGTGTGTGTGCGCATGCGCGTGTGTGTGCGTCTGTGTGTGAGTCGTTTACTTTCTTCGGCGCTATAACAAATTGTAATGAGTGAGCAGAATAACTTGCACTGAATGAGTATAAGAAATCATAGTAGGCTCGCAGAAGCTTTATTCTACGAAGATCTACACAGGGACCAATCCGCTGCAAGAATAATGGCTGTCGTCACGAAAATCAACAAAGGGAAGTAATTCATTTCCAAAGAGTAAGAAAAGGGAGATTGAAGAGTTATTTCTTTTTATATACAGGGTGGGCCAAAATAAGGGTCCTATCTTTAAATTTGAATAACTTGAATTTGAATAACTTCCACAAAATAAAAGTTAAACTCACCAAACTTTATGTGTGTGTAGACTGACCCTTCCGAGATTTTTTGAAATAAACAAAACAAATTTTAGCCGAAAAACACTTCTTAAAACTTACAAAAACTAAAGTATTGTTTTTTACACGGTTTTGAGTTTTTTAAGCAAAAATAATGTTTTCTAAATGAGGGTACGTTCCTTAGGGCTAATACGGCTCATGCTTGCTTCGGAAGGGGTCCTTTACTTATTCTAAAAAAAAAAAAATTTTTAAATCAATAAATATAAAAGTTATGAATTTTTAAAAATAGGACCCTTATTTTTGCCCACCCTATATATACATATATATATATAATTAACTTGTTACAAATATCCAGAGGGTATGAATCCGAAGGAAGTTGAAACCGGGTTTATAAGAGTGCTCATATATATATATATATATATATATATATATATATATATATATATATATATATATATATATATATATATACTTCCCTCCCACAGCGGTAAGATGTGACACAAGGTCTGAAGGTGGGATTGGAAAGCCAGCACACGAAAAGATGAGCACGGTGGCTTACAAAAAATGGCTAGGCAGTCCCGTCGGCATTCCCCGGTAGGGGCGCTTCAGGCGATCAGCAATAAACTAACCCCTTCTTAAAGGGTGAGAAGGCACAGCCTGGTAGGGTGGACCTCCTAGAACTGTACAGGACAATACCCCAGACTGGCGGAATCAAGGCCCGAAGGCCAAGACGGTACCGATCTATAGGGTGTAGCATCCATCGGAACATATACTACACTTTGATCCCAGCGAAACGGCCGAGAACAAAGATTTTGTTTGACTAAACCGATAATTACAATTCACAGTTCTGTACTTTATAGATGCATTTTCAATAATGCATTGTCAATAAAAATCTGTTTTAAAAGTCCGAGCTTACTTGGCCTTTTTGCTGGGATCACTGTGTAGTATCTGTTCCGATGGATACTACACCCCATAGACCGTTATCGTCTTGGACTTCGGGTCTTGATTCCGCCGGGTTGTGGGTTTTTCCTGTGCAGTTCTAGGAGGTCCACCCCCCAGGCTTTGCCTCCCCTCTTTGGAGAGGAGTAAGTTTATTGCTTACTTCCTGAGGCGCCCTTACCGGGGAATGCCGACGGAGCTGCCCAGGCATTTGTTGTAGGCCAGAGTGCACACCTTCTCGGGCGCTGGCTTTTCAAATCCCACTTTCCCGACCTTGTGTCACATCTTACCGCTGTGGGAAGATAAATAAATAAATTAAAAAAAAATCTGTTTTAAACGGACAAACGAATAACTTTTATTTGTTTTAATACATTGCAGTATATAAAAAAAGCAAAATAAACAGATGTAAGAAAAATCTGAATTCTGAACAATCACGGGCGTCACGAGTGACAACGACACCTAACGGTAGATATTAGAACTACATTGCAATATGGCTTCGAATAAAACAATAAATAAGACAACACAACCGGTTTCGTTCACTAAGCCCCGCTACATTATAATGTGTATCTTAACACTTCATCTTACAGTAACGTAAGGTTCTTTTAACGTTTTTTTGTTATTTTTACGATCCCATTACTTATGGTGGACAGACGTAAATAAAGTGGTTCTGGGTATGACCTTAAAAGACATCCAGTGGTGAGGCCTCCATTTGGGAGCTGTGGGGAATGTGGAGTTGCTCCTTAGTTGCCATTGCTCCCAGGTCCACTCTGGCCCAGAGTGGTAGTATCTGTAAGGGCCCCAGCTATTGGTCAAATAGAACCTACTAGCGCTACCAAATCAGGCTGTCTGAAGTTATTGACTTACTGACACAAAATGCACCAAACATTGATGTTTTATTGTTTTTATCCTTTGCAAAACTCAATCATGTTCTGCAAAATCCAAAGCAAAAAACAATTTTCCTCCCCTCTTCTTCCTGCTCCTCTATTTCTCCCCCTTTCACTCAACTAAACACCATGAATAAATACTTAAACATATAAAGAACTTGAAGCATAAAAACCTTCAACAAAATGACCGAATTAAGCATTAAATGACCTGAAAAAGGGTTGATATGCCGTGAAACAAAAACAACCAAACCAAAAACCATGATTAAACATTTGAAGATATAAAGAACTTGAAGCATAAACATCTTAACGAAAATGACCAGATTCGGCATTAAATAACCCGAAAAGGGTTGATATGCCGTAAAACAAAACTGCCCACCCTACCATACCGTAAATAAAGTAAAATGATTTAGTTTATGTTGATTTAACCATATATCATTTTTGAATAGCAACGTATAGTCGAGAATGAATACTTCCCCTCTGTTGAACACATGACTGTGAAAAAAGTAGTGATATATAGTGATAGGTAGCAAGACTACACATTAAAAAACAAGAATAGTTTTAGGCTTCCAAAATTCATACTAGAATTGTCCATGGATATAGTACTAAGTAAAATTCAGTTCTAAGATAGTCATCAAAAGTTAGGTTGAAGGTTCAATCCTCGGTGCGGGCGATACGAAGAATTGCGAATTACTGAAGACTTTTCACATTCGTGGCTGACAGAACGAGAACATGCTACCTCCCGTGCATTAAATAATGGTTTTCGTTCGAAATTCCCTCCAGATTCCCGAGTTGGACAGAAATATTCTCGAGTTCTAAAAGATACACCTGAAGAAGGACGGAGATTACAGCGGCCGCAACGTTGTGATGATAACACTCCAGATGTGAACAGTAGTCCGAATAATCCAAATTATACAAATTATCAATACTCATTTTAAAAAATCAGAAACTTTTGCAAACTTTTATAAAGGGGGGGGGGGAACTTTTGATTTAAAAATAATTTAGATTTTTGTCGATTTTTGTAATTTCTTTATCCTGTTCCTAAGAAGCAAAACGGACCATTGTGGCGTATGTTTTCTAAAGACATTAATTTTATTCGATCGCATTCTTACCCTAACCCTAACCCTAACCCATTCTTCTAAAAAACATATGTGCTCGCCATTAAATTTAAATATTGTTCATGTTCCTTCCGATCTAGAGATTTTAATAATAATAAAAAAAAATACTGGTGAAGCACTTTTTTGTTTTGTTTTGTCTACGAAAGATACGAACTTATTCTTCACTTGCAAAGTTGGAATGCCCGTGGGAGCGGAAGTCATTCAACAAATGGCTATTTCTGCTATTATTCCCCCCAGCTAAAAGCTTTGCAAATTAGCTCAAAATTCCGTGAGAGAAAAAAATCTTGTTTATTTTTCCTAATTCTAGCGGAAGTATGTTTATCTCTTACCTTAAGAGTGTGTGGTTCCAGTCTAATTCAATTGATTATATTTTGAATACTGTTTTTTTTTTCAAAGGAAACAACATTGTTTTACCATTAAATTGAAAGAGTTGAACTTTAGATTAAAAAAGTTTAACCTAAAATTAAAAAATATCTCAACCGCAAATTAAAAATAGCTCGAACTCAAATTAAAAAAAAAGCACAACGTTAAATAAAAAAGCCCAAGCTCAAATAAAAAAAGATCAGATCATCCACAAATAAAAGAGATCAACCTTTAAGAAGATCTACCTCAAACCGCTTTTTAATTTAAACTTGAGCTTTTTTAAAATTTGAGATTGAGCTTTTGAGCTTTTTAACTCAACCTCAAATTAAAAAAGCTCAACTTGAAATTTAAAAAGCTCAACTGCAAATTAAAAAAGCTCAACCTCAAATTAAAAAAAGCTCCACTCAAATTAAAATAATCAACCTCAAATTAAAATAAATCAACCTCAAATTAAATAATGCTCAACTTCAAATTCAAAATCCTCAACTTCAAATTAACCAGCTCGACTTCAAATTAAAAAAGATCCTACTGAAATTAAGAAGCCCAATTTCAAATCTAAAAAAACTTAACTTCAAATTAAAACAGTAAGATAAGAATTTGACAAAGGACGAATTTTAAATTCAATTCTTTTCATGCATATTTCTTCATTTGAATTTCAGCTTGTAAAATTTTTGAGTCCAAGTTTTTTTTTATTTGAAGTCAAAACGAGTGAGAATATTTTAATTTGATATTCACTTTTAGTCAATTTTCCATACATAATCGCAGAATCCCAGCTATAAGAAATGTTTCAGTTTTGTTTTCATTTAAAAATGTTTATGTTTTATATTGTCGAACGTCTAAAACGGAAAGTTAATGCAACGTTACAAAGTAACGTATACGAACGTTACAGAGCAATGTATTCGTTACGTTACAAAGCAACGTATTCGCAACGTTACAAAGTAACGTATCCGCAACGTGATAAGGCAATGTATTCCCACGTTACAAAGCAATGTATTCGTTACGTTACAAAGCAACGTATTTGCAACGTTACAAAGTAACTTATCCGCAACGTGATAAAGCAATGTATTCCCACGTTGCAAAGCAATGTATTCGTTATGTTACAAAGCAACGTATTCGCAACGTTACAAAGTAACTTTTCCGCAACGTGATAAGGCAATGTATTCCCACGTTACAAAGCAATGTATTCGTTACGTTACAAAGCAACGTATTTGCAACGTTACAAAGTAACTTATCCGCAACGTGATAAGGCAATGTATTCCCACGTTACAAAGCAATGTATTCGTTACGTTACAAAGCAACGTATTTGCAACGTTACAAAGTAACTTATCCGCAACGTGATAAGGCAATGTATTCCCACGTTACAAAGCAATGTATTCGTTACGTTACAAAGCAACGTATTTGCAACGTTACAAAGTAACTTATCCGCAATGTGATAAGGCAATGTATTCCCACGTTACAAAGCAATGTATTTGTTACGTTACAAAGTAACGTATTCGCAACGTTACAAAGTAACGTATCCGCAACGTGATAAGGCAATGTATTCCCACGTTACAAAGAAATGTATTCACAACGTTACAAAGCAACGTATTCGCACCGTTACAAAGAAACGTATCTGCAACGTTACAAAGTAACATATTCGCAACGTTGCAAATCAATGTAATCGTGAGTTACAAAGCAACCTATTTTCAATGCAATTAAGCAACGTTACAAAGCAGTTAAAAGCAACGTATTTGTAACGTTACAAGGCAACGTATTCGCAACATTACAAAATAACGTATTCACAACGTTACAAAACTACGTATTCGCAACATTAAAAAGTAACACATTCACAACGTTACAAGGCCACATATTTGCAACGTGACAAAGCAACGTATTCAGAAGTTGTAAAATAACGTATTTGTAACGTTATAAAATAACGTTACAAAGCAACCTATTTGTAACGTTACAAAGCCACGTATTCGCAACGTCACAAAGCAGCCTATTTGCAATGTCAAATTGCAAGAACGTTGTTGGAAGTCTAAAGCAACCTCTATGTAATCTTGTAGCAACGTTTTTGTTAGCGGGGTATATTAGTTTATTTGAGCAGCTAGATTGAAACTTCTCGGACTTGATCGATTGCCTAGACAGTGTGAAAAGTAAAAAAAAAAGCTAGACGAAATTGACTTTTAACGGTCCATTACGCCCGTACTGTTTCCGATTATTTTTTCGTATTGCCACGTGTGTTAGAAAGTAAAGGGGTGCCCAGATGAAGGGTTTTGAGTGGCGCCCCCAAAAGAGGGGACCTAAAAGCGGAAGTCGGGGAAACTATCTGACTTCCACCAAAGTGTGGCAAAGTTACTTGGCTTTAGACGAAGGGGTATATCTTGGGACCGGCACCAATGTGGAAACATCGTTTGCTTTTGGGCGGCTGGGCGATCTTTGCCGGACTTTATGTGACGACGGGACGATGTGTGACAACATGTGCACGTATGTGCAATGTCTCGTCTTGCTATGGCCAGTGAGCAATCATCGTCTGACGATAGTCACTGTCGTCTGCTTCTAGGACTGGCTAGCCGGCTGTTTGGTCGGGACCATCGTGCTGCAAATCAAACATTATGTAATAATGGAGCAAACCATTTTACTTATTATATAAAAATATAATTTATTATATTTCGAAAAGAAACATCTCAGAGCGCGCGACAAGACGCGTGCGTCTCTTTCAGATTTCAAACCAGTCTCTTATTTTCAATCTCTTTACTAGAGAGAGAGGGGGGAGTGAGAGAGAGAGAAGGAGAAAGAGACAGAGAGACAGAGGGAGAGAGAAAGAGAGAAAGAGGGAATACAGACGTAATCAGTGTACGCATTGTCAAATGTTTATTTTTTTGACACCGACCTTCAGTCCTCCAAATATGACTGAGGCACAGGTGCACTCAGTGATCTCAAAACGCAGAGAATTACTGTTTTTGAAATAAGTCTGGCATAAGGATTACGAATATAACGGGAAGCACTTAGCCCCCCCCCCAAAAAAAAAGCTCACGCATTGTGCCATAAAAGGGAGTCTCATTAAAAAATAAACCCCTATACAAAGAAGCCTCTTACACATATAGAACATAATCCCGAAGTTATGCCATCGGTTTTTTAAACGCTATGTGCAGTAAAGCTTTGCGAATGTGTAGACCACGAAGTGGAGGAAGAACGAACATGGAGTATCAGAAGGTTTGAAAGAAATAGAGGACGACTGACTCGGCTAGATTTGAAGATAACTTCAAAGGGATTGATTGACTTAACGTTTTTTCTTATTTCATTTTCGGAAGTGAAGATCTGGTGTTTATCACATAAAATTCAAGACGTATAAAAGAAATCGCATAACGAGTAATCTGAATTTTCTTCAAAGCAAATAGGAAATCACCTGCAAAGGTAACTGAAACGGAAAAGATGTTTGCGCATGTGCAGACGAATACCCGGATGCGAAATAAAAAAAATGTACTCAGTCCCGATGAAAACGGAGAAGAAAAACGCGGTCTTCTATCAGACTCGTATATAATAGAGTCAGATTTAAAGGTGATATCAAAGAAATTGACATCGATAGTTTGTCTTTATTTTGTACACTAGCGGAACCCGTCGCCCGGCGTTGCACGGGAGAAAGTAATACCTATTGCATGACGTCAAATAAAAAAAGAAAACGGCCTATTGTTTATTCTCCCCCTCCCTCTACCGTGTGTGCGAATGCTATAAATTAAAAAAAAAAGGAAAAAGTGGTAGAGTAGAATGGGATCGAACGTGTAAACTGACGATTATGTAACCTGCCTTCCTAACCACTGCGCTACCGTTTACAATAAAAAAAATACATTTGAAAATACCTCAATTAAGTTAAGCTTGATTATTGGGCATGCGTGTTATGTTAACATTCAGCAATGACACGGTTTATGTCATTTGTAGATGATCAAAATGACTGGATTTGGCTAAGTTTTCTATAATATGCGTGTTAAACGTGTATGATTTTGAAAATGTATCGGGTCTACCAGTGTCTTGGTGCTTATTGAATTAAATAGGAAGTCGATTCGATCCAGAAATTGTAGCCGCCATGTTGAATATAATAAATGTTGCAGGAACTGTGTTCGTTAATTTCATTCCCTTAATTCCGGAATGAATGTAAATGTAGAAGTCATAGGTAGAATTAGAAATAACCTAATCTGATATTCGCGGAAAATCATCGGATTGAACGGGGGCGGTCATTAAGTCTTTGCGTATTGCTTTATATTATGTAGTGAATTAATACCAGGCAAATAATAAATAAGAACCGGTGTTTTGTGAAAATTAAACTGTGTGTATTAGTTCTCGGTGTCGATGTGTATAAACTTTGGGGACCAGCGCCAGCCGATTACCACCTTGATCAAATCACAACGTGGAGAGAAGTGATCGGAGGACCTTTCAACACCGACGGTCTTCATCAGTACAACAACCTTTTCTGCAGACAGGTACCGAGTGACTAACCGCAAACCAGAAACGGCCAACTTTGGGACGTCATGAGAGGCTGAGGTAATTTAAATGTCGCCACAACCAGGAGTGCTACATTTTAAATGGTGTCCCACAAGGGGAGATACAGTTTAGTGGTACCGTTAAGGGGTAGGGTACAACGGGAAGCTTTAATGCCAAAGCCCTGTTTGTGGGAATGTTAACTTAAGCTAGGCACACAGAAAGGGCCGATAGAGTAGAGAGAGACTAGCAAAAATTATGAGAGAAAAGGGCTGTAAAGAACAGAAGAGATTACCCCCCCCACTAATTTCCATGTTTTTTTGTTTGTTTGCTGGGAGTAATATCTGTTTTGATACTAGACTTCATCTCTTCTGTCCTTGATCAGTGAAGGAGGCAATTTTTATTTTTGTCCAAACCCAGAGTATCCCTTTTGGGGAGCTGGATTTACCTCACATTAAAAACCAAACGCGTCTAATTCTTCCCAGATGGGGAGGCAAGTAAATAGGGACAAATACAAAAAAAACATCCTTAAGTAAACATAAAAGCAACTGGGCGCATGAACAATAATTTCAAAAACTACCTAACGAATATGCCCAATGAATCTTCTTGGCTCTTTAGCCAGGATCAAAGTGTAGTATCTGTTCCGATGGATACTGCACCCCATAGACTGGTATTGTCTTGGTCTTCGGGTCTTGATTTACGCCGGTCTGTGGGTTTGTCCTGTGAAGTTCTAGGAGGTCCACCCTCCCAGGCTTTGCCTCCCCTCTTTGGGGAGGAGTAAGTTCATTGCTTACTGCCTGAGGCGCCCCTACCAGGGAATGCCGACGGGGCTGCCCAGGCATTTTTGCAGGCCAGAGTGCTCACCTTCTCGGGCGCTGGCCTTTCAAATCCCACTTTCCCGACCTTGTGTCATATATTACCTTGTGGGAGGAAGATAAATAAATGCCCAATGAATCAAGTGCAAAAGAGATACAGACAATTGCGCTTAAAGGGACGGTCAGAATCCTAAAAAGCTCTTTCGGTTGAAGTCTCTGAAATAGCAAGTGAATGTCTGGCATCTGGTAAGATTCTCCATCCCCGCAAAACAAATAAAAATAATTAAATTGAAAATAAAAGAAAAAGAACACGACAACGAAAATAGCAGATTAAGAGTCGATATGCCGTACAATCAACACATTCTGTTCTGTTTCCCGCTCGTTGCCTTCTCGAATTGCATTCGTTGATTTATGTTCAGAATTCACCGGAAGTTAATAGATTAAAGGAAAGGATATCTGCGCATGAGCAGATTGGGGAGGGAAAGAAAGAGGGGGAGTTAGAGACACCCCCTCCTAAAAACTGCACAGATTTTCCAGGAAGGCGTTTACAAAACAGGACGCCGAAAAACTTTTAAAATATGATACATCCAGATTTTAAGATTATATAAAGGGATTGAATAACGAAATTTCGGTTTATCAGAAATCAAACGACGTTAACGAATAAGAACACACACACACATATGTATATATATATATATATATATATATATATATATATATATATATATATATATATATATATATATATGCAAATTACCATATCACACGGTAGTCTTATGGGTAATATATTATTATTATTATTATTATTATTATTATTATTATTATTATTATTATTATTATTATTATTATTATTTATGTATATATTAATGAAATTTTAAGCTGAATTATTTCGACACTTGATTATGGGGAAATTGTAGTTTGATCAGTACCATTGGAGAGCCATGAATATTATAACTGTCCTGTTTTTAAATCTCCGAAACAGTTACATGGTAAACAGCTGGTGATCCCCGTGTTAATATTAGACGCTTACGTTAAGGTCCTGTTTTTGTTTCACTCTTAGATACTTAATCCCCCTTTTTATTTTATTTACTTACTATTATATTTTTTTATTTATGAATTTTCCAACGTATGTTAAGCTTCTTTAGACTATATATATATATATAAATATGCTCCGACTCTGTCGTCGAGTACTATAGAATATTTAGATATTTATACTCGACGCTTTCAGTGTAACTATCACTTAATTTCTACGTTATCACGTGACAATCTCTCGTGGCCTAAAGGTACTAGGTGAACGCTTACAGATTCAAGGTGTCTCTGTGAACCGGGTTCGCGCCCTATGACCGTCTGAGATTGTCATTTCTCTGTGCTGACGAGAGAAGTAAGCTCGAAAAGACGTCGTACGTAGGTATAATATTAAAAATAAATAATTTAATATCATATATATATATATAATTTATTATTTCATATATACAAATATAACATTATAAAGAGATATATCATGCATATATTTTCAGTATTTACTTTAACAGTGCTCAATACTTGAATAGAGCTAGGTAGTAAAGTATGAAAATATATTTATGGCATATATATATATATATATATATATATATATATATAAATAAATATGGGTTGGTCGTTTAATTTCAAAGTATTGCAGGGTTAGTTAATAAAATTGAAATATAAGCCATTAGCAATACAAGATTAATTAATTTTTCTTTTTACATTAATCCTATTAATTTCGGAATAAAATTCCATCATCAGGGGTGACCAGTATTGAGTCATTTTTTTTTCATCAAAAAACAAGAATAAACAAACTTATTTCTTTGTTACTTGATACATGTCTTTGGTGCCATGTCTCCGCTCTGTTGTTGTTGGCGGTTATGATTCAAATTCCGGTGTCGAACGAAAAGAGCGTTGGCTAGCTAGTCTTGATAAAATATGGGTTGGTCTTTCAATTTCAAAGTATTGCAGTGTTAGTTAATAAAATTGAAATGTAAGCCATTAGCAAAACAAGATAAATTTATTATTATTATTTTTTAATTTTTTAATTTTTTAAATTTTTTTATAAAACAAATAAATACAAAAATATATTCCTACCTACTATATATTTACAGAAGTCAATACAGATATATATATATATATATATATATATATATATATATATATATATATATATATATATATATATATATATATATATATATTAGAAATAATTCTCGCTTTGCTATTATACAACGACAACAACAGCGAGCAGTTTCGTTTTGTTTTCGTGAATTTAAAAATTATCACCGATATTGGAATGGCGTTTCATTTTCCCGTGCTTTTCTAACTGGAATTCCTGTTTTTTTTTTTACAATGACAAGTAAAACAACGATGAGTATCGTTATTTTAAAATAATAACCGATATCAAAAGGTGATTCTTTAACACAATATATATATATATATATATATATATATATATATATATATATATATATATATTACTATTTCATGTACCCACATAACATTTTATAAGGAGATATAATTTTTTATGCGTCAATTTTCAGTATTTACACGATATAGGTAAATCTATAGAAAACAGACCAATAGAACAGGATAGAGGAAGTAACACTAACTGGATCTTTGTTCGTGGGAAGTCCAACGATTGGCTGAGAGAACAATAAAGAATTTGATTGGTTAACTATCAAGCCGCGTATATAAAACCACCCGGCAAAAATAACTCCATACATTTTAGCCTACGGGGGATGAAACGCGGGAGCCTTTCTGTAGCTTAATTGCCATAAATATATTTTCATAGTTTACTATATATATATATATATATATATATATATATATATATATATATATATATATATATATATATCAAGGGAGGCGCGAGAGCGCTCTATCCCTTAATAGACTTCAAAAATGGCCTATGCTGGAAATCTCATTTCTTTGATCATAACTCAAAAACCAATGAACCAAATTAGTTCAAACTTTGCACAACATTTTTATTTGATAGGTTCTATAATTGTGTAGAATTTCAGTATCATTAGTCAAGGCAACCCAGAGATCCAGAGAGTTCAATCATGAAATCATGTTATCTGCGTGTACGTACCTACGTACCTACTACGTACGTATGTGCCACCCTGTATCTCATCAACTATTTGATGGATTCAGCTGATTTTTGGCAGAGATAGAGGTTCTAGGGTCTAGTTGATGGCATTTTAATTTCAGTTCACCATATACCTTAGTTTTCCAGAAAATTCTAAAAAACCTTAAAAATGACCTATGTATTGAGGCATAGCCTTTACAAAAGTAGTGACATTCCATGATAAATGCCAGTATACTAAAATCATATGCCCTTATTCCAAAATTCCAAAATGTTTACATTTTTATTGTCATTAAGGGTATGCAATCACAACAGGGCTATGTATTTTACTGGTAGGAACTTTTCTTGAGCGCACCTCACACACTTCATCCACTCATGCATAGAGATTTATACTGTAGTGATCTGATAATGAAATGGTTTGGTTGATATGTAGTCATACCCTTAATTAATGACAATAAAAGTGTAAAAATTTGGGAATTTCCTTGCTTTGGTACATTTAGTGTATATGAATTTTCATCTTAACCCTATTAAGGGCATATGATTTCAGTATACTGGCATTTATCATGAAATATATATATATATATATATATATATAAGATAATACATTGAGATTGAATAACGTAATGTTTCTCAATTTCGGTTCATGGCTAATAAAACGATGCTAAAACACGTTCCTATATTAGAAAACCGCTATTCTTAATGTCACATACCATCGACATTTTTACTGGAGTTTAGATGATGATGATGATGATGATGATGATGATGATGATGATGATGATGATGATGATGATGATGATAGACTGACAACTTTTAGAAAAAAGATGAACAGATGCAGACTTACTTGGGCGTTTCATTGGATTTGCACTGAGCCAGACTGATGTTATTCTTTATTATTTATTTTTTACTCGCTAGCAAGACGCGTGTCCCGGCGTTGCCCGGGAGAAATCGAAAATAATTATTTAACTTTAAAAAAGTAAATATTAGAGTATACTGCAACCCATCTGAGTCATTTTGGGATAAGATCAAAGTCTATGTGTTTCCTGCCTAAGCATGACGCACGCAGTTGCTGGTCCTGTCGGACTCCAGCCCTTCGGGTAAGTTTAGCCTCTCAGCAAGTTGAGTGAATGAGTTATCCTCTCAGCAAGTTGAGTGAATGAGTTATCCTTACCCTGGTAATTGCCATAAGTTTAAACCGGATAGGAAGGCAAAATACTGTAGGAGAGAGAGAGAGAGAGAGAGAGAGAGAGAGAGAGAGAGACAGACAGACAGACAGACAGACAGACAGACAGACAGACAGACAGACAGACAGACAAATATAGTAAGTGAGAGAGGGGGTGTAGCAATCGTAGCATTGAGACTATTATAAAAAATATGGCAAATCAGCTTCACCTGTGCTGTACATAATAGCGACATTCAAACGTTTTGCCGTGAGTTTAAAATGGGGAAGAAGAGGACAAATGTGGGAGAGAGACAGAGCGGGGAGGAGGGACAGACAGATAAAGAAAGGGGCATATGGCAATCGTAGCATAGTGACTATTATAAAAATATGACAAATCAGCTACACAGAAATTCCTGCACACCCCCTAAAAAGTGAGGGGATGTGTTCGCTTAACGAAAACAAAGCTAACTTTCGCTCGAATTTGAAAATGTCATTAAGGAAAACCAATTTTTAATTTTACCGTGCGATAAATAATTCATTCAGTTCTACAATAGTGACACTTCACATTGTCATGATCAAGCTTATATTGTTTGCATTGACATGAAATAAAGTTTAAATTAACTTTATAATTCCGTGAAAATCGAAAGTGAATTCGGTGTGTTAAAACATAATATTTGAATAAAATTCGTTAAAAGTTGAAATTGTGATAATGAAAAGAAAAAATAATAATTTTCACGTGCGATAATTCGTTACAATAGTAAATAAATTAAAATAAATGAAATCAAGAAAAGCAAACAATAAAAAATAAACAAATATTTAATGAAAGATGTTAGAACGCACGAAAATTACTTACGTGTGAATTAATGGTGGTATTTGCAAACGATCATGTGTCGTTAATTAAAGCGAAATGGTCGTAGAAACTATAAGAAATAAGCAATCTCAACCGTCGAACATTTTAGTTCCGATATTCCTACATTATTAGTCAGGGAGTGATTATTATTTTGATTTGGAAGCTTGTATGCTTTGTAGTGGATAGTAATGAGGTTAAAATGAAATAATTTCGGCGTTGTAAAGTAAGTTCCCTTGTATTAAGAAAGGACCCGGTGTAAAAGAGTGACGTGGGCATAGAAAAGTATTATGGAGGAAATATGTTTGCTACGTTCTTTTATGGAAGACGTATTTGGGAGAAGCAGATATATAGGAATAAATATAATAATATTTTTAAGTAGACAAGATGTAAGAATATTTTTTTGTGAAATACGCATTATGTAGTGCTGTAGGTGGTTTGTGGAAAAGATTAGTATATGAAGGGGTCGGTTATTTTCCTATCATGTCTGAAGTCGCACGGAAAAATTGACTTTATTTTATTACATAGATGGATTGATTATCAGTTTAATGATAAAGAATATTATGAGATGATTGAAAATGACGAATAGAATGAACAAAATTTGATTACTTATGAAAACGGTTCATGAAACTTATTTATTGACATTGGATTTGAAGACAACCATGTTGTAGTCTGCAGTGAAGCAGTCTCGTGGTAATGTGTTCCACTGATAGGAGGTTCTTGGAAAGAAACTGCGCATGCCCATGGAAGTTTCGTTTGATGTTAAGCACACAGAGGAATAAAGGAAAGTGATTTGCAGCTGTGGTAGCGAGATGAGTTATAGCTGTGAATATCTCACAAGGAGGAACCAGAGATTGAAGCTCAGCCGAGCATCATCCATAGAAATCGATAGAGTAGAGAAAGACTAGCAACGTTTTGTAGAGAACAGAAGGGCTCACCTCCCACTAGATTGCGAAGTCAATTTTATACTTTGTACAGACAAGAAAGTGCTCTGAGCGACACCTCCACACATCCTTCATCATTCAACCGACAATCTATTCATCTCATTGAACCTTATCCTCGAGTGACTTTTGGTCTTGATAACTGGTGACTGATTAACATAATTAAACGTTACTAAATTATTCAATTTAGTTAACTTAATCTAACACTGTCCGCAGGTTGGGTAATTAACTAGTGTTGTTTAAAAGAAGAAGAAGAAAAAAATGGTTGTTGTAAGGCAAATATAAATGATGTGACTATAATTCATAGATTATTACATTTGCCGGAAGTTCAAGATCAAAGAAAAGATCTTTGCGCATGCGAAGCGGAACATGAGATAGAAAACCTGATAGAAAGGGAGGCCGGATTTAATAGGAAAAAAGATGAGAAAGAAACGCAATAACGCTAGATTTAAAAGATAACTTCATAGGAATTGGATCGCCCAAGGGTTTTCTCTGTTTTAAGAGATTTAGTTTAAACTAGCAGGGCTACACGGCGTCGCCCGGGTATTATATAAAAATAATACCAGTGATGAATAACGTATTATCTACAGGGTGTTTGAGAGACAAATTTGATACTTTTTTTGAAAGGAAAAGAAAAAACGTCATATCATGGTCAATAATTGATGCATTCTCAAATTTCACAGTGCATCACTTAAAGGAAATTTTGTCGAATGTTGTTCATTTGGAGAAGCTGCCCTGAGTCTCTACGACGGTCATCATGCGCGACAAAAACCTTGAGCACGCGACCTTCGCAGTGACCGTCGAAAGACACCCGAACACCAGTTTCATCCTGGCAATAAGCTCGTTTTTGACTGCGCCCACACAAAATAGTCCATAGAGTTTCAATCAGGCGAGTCGGAAGGCATATGTTGGGAATGGTGAAGTCGTAAAAGTTCTCAGATAGCCACGCCTGGGGTTTTCAGTAGATGTGACACGGAGTAGAGTCCTGCTGCAACACGTACGGCCTTAAACCACGCGTTTGACAACAATAGACAGATACTTAATCTAGTCATCTAGATTCAGTATGAGTCTCTTTTAGAATATGTGAGGCGACATGACGTGGTATACGCTGGAAACACACCCGAAGGTCACCACAGTTTGAGGAAACTTTGTCTTAATGACGGGTGGGGCTTCGTGTGGACTGTAGGCGAGTCTACTGTTGTGCAGTAGCCTCAAGAAGAAGCATCCCATACCAGCCGCAACTGGGTGTTGTATTTTGTTAAGGAGTTTCATGTATTTCGTAAGACGGTTTTCTTGGACCAAGGAGTTATCAGTTGTCCCGTGAATCGTTCATGGGGAGTAGCGAACATCCCTGTTCAGTGCTTTCTTCAAAATCACCTCTCTGACGCCCATATATCTCGCCAAGGTCCGTATTGTGTTGCCTGGATCTTCCCCCAACTATTTTTTGCAGCCCCTCGGCGAATTTCATTGTGCGAACAAAGTCAGACGACTGCCATGAACCTCCCTGTGAGCCACTGCTTTCAATTCAATGTCGCAATTCTCCAGCTTACATCCTGCGGCCTTCAAGGTATTCAAGCAGTACTGAGCTGCAGATAAGGTTTCAGAATGTTAAAATCCGGCGCGAATCATCGTGGCACAGGTCACTCACTACCAATATTCCCGCGCTTTTTAGTCGTCCATGGCCTCCAACGTTCTCGCTCACTAACAGCACATAGAAACGGCTATCGGTTGCACTTCATCAGTTGCACTTCATCAGTTGCACTTCATCAGTTGCACTTCATCGGTTGCACTTCATCAGTTGCACTTCATCGGTTGCACTTCATCAGTTGCACTTCATCAGTTGCACTTCATCGTTATTGCATGCTTCGAATGGTTCAGAAAATTAAGGAAAAAAAATCAAATTTATATCGAACCCCCTGTAATTACTAGCTTCATAAAATTTAGTGGAAACATGTAAATACTCCCCCCCCCCCGGTAATGGTATATTTGTTGTTGTTGTTGTTGTTGTTGTTGTTATTATTATTATTATTATTATTATTATTATTATTATTATTATTATTATTATTATTATCATTATTATTATTATTATTTGTACTCACAAGGAGTTCTCACACAGATCATCGTCAGTGATTGCTCACCGACAACAACCAGTGGTATTTCCTGGAGTCTGAGTGACAACAAGTCTCCCCAGATTTCCAGTATTCTTCACCTCTCTTAGATAACGATGCGGTATCGCAACAGCCGATTACCATTGATTATTATTATTATTATTATTATTATTATTATTATTATTATTATTATTATTATTATTATTATTATTATTATTATTATTATTATTATTATTATTATTATAATTATTATTATTATTAGTAGTAGTAAAGAGACTTATTATTTTATCATCTAATATACATACGTGTTTCCGTCAGCCATGGACCCGTGGCGCTGTTGCATAACACACATGAAAATTAAAGCCACGAAAGTCCATTAAACGTCTCCAATAAAACGAAAGCAATAACGAAAGTTTAGAAGCGTTTTCAAACGTTTGTAACACTCAATTCTAAGGTACTTTAAATATATTTCCTTAAGGGGCACTTTTATGGCACTTTCAAGCATCGAAAGTGTCGGTCCATTTTCAACAATTCTCTTAAATTCTTTTCTCGTTAAAACATCTGCTCTTTAACATTTCAAATTACGGATTTTAAACATAGTTCTCTTTTAAATTCTTTTCTCATTAAACACAGTTCATTAACCATTTTACATTAAACATTTTAAACATTTTAAACATTGTTCGGTAGACATATCAAATTCAGCATTGTTCACCCTATCTTTCGATTATTAGTTCTTTCAGTTTTACAGATTAGGACCCCCCCCAAAAAAAATGTTATGCCCCAAAAAGTTACCTTACGGATTTATGCCTCACTGTTGGTCGTGGGTTTGCTGGCACACTCATCTCCGTTGCTGGCTCGTGATCGTAGTGGTGTACCTGTTTTGTGGGCAAATTCTGTCATCATGCACGAGAGACAAAAACGCCCGAAGACAAGGATTTTGAGAGAGATTCTATCTTTTATTCCGCTTCGTTGTGGGGGTTTTCCCATTCGTTTCGCGATTCATTCATTCATTGGAAATTGCTGCTTGATCTCCAAGAGATCCAGCCATTACGACGAGCGATTACATTTTCAACCGTCCGGGCCGCTTCTAACCCCGTAACTCCATTCAGGACCCACAGAGAAGGTCCACCGTTCAGTTCGCTGCCAAACTCCTATCTGATTTTTAAACCTTAGTTTCTCACGAAAGAAGGAGTGACGTCATAGTCCTTTGTCCTGTCATACAGATCATCACCAGAGCTGGTCTGACCTTTTTTAACTTAAACTTTTGAAGTTGGCCAGTTATGACTTTTTGGACTTAGTCATCTCGATGACAAATGTATTTGTCCCAAAATCGATGTCTTTTCGATCTGCACCGAACTCGAACTAAGTTCATCCCCTCTCATAATAAAAACTAGTGGACCTATACACTTTTAGGCATACGGGGCCCTTCATAATATAACAGCGCAACGGATAAAGCGTTGAGTGGCAATCAGTTCTAAGTGACAGTCTACTGAAGGTTGAAGGTTCAATTGTCACATAATACCTAAGAATAAAATTAAAATTAACACTTGCACCCGGTCATGGCTGCCGAAACGAGAACAATCTACCCCCTGTGGATTAAATAAAAGGTTCCCGAGTGTGGCATAAAGATTCCCACATTCGAACGAATGCGCTTGAAGAAGGTCGACACTTTGTGAAAATAACAACCAAGTTGAGAATAGTAGTCTGAAGAATTACAATAATACAAAATATCAGTAATACTACCGACATTTTCTCCATAAAAAAAACCTCCCTTAGAATATATCGGTTGTTAATTGTCATTTTAACGACTATCTGGAAAAGGTTAATTTACAAAGTCGTCTCTAGGCGTGACCACGTGGTGCATATTTTATTTAATGGAAATCGCTCCAGACAAGGCATGAAGCCACTTAATGTAAGGAACTAAATAAAAATACTACTTCAAAGTCAAAATCTAGTCAACAATAAGTGTTAGATGGATAGATTTCAATCCAGAAAACAGCAATTCTTCCCCCTTTGTCAGAAACATCGCTCGTGGAATGTGAGAACTAAATGACAAAATAAGAGATGCGAAAGTTACGAGGCAGCCGAAAGTAAACCGAAAGTCAACTTTATACCCCCCCTCTTCTACTTCCGAGAGTGTTGTGTGTGTATCCTTCGTAGAAAACAAGTGCGTGCGATTTTAAAATTTTTTTATGAATATTCACATTCTACGAGTTTGGCCACACGCGCGACGCTGGATACCCGTGCTTGCGCCATAGAGTATTATGTTGTATTGACGACTCCTGTCCCCCGGGAATGAACTTGTACTTTCCGTATGGAATAGAAACGAATTTATGGGCGTTTCGCGTTTTATGTGTCCTCTTTTGAGTGGGTATCATCTGACGATGATTCATGCTCAGCGATTTGCTATTTCCGTTGTGCGATTGCAAATCGGCATGCAGATGACAGTGTTAAGTTCGCAGATGGATATTTGCATAAAGAGCCACTTAACGTCGCGATTCGCGCCTAAACGATATTATGAACCACTTAACGTCGCGATTCGCGCCTAAATGATATGACCCACTTAACGTCGCGATTCGCGCCTAAATGATCATATGAGTATTGATTTACTTTTCTCCAGGAGTTAGGCACAAGGCCAGTTTTTATCTTACTCCCACAAGTAAGATGTGACCCAAGGTCGGGTCGGGAAAGTGGGGTTTAAAAATTGCCTGGGCAGCCCCGTCGGCATTCCCCGGTAGAGGCGCTTCAGGCAGTAAGCAATAAACTTACTCCTCCCCAAAGAGGGGAGGCAAAGCCTGGGAAGGTGGACCTCCCAGAACTGAGTAGCAATGTCGCGTTTCGTGCCTTCGCAAGAAGGGGACTTTGCAAACTTGCAGAGTTGTTTTCAAGAACCTCGCAGCTGTGGAACACAATAGAAGTGGACTACTTCCTTACTGAATACAACATGGTCGTCTTCAAGTCGATGTCAACAGATACTTACCGAACCGTTATCTGAAGTAATCAAAGTATGCCAATTCCACCCATTGTTTCTAATCGTCTCACAGCATTGCTAATAATCCAACTGATTATATAATTAACCCTTATCTTCGAGTGGCTTTTGGCCTTAGTAAGTGATAACTCTTTAGAAAAATACACCATGGGTGGAAGTTTTGGAGAGTGTTTTTATTTTTGTAAGACCACTTAACGTGTCAGTCTTTAAATTAAATGTTTCAAAGGGTCGATCAGTAAACCAGTGGACTACTTTGCCTCACTTACTACTTGGTAGCATAGAGACTTAACAATATCTGAAGTCGACTTAGAGATTACTATGTGTTACACCGGCCGTTCTAACAGAAGAGAAACTACACCGGTTCTCACTATAAATAGTGCGAGTAGACAACCGCCAGGGAGAAAAAGGACAGTATTGTAACTGTCTAGCCGAGTGCCCGTCAGTTTCCTTACCTTTGTACCTTTTATGCTAATACACTTGTTATCTGAACCCAACCTCGACTTGACTTCTTCTTTTTACTGTTGGACTACTTCACAACACTATGGAATATAAAAGCTGTTATACTGTATAGGGATTTCGTAAAAAAAGCAATAAAGAAGCACGCAAAAACAAAAACAAAAGAAAAAAAACATAACACACACACAAGGTGGATTGGGTTTGCTGCAAACTAATTTTGCGTAACTTATCTGTCACTTTGCTATCCGTGCTTGAATGTTAAGGGTTACTGAATTGGATTTCTCAGACATTTATCCTGGCTATATAATAGTAATGCTAAGCACGTCTGGAAAGAAAATGAGAATTGATGCAAAAAGAAAGGATGAGTATTGATGAGAAAGAGGATGATATTGATGAGAAAAGGAATGAGATTGGATGAGAAAACTGATGATAATTAATGAGAAATAAGATGAGAATTGATGAGAAAGAGGATAAGAATTGATGAGAAAGGAGGTGATATTAATGAGAAAGAGGATGAAACTTATGAGAAAGATGATGAGAATTGATGAAAAAGAGGAAAGGATTGATGAGAATAAGGATGAGAATAACTGAGAAAGAGAATAAAAATTTATGAGAAAGAGGATGAGAATTAATGAGAAAGAGGATGAGAATTAATGAGAAAGATGATGATATTGATGAGTAAGAAGATGAGACTTGATGATAAAAAGAATGAGAATTCATGAAAAAAGGATGTAAATTGATGAGAAAGAGGATTAGAAATAAAGAGAAAGAGGATGAGAATTGATGAGAAAGGGGATCAGAATTGATGAGAAAGAGGATGAGAGTTGATGAGAAAGAGGATGACAATTGATGAGAAAATGGATGAGATTGGATGAGAAAAAGGATAATAATTAATGAGAAATAAGATGAGAATTGATGGGAAAGAGGATAACAATTGATGAGAAAGAGGATTAGAATTATTCACAATGATTGTAAATAGAAGGGCCAGATGAAGCCTAGTACAATATAGTTCGCTTGCTCTAATTAGTCGTCAACCAGACCTTTTATCTAATCAGGAAGCTCATTCTGAGATTATACGAGACCCTAATACATGATTCGTATTTCAATTCGTTGTATTATTCATGGCAAAACTTTCTTTAGGGGTTTGTTAAAGGAAGGGTTCCAAATCCTACCCTAGCAAACGTCCTGTTTCTCATAGATTCTCCACGAAAGTCGCCGATTGCCGGAAGAGTCACCTTGGATTTCTCGACTATAGAAATCGTGATTGACTAGTCATATCGTGTGACTTAGCTCAGGATCGGCGAAATTGGTTTGCGATGGTCAGAGCCGCTGTATCCGCGCTCGGGAGGAAACCCACTCAATCCAACCAGGGTGATAGCCGTTACAAGTTTAAGTACAATTACAAGAAGTGTTGCCGACAGTTACGTATTATTTCATATAACTCTACATATCTACCTTCACACACGAAAAAGATGAGTCATATGAAACTCTATGCCACCACTTTTATTAGTGGTAATTTAATTTGCGTGGATGATGAAATCAGCGCCCCGTTCTGAAATACTTTGGTCCACAACCTACAATCATCATATGGTTAGGTTGCATCCACCCTGGCTCTTCAAAATTAGGTAATTACCAACCTTGCGTTAATAAGAGACACGATCTCCGAAAGTCTGAACTTCCGGTACGCAGAACTATTTATAAATAGAATCGACCCTGACAGCAGACGGTTACCTTTAGACTGTGGGCCCAGACCCCAAAAGCCCTCTAGATTTTTTATTTTGTCGGCTTGGTAAGAGCACTGAAATATAAAGGTGGCAAATGGAAGCCTATACACCCAAGAATACCATGCTATTTTTCACAAGATTAAATATGGTTCAGTTATGAAAACGGCGGCCATCTTTAAAGATGGCCGCCAATTGTTAAATAAAATATGACAGCTTACTTAAACCTTCCTGGTACAAATACCAATAGGCATAGGAACATATAAATTAGCTCATTTTATTCCTAGTTAAATTCTGCATCCTATGGTATAAGCTATATTACACTTTTAGGAGGAAATAAAGCCACCCACAAAATACCCCAGGTAGATTTTTATGCGTTTTGCGATTCCAACAGACCTTCAATAAATTTGTATTATCGATATACACACTAAGATCGATATGAACTGCCTTTGATTAGTTGTGGTGCGGCCCGTGACAAGAATTTTTTTAATTTTACTTAAGTTCATCCCAAACAAGGCACAATGCCACTGAGATATAGAGGGCAACTGTGCATTAGGGTAATCTTATATAGGGAGTTTTGCAAAAAGACGCTTGTTCACATTACATTTAAATGTATGTATTTTAGTACGCTCATGGAAACAAGAAGCAGGAAGGAGATTCCAAAGGCTAGCAGTACGAGGAAAGAATCGATTAGAGTAGAAAGCTCTCCGTCATTTGTGGTCTTCAACAGTGAAGAGGTGGGATTTTGCTGACTGACGGGTTGATCGGAGGTATTTACATAGAAGGGGCACCAGTGCAGCACAAGCGTCGGAGCACATTGCATTAAAGTACTTGTAAAACAAGCACAGAGATGTAATATTGCGGCGATGGGACAGAGACTGGAGCATGCTTGATAGTGAAGGGCCTATTCGATTAGAGACTCTTTTTTGGACCCTGTCCAAGAGGTAGAGGTTAGTGGTTGGTGCACCAGCCCAGATGTGACATCAATACAGCGTGCATGGGCGAATGGTGGCTGTGTAGAGATATAGGATACTTGTAGGTATGAGAAGTTTTCTAGCACGGTAGAGGGAGCCCACCTTCCTTGCAGCAGACTTGGCAATGTCTTCTCTGTATTTGTTCCAAGACATTTTATTTGTGAATGTTGGCCCCAGTCGTTAACATTTGTTGACATTGTATTTGAAGACGCCCAAGTTAATGACAAAGTAAGAAGATATCTGAGGTAGAGGTCCTAGTCCCTAAATATACATATATATATATGGATGACGACAATGATGTCATTTATGAGTAATCTGTTGCATACATTCATGGGGCAGACCAGGATACGAAGTATTTTAAATAGATATTTGAGTTTGGCACCCGCGTAACGCTATGCACTTTTGATAGTTTAAAACAAACGCAGATAAAGGACGCGTGGCGCAATGGTTATAAGTGCTAAGTAATAATCATGAACTTTGGAATCTGTACATAATTTCAAACCGGAACCCTTTATTTAATCCAAGGGGGTAGCTTGTTCTCGTTCCATCAGCCATGACTGGGTAGAAGTCTGATGTAATTCGGAATTGTATTCTTAGCATCGCCCGCACTGAGGATTGAACCTTCAACCTCCAGAAGACTGTCACTTAGAACTGATTATTACTTAGCGCGTATATGCATTACTCCACAGTTCTAAGTGACAGTCTTCTAAATTTCGTACAGATTCCCGAGTTCAACATAAAGATTCCCGAGTTCGACGAGACGCTGCTGAAGAAGGTCGGAGGTTACATCGGCCGAAACGTTGTGAGAATGACATTCAAGATGAAAACAGTAATCCGAATAATCCAAATAATACAAAAGGTCTGGAATTAGTACGAATATTACTGATACAATAAGGCTATTGTGCACATAAATTATGTACATATTGAATTATGACCAATATCCCCACTTCCTGTTCCTGAGATATACGGCGTGGAATGTTATACTTTAAAAAATTCCATTCTCTTGAGAATCGAACAAAGCAGATGTCGGGTTACCAATTCCATTTTATTTTCCAAAACAAAAATGTGTCATTTTCGAAAAACAAACAAACAAAAAAAAAAAAAGGATTCTATAACTCCAAAGTTATAGAATCCTTTTTTATTTTTTTTATTAAAACACCAAACAATTTTATAATTTAACCTAAAACTTTACATCATATGTAAACATGACACATCTTTTGGCTAGGAGCAAAGTGTAGTATCTGTTTTGATATTACGCTTCATATTTTCTATCCTCGGTCAGTGAAGGAGAAATCCTTCTAAACTAAGGCAATTTAAAATTTTGTCCCAATTCAGAGTTCCTCTTTTTGAAGAGTTTGATTTTCCCCAAATTAAAATCGACCATGTGTCTAACTCTGCCCTCGTGAGGAGGCAACTAAATAGGGACACATCTAATTAGCATTTTTTTTTTTTAATTACAAACTCTAATAGCAGGAGAATATGTCTGCGGCAATAACACTTAAGGATATTACGTTCAATTACGAAATAATATACTTGAGAAGGGTACGAATCTTACACTTCCTTTCCATGCATAAAATAACAGTTCGTCTTTGATGACTCTTTTAGAATGAGTCGTTTACAATAGGTGTTGTGTTTGGGTATTAAACGAATTTAAAAGGGTTTATATACCGTAAAACAGACACACAGGGGGGGGGGTTCAAACTAAGTATTGTGTTTAGGCATTAAGGAGTTGACATGCTGTAAAAAGAGCAACGGGAAAAGGAATCGTTTACAATAGTTAACTAAAGTTCCCGCCCGGAGTTGCGCAGTACTTGTATCTGAACCGGAAGTATCAAATTCACAAGCGGTCCCCAGTCGTATGTATACCAGGGAAGGTGTCGACGTCCTTCTACATACAGCGTCTCCTATTCCCAAATGGTCACCCATCTGGTAATGACCAAGCCCAACGTTGTTTAACTTAGGTGATCTAACGAGAACCAATGTGTAAACGTCATTATGTCGTATGGAGTTGCCCAGTAATCAATGGGGACTCCTGTTTACTCCTGCTCCTAGCCCTGAACCCTATATTATTGGAGTTGCCCAGTACTTGTATCGTTTACAATAGGTGTTGCTTTTATACGTATGCAAGCGTGACATCCTTAATTGAAGGAGTATCAACGCGGAATATGAAAGGCGAGTTCAAATCCATATACTATATCTAGTAAGGAAAAATAAAGCTTTCCACTTAGCGTAAACCATTATTCTTCATAATTAGAATAGAGCGCTCGGTAACCAGTTTACGAATGTAAACAAAAACATAGGCGCTACAATTTTATTTACTGCTAGGTTTAGCGTAATAGAGTAGAAATAATAGAGTAGACTGTTGATGACAGGTCTAAGTGATCCGGAGAGAAAAAAATCTCTCGCTATGTCTAGCTACACTGTGGCGAAGCAACAATCTGTGGATGCCTATACCTGTATAGCTATAAAGTTGGACTAAGTAAAATACCAGACTTATAGAGATGCATGTAAGATTATAAAATTAAAACCTAATTTAAATAACCGTGGAATTTCCACAGGTCGTGTTAGTAAAACTTAAAATCTAAAATCTTTTGTTCTCGTGAAAGATTTGTGACCTCGAAATTAAAGCACAATATTTTTATTTATTTATTTATTTATTTTTAACGTAGTTCACCCCAAACAAGACAGGCCGCCACTGTAGACGTAAGGGGCTACTGAGAAGAAAGAAAAGGGGAGAAATTTGGGCGGTTCAACCTAAACTGGGATCTGCGCAGCGAGATGTCTGTTTACATTAATTTTAAACTTCTGCATGTCAGTACTGTCGGGGAAACAGGGGGAAGGGAGGGAGTTCCATAGGCCAGCAGCACGAGGAAAGAAGCTATTTGAGTAGAAAGCATCTGGGGACCTACACAGTGAATGGATGGGATTTAGTTGATTGTCGAGTTGGTCTAGTGAATTTACGTTACCTTGGCTTATGTGTTTCATGACATTTCCGAAACACATCTATCTAAGACTACAACTCTGATAATATTTCTTCTTGCTTGTTTGCATATTGAATCTTTTAAATGGTGGTAGGAAGAGGAGTGAGACGAGTAGTAGTGGGAAGATGGGAATACAGAAATAATAGAAAATGGTAGGGGATAATAGAAATTGTAGTAGTAGTAGCAGCGTAATCTAATAAACAGAGATTGGTATACATAAATAAATCACGAAAATAAAGAAGAAACTAAAGAGACCAAAGTAGTATTAGTAGTAATAGCAGCGTAGAAAATTATATAAATAAATAAAAGAGGTGAATTGAGAAGAAACAAAAGGACTAAAATAGTAACAGCAGCAGTGTAAAAAGGATGACATGAATAAATAAATGAAGTAAATAAAGAAGAAGAAAAAATAATTAAGTTGCAGAAACATAAGAAAAGGAGAGTAAGAGGATGACATAAATAAATAAATGACGTAAATAAAGAAGAAAAGGAAAATATCATAGTGAAAGACACATAAGAGAAAGGGAGCAAGAGAATGACGTAAATAAATAAATAACGTAAATCAAGAAGAAAAGGAAATGATTAAAGTGGCAGAGACATAAGAGAAGGAGAGTGAGAGGATGACTTAAATAAATGACGCAAATAAAGAAGAAACGTAAAAAGATAAACGTAACAGTAACATAAGAGAAAGAGAGTAAGAGGATGACGTAAATAGGTAAATGACGGAAATAAAGAGAAAAGAAAAACGTGAACATTACAGAACATTATAAAATGATACTATAGGGTTCAGGGCTAGGAGCAGGAGTAAACAGGAGTCCCCATTGATTACTGGGCAACTCCATACGGCATAATGACGTTTACACATTGGTTCTCGTTAGATCACCTGAATTAAACAACGTTGGGCTTGGTCATTACCAGATGGGTGACCATTTGGGAATAGGAGGCGCTGTATGTAGAAGGACGTCGACACCTTCCCTGGTATACATACGACTGGGGACCGCTTGTGAATTTGATACTTCCGGTTCAGATACAAGTACTGCGCAACTCCGGGCGGGAATTTTAGTTAACTATTGTAAACTATTCCTTTGCCCGTTGCTCTGTTTACAGCATGCCAACTCCTTAATGCCTAAACACAATACTTAGTTTGACGCCCCCCCCCCTGTGTGTCTGTTTTACGGCATATAAACCCTTTCAAATTTGTTTAATACCCAAACACAACACCTATTGTAAACGACTCATTCTAAAAGAGTCATCAAAGACGAACTGTTATTTTATGCATGGAAAGGAAGTGTAAGATTCGTACCCTTCTCAAGTATATAATTTCGTAATTGAACGTAATAGAGCCGACTTCTCTTGAACTCGTCTTGCCGAATTCATAGTCTGCATTGGTAAAAATAAACTACTATTTCAATATCAAGAGAGATAATGAATAAACCCTGAAAGGGTGCTTGTGCGATTAAGAATTTACAGTGAAACAAAGGTTGTGTAATCACCATCCGCATTTTCCCCGACTCAGTATAGACTACATCCGGTGTAGATGAACCACTGACCCACCAACAACACCGCAGAGGTAAGCAGAGATACTGATACTCGAATACTGTGTATTTCACAAGCTATTACTTGCTTTGTTTTTTTTGTCAGTTTTACGGCACATCAACTCCTTTTTTGGTCATTTAATGTTGAAACACAGTTGTCTCATCGATTAATAGTATACAATTAGTTGAACAAAAGTCACTAATAGTTCAAGAGAAATTGTGGGTTCTTACTTTTGCCACGGCATAGACTATCTCATAGTCCAAAAAGTCATCCACTAGGCCAATCGCAACTGTCCATCGTTGTGTAGCATAGTGCTGTGTGATATTCAATCCCCATTGTGACCAACTGACTGATGTTGTGTTTCGGAGAGAAAACAGCTGTGTAAACGTGTGCAATGCTGCATGTTTAGTGGGTTGCACAGTTGCACTGCATGCGGACAACAGGCTGGCTGCTGGAGAAATATTGAACTAAGAGAAGACAAACAACCCAAGAATGGGAAAATATGTCTGGCTTAGGGTCTGACCACTCAGAATTTGATTTATCTTCTTGGAAAAGTTAGTACCTCTTTAAACGGGGGTTCATGTTGAGAAATCAAACGTTGAAAAAGTAATGTCCCTTCAGATATGAGGTTCCCTGCTGTAGTTATGGTCCACTTGAGGTTTTCCAAAATTAACGTTCATAGCAGATGGTGGACTCTCTGACTAGTCAGTTTTGTTATGTCCATAGATTGGCAGATGATAAGATTCAGGTTGGTTGCTAGGTAGTTTACCACAAGGGCACCAATGTCTATTCATATTCCAGCAGAGGGGCAGAGAAGGGAAGTTGGTTTTCTGTGTGTTTTACAGATAGATGAGCATTTGATCCCTAAACTGAAGGTTAGACTTTTATTTTGATTCGGTTGGGCTAAGAGTTTTTGGTTTGCAAGCCTGTTATTCAATAGAAGAAAAAAGCATCATTGTAACCTAAAAAAAAAAAAAATTTGTTACTTGTTTTAAACTGGGGTTGTAATTTTGTTCTATTCTGTTGCAGCACTGACTGAGACCAAACGATTCACATTGCGACTAGTGGCGGAATCAGGCACCGACTTCAGACGAAGACAACAAGTGGACGACTACGGCATGTGCAGTAAATGCACAAAGATGTATGTTCACAACTGTACCTCTTTCTGAAGTAGTTGGTTATGTGGCAATCGCAGAAATGTTTGATGAATATCGGGTCTGTTGTACCGGAAATAGAACCTGACAGGAATTAAAAAAAACAAACTCCTTGACACAGACACTCACATGGCCCGAAAAAACAAAACCCGGTTGATTGAAAAGAGTATATGAACACAAACTATGTATCAATTAATGGTGATAAAAACACCCTCGTTACACATATAGCAGGTTTTCACCATGTGTTTAACCTTTAGAAAGCTTCGTTACTGAAACGCACCCACAACAAATACCTTCGTCCGCGGTTATCGTCAAATCTAAACAAATTATAAAACAGCGGATAGGATTCTTTCAAATAACACCAATTCTAGCTAAATATATTATACAGGAAAGCAAAAATCGTATACGATATCGGACAAATTTAATTCATAAACTGACACAAATTTCTTCCCACACATATTAGAAAATATCTCTTTCTCTTTTCCATAATATAAACAAAAATAAGATATGGTGTTAATAGATACTTCTTAACCCCTTTTCCTCTCAATTAGAATTAAAATAGGATATGATTTACTCTGCTCATCCACAGAATTTCGACTTACCCCTTTTGTACCCCATCTAGAGTGGCTATCACAAACATCTAAATAATCAACCCTTTTTGGTTACTCAGACTCATATATTTTACTTTGACGCCCCGTTGCTGAGATATAAGCGAACATTTTAGTATTTCTCCTACATCTCGAAGGTTATTGTCAATGCAGTTTTCAAAAACTAGATCTGTTAACCAGTTAAGTTTCTTTTTCTCACAGAGTAATATGTTTTTGGAATAAGTTGCCAGATCGGATTAAGAACAGCAATAGCGTGAATCAGTTTAAGATGAGGTTGGATGAATTCAGAGAAAGTGGTAGGAGGGAGAATTTGAGGGGGCACTTTTGGGAGTTGTCAAATAAAATATTTAACAGAATTTGATCTGGATATCAATACTGTACTAAGAGTTTAATTTTTTTTAGCAGTTGAATTGAGAAGATAGTTAAAGGGGAGATGCCCAAGGAGGCATAAGAAATAAATAATAATAATATTGTGCGATTATATACACACACGTCTAATGTGTGTATATACTAAAATGAACACCTTGCTAAAAATCGAACTGATATTGTCCTTCCGGAGGGTTATGATCTCTGATTACTATAGTAAATACGACTCTAATCTTATGATTATGCAGACTTGCTATTGTGCACGAAAGTAATATTTCAAGTTTTCGTGAAAACAAACAACTAGTTCTCATTTTTATTAAGATTCTTGAATTTTCTAAAGTTTGCCTAGCGCCATTTTGAAAGTCAAATCTAAAATAGTGATTTTCAAGGAAAGATAACTCGGTTGGACTAAATTATGTTTAAAACTTACAAAATGGCGCTCCACCTGTTTCTATTCGGAAACGTATTTTTAGGACAGATTTATACATACGAAAAAGTATTCTTAGAAACAGATTGTTTAGCAAAGAACCGTGTACAATTATGGCCACTATTTTAAGAATAGCTATTTAAAAAAATATTTTCGTATAATAAATCATCATTATAATATGGAGCTGTATGTACTCAACCTAATAATATATGAGCTATTATTAAGTTTAAAAATGGTATAACTTTTCTATCGCAGAAGTCAGTCTCGCAATACGTTCCAAACAATCGATATACAGGGTGCGTAACATATTTGAGGACAGATTTATACATACACGAAAATGACCCTTAGAAACAGTTAATAATGTCTTTTTACTGAAAAAAAAACTTTTGAGGATCAGGAATACATATATTGTTTTGTAATTTTATTCATTAAGGTCTCTTTCAGCTTCGATTACGGCTTTTATATGAGGTATGAATCATCTACATGATAGGCGCAGTTGAAGCGTACATCACATTCCCATAATTAGCTTCGGTGGCGAAATCAACACAATGGCTGCGGTTTTCAAAGCGAGATTTGCAAACACTATCACAATATTCGTAAAAGACTTAATGACGCAAGTGAAGAGATAGAAATCTGATGAGATTCTTGCTGAGGTTATGTGTGACTAATGCATTGAATGTTATCAAGGTGTAGGCCGAAAGAACTAAATTGAAGTATGGAATGAAATAAAAAAAAAACTAAAAAAAGAAAGAAAAAAGAAAAAAGAAAAAGAAAGAAAAAAAAAAAGAAAAAGAAAGGGAAAAAAAAAGAAAAATAGATAAAAAAATAGAAAAGAATATAGACAAATAACAAAGAAGAGAACAAATAAAAAAAGAAACAAGGAAAGAAAGTTTAGTTTTGTTGTTTTTATCTTACGGCATATCAGCCATTTTTTTGTCATTTAATGCCGAATTCAATCGTGTTTATGCTTAAAGCTCTAAATATCTGCATATACTAATACGCTTGTACATTTGTTTTTACGTATGTTATAACCTTTCCCATCCATGGAAAAATGAGATCACCCAATCGCCAAAGATACAATTAAGTTTTACTAATTTCAAAATGAATTGTTCCAAAATCAAATAATCTTTCATGAATGAAAGTTTGTCGTTATCGTCGACTTAAAAGTAACATTTGTTTTATTTATTTAATGAATATTTAGCTGGCATTTATTTTTAAGAAAGAGAATACAGTGGACAAGCCAGCGCGGAATTTCAACGAGGTCATACTAGTATAAATTTCAACGAGGTCATATTAGTATAAAACTATTTATAGTTTAATTTGTTTTGTCGGCACATAATTTTTTAAAGAACTAGTCTGCAAATGGTATGTTCTATTTAACCCACAGATGGGACCCTGACAAGGTACTTCCACTCCGAGTCTAAGTGTACGTGTAATGGCAACAAAAAAAGTCACACCACACCCTCCAAAGCTCCGAAGTAAAGAAAGAAAAAATAACAATGAATGAACGAAAGAAAAAGAAAGAGAATAAAAGAAACAACGAATGAAAGACTGCGATACGGATGAATAAATAGAAGAAGGAAAGAGAGAAGAAAGGTGAAACATATTGAAGAAAAGAAAACAGAAAAAGAAAGAAAAGGTATGATAAAAATAAGAAAGCCATGAAGTGAAAGAACAAAAAGAAACGTAAGGAAAGGGAAAATAAAAGAAAGTGAAAAGAAATAGAGGAGAAAGAAAAAGAGGAGAAAACACTGTTTCCAATTTTGAGATAACAAGTTATATACTAGAGTTTGCTAGTTTGGGTTTGGGCAAGACCCTAATTTTCTCACCCCGGGAGTCTGGACAGCTATGCTTCCTCAGAGCTATGATACACACTGATTTTTATATAATTCTATCTTTCTCTCAAAGATAGTGGGATTATCATCTGACCCCAATACCAAAATGTCTACTTTAGAATTTGCTATAACAAAAAGATTTGACCTTGGTCAACTGTTGGGTGAACCTTGCACCTTGTTACTCATAGGTCAGCAATTCCAGCAGTTTCCAAGACCAACCCTTTGTACCAGCAGACTTGGTAGCACCAGATTTCTCTGGGTCAGCTTTGGGACGGATTTAGGCCATAACAGTAGACATTGACATATATAAACATAGGTGGATAGTATAAGAGAGACAGACATAAGTGAGGCGGCTTCCGTCATGCTGTTAGATAGTGGGGGCGCAAAGAGTAGGAGGACTCTCTGAAAGTGGGGTATGAGTAGCAGCGGAAGTCGGAAGGGACGTCATGTCGGTGGGAGGCATTTTCGATCTATTTTGTTCCTGACTCACGAACAGAACAGAGCTGAGGTAGCGACGGGCTGCTCACTGCTAATAAGCGGAGGGGGGGGGCGACGCGGTGTCCCAAAATGGCCTGACGATATGTTTCTCTAGCCTTTCTCTCTCTCTCCCGTGCAAAACAACCGAAAAATCTGTGTCGTCTGTTTATGTTGAATAAACTTCTAAAACTAGACATCGGAGTCCATGTGTTATCGATGAATAAATTTATCCTATGTTTTGCCGTTACTCAATAAATTTAAAATCTTCACTTTTTCTGGAAACGTCTGTTGATCCGAACGAAACCGGTAAATCTCTCGATTTTGATATTTTCTTCTTGTGTTTAATTTGATTTTCGTTTTGTCTTTTTTTTCATATCATATCTATGTTTTCTTGTCTATATGTTAAATCATCCCATAAGTTCTGTTCGGGTTGTAATTCTCTTAGATTTAATAGTAAATGGGAATGTCTAAGTAGAACTATATACCATTTATATATGATATATATGTATGTGTGAGATCCGCCGCTTTGTACAGCTCCGAGTGCTTACCGACAATGAGGAAGGCGGAGCGAAGATTCACCATTATCAAACCAAAAATGGTCCGCTTGATGTCGATCACGTCTGCAACGAGGATATCCGCAAGCGCCACGGCATTGCACCGATTGAGGGTAAGATGTCCAAACCATCTGAGCCGCCATCGAGAAATGGTAGCTCAGATGGTTTGGACATGTGCTGAGGGCCAAAAACGACACCGTCACGAAACTCGCATTTGCACTAGAAGTTGCCGGAAAGCAATTAAGGAGAAGGTCAATGATGAGATGGACTGACGCCATGAACAAAGATTTCTGTAAAAGCGGCCTTCAGCCGGACCAAGCCTGTTATCGTGTCAAGTTGAGATAAAGGTCACACATTTTGGACCTCGTCGTAGCTCGGTATTAACGTATGAGAAGAAGAATAAGAAGAAGAAGAAGAAGAAGAAGAAGAAGAAGAAAAATATATATACATGTATGTGGACACATTTAACTTTATGAAATCTATCTTTACAGGGAAAAGTTAATCAACATTTTACCACTGACCTTAAAACATGATAGTATCCAATGAGTATTTGATGCAGATGTGAGTTTAAAATAAGGTAACTGTACAGCTGAAGAGACTCCACATATTCATTCAGTTTACTGGGAAGAATGTCTGCATGAAAGAACGTGCAAAAGACGGTTGACCCAAATTCGGAAAATTAAATTTAGCACTTGCGGTTAAAAGCCGATCAAGACGTCTAATTGAGTTCGATGAAAATCTCCATGTGCCATATCTTAAAGAACACCCCCGCAATATCAGTTGAAGAATTGGCAATGAAGCTTTCCTCAAACCATACAATTGTTCATCATCATCATCATCATCATCATCATCATCATCATCATCATCATCATCATCATCATCATCATCATCATCATCATCATCATCATCATCATCATCATCATCAACTTGAAAAAACCGGTGCCTCATGCAATTATAATCGAAGTGAGATCTGCGTCTTTTATATACTGACGAGCTGCCGCTTATCAAGGTCCCAAAAGCCACTCGAGGATAAAGGTTAATGAGTTTATCAGGTGGACTGTGACAACATTGTGAGGATTTTTTTTTTTAAATATTGAAGAACCCATGAGCGATTGCTCTTTTACCATATTACCTCGAGTGGAGTGTATTCTATGGCTGACTCTTCAATCTTAAGTATTTTTATTTACCAGCTCAGATGTGGGTTTTGATGAAAGTGATTTTTGTGGAACGAACTGGATTCAAACCGACACACCCAGGTCCTCAGTCCACGTCGTTAACGACTCAGCCACCTTACCATTGGTAACGATCGTTGAGACTGGACAGTATTTGACTATTTGAAAAGTGAGATCTGTGTTTTTTATTTGTTGTTTTTTTGTATGTATTAACGATTCACCGCTTATCAAGGTCCAACGGCCACTCGAGCCTAAGGGATAACGAGTTTTAGATTTAAAAATGTTTCTTTACTTTTAACTTGCACATATATTTCTCTTCTTATCCGATAGCACTCAATAGGATTCATACTCGAAAATGAACATAATGGTCAAGGCTGGATGTTGAACGTGACTTCGCTATCCGTGTCTAGGGCCACTACGTCACAAATACTACTTATTTGTGTATATTGAAATGAATAAATCGGAAAGTGTTGTTCATCTATCACTCCTATATTACAATCAATACGCTTACTGCTATTTAAATCAATAATGCAACAGTATTTTGAAATACTGTATATATCGTAGAGACGAATGACCTAAAGACAGAACTCATTTTCATAACTATTTTTAAACAGATCATAATAAATACATGTTGGTGTTATTCATTCGTAATTTTATCGTCCTATTTTTTCTCTCTATATATATATGCAATAATTTTGTCGATATAAACAGTAATAAATTAAAGTGATTTAGTAAAAAAAAATGGATAAATTATTAAACCTTTCTTAAAATATTTGTTGATTACTTTTTTTTTGGGGGGGGGGGAATTTAAATTAAACTAACTAACTACAAAGAAAGATATGCGACGCATAGGCAAGAATTCAGAAAGAGGAGGTGACTGAGCCCCCTCTCTCTCCTGTTAGCGACGTCACATAGAGGGTGACTTACTGCCCCCTTCCGTTCGTGACCAATTACACATTTCTTTCATTGTTTTGAACTCAATGAAAAAATCGTAAGTTAAAAAAGAACACACACATATACACCACCGCTCAGGCGAATTGATTTCCTCTTTCTTTTCATTTCTTGAAGGTGTCTTATTAAAGATAAATAAAATTGTGTAAAAATTATCGAAATGTTAATATCTATGTATATGTATAAATGCGATAGTGTTGTCTTATGTTTACAACAGACTTGTGAATGAAATGTTTATTATTTAACATTTTGGTTTCAAATATTTCAACTAGTGAACTTTGCGAAATTTGCGAATCGATAGCGAGATAGCAAAGCCAGCTAGTCGTATATATATATATATATATATATATATATATATATATATATATATATATATATATATATATATATATATATAAAGGTATACTCAAAAAAGAATAAATGGGAAATACCAGCAGAGTGCTCAATTAAATTAAATTAAGAGCATAATTTTTTTTTTATTTATAATATAATAATATGTCTGATTAAAATCTGTATTTATAAATTAAAAAGAAGAAAAAAAAAAATATATATATATATAGATCATAATCATAGCTGCTTTACTTTTCCACCACCACAAACCAGCTTGATCGTAATTATTGCACATATTAACTTTCTTCTGTCTACTGCATCCACGCTGTGCGAAACCCGCTCTTAAGTTATACATATATTGATTGCACCGTTTTCTTCGTGAAAACGTTCTCGTTGACTTAAATGAAAAAATGAGGGGCAAAGATCAATTATTATCGTTGGTTAGAAAAAAAAAACCTCACCCATATTAGCCATGGTTTCCTGCCAGTGACGAAGGGCAAAAAAAATTAAAAGCAAACAAACTTTTTAATGTGTTTTCAATGCCTATGGAGACTGGACGTGTCATGTGTACCGTGTGTCCTGTTTTCTGTCGCGGCTGGATCCCGGTCAATGAGAAGGGAACGCCTCTTATTCGCGCTGTTCTAGCCTGTACCAATGATTACTTACTTATTTATTTATTTATTTATTTATTTTTACTTTAAGTCACCCCAAACAAAGCACAGTGCAACTGAGACGTAATGAGCTACTGTGAATTATACGCCATACTTATAAGGGCATCCTAGGTGTGGAATTGTACAGCGAGATGTTTGTTCACATCACATTACATTTAAATTTCTGCATGTTGCTACAGTCAGGGAAACAGGGAGCAGGGATGGAATTCCAAAGGCTAGCAGTTTGAGGAAAGAAGCTATTAGAGTAAAAAGCACTCCGGCATCCGGCGATCTCTACAGTGAAGGGGTGGGATTTAGCTGATGTACGGGTCGGTCGGGGGCATTTACGCCGAGGGGGCACCAGTGCAGCAAGTTCGTCGAAGTAAATTCTATTGAAGTACTTGGAAAACAAGCACAGGGGTGCAACATTGCAGCAATGGGACAAGGGCTAGAGCTTGGTAGACAGTGTATGAAGTATTGTAATCATGTGCATCGAGTGCTCACCCACTCCTTCACTCAGTTAACCATCGTGCCATGCCAGTAATGAGATATCTTTTAGTGTATATGAGTATCCTTAAAGCGTAAGGAGGAGAGGAGGGGGTCAAATGTGTTGATAAAAAAAGATCCAAGATAGCGGTCAAAGGTCTACAACTGAATACATCTCTCGAAAACATGTCAATTTATAAGAAAATTGATTAACATTTTTAAATTATCGTATTAAAACAAAACTAATCCAATATATAAAGTTATCTAGATTTTAAAATTTGCACTTAAATAACATTAAAATTTAATTTTGACTAGCAATTTTTTCAGCTGTTATTTTTATATCATGTTATTGGCACTATACTAAAGTACTTCGCTACAGCTTATTAAAAAAAAGTATGTAATATCGCCAAGTTCTCGCCCGGACAACTGGTAATATGAAAACATTTTTTCAAATATAACCGAAAAGAAAATCATAACCAGCAAGGGTAATAACTCATATTTTGATTGAACATTATAAAAAGAGTTCTCTCCCTTACAACTCAAATTTTATTTCTTTTTCTGTATAAGTTAAAAAAAATATGCAAACAAATAAAAATTACAAACTTAAATCATTTTACTGCATCCTGAGCAACGCCGGTTAAGCTCAGCTAGTATAATATAAAGTTCAAGTGTTCACATAATAACTGCAGCGGGTTTTTTTAACATTAAAACTCTTTAAATTTTTTAGAGAATTTTTGTTGGCTGAAGAATGGTTAAAAAATAAAGTATTACAATAAAACTCCTACGCTAGGAACTTTTGATCGTTTCATATCGTAGGTTTAGCCATAGCCTAAGATAAATTGGATGACATTGAACAAATTTTCTTCATTAAAAGATATAGAAACTGAGTATAGGTTTGGCCAGCTATAGTAATATTTTATGAAGATAATTAAATAAACTCTATGTAAACAAAAATATTTATTAGGAAAATGACTATTGATCAACGCAAATTGAAATTAAATGCCTAAATATAAAAAATGTTAATAGATACTGCATAAATATCATTGCACTAACATTATTGAATGCCCATTTTCTTCATAAACATTTTTTTGTAGAGCACGAACCATCTCCACATCGTAGTTATTAAAGCAACTCATTTTTTCCAAAAATGTTAGAAGTGATTGTTTCTTTCTTTCTGCGACTTTAAAAAGGGTGTACGTTCGTTAGTATAGCGACAAAAATATGTTTAAATATTATATTAATTCATAGAAATATATCAATTAACTTTATAATTTGTTTGTTTTTTTTAAATTGGTAACCTTAGCTCATAGCGTTGGTAATTCAAATTTAATTTTGTTCATAGCGTTGGTAGTTCATAGCGTAGGAATTAAACTGTATTCGATGAAACTACTTATATGGGATTCAAGAGGTGGAAGCAAGAGTTTCTTTGGTTTCTACATTTTCCCGGGCAATGCCGGTGCATAGACCCCAAACGTTACCTTTAAAGCTAAATGCTCAAATAATTAACAAATAAAAATGATGTATTCACTTCAGTTGACATTCCTTCAACACTGACCTTTTGATTTATTAGGAAAATGACTATTGATCAACGCAAATAGACATTAAATGCCTAAATATAAAAATGTTAAAAGATACTGCATGTATATCACTGAACTACAACTATCGAATATCCTCATTATTTTCAAAACCATTCCCGTTCAATGATTTTATTAAGTTTTTTTAAATTTTTTGTCGGAATTTTGATACTTTGTTCAGTTCCGTTTTCTTAATAAACATTTTTCTTTGTAGAGCACGAACCATCTCTATATCGTAGTTAGTAAAGCAACTCTTTTCTTGCAAGAATGTTAGAAGTGATTATGTATTTCTTTCTGTAGTTCTCCATGATATTTTCTCGCTTATTTCTGATTCTTTTGACTCAATGAACTTTATTTAATTGCTAAGCTAAGTTCATAGCGTAGGAAGTTCATATTTAATTTTGTTCATAGCGTAGGAAGTTCATATTTAATTTTGTTCATAGCGTAGGAAGTTCATATTTAATTTTGTTCATAGCGTAGGAAGTTCATATTTAATTTTGTTCATAGCGTAGGAAGTTCATATTTAATTTTGTTCATAATGTA
This sequence comes from Sepiola atlantica, assembly GCA_963556195.1. Classification (NCBI taxonomy): domain Eukaryota; kingdom Metazoa; phylum Mollusca; class Cephalopoda; order Sepiida; family Sepiolidae; genus Sepiola; species Sepiola atlantica. The sequence goes on from OY744543.1 coordinate 23,720,805, forward strand.
GGAAGTTCATAGCCTATCGAGTTTATAGTGTAGGAGTTTTATTGTAGTACTATTTAAGATTACAATTAAATAGAAAACTTAACCGCCTTTCTTCCTTCTTAAAATTGAATAGAGTTTTTTTTCAAATGTGTTTTGTAATCTGAAAAAAAGTTTGTGTTTAATTGATAGCATTCCGAAGAATTACGAATAAATATGTGCAGAAATCGTAAATATTTCATGATGATAAAGTAAAATTAGCCGCACAGGGAAAAGTTAGTTCCTGCCTTTGGAAATGCCTTGGACAAAGTTCTTGAAAACCTTTTTGCTTCTGGGTTCCGAATTACGAATTGCATATTTTTTAGCATGTATATACTTGTAAAATAAAGTGTAGAAATAGTTCCGATATGCAACGGATAATTGAGGTCAGCTTTGGGAAATAGTTTTCCACCAACACCACCACCACCGCCACCACCACCAACAACAACATCACCACCAACACCACCACCAACAACAACACCAACACCACTACCACTACCACCAACAACATCACCACCACCACCACCACAACAACAACATCACCACATACACCACCACCATCGCCACCACCACCAACAACATCACCACCAACACCACCACCACCACCAACAACAACAATACCAACACCACTACCACTACCACCAACAACATCACCACCACCACCAACAACAACAACAACATCACCACATACACCACCACCATCGCCACCACCAACAACAACATCACCACGTACACCACCACCAACATATGGATGGGCACCATCGATATGGAGGGGCACCAATCGCCGACAAGCTCTGTGAATCTCGAGATTCTTCTTATTATTATTCTTATTATTATTATTATTATTATTATTATTATTATTATTATTATTATTATTATTATTATTATTATTATTGTTATTGTTATTATTGTTCTTCTTTTCGTGTGAATCAGATGATTCTGGTGTTGGCAATAGTTTCCCCGATGTTTTTCTAGTTAGAAATCTTTCTGGAAATACATCGAGTACTTACGGGAAGGACCACGAGAAGGTTGCCAACATCCTTAAGTGAAAGTGGTATTGTGAAACCGACTGGATTCGAATTTGGAACACCCAGGTCTTCAGTCCGTGTCGATATCCACTTAACCACCGTCACCTCCCAATCTCGAGCTAATGACAGTCTTGCCAACTTGGCGTACGAGCTGACTGTTGGGGGCCGGCGGCCAAGAAGACGGTCCCATAACAGCGTTGGCTCGACACGTATCACCAGGACTTGAAAATCGCCGGTGTGAAGGCACACGGCCGAAGGAAATGGAGGGACTAGATAACATTTGCGGACCCTGCGATATGATACGGGACCACGCAAGGAAGAATAGTGGCCTCTCTACAACCACATCCAGGAATATTTGTTTTGCTTAAAGCCGCTGGGAAGACGGTTATCTTGATTTTTGTTAAATGTAATTTGAACTGCGCACGATATACTTTATTATAATTGAGGTAATGTGTTTGTCTGTAACCAGAACTACGTCATTATTTACGTCACAATTCTTCTAATTATTTACCTTTTATTTCAGATTATTTTTTTTTTAAATATTAATCACCAAGAATTATTATATTATTTACACCGTTTACTTGACTGCTTTACTTTGATATGCAATTCAATTTGTATATACAAACACAATTGATGTTTACAAGGAGAATGGTGCGGCGAATTAATACATGGATAAAAAATTGATTTCCATGAATCAATATTAAGAATTTCTTATTTAAATGCATATTATGAACTAAAATAGAAAGAGGGAAGACCCAACGTTTCGCCCAACTATTGCGTGGGCTTTTTCAAGAATGAAAACTAAAAGATGACAAAGGACACATAATTAATGCGGGTTTTTATATTATAAAATTACAAAAATAGTGCCGTCCGTTGTTATTTTTTTAAACTTTCACCCCTGAAAAAGCCTACGCAACAGTTGGCGAATCGTTGAGTTTCAGGTTTTCCCTTTTTTTCATTTTAGTTCTTACTGTCGGATATTTCATTCCTTATTTGTCATACATATTATAAATACATTCGTATATGGGATAAAAGAGTTTACTTCAGTTGATATCAATGAAATCCATAGAATATATGATAGACTATTATTGCTTGATATCCTAAAGATATTTGTCAAAGCGGATCAGAAACTCATATTTTGGTAGCAGGAATCAAAATGAAGACTATTCTTGAACATTAAGTTCATTATTTTCTATCTTTTTACTATACAAACACTTCGTTTTTTACTATACAAACACTTTGTTTTTTACTATACAAACACTTTGTTTTTTACTATACAAACACCTCGTTTTTTTATTATACAAACACTTCGTAAGCGAATGTAGAGAAGGAGAAGGGAGGAAGAGAGAGAGAAAGCGAGGAAAAGAGATAGAGGAAGGAAGGGAGAGAAAAAGGAAGGGAGAAAAGGATAGAGAAGCCGAGAGAAATGAGAGAGAGGAAAGAAGAGAGAGAGAGAGAGGAAGGGAGAGAAAGAGAGAGAGAGAGAGAGAGAGAGAGAGAGAGAGAGAGAGAGAGAGAGAGGTCAGGTAAGTATTTAAGACAGCACGGGTGACGCAATAAAATGACTAGAAAAATACAGAGGGGCTGATTATCGCCGCGAGGATCACCACTACGAAGGTGAACAGCGAAACGGGAAACAAGGAGGCGAAGAAAGCAAAATGGGAAGGATAGATTATTTTTACAAGAATGACCAAAGAAACGGCGCACGGAAACTGATGGATATGTCTATGGAAAGGTCGCTTGATCAGAGAAACAGAACTCGTACTGACAGCCACACAAAAAAACGCGATCCGAACAAACTACATAAAAACCAAGATAGACAAGGTACAGTAAATAAACACTTTGTGGACAAAGATACGAAGCAGCAAACCACATCATATATGAATGCAGTAAACTAGCCCAAAAGGAGTATAAAACACCGACATGATTGGGACGGGAAGATCGTCTACTGGGAACTCTACAAATGATTAAGTAGTTTGAATACAAAGACGAATCGCACAGACACAAATCAGAGCCAGTATTAAAAAAGCAGCTGCTAAATAGTAGACCTTGCCGTCCAAGCAGATAGCAAGGTGAAACTGAAGGAGACAGAAGAAAAAAAAACTAATCAAATACATTGAAATAAATTGTTTGTGACACCAGTCCCGTTACTTTTTCGACACGCCCTTACATTTAAGGGTTACACATAAATGAGCATGCAGTAAGTAATCTGATAGTGATGAGACGGGGAGAGCAACTTATTCGACAGGATATAAGATAACAAGGCAAAGAGAAATCCGATCAGTCAGTGCAACGTGAATATATACACCATTCTTTTTTCTTTGGGTCTTGGGGCGGTGGTGCAATCACTAAGACGTGCACCCGACTGTGAAGCGCTGTTCAAAACAGATACTTTCGAATATAAATGGTTAAAAAAATAAATTAAGCAAGATAAAAAACGCAATGTCTCTGTATCACAACAGAAAGGATAGAGTATCTCTTCATTATTGTTGTTCTACTACTACTACTACTACTACTACTACTACTATTTCTACTACTACTACCACCACCACTGCTGCTGCTACTACTACTACTACCCCATAACCACATCCACCACCGCCGCCGCAACCACCACCACCACTACTACTACTACTACTACTACTACTACTACTACTACTACTACCACTATCCCATAACCACCACCACCATCACTACTACTACTACCACCACCACTACTACTACTGCTACTACTACTACGCCATAACCACTACCACCCCACCACCACCACTACTACTACTACTACTACTACTACTACTACGCCATAACCACTACCACCCCACCACCACCACTACTACTACTACTACTACTACTACTACTACTACTACCCCATACCCACCACCACCACCACTACTACTACTACTACTACTACTACTACTACTACCATTACTACTACTACCAACAACAACACAACTACTACTACTACTACCCCCACACCACCACCATCACCACTACTACTACTACTACCACCACCACCACCACCACCGTAAAATCTACTACCTAAGTTTGTTTGTTTTGTTTTCTTTTACGGCACATCAATCCTAATATTTAAAAAAATGTTTAATCCAGTGTGAATCATAATCATGCCGGTAACTCTCTTCCAATATCCCAGCGATTTCCAGTTGTCTATGGTCACCAGCTCTAAAGTACAATAGTACACCGTAACAGCTATTTGTTGCACTTTACAGCTATTAAATACTTCAAATGATTTTGAAATGAAAAAATATTGAAAATTATCAAATTTGTCCCGAACAACCTGTATATGTCAACACTACAGGGGAATATTTCACTCTGCTTTGTATATAAGCACTTTGTATATAAGCTCTTTGTATATAAGCTCTTTGTATATAAGCACTTTGTATATAAGCTCTTTGTATATAAGCACTTTTTATATAAGCTCTTTGTATATAAGCTCTTTGTATATAAGCACTTTGTATATAAGCTCTTTGTATATAAGCTCTTTGTATATAAGCTCTTTGCATATAAGCACTTTGTATATAAGCACTTTGTATATAAGCTCTTTGTATATAAGCTCTTTGTATATAAGCACTTTGTATATAAGCTCTTTGTATATAAGCTCTTTGTATATAAGCTCTTTGTACATAAGCTCTTTGTGTATAAGCTCTTTGTATATAAGCACTTTGTATATAAGCTCTTTGTATATAAGATCTTTGTATATAAGCACTTTGTGTATAAGCTCTTTGTATATAAGTACTTTGTATATAAGCTCTTTGTATATAAGCACTTTGTGTATAAGCTCTTTGTATATAAGCACTTTGTATATAAGCTCTTTGTATATAAGTACTTTGTATATAAGCTCTTTGTATATAAGCTCTTTGTATATAAGCACTTTGTATATAAGCACTTTGTATATAAGCTCTTTGTATATAAGCTCTTTGTATATAAGCACTTTGTATATAAGCTCTTTGTATATAAGCTCTTTGTATATAAGCTCTTTGTACATAAGCTCTTTGTGTATAAGCACTTTTATATAAGCTCTTTGTATATAAGCACTTTGTATATAAGCTCTTTGTATATAAGATCTTTGTATATAAGCACTTTGTGTATAAGCTCTTTGTATATAAGCTCTTTGTATATAAGCACTTTATATATAAGCTCTTTGTATATAAGATCTTTGTATATAAGCACTTTGTGTATAAGCTCTTTGTATATTAGCTCTTTGTATATAAGCACTTTATATATAAGCTAGTTGTATATAAGCTCTTTGTATATAAGCACTTTGTATATAAGCTCTTTGTATATAAGCTAGTTGTATATAAGCTCTTTATATATAAGCACTTTGTATATAAGCACTTTGTATATAAGCTCTTTGTATATAAGCACTTTGTATATAAGCTCTTTGTATATAAGTACTTTGTATATAAGCTCTTTGTATATAAGCTCTTTGTATATAAGCACTTTGTATATAAGCACTTTGTATATAAGCTCTTTGTATATAAGCTCTTAGTATATAAGCACTTTGTATATAAGCTCTTTGTATATAAGCTCTTTGTATATAAGCTCTTTGTATATAAGCACTTTGTATATAAGCACTTTGTATATAAGCTCTTTGTATATAAGCTCTTTGTATATAAGCATTTTGTATATAAGCTCTTTGTATATAAGCACTTTGTATATAAGCATTTTGTATATAAGCTCTTAGTATATAAGCACTTTGTATATAAGCTCTTTGTATATAAGCTCTTTGTATATAAGCACTTTGTATATAAGCACTTTGTATATAAGCTCTTTGTATATAAGCTCTTTGTATATAAGATCTTTGTATATAAGCTCTTTGTATATAAGCACTTTGTATATAAGCACTTTGTATATAAGCACTTTGTGTATAAGCTCTTTGTATATAAGCTCTTTGTATATAAGCACTTTGTATATAAGCTCTTTGTATATAAGCACTTTGTATATAAGCTCTTTGTATATAAGCACTTTGTATATAAGCTCTTTGTATATAAGCTCTTTGTATATAAGCACTTTGTATATAAGCTCTTTGTATATAAGCTCTTTGTATATAAGCATTTTGTATATAAGCTCTTTGTATATAAGCACTTTGTATATAAGCTCTTTGTATATAAGATCTTTGTATATAAGCACTTTGTGTATAAGCTCTTTGTATATAAGCTCTTTGTATATACGCACTTTGTATATAAGCTCTTTTTATATAAGCACTTTGTATATAAGCTAGTTGTATATAAGCTCTTTGTATATAAGCACTTTGTATATAAGCTCTTAGTATATAAGCTTATTGTATATAAGCTCTTTGTATATAAGCTCTCCGAGTGAAATGTCTTGTACCGACTGTGATCAGAGATGAAAAGTTTTTGTTGATTTTTCACACACATAAATTTTTTTTTTTTTTTTACGGCATATCAATCCTTTTGGGTTATTTAATGCCGACTCCATTTATATTGATAAAAAGTATTTCATGCTTGAGATTCATAATATTTTTAAACATTTAACAGATTCAATCTTGTATACAGATCATTTGCAGATAAATTTCTTTCATATGTAAACAGTCTGCAATCAATTAATTTTATTTTTAATAATCCAGATGGCAGATTGGTTTATTGGACTTATAGATATTAGATTTTAGGGTATAAACCCACCGTCTTCAAAAAGGACATTATGCTTTTCACTCTTCTTTCATTAAATAATTCCTTCATAGTACCAGCATTGTAGTATTTTTGTGGAATGGGAGCGAAATCGACACACTCTAGCATAAAGTGTTTCACTGTGTATGGGACTTGAAAAGTTGCACATCATGGTGGCTCCTTATGCTCAAGCAGGAATGAATATGTGGCTTTTGGTATGGCCAATACGAAGTCTAGAAAGAACAGCCTCCTCCCATCATTAAAACTAAATATTGTCATAAAGTTGCACATCATATATATTCTAGCCGCACTGATGAGCTGCGAAACAGCGAAACAGTCTGTTTGTGGATGACTATATAAAGCTCCCTCCGGGGGTAGAGCTTAATTTGTAAGGATATCGTTAACTGCCATTAGCTTTAAGGCATAGCTCATTAGGAAAAACTAATTCGAGCCACGGCAATTGCAATGTTTACATTGAGATATATCTTACATTCAGTCAGTGTCGCACTAACTGGTCTAGCCGCACTGATGGGCTGTGAAACAGCGAAACAGTCTGTATGTGAATGACTATATATATATATATATATATATATATATATATATATGAAATATATAAGTTGAACGCTCTTATGACATCAAGCCGCCGAAATAAGTATTAAAATTATCACTGTTTATCTGGCTATTCAGCAATGGCCGTGTGATTCTAGATGTCTGGATTTGAGTTTTTAAATACTCGGAGCCCGGGGTTTCGAATCACGCGACCAGTAGTGAATAGCTATTCTGACTAGTCCCGAAAAAAACGTACATAGATAATAAACAAAACAAATATTATAAATATATATATATATTACTATTTCATGTATCCACATAAAATGTTATAAGCAGATACAATTTTTATGCATCAATTTTCAGTATTTACTTCAACAGTGCTCGATACGTGAGTAGGGCTAGTAAGTTATGGACAATACGAAGTCTAGAAAGAACAGCCTCTTCCCATCATTAAGTAAAATTGGTTTATTGGACTTATAAATATTGGAGAGGATCTACAAAAGGATATCCAGACATAAGTTATCTGTCATATTAAACGACATTTGTATTCATTTTTTTGTTTTATGGCATATCAACCATTTAGAGTTATTTAATGCCGACTCCATTTATCTTAGTAAAAGATTTTATGCTTGAAATTCATAATATTTTTAAATATTTTTAAATGTTAAACAGATTTGGATGAATTTCTTTTATATGTGTATATTTCTTGAATAAACAGTCTGCAACCGATTAATTTTTTCTTCGGGAAGTTTTGTTTATTGAACTTATAGATATTAGATCTTGAGGTATAAACCCATCATTTTCAGAAAGGGCATTATGGTTCCCACTCTGATGCCTTTAAATAGTTCTTTCATAGTAATGAGTACTCTACCTATCCATTTTTGGTAACCAATCACAGACAGACTCCCAAAACCTTTTAATAGTACTAACAATGATATGCTTCTTTCAGACGCATATTTTTTGTAGTATATATGAGTACACCCTCTACTAACAATGTGATGGTAATGCTAGGAAAGATGGTCTCCTGACAACAGCACGAATACTACACTTTTCTCAAAGAAGGAGGTAATCCCTGGGAAGCTGGTATCATGACTACGTAACATATACTACAATAACCCCCCACCCCCCAAAAAGGGAAGAGGGTATGCATAGGAGGGTGGTATCATGACATAAAAATCAAATACTACATTATTCCCTCTGAACTGAGCATTAGTTTAAAATAATATAATAAACTGATTAAATAAATTAATTAAATTAATTAATTAATTAAATTAATTATATGATTAAATAAATAAATTAATAAACGATTAATATAGTAATAGTATAATTTCACCTTCAGAAATAGAATTATAGTATAGTTTTGGCTTAAGAAATAGAAGTAATAGTATAGTTTTGGCTTCAGATATAGGAGTAATAGTATAGTTTCAGATTCAGAAATGAAAGTAATAGTATAGTTTCAGCTTCAGATATAGAAGTAGTACTACAGTTTTGGCTTCAAAAATAAAAGTAATAGTATAGTTTCGGTTTCAAATATAGAAGTAATAGTATAGTTTCAGCTTCAGAAATGAAAGTAATAGTATAGTTTCAGATTCAGAAATGAAAGTAATAGTATAGTTTCAGCTTCAGAAGTAATAGTATACTTTCGGTTTCAGATATAGAAGTAATAGTATAGTTTTGGCTTCAGATATAGGAGTAATAGTATAGTTTCAGATTCGGAAATGAAAGTAATAGTATAGTTTCAGCTTCAGATATAGAAGTAGTACTACAGCTTTGGCTTCAAAAATAAAAGTAATAGTATAGTTTCGGTTTCAAATATAGAAGTAATAGTATAGTTTCGGTTTCAGATATAGAAGTAATAGTATGGTTTCGATTTCGAACAGACAGATACCAAATTTCTATCAGTAATAGATATAAATAATCAAATTCTTATCAATAGTTTTAGATCCTATAGGTGTTTGTAATTTTTAGTAGTAGTAATGGTGGTGGTGGTGGTGGTGGTGGTGGTGGTGGTGGAAGAAGAAAGAAGAAGAAGAAGAAGAAGAAGAAGAAGAAGAAGAAGAAGAAGAAAGAAGAGGAAGCAGAACATTTAGATGCTTTTATGACATACCTGGCGTCTCAAGAATGCTTCGTGCCAATTTTGGTGCAATAGTGTCGAGTGGTTTTATGAGCCGACAGGCAGACAAAACTGCTCAAGTATAAGAGGGATTATCTATGTACATTTTTGTTGCGCCTTTGTATGAAGAAGAGGGAAATAGTTGGAGGACGAGGAAGCAGGAAGAGCATAAAACGGATGAAAGAGGCGGGAGTAGGGGAAGGAGATAAGGAAGAGAAGACGAAGGAACGCCGTTCACGATTTCCATAAAAAACGAAAAACAAAAAACAAACGATCGCTCATATCATCAACAAGTTTAAAACGAAAAGATATTTCCCTTCGTAGGCATTTTAGATCCCATTATGATGTTTTTAATTCTTTATTTGTTTCAATGATTTACAGTTGTCATTTATTTTACGAGGGGAGGGAAGCTTTACAATAATTTAAAAAAAAAATCAGTTATAGCGAATAAGTAATTGAACATTAAGAAAAAGTGTATCAAAGTATAAATTGCGAAATTACCGTAACTTCGGAAACTTCTGGTTATTCAACTTGCGAAGTTGATTAGACTAAGAAGCATTTTCTGTTTGTTTTTTTAATGAGTAATGCACTAATTTTCTTTCAAGTGTTTTCGTCTTGAACCGCTCTCCCAGCTTGAATCGTAAGATATATTGATCTGATCTTTTGTAATATTATTAATAAATAAATATTACACTCTTATTATGAAATAATTGATCATTCTGTTGGATTTCTGTTTGCCAAATAAAATCAGGAATTATATATATATATATATATATATATATATATATATATATATATATATGGCAAATGAAAAAAGAAAAAAAACAAGAGATATTTTTTTATATATATATATTCATCAAAGTTTCGTCTTTATTTGTAAGACTTCCTCAGGATGATAATTTTAAGAAAAATGTCATGCAAGTACATCGAAATATTGGGTTGACATGATGGGTCGATGAGAAAAAGCAGTAGCCGTGGCTGCTGACAGCGCTGGACCAAGGTCCGGGCTGAGAGAAGTCAGTGGCAGAGAGTGAAATGAATGTGGATGGCTGTGAGTGAAAAGGGGGAGGGATAGGAGTGTTAGGGAATTTGTCTTAGGGTGGAAGAGAGGGGAGGGGTGCTGAGGTTTTTGTTGTGGTGAGGTGTAGCATGGATTTTGAGGGGCTGAAAAAGAGATGGGGAGGGGGAAACTTTCTGTGTCTTTGGTATGTAGGTAGTGTCATAGTTTTAGAAAAAAGATTTGAAGAAATAAAGATAATTTGAAAGTAAACAGGGTGGGTGGGTTAGAGTGTGAAAGAAGTAGTCGAAAGGGTGAGATGGGTGAGGGGGAGAGAGGAGATTTTGTTAATGTTAGGTGTGAAATTTTTGGAGGGTAGGAGTATTGACCAGCGTGCTATGCCAGGAATGTGTGAATATAAGTGAGTAAGAAGGAAAGTGTTGAAATGTGCCATGAATATGACAATGAGGGGAAAGAAAAAGAAAGAGAAGGGGAAAAGTGATATTAAGTTTGGCGAGAAATAGGTGAAATGTAGTTTTGTGCAGGCAGTGTTGATGGTTTGAAGTGAAATTGAGGGCAAAATGGAATTTGAATATCTAAATATTTGTGAGGATGTCTAGATTGTGTTCATTGGTAAGGCTGTTATTTGTGGTTAAGTGGTTTAGATTCGTGGTGAGTGGATATGTATGTGAAAAAAATATCTCTTGGTTTTCCTTTTTCATTTCCCATTACGTCGGATTACTCTCATCCTCCGTTTCTTATATATATATATATATATATATATATATATATATATATATATATATATATATATATATATATATATATATATATATATATATAAAAATTCCTGGTTTAAGACAGTAAACTGGAGTAAATGACATCATTACTACCATACAAATGTCAAAACATAGATGGGCAGGTCAGCTTCTGAGATGTACAGACAACAGGTGGACATATTCAGCGACAGAATTAACCCCGAGGCAATGGAAAAGACCTAGAGGAAGGCCAAATCCCGATGGAGAGATGACCTCGATAGTCAACTAGGTCATATTTGGACACACTTAGTCAGGGATAAAACAAGGCGGAAAGAGAGGTTCCTCCACCAGGAGTGAAATAAACAAATCTTGGTGATGATATATATATATATATATATATATATATATATATATATATATATATATATATATATATATATATATTGATACAGAAAAAATAGTGCAACATTCGTACCGTCGGTTTCAAGCACAGAAGGACTTAGCAATCCGGCTCTATTCAGCTTCTGTTGTCATCTGTTTCGGAAATGTGAAGTCACGTGTCACTCTCGTTTGGACACGTTATTTGCTTAGAGTGTTATGTATGTTTGTTTAAATTTAGTGTAATAGAGGGTTTAATAAGGTTTTAAAAAAGGGGAGGGGTGAAAAGTAACAGTTGAGATTTAAACCGGAGAAGATTTAAAAAGATATGAAAAAATAAAAATAAAAATAAAAAATAAAAAAATAAAAAATATTTCTATATAAATCCCGTGAGCCAATATTATGAATATCGTATATTTGGCCGTTACTATTTTAGAGTTTAATAGTGTGTCTTCTAAATGGATTAGGGAGAGAAAATGGGTTTGAGGATTATACATATGAAGAGATAAATAGGTTAAAAGAAACAACATTATATATATATATATATATATATATATATATATATATATATATATATATATATATATATATATATATATATATATTATGAAATAAGTTTAAATATATTGATAACGTGAATTTAAAAATAATAGTTTTCAAAAATGTTCGATATAAATTAGAGCTTATTAAAGTAAAAAAGGCATTAGAAGCGGATCAACCGACGTTTCGACATTTACCCGTCTCGTTTAGGTCTCTGAAGTGATTTTGGTCTTAAAATAATATATATATTACGCTCTTATTATTAAATAACTGAGCACTCTGTTGGATTTCGTGCTACCAAATGTAACCAGGAATTATATATATATATATATATATATATATATATATATATATATATATATATATATATATATATATATATATATATATATAAAGATAGATGGACGAAGAGTGATAAACATGCACGAATGTCCAAATTTATATCAAACTTCGATTGTTCAATGCAAGGTATATTCTGTAATAAAAATATGTTTATTATTCTTTCCTTAAGCCAAGGCTTTTCAAAGATCGAAATCTTATCATCAGAGGAATTATACAGATAGATAAGTTGGATTTATATATATATATATATATATATATATATATATATATATATATATATATATATATATATATATATATTCACGGACACGTTACGCCGTTTTACGGTTCATCAGCGTGGTTGAATCTAGTGAGATTCGAATATATATATATATATATATATATATATATATATATATATATGATTATTTTTATTTCCACGGACATGTACAAAATCTGCGACACTGGCATGTCGATGTTATCGATCAACAGCTGTTATAAACTGAGATCTCATTATCGCATATAAAAGCTCTATTTTATATTGAGCACTTTTTATAAACCTGGTTGAAATTCTTTGGATTACTATCCTGTGGATGTTTACCTGGATTATATATATATATATATATATATATATATATATATATATATATATATATATATATATATATATATATATATATATATATATATATACTAGCAGGGCTGCTTAAGGTTGCTTGAGACCATGGATAGCAAAACAGAACAGTTAATAAAAATTTCTCTGTTCGTCTTTCTCTCTTTCTCTCCTCTTCTATTCTGATTCTGTATTTCTTTCTGTATCTCTCTCTATGTCAACTCGTTTCATATAATAGAATGAAAGAAAAAAAAACCCAAAGAAATAGGAAGTTGTCTGACCGATGCACGAAACCGAATTTAGTGCACTAAGTCTCTTCCGTGTTGATTGCATTAAACAACAAACAAATGCAAAGTGTTTTAATACATCGACGAGAATTGAAATCGATTCGCACACATAATAAATTGTACATCCCTTGTCCTTCAAATATAGATTGTCATTCGCATCAAAGGGTTCGTGATTGGCCTAATCCATATTGTCGAGAACTATGCCATCGGATAAACAGTCATTTTACGCATTAATATCGTTAAGAAACATATGAAAAAGAAAACTCCCCACATTTGGCTAAAAAAGCAACTTGTGTTCAACCCTCTGTGTACCTAAAACTAAACGGAACTTGTATGAATAAGGTTTGTTTCATAGAACATCCCATTTGTGGAACACAATACCACGGAGCTGTTTCCCAGCTGACTAGCACATGGTCGTTTTCAAGTCCAATGTAAACGAATTCTTGTGAAGCTGCCTCTTACATAATCAAATTGTATTAATTTCACTCATTTTCTCCAATTCTTTCACAGTGTTGTCCACAAGATAAACTCATAAACCCTTATTCTCGAGTGGCCTTTGTGTCTTGATAATCGGGGCCCTATTTTAATACTGTGTCATTTACACATTTTCTTCTTCTTCTTCTTCTTCTTCTTCTTCTTCTTCTTCTTCTTCTTCTTCTTCTTATTATTATTATTATTATTATTATTATTATTATTATTATTATTATTTAGTACCCACAAGGAGTTCTCCCACATTTCACCATCAGTGATTGCTCACTGATAATAACCGCTGGTGTACCCTGGAGTCTGAAATGGAAACAAGCTTTGCCATATTACCAGTACTGTTCACCTATTTCGATAACCATTGCAAATGATTTTGCGTTGTCGCAATAGCCGCATACTATTGATTTCTCGCTGGCAACAACTATTGGTCTTCTCTTAGATTTGCGCGGCAATAAGCCTCCCCAAGGTCCCAGTACTCTCCACACCCTTCCACTGGAGATCTGGTTAGTACTCTCATTCCTCGGTCTTTCCATCCTCCTTGGCCCTTCATGAATATATCGCATTGTATACACGGAGGCTAGTGCCATCGATTTTTTTAGCAGGAGGTTATTTCTACTTCTTCTTCTTCTTCTTCTTCTTCTTCTTTTTATTATTATTATTTTGTACTCACTAGGAGTTCTCACACAGATCATCGTCAATGATTGATCACCGACAGCTACCAGTGGTATTTCCTGGAGTCTGAGTGACAACAAGCCTCCCCATATTTCCAGTATTCTTAACCTCTTTTCAATAACGATGCGGTATCGCAACAGCCTCTTACCATTGATTTCTCGCTGGTAAGGACAATTGGTCTTCTCTGGGATTTGGGTGGCAACGTCCCAGCATTCTCTGCACTTTTCCAGTGGAGGTCTGGTTTGTGCTGTCCCTCCTCGGTCTTCTCATCCTCCTCGACCCTCTACAAATATTTTGTCTGCTGTCAGCCTAGGCCGGCACCATTAAAAACAAATTTTTTTTAATTAATTAAAAAAAATTATTATTATTATTATTATTATTATTATTATTATTATTATTATTATTATTATTATTATTATTATTGTCATTGTCATTGTTATTGTAATTGTTATTGTTATTATTATCATCATCATCATCATCATCATTGTTATTATTATAATAATAATAATAATAATAATAATAATAATAATAATTATTATTATTATTATTATTATTATTATTATTATTATTATTATTATTATTATTATTATTATTATTATTATTATTATTATTATTATTATTCAGGTTGTTATCCTGTCTATTATTTTTTACATTCCATCTGCTTCCCACAAAAACGGTATGAAATAACAGGAAGAACATTTCTTCACCTCAGCTAATGTTTTCCCAATCACCTGGAGTTCTGTGTTTTTACTATTTAACCTGAATCACTTGCAGTTTCTCTCTTTCTTGGATTCTATTTCTTCTTGTCTTATATATATATATATATATATATATATATATATATATATATATATATATATATATATATATATATATATATATATATATAGTTTTGGAAGTTTTTCAACCATTAAAACTATATGAAAGAAAAAAAAAACAACAAAAACACTTTTGGTCCCAAGTCGTGCGGTGGAAAATTACTTTTCTTGTAAGTAAGTTTACGTTTTTTTCAGTCACTATATTTCTTCCAAGAATTTACGCTACTCTTAACATTATTTAAGGGATCATCAGTTGTTTACCATGAAAAACTGTTTTGGGAATATATATATATATATATATATATATATATATATATATATATATATATATATATATATATATATATATATAAAAAGATAAAGATAAATGAAGGAAGAGAGATAAAGATGTGCGGATGAGAAATATATTTCATCTTCTTGTTCAATGCAAGATGTACTCGATAAAGACATGTTTATTTTTCTTTCCTTAAGCCAGGCTTTTCAAAGATTAAAATCTTATCATCAGAGGAATTACATAGATGGATAAGTTGGTAGGGTAATAGCCAAAATTCAAAGGAAAGTAAGAGTGTGTGTAATAAAAGGTTATCAAAATATAGAGTCTGTCCAGTTGGTGAATGTCCGTTAACAAATTGTCCGGTGACGAAAGATTTAAAGATGGAAAAGGGATTTCGTGGTAACTGCGTTAAAAAATGTTCAATATCCAATAGAATGATATTCAGTTCAACCGTAGATGAAAAGCGCTTATTAGGATGGAATTTTGAGAATTAGGACCATTTTAAAATACTTCCGTGGACCGCGAATAAAAATAGTTTTTAAGGAGTTGAGTTTAAAATGTTGTATATATTTCAAGCAGGCCGTGGAAAGTGTTAGTAGTTACTTCGATCGAATCTAAGGATATATATATATATATATATATATATATATATATATATATATATATATAAAAAATTACTCAGTATATTTACTAACAAAACAAACAGCAACGGTTAAAATAACAAATAATAAATTATATAAAAAATAAAAATAAAAAAAATAGATAAACAAACCTCTGCGGACCTACTACTAAAAACAAACCAGCATTTCCGGTCCCGGCTTTTGGCAAAAAAACACACTCCAACGAGTGGTAGTATTTATTTTATTCTGAGGATGAGGGATACTCTCGAAAATTAAAAAAATAATAATGAAAAGGACACACTCCAACCTAACACCGCGGTCAACGATACACTGGTAAATAAAAACTTTTTTTTTTGAAAATTATTGACTTTTCAATATTGTCACTTTGTTTTGTTTTTACGATTCCACGTGTTGTATGTGTCACTTTAACAACGCATTGTTATCGCCTCCAAAATATTATTCTTACACTATACACAATGCTCCAAGCGAACTACAACATTCTTCTCATATATATATATATATATATATATATATATATATATATATATATATATATATATATATATATATATATATATATATATATATATATATAAAACAATCATCTAGTTTAAAAATAAAAGAAAGTTAATGTAAGCAAATCGGAGGATTCAAAGTATGAAGCCAGTGAGGAGTTTAGGGTAATTCAGACATCTGAAGTTGTGTAAAGTTCTATTCTAGGAGATAGAAATATTCAAATTCAAGGTGAAAGTTCGTTCGTGAAAAAATCAATCACCAAAAAAATATTCAGAAGTATATGTCCTGTGGGAATTGGTAAAAAATCGGTAAACAATCAAATAGTATAAGTATCCAAAGCAATATGTTTACTTCCGGAGCCGAATATTTTTACTTCCTGGGATGAGTGATTTTTTAAATTCCATCACCTATCTTGATGATTGGTTAATTAGTTTAGGAGTGAATAACGCACTTAAGAATATATAAATCATAACTAAATTCAATATATATATATATATATATATATATATATATATATATATATATATATATATATATATATATATATATATATAAACAATCATCTAGTTTAAAAATAAATCACCAAAATAAAATACGAATTAATTGCTTAAATTCAAACTAAAATAAAAATACTGATAAAAATACTGATTCAACTGAATCGGTATTTTTTCTACTTGATTGTTTGAATTCGTTCGCACGAGGAACGTTTCCAAGTCGTACGTGGAGTTGACTTGAGTAGATTTTCTTTTCATCTTTCTTTGTTGCCATGTCTGGAGGTAAACGTTTTATCTGGGTTAACGGTTTCCGCCTGATAGTCCCAAGACCTGAACCTCGAAGTAACTACCTACGAGGCTGTCCTATCAGCAGGTGCAAAATATCGGGGTTGCTGGACCATGCAGAAGTTTTCCGTGGGGCATCTCGATACCATATCAGTGGGAACTGCCACGGCTTTTCTTTCTTCAATGGTCTGCAAAGAAATCTGCTTACCAATTCTCGGTTGGTTTTTCAACCCATCCATTGGATGTCTTCCGCACATTTTGAAAATCCCAACATGAAATTTTCTTAAACTAAAGATAAGCTCAACCCCAGATCCCTAACTTCCATGACGTGGATTCTTACTATCAGGTCTCCTTTTCCGTTCAGACCTTCCAGAGGTTGAAATTTACTTGCAAGAGACTAAACAAAATTTATTATTTCTGTGTAAACTGGAATTAGCCCGTCAGTTTCTACCGATAATTTAATGATTAAACGCTACTCGAACATGACGGCATTCCATGTGGCAGAGATATCTCCAAAGAAGACCCTAAATTGCCCTATATGTGTTTCCGTGTAGCACTTACTCACAGCACCGCATTCATCTTTGCCTTCTGCCCTCCGCACAATGACGGAGTTACTATCTTTGAGAGTATCTCTGAGAAAATTGACCATCTCTTGTCTGTTTACCCTTCTGGCAGCATTCATGTCCTTCTGCCAGCATTCATGTGACTTTAAAGTTCACAATGTTAAATGGTTAGTCAACTCAAATAAAACCGATGATGTCACGATTTCTCACTTGCTTATGATCGAACACAGATTGTTAACAATCCTACTCGCGTACTTGATACTGAGGAGATTTTGCAAGTTTTTCTGATCTTTTCCTGACAACTTGTCCCGAACAGTGCTCATCCACTGTTCAAATGGTGTCAGGAGGTTTTGTCATGATTTGCCCCCTTTGCCTATGATCCTACACAAATTGTGTACAAACCTACTCGCGTGCTTGGTGCTAGCAGATATTTCGCAAACCTCCTTGGTCTTTTCCTGATAACTTTTCCTGGACAGTGCTCATCGACGGTTATGTCCACGCTGAGATCTTCTAATAACTCGGTTGTCTCAATTAAGTTCAAAACAAAGTGCAACAAGACTTCTAATATCCCTTTGCATCGCACAATGGGACAGCCGCAGATCTTTTATATCAGAAATCACTCTTCACTCCACTTTTAAAAAGAATGTGTTCCGTATAAGATCCGATATAACTGATTGTTAAATCGTTGGTATTGAGAGTTTCATACCCTTCATGAAATTTCAACAGAAACCAGACAACCAGTCTTGGTACACCCCTAAATGTGTCGCTGCCATTGTTCACAGCAATTGCTTTAAAAGAAATAGATTCTTTGAAACCAAAGTCGCCTTTAGGACTAATCGCAACCATTGTAAAAGGACTATAAATGACGCGAAAGAGTCTTACGCCCAATCCGTTAAATCTAGAGTGGCTGAGCAAGGGCTTGGCTCCCAAGAGTTTTGGCGAACAACAAACAGGGTCCTGAACAGATGTATGACTGGAATCCCTCCATCATCAATGGACCAGAAGTGATTTCCTTAGCATCTAATAAAACCAAAATTTTTGCGAAAACTTTGCATCAAATTCAAATTCCACCCATTGCGATCAGAGCCGTCTACTGCCTGAATTTCCCCCAGAGCGTTTAACACTCAAGGCGACATCCATATACTTGTCCGAGACGTTGCCAAACTTATCAAGAATCGCGATGCTAGCCAGCAACTGTCCCTGACAACATTCCATTCATAGTTTTTAAGAAGCTGCAACCGGAACTAGCTCCTATTCTTACAAAGCTGTTTAATCGTCACTTAAATTTTTTTTAACATAGTTCACCCCAAACAGGGCAGGCCGCCACTGTAGACGTAAGGAGCTACAGAGAAAAAGAAGAGGGGAGAAGGTAGGGGGGTCAGCCTAAATTCGGATCTGCGCAGCGAGATGTCTGTTTACATTAGTTTTACATTTCTGCATGTCTGTACTGTCGGGGAAACAGGGCGCAGGGAGGAAGTTCCAGAGGCCAGCAGTACGAGGAAAGAAGCTATTTGAATAGAAGGCTCTCCGACATCTGGGAACCCCAACAGTGAATGAATGAGATTTAGTTGATTGTCGAGTTGGTCTAGTGAATTTACGTCGAGGGGGCACCAGAGTAGCCAATTCATCGCAGCATAATCCATTGAAGTATTTGTAAAACAAGCACAAGGATGCTACATTGCGGCGATGGGACAGAGGCTGGAGCTTGGTTGACTGTGAGGGACCTATTAGGTTGGCGATTCTCTTTTGGACCTTGTCAAGGAGGGAGAGACTAGTAGATGATGCACCAGCCGAGATGTGACAACAATACTCCATGCATAAAGTCGAATGCTTCCGAACACCTTGGAAAAGTTCCTTAGTCTGCCCAGTATTCAAAGATACTGGAAATCGATCTTCTGCGTCTCAGTACAGATCAATTAGTCTCCTGTGCGCCACGAGTAAGTAGTTTGAATCTGTGATAAATCAAGAAGTTTTCAACCACCTCAGTAAAACAATCTACTGAGTGTCAAACAATATAAATTCCGCCCTGTAAGACCAACTGCTGACGTGCTGTCTGTAATATCAGACTGGATCAGTGAATCTATTGACGGAGACTTCGTTTCTCCAGCAATAGCCCTTGTGCCTTTGATAGGGTTTGGCGCAAAGATTTTCTTCACAAGCTAGATAGCTATGGAGTCTCCGGAAATGCCTTTTCAACCATAAAATCTTTTCTCTTTGATAGGTTTATGAAAGTAGTCGTTGATTGGCAGAAGTCTGGAGCACATATTATTAATACCGGCGTTCCTCAGGGATCTATTCTGGGCCCAACCCTCCCCCCTGATCTTTATCAATGATCTCCCAAATCATATTCTAAGTTCATTCGTTGACATTTATGCAGATGGCACAACCATCTAGGACAACACTTCCAAGATAATTATTGATCAAGGTCTATTTGTTTCTCTCTCGTCCGATCTTGAGCACGTAGTGCAATAGGGAAAGAGGTGGCTGGTTAATTTCAATACATCTAAAACCAAGCTTCTCTCTTTTCACCAACAACGCTCGGGTTCTCACTTTATCCAAGTTGAAATGAATAGCTCTCTCTCTCTCTGTCTCTCTCTCTGTCTCTCTCTCTGAAGAAGCCCCCTGCATTGATAAGCTTCTAGAGCTGCCCTTCACTCCAGACCTAAAATGGAATACTTACATCAAATACGCTGCTATGGTCGCTGGAAAGATGGTTGGATCATTCTACCGCTCCAGAAGGTATCTCAACCTTGACGCAATCCTCTACCTGTATAAGAGTCAAATACGTCCTAAGATGGAATAATGTTTCCATATGTGGGGAGGTGCTGCTCAGAGCACTCTTTCCTGCCTTAACAGAGTACAAAACCGAAATCTATTGGGGGATGTCCTCTTTACTTCTCTTTCTAACAGAAGAGAGGTTTCTAGTCTTTCTATACGCTATCACTATATTCATGGTAGGTGCTCAACTAAGCTCCAATCTATGGTTACCCCCTGTAAAACATTCAAGACAAAAAACTCGTCTTTCTACAACAACTGTAAATAATTTTACTTTCTCCCTCTGTGTACCTAAAACTAAACGGAACTTCCATGAACCAAGTTTCTTTCCAAGAACTATCCATCTATGAAACGCAATACCACAGGGCTGCTTTCCAGCTGACTATAGCATAGTCGTTTTCAAATCCAATGTTAACAAGTTCTTGTTGAATTGTCTTCTTAAATAATCTAATTTCTGGCCAGTCTCAACCATCGTTACCAATCTCCACCTTGCTGTTTTACTGTCCTCCTGACAAACTTATTAACTCTTATCCTCGAGTGGCCTATGCGCCTTGATAAGTGGGGACTCGTTAGTACATAAGAATGCAGAACATTGTTTGTTTTTTCGTATTTATTTCTCTACAAAGATACAGAAGAGGAAGAGCAGAGTGGGTAACCTAACATAGACATTGAAACAAAATCTTCAATTCCTAATTGTTTTGTTGTATTTATTTCGTTCGTATCCCCAGCTAATAAACTAAATATTTTTTTTTATATCATCTCCGTTAATTATTAATATAAATGTTGATGGTTCATTTTGGTTGATTATTTTGCTAATTCATATACACTAAATGTACAAAAGCAAGGAAATTCCCAAATTGTTACATTTTATTGTCATTAAGGGTATGACTACATATCAACCAAAACATTTCATTATCACATCACTACAGTATAAATCTCTATGCATGAGTGGATTAAGTGTGTGAGGTGCGCTGAAGAAAAATTCCTACCAGTAAAATACATAGCCCTGTTGTGCTCGCATACCCTTAATGACAATAAAAGTGTTAAAATTTGGGAATTTCCTTGCTTTTGTACATTTAGTGTATATGAATTAGCAAAATAATCAACCAAAATGAACCATCAACATTTATATTAATGATTAACGAAGTAATAAAGAGATTTATGATAATTAGTGAGTATATCTGAAATTGTAAAGATTACAATGGTTCCTCAAGAGCTCGTATACATCGTTCAGTACGTTGTTACATCGAGTCTTCAATGACCAGTCGGCGGATTGATTTATGCATATTCAGTGAGTAAAATCTATCTTTAACATGGTAATATTATTTTTCTGTCACAACATGACTTAAACACGGTGAAGGTTGAATAGAGAGTTTGAATTACCTGCTAGAAAGTTTGAATTACCTACTGGAGAGTTTGAATTACCTACTGGAGAGTTTGAATTACATACTAGACACCATCCTCCCGTCTCTCTATACAAGGGTGTGTCACCACAACCTGACATGTGGATACTTCCCCCTACAAGTAACCCTGACGAAATTTAAAAAAAATAACATAGTATTCGAAGCCCAAATAAGATCCCCTCGACACGATTATACACTGGCTCATACGAGAAATGTTTCATCTTCTCCTAGTGATGTTACCTCAAGTAACAGCACTTAGCTGGATACTCCACCAGACTAGATGAATTATTGTCCTGGAATCCGGCAAGACCAAGAGACCACTAGAAATATATACTATAACATAGTTGACTGGTCAATTGTTGGGAGGAAAATTAATTTTCTTAACTTCTTTACTAACTCAACGTTTGAGAAATAAAGAAGAACTTTAATAGAATATTCGAATGTCTATGTATCTCATATAGAGATAGAGTATTAGCCCCAAAAAGGGACCCCTTGATTTCTGAGAACTTCGACTGAAGTAAAGTGAAGGTCACAAACGTATCTACGGAAGCTAAGGTAACTCACCTCCTTGCGTTGGCCGTCTTTTAATCTAAATTGATTAGCGATTCGTTTAAGATGTCAAACGTAAATACTGTCTCCCATATTAAATTGGTGTTTAACTGATCCTAATTATGGCATTTTTTCTTGTCTTCTGTTAAAAGTCGCAGATAGACAAGTTTACCTTGATCAGTGAAAGACAATCCTTCTAGACTGAAGCAATTTTTTTTTTTTGTCCGAATCCAGAGCGCCTTTTGGAGGAGCTTGATTTCCCCGCACATTAAACTTCGCCCTCGTGAGAAGGCAAGTAAATAAGGACTAGCTTTTTCTTTTAAATTTAGAAAAATGTATTTTCCTCTCTGTTGTGTACTTCGTTGCTGTTAACATATCTATATGTTGATGTTTACTTTCGTCAAGGGCGAGATCTCGTCGTAAGATAGGGTTTCCTTTCAAATACTACTAAGTATAGTATGCATTTCGTAACGAAACTTTGGCTGGTGTGTTTTATATGCGAATGCGACTTCCGGTAATATATGACGCCATTGTTTTTATATGCGAATGCGGCTTCCGGTAATATATGACGCCATTGTTTTTAGTATAATTAACGATCCAAGTAAAGCGCGCTGTACGGTTTTAATGGTTCCAATTAGGCGTTCACCAAAATCGTTGCATTGTTTGCGGTATGTACGTAGAATGTATCGGAAAGTTCACGAATTGTACTTAGTATAACAGAAATAGAGGTATTCTGTGTTGGAAATGTTACGATTCTAAGATAGGTTGACGCAATGAAAACGAATTACACCGGTGGCATTACACCGACAAGTTGTGGCCCTTTGTTGATTCAAACAGGGGTAAAAAGTAATCGGGCGTCAGTAATGTAGGACGTGTCGTTTTAACGTCCAGCAGAATGAAGGGTATCTGCAGTATTCAGATATCAATAGACTACGTAAATGTAGAGAACGGCCACAGAAGTAAGAACAATGTTTATTGATGTTATTGTTATTATGTTATTGTTATTGCTATTTTACGTCAATCTTTATATATTGTCAATCTTCTTATATATTGAAACAATGTAGGCATCTATATGTAGGACACTATATATTTATATATAGTGTCTAACCACTACATATCCCTAACCACTATATATTTATATATAGTGTATATAATATATATATAATATATAATTATATATAATTATATTATTATTACATATTATTATATAATTATATTATTATATTAATAATTATATTAATAATTATATAACTATATTATTATTATATTATTATTATATTATTATATTACTATATATATATTATATTATATATAATTACATAATGATATTATAATAATAATTATAATTATTATAATTATTATAATTATTATAATGTAATTATAATAATTATTATACATTATAATATTATACATCATATATATTATATATATTATATATTATATTATACATTATATTATACATTATATTATACATATATATTATACATATATTATACATATATTATACATATATATTATACATATATATTATATATACATATATATCGTATATATCATATATTATATATATATTATTTTATATATACATTATATATGCATTATATATATACATTATATATATACATATATATACATCTATATTACATATATATATACATATATACATATATATACACATATATATATATACATTATATATATATTATAGATACATTATATATATCATATATACATATATATTACATACATATATTATAAAAATATATATTATACATATATTATACATATATTATACATTATATTATATATCTTATACATTATAATAATTATTATAATGTAATTATAATTATTATTATAATAATAATTGTATTATTATAATTATATTATATATAATTATATTATATATATTATATATATTATTATTATATTACTATATTATTATATTATTAATTATATTAATAATTATATTATTATATTATTATTATATATTATTATTATATATTATTATATAATTATATAAATAATATATAATATAAATATAGTGGTTATGACCACTAACCACTATATATTTATATATAGTGTCTAACCACTACATAACCCTAACCACTACATATTCAATGTAGGACACTATATAAACATATATTGAACATACATATATTGAACATATCAATTATTATATATTGTCAATCTTCTCTACATTTACGTAGTAAATGTAGAGAACGGCCACAGAAGTAAGAACTATGTTTATTGATGTTATGTATGATGTTATTGTTATTATGTTATTGCTATTGTGCATGTATTATACATGTATTATGCATGTTTTATGCATTGTATGTGTGACAATATTAAGCGGATGCGACAATATTAAGCGGATGCGACAATATTAAGCGGCCCTGCGAAGGGCAGAACCTAGAATACAGCGCTAGTGTGAATTAGCCACGAGCTTATTCAAAGTCAAGTATCATCTTATGTTTCTAGTATAAACAAAGTAAGAACAATGTTGGAAAACATAGTCCGATCGCCGCAGTAAATGAACTCAAATACAATATCGGTTCGAAATCATATTTTGTTTTTTATTTTTTTCGTGTTAACCTTTCTGCCCTCGAGTGTCAATTGCAATCTAGGTGATATCGTTTTTTCGGTCAGAGTGAAATATACACTTCTTTTTAAAAATTATTATCATTCTTCGCTTATGGCACCTTGCTCCCTAATTGTTGTTCTCGTGGCATGATCTTATTAGATGCTGACAAGAATTCGCCCCCTCCCCGTAGGGGTCGGCGCATTCTCAATAAAAGAGTCGAGAGAGTCGAGAGAAGAGAGTCAGTAGAAGGAATCACAGAAGTGAGCAGTCCGTCAGTGAAAAAGTTGGGCGAGGATTGGTCAGTTGGTTACGTCACACAGACCGTTAGTTAATCAGCAAGAGATGACATAAGAATCCGTCTCTGTCCCACACATCGAAGATATCACGTCTATTGGTCACGTGTGTATCCTCGCCCAACTTAGGAGGAATAAATAGCCCCGAATTACCAAGTACGTCGATCCAACCCAAACCAAGCACAGAGTGAACTTTAACATTATCTAACCAACCTGCCTTGGAACCCAACAAGTGTAATTTCTTCTCTTTGATTGTTGTTTTTGTTAATAATTATTTCTTCTAAGAAAACTACACGGGCTTAACTTCTTTCCTTCTGCTGTTACGCATTAATGACCCTTCATTCCACAGGGATACCGAGTTGCTGATCTCCCCCCCCCCCGACGGTCACCTACTGATCTAAGCAAGCACAACGTGGGAGTATGTGACCTCGGGAACGGCCTCTTCGACAACCGTGGCCTTCTTCGGAGCAGCGACTTCTATACCAACAGTATCACGTGACTAACCGGCTCAGGTGCGGCCAGACTGGTGACGTCACGGGTGTGGAAGGAAAAGGGGATTCAGTATGTTATTATAATGTTATTGTTATTATGTATCATGTTTATTGATGTTATCTATAATGTTATGTTTACGGCTTTTGTATATTGTCAACTGTAATAAATGTGTAAATTATTTTTTCTTATAATTAATTATATTTTATTGGCAGAAGTCCAAACTAATCATAAGAAACTTTTTCAACCACCGATTGCCATGGCGAATAACACCCTACCTGAGAGTCCAGCATTCAAACTCCTCGGTCTAACTTTCACAAGTAACATGACTTAAAACAAACGCATAGAACATACTGCCAAGACTGCTGCAAGGAAAGTGAGTTCTTTCTACCGTGCTAGAAAATTTCGCACACATGCCAGTATCCTATATCTCTACAAAGCCACCATGCATAGAGTATTTTTGTTACATTTGGGCTGGTGCACCAACCACTAATCTCTCCTTATTTGACAGGGTCGAAAAAAAGATCTCCTAATCTAATAGGTCCTTCACTGTCTACCAAGCTGCAACCCCTGTCAGGTCGCCGCAATTTTGCATCCCTGTGTTTGTTTTACAAGTGCTTCAATGGAATGTGCATCGACGAACTAGCTGCACTGGTGCCCCCTCGACTTAAATACCCTCGACAAGCAGCAGAATCCCACCCCTTCATTGTAGGAGGTCCTTAGATGCCGGAGAGTTTCTACTCTAATAACTTCTTTCCTCGAACTGCTAGCTTTTTGGAATTCCCTTCCTCTTCCCTGTTTCTCTGACTGTAGCAACACGGAAAAAATTAAATGTAATGTGAACAAACATCTCGCTGCACAACTCCCCACTTAGGATACCCCATCTAAATATGTCCCCTGTTTCACAGTAGCCCCTTACGTCTCAGAAGCAATGCGCCTTGTTTGTAGTGAACGAAATTTTTAAAAAATGTAACAGTATTAGTAATTTTTTTAACTTTCTCTTTCACGGCAAATAAACCCATTTTGAGTGATTTAATGTCGAAACACAATGTTTAGGGTAAAAAGTTAATTGAACACAAATTGTTATTGCACCAATAGTTAGAGTTTCATTGCAGTTTCATGCTTTTCTCAACAGTAGTAGAACGTAAATGAGGGCACTATATTCAGCACCATAATCCACGTCAGTATCTACTGCGCCGATAACGCTCCCTCTCTCAAATAAAGGAGACAGTGTATGTTCTGAGGATTATGCACGTTTACAATAAAGAGACAACACTACTCTTCTTTCCTTTCATTATTTATTTGAGTTATTATGACCCAGAGAAGAGGTGTGAGGGAAGGGCCACAATGCGATTTGAACTCAGCATAATCAATTCTATAGGCTGCAATGGTATCCATTAAGTCAACGAAGTATCTAGTAGTAGTATCAGTATTATTATTATTATTATTATTATTATTATTATTATTATTATTATTATTATTATTATTATTTGTACTCACTAGGAGTTCTCACACAGGTCATCAGTGATTGCTCATAGACAACCGGTGGTATTCCCTGGAGTCTGAGTGACAACAAGTCTACCCAGATTTCCAGTATTCTCTACCTCTTTTCTATAGTCACCGCAAATGACCTTGCAGTATCGCACCAGCAGTTTACCATTGATTTCTCGCTGGTAAGGACCGTTGGTCTTCTCTGGGATTTGGGTGGCAATAAGCCTTCCCAAGGTCCAAGCACTCTCTGCATATCCAGTGGAGGTCTGGTTTGTGCTGTCTCTCCTCGGTATTCTCATCCTCTTTGACCCTATGCAAATATTTTGTGTGGTGTCAGCCTAGGCTTGTACCATTTTTTTTGGGGGGGGGGAGGGGCGGGGTAGCTTATGGTGTTTCTTGCTATTTCTGTTCATTGGTTCATTTTTATTATTATTATTATTATTAGTAGTAGTAGTAGTAGTAGTAGTAGTAGTAGTAGTAGTAGTAGTAGTAGCAGCAGAAGTAGTAGCATACGTAGTCGTAGTATGCAAAATGTTTCGGGCTGATTGGTGTATAAGTGTATTAATTATACAACTTTTGTTGATGGTGTATTTTTTGAATGAACCCCATTACTGTACACTTGCCTTTTAGTTAGGAACAAACTATAGTATCTGTTCTGATGCGACACTGAGCCTATTCTGTTTTCAGCCAGTCTAGACTGAGGCAATATTTTAAATGTTTGTTCCAATCCAGACTGCCCCTTTTTGGTGAGCTGGATTTTCCTTACATTAAAACAAGATAGATCTTGTGTCTAACTCTGCCCTCATGGGAGGGAGGGAGCGCAAATAGGAACAATGAAATTAACACTTTCCTGGAGATTCAACCAGTAGTTATTTGGTAAATTGCGGACAGACAAACACACAAAAGTCAGGTGAAACATGAGTTGCTTTAGCGAAGATCAAGAAGTAAAAACGAAAAAAAAAAAAGTTAAAAAAAAGAAAAGGTGAAAAGAGTAAAAAAGAAAGAAAAAAGCGAAAAAGAAAATGAAATAAAGATAAAAGTGAAAAAGAAAAAAGTGAAAATAAAGGAAAAAGTGTAAAAGAAAAAAAGCGAAAAATAAAGAAAAAAGTGAAAAAGAAAGAAAAGAAAAAGCTAAAAAGAAAAAGTGAAAATAAGAAAGAAAAAAATGAAAAAGAAAGAAAAAATATGAATAAGCGAAAACGAAAAAGTGAAAAAGAAAGAAAAAAAAATGAAAAAGAAAGAAAAAATATGAAAAAGCGAAAAAGAAAAAGTGAAAAAGAAAGAAAAAAAATGAAAAAGAAAAAATATGAATAAGCGAAAACGAAAAATGAAAAAGAAAGAAAAAAATGAAAAAGCGAAAAAGAAAATGTGAAAAAGAAAGAAAAAAAATGAAAAAGAAAGAAAAAATATGAAAAAGCGAAAACGAAAAAGTGAAAAAGAAAAATATGAAAAAGCGAAAAAAAAAGTGAAAAAGAAAGAAAAAAATGAAAAAGAAAGAAAAAATATAAATAAGCGAAAACGAAAATATGAAAAAGAAAAAAAATGAAAAAGCGAAAAAGAAAAAAATGAAAAAGAAAGAAAAAAAAATGAAAAAGAAAGAAAAAAAAATGAAAAAGAAAGACTGGAAATCGACGGCTGCCCCGGCACTCGCTTGTGTCAACAGCACTTGTTTACACTATTCATCCGTGCGCAGCATCTCAATGTTGGATGTGGTGGTGGTGGTGGTGGGGGGGGGGTTGAAGAAGGTACCTGGGGTGGAGGGAAACAGAGATATTACTAAACATGATAGTAAGTAAAAAACGAAAGTCACAAAAAAGTAAAGAAAAAAAATGTCTGTATGTTCATACCATCTTGACGGGAATCTAGCAACAAAAAACAAAAAACAAAAAAAACCCAAACGATTAACAAAATAATGAAAACAAAGAAGCTAGAGAAACAAATGTGTTAACGCACATATAGGAGCACGCAGATAGACACATACATAAACACATATACATACACACACAGATAAGCAGGTACACAATGCTACACACATACGCACAAATAGATACACACACATAAACACACACATACACACATATATAGACACATACACATACACACATACATAGACACATACACATACATAGACACATACACATACACATACACACATATATAGACACATACACATACACACATATATAGACACATACATATACACATGCATAGATGTCCACTTATTTTCTGTTATTTTTTTTTATCTAACAAATGTACGCGCTCCATTTAAAGTCAATTATTTAAAAAGAACAGTTTATATTCTAGGCCTATACTCGCATTGTTACTGCTGTTTTAGTATTATTAGACTGGGCTAGTGTTCAAGAGAGACGGTGAAAAGATATAGTTAATTTTGGGCGCCTGATCTTCGTAAGTACATATTTGTAAAGGTACGCACTCCGATAATTAGGTGAAGTCACACCACCAAATAGGACTAGATGCCCTTACCATTCCACACGCAGCAGGAATCGTTATGGGTATTTTTCGTGCTTACTTTGGTGCAGAACACGGTTACTAAAAAGCAGAGCTCCAAGAAAACGACCGATGTCGCCACACGACAAACGGCCCACGTGACTAACTAACTAAACATCCCCTTGCAACAAGATAACCGGTTTATTAATACGATTTATTTGATTAATAACCGGGCTACAATAATAGAGCTTCCTGTAAAGAATCGGTGTCAAGACAGTAGCAACGATACGTGGAAGTGGATTCCTTGTTATCTCTCTGCAGCAGGAGACCTTGTGTATAATTGTCACGTTTATTATAGACTATACTACGCATGGGCGCGCGTCATTGGCCAGCCAGCCGGCCGGCCGCATTGGATACCGTTCATCGTGAATCAGACAACACAATTAAAAGAACGTGTTAATTAATGAACAGCTTATTTATATTCTAAACTAAAAACTTTTGATTGTCATCTCGTTATTTAGGCCAGCAGTCGTCAACTTTTTCACCTTCATGGACCACTGGATGTATAATTTTAAATTTGGCGGCAACTAGTTCTTAGCAGGGATAGTAATAAACTATTTAGTACCAAGTATTTTGCAAGTCATCTTGGATGATATTATAGCATGATGATGAGATATTTGTGTACTCGTGTTTATTTAGAGATGACATAGATATCATTTATTGGACATAGATATCATTTATTGGACATAGATATCATCCATAATCCGTATTCAGCCGCCCTCCAGGATGGCTATTTCATACAAAAATTAGGGTACTGTTATAGCTGCCGCGACAGATTTCCGTGACTTCGCGTCGGCAACGATCGGGCAGGTCTAGGAAGCGCCCAAGAGCTGACGAAATATTAACCAATCAGGTTGCAGCATTCATTCGCCAAGTAGACTATAGAAAGCAGCCGACAATATTTGAAAAAAAAAACCCCAAAAAACAAAAAACAAACAAACAAATAACCGCGTTCTATTGCAACAACAATAAATTATTATCAGCTGTGTCAGGCCGTCGAATCTCCGGAAGGACTAATTCAAAAGCATAGCATTTTCATTTCTTTGTTTGTTTTATGTTAAAAAAAACATTGGTAAAATGTTGCCCCCTCCAAAAAAAACAAACATTATTTTTACAAATAAATCAAAACATTTAAATCTCCATATTTGACTGACAATGGTTCATTTGGCCCACCAAAAAATAAAAATATATTTATTTACAGTTCTTCAGCTACGGTTTGTTCGTTTTTTTTCTTCTTTTTATCGATGCATTTTTTCTTTTGAAAGTCTTCCATTAAGCGCTTGGCAAGTTTCAGCCTCGTTTTCGTCTCGTCCTGCCAGCTCTCGGCCGCGTCCGCGACCTGTCCGATCGTTGCCGACGCGAAGTCACGGAAATCTGGCGCGTCAGCTATAATAGTACTAAAATTAGACCTACAGAGTGTGGCCTTGTTCTCTGTCGGGCCGAGGTATGATCCTATGCAGTTCTAAGACGTCAACATTCCAGGCTTCACCTTCTTGCCCTTTGAGAAGGGGTTAGTTTATTGCCAATCGCCTGATGCGCTTCTACCGGGGAATGCCGACGGGGCTGCCCAGACATTTTTTGGTCGGTCAGAATCTTCTTCCTCTTGGGCGCTGGCTTTTTAAATATCACTTTTCTGACCTTGCGTCTAATCTTTCCACCAGGGTAGGGAATAATACGTTTTGGTACTCTTCATTTTTTGATCTGAAGTTTCATAAAAGTCGAAGGTGCTCTTATCGATCCCGAACCAGTTTTCGTGACGTTCGACTCGGAAGCGTTTGGCTGTTCTACGCAAACGCCCGAGAATTGACGAGCCGATTTGTACCAGACGACATTTTTGATACGGTGCTGCGTCCTATGATGATAATGTTTTGCTTGTTTTTTTTTGTTTTTTTTTTGTTAGGGTTAGGGTTAGGGTTAGGGTTAGGGTTAGGGTTAAGGGTTAGGGTTTAAGGTTAGGGTAAGGAATTTTTTTAAAGAAACAACAAAGAAAATTAAACATATTTACATGAATTTTTTTGAAAGAAACAACAGGAAAAAAACATAGCGAGGTTACTGTTATAAAATGAATACTGTATTTTTGTTTAAAAGGAATTTTTTTAAGAAAAAGAAAAAAAAAAACGTACCAAAATTACTTTTATCACGACATATTTTTTTAATGTTATTTATTTTTACTTGCTCGTGATGATACTGCAGTGCAAAGCTGTTCGTAATTCATTTTGGGTTTATTTTCTTCAAAAATACTTCCTGACAAAAAAACCGTCTTCGAAAGCACTTATTTTCAATTTGTAACAAAGTTATCGGCTGCTCGCTGCTTCGGCTCGTCGACACTCGGGCGATTGCGTAGGACAGTCGAACGATTCCGAATCGAACGTCACGAAAGCTGGTTCAGTATCGATATCAGTACCAAATCGAAATAACCATCCAATTTTTCTACGTACCATAAAATTTGTTGCATGGACCACCTGTGCCCCGTAGACCACCGGTTCTCGACTACATTTTAAAATGCCCGTCGCTCTTATACATTTACTCTTTTTCAGCCAATCATAGCGTTTGAAGTGTCACAGCTCTCTTTCACGAATACAAAAGAAGAAAAAAAAAACATGGATGCCACCTTATACGATTGGCAGGATAAATAAAGTAGCCTACTTTACATCCTAGCAGGTTTCTTCATTCCAAAAACATTTTTGAGGACTTGTAATGAATAGGCACTCAGAGAATTTCAGTACTTACGTAGTTAGTCCCGAGTACCGACGGAGAATCCGGAGTCAGTCCCTGAAATGGCTAAAACAGCTTACGATTTGAAAGCTTTTTTTTCTTTTCGTTTTGTTTTTTGAGGACTTTTTTGTACTTTATTATTTTTTTTTTTGAGGGGCTAAAATTATTTAAAACCCTAATCGTAGCCAAACCCTAACCGTACCCTTAACCTACTAACCTAAACCAAACATAACCCTTCGCATGTTTAATGTCTGACGTTTTACATTTTTTTTCGCAGTTTTCAAATCGTAAACTGCTTCGGCGATCTCCGGTAACTCGCTCGGGATTCCCGTCGATATTCGGGACTGACTCGTTTAAAAAAAAAAATGTTTTATGCTGCACGTTCTTGATACCTTCAACTATTTATAGATGAATTTGTTTTGTGGGTGTATATATTTAAAGTAATACTTTTAAGCCGTTAGATTATAGTTGACCCATTAACGAGACGCTGCCACTCCGGATAAGAATGGACCTAGTAATAACCGCGCACTTTTCAAAGGTCCCAAATTGAAACCACATGCATGGACGGATGGTGGCTTTGTGGGGATATAAGATACTGTCATGGGGTGAGAAGTTTTCTAGCACGGTAGAGGGAGCCCACTTTCTTTGCAGCAGCCTTGGGAACCTAGGCGAGATATTAACTAAAACTATAAATGATACATAGCTTAAAATGGTGTGACAATTAACAATGATCTCTATAGTAAATTGTCCGTAATTCCAGACTTTTGCACCACCCTGTATATCTCTGTTTATAGATAGATATGTGTGTATGCTTATATATTTCTGCGTAAAGTATTCACTCCTAGGCTAATTAACTTTGGAGCACGACTAAGAGGCGTAATGGTGGGTAATGTGGGTTGTATTTAGTTTAATGTTAAAGTGGTAAAAAAGGGTTGGAAGTCTTTCGTGAAAATTCAAATACCCCGGATTTTCGTAAAATTTTAACAATAGGATTAGATATTAATGAATAAATATTCGACTAATTTAAGTTTATTTGGAGTATTTCAAATGATTTTTAGTTGGGCATACTATGGGCACAACATCCTATTTTAAAATTCAAATAGTTCAGATTTGCATTGAATTTGATCCATAGTCATTAGACACCAATTAAGCAAGATTCCCTGACTTTTAATTTCTTCTTAAGATCCTTGAATTTTAGACATTTACTAGAATCAAAATCATGTTATGGATTTTTATAAAAATTGACATAAAGATTCGAGATCTAAGTTTTCCTGGAATGTGTATTCTTTTGGTTCTTTTATAAAACCATTCCAGAGAGAGAGAGAGAGAGAGAGAGAGAGAGAGAGCGCGAGAGAAAGAGAGAGAGGGAGACAGAGACAGAGAGAGAGAGAGACAGACAGACAGAGACAGAGAGAGAAAGAGAGAGACAGACAGAGAGAGAGAAAGAGAGAGAGAGAGAAAGAGAGAAACAGAGAGAGAGAGAGAGAAAGAGAGAGAGAGGCAGATACATAAATAGAGAGAGAGAAACAGAGAGAGAGAGAGACAGAGACAGAGAGAGAGACAGAAAGAGAGAGAGACAGAGAGAGAGAGACAGAGACAGAGAGAGAGAGAGACAGAAAGAGAGAGAGAGAGACAGAGAGAGAGAGAGAGGCAGAGAAAGAAAGAGAGACAGACAGAGGGGGAGAGAGAGATACTTCTATGAGCAATGTTTCTTTCCAAAAAGTACCAATCTGCGAAACACAATACCACGGGGCTGCTTTCCAGCTGACTACAAACATGGCCAAGTACAATTTAAACAAATAATTGTTGAGCCGCCCTCTGAAATAATCAAATTCCGCCCAGTTTTAACCACCGTTACCAATCCTTAAGGTGTGGACAAACTCATAAACACTTATCAAGGCCCAAAGGCCACTCAAGAATAAGCGGTGACTTATTGGTATATAAAAAAGAACTGAACTTGTTTACTTTCAATTTTAATGGGTATTAAACAATGTCAAGTGTGAGACAAGATGACTGTGTTTGCTTTCCGAGCCGGAAAGCCGCTGATCTGGGACGCCACTTGTTCTGACTCCTTTTAACCAGCAAGGATTGCGGAATCCGCGGTGAAGCCTGGCATGGCGGCTCTGCTCGCCGAAACAAAGAAAGCGCGGAAAATACAGCTCGCTCACTGACCGTTTCGTCTTCCAATCAATTTCAGTGGAGACGTTGGGTGTGCTTGGCCCCGAGACTGTTACATTTTTTCAGGACATTGGACGGAAGATTTCAACGTCTAGGCACGACCCCCGTGAGTCAGTCTGGTTGTTCCAACGCATCTCCCTGGCTATCGTTCGTGGCAACGCTATGTCAGTAACGGCGGCGTCACTTCCGTTCTAATGTCATCTGTTGACTCTCTCTTTCTTTCTCTCCCCCTCTCTATCTACCTATGTCTGTATCTGTCTCTTTGCTTCTCTTTCTCTCACATTATTGTTTTATAAATTATTGGACTTGTTTTGGTGTGTCTTCACAATGGCAGCCATGATTGTTTATTTATTGTTGGTTTGAAATTGTATTTCTTGTCCTGGAATAACATTTTGTCCTTTTGTAATTTTATTGTCCATTTCCCTTGGTTTGAATTGCATTTCTTGTTCTGAAATAAAGTTCTTTTTAAAGTGTTCAGATAGAAAATAAAATAGAAAGAAACTACGGACTTAAATAAAAATGAAAATGAATTACAAAAGAGGAAGAGAATTTATTAAAGGTTTGAACTGGATCAGAATTTGACGCAAATATAGGTTTCATTATATTCTTAAGGGGCCAGCAACTCGATGTTACCCAGGAGCAATAACTTTAAAACTTAAAGCTCAAATGTATTTCTTACATTATTATGTAAATACATTAAAGCAGGTGGAGGGGAAATAGGGGTTGGGTGAGCAGAAGGTGGAAACGGGGAAGGGGTAAAGAGAGAAAGAGAGAGAAAGAAAGAGGGAAAGAAAGAGAGAGAGAGACGGATAGAGAGAGGTAAGGGGATAGAAGTTTTAAAATAAAGATGTTACACACACCTTTTAACCTCTTCTATTTTGTATTTTATGGTCCCGGGCAACGACGAGTAGCCCTGCTAGTAATTATATAATTATGCTTATATATAATTCTCTATTTATGATTTTCTGATTAAAAAAGTCTAATGATATTAATTGCTTATTTTATCACAAACCTGTTTCATTTTCAACGATTTTGTAAAATAAACAATGGATTGGTTTCTATACTTCTAAGGTTGTTTTAACGCTATACTTCTACCTCCGTTGTTTGTTTCTGTGAATCAGCGTAGCATACAAATACCCCAGGAGTTATGTTAGATGTGGACCGCTCGCAAATGAATTGGGTCCCATGCCTCAACCAGACCCGATTCTCGTCTGACGATGGCGACGAGTTCATGATCTACCAGTTTGCCATTTTTAATTCGAAGGTTTTTTGTTTGTCGATCATGCTGGGCAAAGAAAACAGCCCGAAAACAAACCACAGGGCGACACGAATAAATTCACTTAGTTTATTGGCTTCTTCCGGAAAAGTCAATTTCTGTAAACCGCGGTGGTTTTTAAGTAACGCAGGGAGGAGGTGATGCCCGGCAGCGGTTGACACACGTTCGACATGGATGAAGTCCCGAACTCAAAAGAATTAGTCCATGGAAAAACGGAAGTCACCTGACTCATGACGTCATTACGGTGGCCTGTAAGAAACTCGCGCCCCCTCTCCCTCACATTATTCAACAGTTATCCTGGCTCCAAACACGTACCACTTGTGTGATTATAGCGCTAGTGCATATATTATTGTAGTGTCGTGCATTTGGAAACGACAACAATGTTTACACCTGAGAATCCAAACAGTATCCTAATTACCTCCCTTACATTCTGTAGTTATCTCCCTTGTATATTTCTCATGCTATATAAACAAATGCTTACGTGTCAATCGACCTCTTACGAAGGAAACGATCGAAAGCGCACACATCAATGTTTGTCTCTCTTATTTATTCTTGTGTTCTTACTTGAATTGTTATATAGGTGAACCATTACGTCGCGAGCCGAATACTAATGGAAGCACAATAACAATCGACAAGCAGCAACGCTACAATTATATAAATCAGAAAAATACGCAGACACGTTAATAGAAATCCGCATTTGAAAATGTTATGGTGCCGTACCTGTACGAAGAACAAATGGACTCGTCCATCCATAATAAAATGCGAGAAGCATTCCAACTCACTGACTTCTTCCACCCCAGTTCTATACTGGCAGTCCAGAATACCACTTCTTGTATATATATTCTTTTTCTTCAATAATATATCTTTGTACCTGTAACCCCGTGTTTCCGTGTCTTTATTTCGGCCCCTAACAGGGTCACAACAGAAAATAAACTATATTGCAAGATTGACATTGTTTTATAATTACCAAGTAGCCAAACATTCGCTATTGAGTATCTGACATTTAATCTGACTCCCGCGGAGGGTGTGTTGAAAATTATTTAATCCTCATATTTAATATTCTTAATCCTATCACATTCGACATCAGAGCCGTTATTTATACCAATTTTAGTGCAATTCTACCCAATAGTTGTTGAGCCTATAAACGTTTACTTATTAGCATTTACCCACTAGGAGTTTTAACACTAGTCATCAACAGTGATTGCTTACTGACTATAACAAATGTTGTTCCCTAAAGTACAAGTGACAACCAGTTTCAGCAGATTTCCAGTACTCTACACCGGTTTCGATAACCATTGCAAATGATTTTTCGTTATCGCAACAGCTGCTTACCATATCCCCCCCCCCTACGACACAACCGGTGTCTCAAGTATGTTTCATGTCACATTTGATAGTTTTAGAGCGTATAAGTGACCAACTGGCAGACAGACAAACAGATATTCAAGCCCAGCTATAACATGCATTTACTAAGGTACCCGATTTAGTAATGTACTTATTGTTCACATGTGCTTAGTTTACTGATGTACTAGTCCCACAAAAAAAAATGTATTACATGAAGAAAGACTTTTAATTTAAAAAAAAAGAAATTAAGGAACCGGTTCTCTGAACTTTTTCAATTGGTTTGCGCGGACAGGTGCGAACCAGTTGGATCTCATCAGCTTGCAAAACGTAACAGGATGGAAGAAAATACATCAAAAGCAGCAACAGCAGCGAACGATGAAAGCAGATGGTGTCCAGGTCTTTTGAGTGGCGGACGGTAGCTATATATATATATATATATATACATATACATATACATATATATATATACATATACATATATATATATATATATATCGAGAAAAAAATGAGGGATATCCGACAGTGTTGTATGAAGATTACTTTATCTATCTATCTATCTATCTATCTATCTATCTCTCTCTCTCTCTCTCTCTATATATATATATATATATATATTGCTAGTGTATACTTAATGTATATATATATATATATATATTGCTAGTGTATACTTAATGTATATATATATATATATATATATATATATATATATATATACATATATATATTTGTATATGTGTGTATGTGTGATGTTTTAACTTACTAGTGCGCGTATAAACCATTATACGCCCGTGTTGTCGTCGAGAAACCAGGTTCTTGCTTGTCGCAACGATTTTATAAAGGTTTATTATAAAGAAAAGAATCGTCACAGAAAAAAAATCAGAGACACGGGTTACTTGTTTGAGAGAGAGAGAGAGAGAGAGAGAGAGAAAGAGGGAGAGAAAGAGAGGGAGATAAAGAGATAGAGAAAGAGAGAGAGAGAGAGAGAAAGAAAGATAGAGAGAGAAAGAAAGAGAGAGAGAAAGAAACAGAGAGAGAGAGAGAGAAAGAGAGAGATAGAAAGAGAGAGAGAAAGAGAGATAGATAGATAGACGGATAGCTTGCCCCGCTACACATAGTTACATTATACACCCCTTCGTTTCGTTGACTTCCGTTCTGGGGTCAACTGGGGCCCTTGTTATGTAACACACACACATATATATATATATATATATATATATATATATATATATATATATATATATATATGATAAAGAAAGGAAGAAAGTGTTCCGACGTAATGGAAATTGACACAAAAGAGGATGGAACGGTGGCTAAGTGATTAACGATGGGGACTGAGTGTGCCGGGTTCGAATCTAGTTCGTTCCATAGAAACATTTTCATCAATTTTGCTGCATTTTTACGTGACTTTTCCTTTGGTGTCTATTTTTGACAAAGGGAAGATTTTCCCGAAATATTAAATGATAATAATCATCATCCGGACAACACACAGCCGACACCACATTTGCTGTTATGTAAGATTGTAAAGAAAAATAAATTGTAAATCGTCCCCTTCGATTTGTTATTTTTGTTCTTTTCAGCTTATCATCAATCCGGCACTCTGCATTGTCGACAGCTTTCTTAGCATATATATATATATATATATATATATATATTTATATATTAGAATATTTACTATATATATATATATATAAATAGTATTGTTATGTAATTATTTTTATTGGTGATTGCAGCGTTCGTTGTTTTTTTGCTTACTATTATTTCGATTGTCTGACTTCCTGAGTGATTAAGATGCAGAAAATTGCATTGTTAGTCGGATAATATATAACATATATATTTTTTATTAATTTTATACGTACATAAAAGTAATCCATGGACACGTGTTTCTGGATAACTTAGACAAGGATCGAACCTTCGATATTGATGTCTATAGTCCAGCGTCTTTACCTCTGGACCAAAACGCTCTGTCTAGAAATATGTACAATTTTTATCACCTAAATATTTAATGTATTTTTATGTAATTATTTTTTATTGGTGATTGCAGCGTTCGTTATTTTTTTGCTTACTATTATTTCGGTTGTCTCACTTCCTAAGTGATTAAGATGCAGAAAATTGCATTATTAGTCGCCCTTTATTTTACGGGACGTATTTTTCGTTAATATATATATTTTTATTAATTTTATACGTACATAAAATTAATATTTAGGTGATAAAAATCGTACATATTTCTAGACAAGCGTCTTGGTCCAGAGGTAAAGACTATAGACATCAATATTGAAGGTTCGATCCTTCTCTAAGTTAGCCATGCTGATGACGGCTGTAAGCCAGAAACACGTGTCCATGGATTACTTTTATGTACGTATAAAATTAATAAAAATGTATATATATATACATATATATATATATATAAATGTATATATATACATATATATATATATATATATATATAAATGTATATATATATACATATA
This sequence comes from Sepiola atlantica, assembly GCA_963556195.1. NCBI lineage: Eukaryota > Metazoa > Mollusca > Cephalopoda > Sepiida > Sepiolidae > Sepiola > Sepiola atlantica. The sequence continues at coordinate 23,760,838 of OY744543.1, forward strand.
TATATATATAAATGTATATATATATACATATATATATATATAAATGTATATATGTATATATATATATATATATAAATGTATATATATATATATATATATATATATAAATGTATATATATATATAAGTAAAAAATAAAACAAATACATATAAATAAAAAAAATACGTCCTTAAAAAAAATGAATGCAATCTTCTGCATGACTCTTTACCGCTTAAAAAGTGAAAAATACACGCTGTTATTATCGCCAGTAAAAACAATAACAAATACATTACTTATATATATATATATATATATATATATGTATAATAAAAATGTTTATTAGTAAAAAATAAATTTATATATATATATATATAATTATTTTTTAATAATAAATATTATTTTTATTATCCACATACGTATGTGTTTCATCTTTCTAGAATCATTAGTGTGAAGATAATTGTTCCATTGGTCGCACGACGAACATCGAATATATATTCAGTAAAAAAATATATATTCAGTAAAAAAATATATATTCAGTAAAAAAATATATATTCAGTAAAAAAATATATATTCAGTTAAAAAATATATATTCAGTTAAAAAATATATATTCAGTTAAAAAATAAATATTCAGTTAAAAAATATATATTCAGTTAAAAAATAAATATTCAGTTAAAAAATATATATTCAGCTATAATAATTATATTAGTTGTTTCAGAAAACATAATTTTTGAACAATTTTTTTGTTAAAACAATAATTGGATATTGTCGGTGTTTTTGTTTTTTCTTCTTTTGGACCCTTTTAAGAATGCATCTATCATTGTCTGGCTATTTATACTTTTGTCCATAAAATTATTCCAAAATGACGAATGATAAAAATCATGGTTTCCTTTAAAAAATAAATTTTGAACATTTTTTTTTGTTAAAACAATAATTGGATATTGTCGGTGTTTTTGTTTTTTCTTCTTTTGGACCCTTTTAAGAATGCACCTATCATCGTCTGGCTATTTATACTTTTGTCCATAAAATTATTCCAAAATGACGAATGATCAAAATCATGGTTTCCTTTAAAAAATAAATTTTGGACATTTTTTTTGTTAAAACAATAATTGGATATTGTCGGTGTTTTTGTTTTTTATTCTTTTGGACCCTTTTAAGAATGCATCTATCATTGTCTGGCTATTTATACTTTTGTCCATAAAATTATTCCAAAATGACGAATGATAAAAATCATGGTTTCCTTTAAAAAATAAATTTTGAACATTTTTTTTGTTAAAACAATAATTGGATATTGTCGGTGTTTTTATTTTTTTATTCTTTTGGACCCTTTTAAGAATGCATCTATCATCGTCTGGCTATTTATACTTTTGTCCATAAAATTATTCCAAAATGACGAATGATAAAAATCATGGTTTCCTTTAAAAAATAAATTTTGAACATTTTTTTTGTTAAAACAATAATTGGATATTGTCGGTGTTTTTTTTATTTTTATTCTTTTGGACCCTTTTAAGAATGCATCTATCATCGTCTGGCTATTTATACTTTTGTCCATAAAATTATTCCAAAATGACGAATGATAAAAATCATGGTTTCCTTTAAAAAATAAATTTTGAACATTTTTTTTGTTAAAACAATAATTGGATATTGTCGGTGTTTTTGTTTTTTTATTCTTTTGGATCTTTTTAAGAATGCATCTATCATTGTCTGGCTATTTATACTTTTGTCCATAAAATTATTCCAAAATGACGAATGATCAAAATCATGGTTTCCTTTAAAAAATAAATTTTGAACATTTTTTTTGTTAAAACAATAATTGGATATTGTCGGTGTTTTTGTTTTTTTATTCTTTTGGACCCTTTTAAGAATGCATCTATCATTGTCTGGCTATTTATACTTTTGTTCAGAAAATTATTCCAAAATGACGAATGATCAAAATCATGGTTTCCTTTAAAAAATAAATTTTGAACATTTTTTTTTGTTAAAACAATAAATGGATATTGTCGGTGTTTTTGTTTTTGTTTTATTCTTTTGGACCCTTTTAAGAATGCATCTATCATCGTCTGGCTATTTATACTTTTGTCCATAAAATTATTCCAAAACGACGAATGATCAAAATCATGGTTTCCTTTAAAAAATACATTTTGAACATTTTTTTTTGTTAAAACAATAATTGGATATTGTCGCTGTTTTTGTTTTTTTTTAATTCTTTTGGACCCTTTTAAGAATACATCTATCATCGTCTGGCTATTTATACTTTTATTAATAAAATTATTCCAAAATGACGAATGAT
>OY744543.1:23773103-23780603 GCA_963556195.1 Sepiola atlantica
GTGTGTGTGTGTGTGTGTATGTATGTATGTATGTATGTATTTATTTGTGTGTGGGGATTTGTGCACGTGTGTAGATGCGTATGTATATATTTGACTGACGGATGTGGGTCTATTATGTTTTACGTACAGCTGTGAGTCCTGCTTGTAGGACGTCAATGTTGTATGTCTGATTCTGTCTTGTCCCTTCATATAGACATAGAGGTAGAGGAGATATGGTTTATAATGTTTTGCGTGTCAATGCACAATGTGTTGATATAAAACTGAAATATAGAATTAAATTAAAAAATCAAAATTAAAATCAATAAAATAAGTAATGAAATATTAACAGTTGTTTTTATCATTTCAAAATTGTCTCTGAATGTATCATGTGATTTCAGCTGCATGTAACCTCTACGTTCATACTAAGAATTTGGCTTGATGGAGTCTTGTGACACAATGAGGAACTGTATGGTGCAATTTTAATTGAATAATTAAGTTAAATTAATTATGGAATAATTAAGTAAAAGAGATTGGAGATAGGCACATGAAATATCGCCAAATATGTGTTTCTCCGATCGATTAAATTTGGATGGTCATGTTTCATATCGGGTGTCAGTCAAAGTTTTCTAAGTTCGTGTTTTGAAATGTCTCGCAAAGAAAAAGATCACACCTGTGTTTGGCAAGTTGACAGTTGTCGACGGTTTGCTATGGAAATTTAAAAAGATTAAACAAGCGTGACCCGGCTCGTTTGTTACAAGTTAGGGTGGTGAATGAGTGTTTTAGGGTTAGGGTTAGGGTTAGGGTGGTGAATGAGTGCTTTAGGGTTAGGGTTAGGGTTAGGGTTAGGGTGGTGAATGAGTGCTTTAGGGTTAGGGTTAGGGTGGTGAATGAGTGCTTTAGGGTTAAGGTTAGGGTGGTGAATGAGTGCTTTAGGGTTAGGGTTAGGGTTAGGGTTAGGGTGATGAATGAGTGCTTTAGGGTTAGGGTTAGGGTTAGGGTTAGGGTGGTGAATGAGTGTTTTAGGGTTAGGGTTAGGGTTAGGGTGGTGAATGAGTGCTTTAGGGTTAAGGTTAGGGTTAGGGTTAGGGTGGTGAATGAGTGCTTTAGGGTTAGGGTTAGGGTTAGGGTGGTGAATGAGTGTTTTAGGGTTAGGGTTAGGGTGGTGAATGAGTGCTTTAGGGTTAGGGTTAGGGTGGTGAATGAGTGTTTTAGGGTTAGGGTTAGGGTTAGGGTAGTGAATTAGTGTTTTAGGGTTAGGGTTAGGGTTAGGGCGGTGAATGAGTGTTTTAGGGTTAGGGTTAGAGCGGTGAATGAGTGTTTTAGGGTTAGGGTTAGGGTGGTGAATTAGTGTTTTAGGGTTAAGGTTAGGGTTAGGGTGGTGAATGAGTGATTTAGGGTTAGGGTTAGGGTGGTGAATGAGTGCTTTAGGGTTAAGGTTAGGGTTAGGGTTAGGGTGGTGAATGAGTGCTTTAGGGTTAGGGTTAGGGTTAGGGTGGTGAATGAGTGTTTTAGGGTTAGGGTTAGGGTTAGGGTGGTGAATGAGTGCTTTAGGGTTAGGGTTAGGGTTAGGGTGGTGAATGAGTTTTTTAGGGTTAGGGTTAGGGTTAGGGTAGTGAATTAGTGTTTTAGGGTTAGGGTTAGGGTTAGGGCGGTGAATGAGTGTTTTAGGGTTAGGGTTAGAGCGGTGAATGAGTGTTTTAGGGTTAGGGTTAGGGTGGTGGATTAGTGTTTTAGGGTTAAGGTTAGGGTTAGGGTGGTGAATGAGTGATTTAGGGTTAGGGTTAGGGTGGTGAATGAGTGCTTTAGGGTTAAGGTTAGGGTTAGGGTTAGGGTGGTGAATGAGTGCTTTAGGGTTAGGGTTAGGGTTAGGGTGGTGAATGAGTGTTTTAGGGTTAGGGTTAGGGTTAGGGTGGTGAATGAGTGCTTTAGGGTTAGGGTTAGGGTTAGGGTGGTGAATGAGTGTTTTAGGGTTAGGGTTAGGGTTAGGGTAGTGAATTAGTGTTTTAGGGTTAGGGTTAGGGCGGTGAATGAGTGTTTTAGGGTTAGGGTTAGAGCGGTGAATGAGTGTTTTAGGGTTAGGGTTAGGGTGGTGAATGAGTGTTTTAGGGTTAAGGTTAGGGTTAGGGTGGTGAATGAGTGATTTAGGGTTAGGGTTAGGGTGGTGAATGAGTGTTTTTCTTAAGACAGATTCTCTGGGTTAGAGAAGACAGTTTACGAGTTGTTGTGAGTTGTAAATAAACATAGACTAGCTCAAGTAAAATAAAGCATATTTTTCTATAAGACAAACATGACTTTATTGGTTTTATATGCAGTCATTTTTTCAGCTCGCAGACATATCCTCTGTCAGATACAGCACAATTGAGGTTACCGCCCTGGGACTAAAGCGACGCTTTCTCAGACAAAAACAGAGAAGAAATGCTGACCCACCACTTACATATAGTTCCTGACCAGCGAATCAATATCACGGTTTTGCATAATTTTAGACACGACGCGGGCGCAGCGCGATTGACAGAACAACTGGTCGAAACTCATGCGATCCGCGTGGCACCAGATTCGAACTCAGCCTCTCACGGAACGTAAGAAATATTTGCCACGATGATCAGATTTCATAGGAATTCATATGTAACTAAATTTCGACCTTGCGTGAATTTAATAATATCATCTTTAAAGAAAAAAAAAATATTTATTAAGAAAGAATTTACTCATGAAGACAAAAATCTTCTGCTGATCAAAAGTTCGAAAGTTGATGTTCCCATTGAGTTTGACGAAAAAGAACAAGTCACAAGGATCATTTTTCCAGGCATTACCTTCTTCTTTTCTAGCGGTGGGTAGTGTAGTATATGTTATGTTGTCATGCGACCATCCTGTTAGGCATCCCTCCTCCTTTGGGGGTGTAGTGTAATATCTGTACTGTTGCCATGAGAACATCCTTTGGGGAATAGTATGATATATGTTCGTTCCCTTGATACCATCCGCCCAGGTATTACCTCCTCCTTTGAGAAAAATGTAGTATATGCCCATTCGTCATATATACTAAATTAATTATGCTACCTGAGGGAGTATATTATTGCTAGTATCATTAATGACTTTATATTTTATATATTTATAGCGAATTCAAATATTGTTATGGACCCTAATTTATCGGCGACAAAGAAGTAAACACATATATTAATTTTAAATCTGAAAACATAATGATAACTGTAAAAGTCGCAATTTATATCAAATAAGCAATAGTAAAGACACAGATACTTTGAACATTAAACTTTGGTACTCATTTCTTATTTCGTTATTCGTTTTGGTCATTAATTTTCAGGCACCATTTCCACCATATTGTTCCTATTTACTTGCCTCCCCACAAGGACAGAGTTAGATATAATGTCGATTTTTATGTGGAGCATGGGGTATTGTTGCCACATCTGAGCTAGGGGCATCATCCACTAGTCTCTCTCTCTCTCTCTCTCTCTCTCTCTTAGACAAGGTCCAAAAAAGAGTTGCCAACTTGATAGGTCCCTCACTATCCACCAAGCTCCAGCCCCTGTCCCATCGCCGCAATGTTGCTTCCTTGTGCCTGTTTTACAAGTACTTCAATGGATTGTGCTCTGATGAGCTTGCTGCTCTGATACCCCCCCCCCCCCCACGACGCAAATTCACTAGATCAACCCGACAATCTGCCAAATCCCATCCATTCACTGTGAAGGTCCCCAGATGCCGAAAAGCTTTCTACTCCAAAAGCTTCTGCTGCTGGACTCTGGAACTCCCTCACTGCTCCCTGTTTTCTTGACGGTACTGACATGCAGAAATTTAAAACTAATGTAAACAGGCATATCGCTGCGCAGCTCCCAATTTAGGTTGACCCCCCCCCCCAAAAAAAAACAAACAAAACAAACTTTCATCCTTTTTCTCAATAGTCCCTTACGTCTACAGTGACGGCCTGCCTTGTTTGGGGTGAACTATATATATATAAAAGGTAAACTCTGGATTGAAACAAAAATAAGAATTGCCTGTCTAGAAGTGTCTCTACTTCACTGATCGAGTAAAGAACAGATGAAGTGTAGTATCAAAACACTTTGACTTCAGCCAAAAGGCCGAAGTCGTTTCCACCATATTGCATGATTACTGGAATTTTCAGCACTCTATCAATAAAAAACTAAACTTACCTTAAACAACAACATTATAGTCTAATATATAAGGTTTGGTGTCCAGAACTGACTAAGATCAATATGGTCTAATAAATAAGGTTTGGTGTACAGAACTGACTAAGATCAATATGGTCTAATATATAAGGTTTGGTGTCCAGAACTGACTTAGCTCAATATGGTCTAATATATAAGGTTTGGTGTCCAGAACTGACTTAGCTCAATATGGTCTAATATATAAGGTTTGGTGTCCAGAACTGGCTAAGATCATGTCAAAATAGTTCTTAAACAAGAACAATATGGGCTAATATATCAATATGGTTTGGTGTCCAGAACTGACTAAGATCAATATGGTCTAATATATAAAATTTGGTGTCCAGAACTGACTAAGATCAATATGGTCTAATATATAAAGTTTGGTGTCCAGAACTGACTAAGATCAATATGGTCTAATATATAAAGTTTGGTGTCCAGAACTGACTAATATCAATATGGTCTAATATATAAGGTTTGGTGTCCAGAACTGACTAAGATCAATATGGTCTAATATATAAAGTTTGGTCTCCAGAACTGACTAAGATCAATATGGTCTAATATATAAAGTTTGGTGTCCAGAACTGACTAAGATCAATATGGTCTAATATATAAGGTTTGGTGTACAGAACTGACTAAGATCAATATGGTCTAATATATAAAGGTTGGTGTCCAGAACTGACTAAGATCAATATGGTCTAATATATAAAGTTTGGTGTCCAGAACTGACTAAGATCAATATGGTCTAATATATAAAGTTTGGTGTCCAGAACTGACTAAGATCAATATGGTCTAATATATAAGGTTTGGTGTCCAGAACTGACTAAGATCAATATGGTCTAATATATAAAGGTTGGTGTCCAGAACTGACTAAGATCAATATGGTCTAATATATAAAGTTTGGTGTCCAGAACTGACTAAGATCAATATGGTCTAATATATAAAGTTTGGTGTCCAGAACTGACTAAGATCAATATGGTCTAATATATAAGGTTTGGTGTCCAGAACTGACTAAGATCAATATGGTCTAATATATAAAGTTTGGTCTCCAGAACTGACTAAGATCAATATGGTCTAATATATAAAGTTTGGTGTCCAGAACTGACTAAGATCAATATGGTCTAATATATAAGGTTTGGTGTCCAGAACTGACTAAGATCAATATGGTCTAATATATAAAGTTTGGTGTCCAGAACTGACTAAGATCAATATGGTCTAATATATAAGGTTTGGTGTACAGAACTGACTAAGATCATGTCAAAATAGTTCTTAAACAAGAACAATATGGGCTAATATATCAATATGGTTATGTGTCCAGAACTGACTAAGATCAATATGGTCTAATATATAAAGTTTGGTGTCCAGAACTGACTAAGATCAATATGGTCTAATATATAAGGTTTGGTGTCCAGAACTGACTAATATCAATATAGTCTAATATATAAGGTTTGGTGTCCAGAACTGACTAATATCAATATAGTCTAATATATAAGGTTTGGTGTCCAGAACTGACTAATATCAATATAGTCTAATATATAAGGTTTGGTGTCCAGAACTGACTAATATCAATATAGTCTAATATATAAGGTTTGGTGTCCAGAACTGACTAATATCAATATAGTCTAATATATAAGGTTTGGTGTCCAGAACTGACTAATATTATGTCAAAATAGTTTGGCATCGTGCATAAATGTATTAAAGTGCTTATATAATGGTTGGCATAGGGCGTCGAACATATTTGCATCGGGCTCGTGGTAAGAAACAAGAATTGAAATAGTTTCGTCTTTTCTGCTGAGAACTGCCGAAATGAAAACATAAAGAAAACATATACACACAATACGCATACTAGCAGATATATATATATATATATATATATATATATATATATATATATATATATATATATATATATATATATATATAGGGAGAGAGAGAGAGAGGATGGGGGGAGTGAGCGATAGATGGGGGGGGGAGAGAGAGAAAGATAGGAGAGAGAGAGACAGGGAGATACACACATACATACGTGCATATACAGAGACCCAATGACACACTGATATAATTCCCTTGTCTTCGTCGCAACACAGTTTATTGTTGCAGCTTGAAGCCATTCAGTATCCGTACGTACGTGCGTGCGTGCGTGCACACATGTTTTTCTCGGGTTTTATTACAAGGGATACTGTATCGCCCTAACCAAAATACGTGGGTGGATGTCCGGTTACGCTCTTGGAGACGATGATTTGTTGGATATCAAATTTGATCCGAGCCTTTTTCAATTCACATTCACCGTTTTATTTTTCTAAGAAAATAAAAAAAGAATATTAACCGTAATGTTAGATGTTTGCATGTCACATGTAACACACCCACACACATACACACCACACACACACACACATCTACATGTTATGCACATGTTTATGCTTATATATATATATATAGTCATCCACATACAGTCATCCATATATATATATATATATATATATATATATATATATATATATATATATATATATATATATATATATATATGTGTGTGTGTGTGTGTGTGTTACACCGGCCGTTCTTACACAGGAGAAACAACACCGGTTGTCACTATAAATAGTGCGAGACACCAGAAGACAAAACACAGTCTTGTAACTGTCTAGCCAAGAGCTAGTCACTTTCTTACTTTGTTAATACATATGTTAAACCAACCCTCGACTTGACTTCCTTTATTTATTATTTACTGTGGAACAACTTCACAACAATATATATATATATATATATATATATATATATATATATATATATATATATATATATATCCAAGGTTCTGTTTACAAAGAAAAATCGTTATTTTTTATCTTTACTTCTGACACAAAAAACATACATATGTCTATGCATATGCATGTGTAAATATATACACATGTATATACATATTTTTTATATACGTATTTATACGTACATATGTATATTTGTATATGTACATATATATTTAAATATCTCTCCCTATGCATATTAAGGACAGCCTGTTTATATAATTCTAATACGATTAATAGCAAAAATCCTTTTACAATTGTTTCAAGGCCAATTTATTCTAGACCCCATGTTACACCGGCCATTCTAACAGAAGAGAAACTACACCGGTTCTCACTATAAATAATGCGAGTCACCAGAGTCACGGGAGAGAGAAAAAGGACAGACTTGTAACTGTCTAGCCAAGTGCCAGTCAGTTTCCTTTCCTTGTATCTTTTATGTAAATACACTTGTTATCTTAACCCAACCTCGACTTGACTTCTTCTTTTTACTGTTGGACTACTTCACAACACCCCATATTATAATAAAAAAGATTCTGAATTTATGTCTTGTTCTTTTA
>OY744543.1:23785603-23833103 GCA_963556195.1 Sepiola atlantica
AACAGCTGTATATTAAGGAAAATCCTCCAGGGCGGAAACCAATCAACATAACTAGTTAACGCCGATAAACGATGTTAAATTAAATATAAATAGAACAAAGGATATAGAAAAAAAACTTACACGAATCCAAAGGAACCGAAACTGCCAGAAATCCAATAATTTGATACCCCAAGTGCTGCGATTGGTACCACACTAAATGGTCGTAAAGGGTCTAGGAGGATGGAAAGACCTAGGAGGAATCCCCGCCCAGACCACAACTAGAGCGGTGCGGAGAATACTGGAATCTTGGGGATGTTTACTGCCACTCACATTTCAAAGAAAGACAACGATCGTTCTTCAGCGAGAAATCAATGGTAAACGGCTGTTGCGATAACAGAAAGCGATTTGCGACGGGTATCGAGGAAAGCTGATAGGGCTGGAAATCTGGGAAGACTTGTAGACCCTCAGACACCACTTGTTATTGCCAGTGAGCAATCGCTGATAATGACACGTGTGGAAGTAAGTAAGTCAAAAAATGATAGCACAACAAAAAATATAGATAAAAAGATCCGAATGGTACTGAAACTGGCAGCAGAGGTATGTGAAGGAGATCTCATAATCTGATGCCCTCTTCAAAAGGGCGATGGTCGTGAAGGGTATAATAGGATGGAAAGACCGTGGAGGGAAAGAACCATCCAGATCTCAATTGGAAAAGCCTGGAAGAATATTGGAATCCTGAATAGAAGTATTGTCATTCAAATTCCAGAGAAAATCCACCAGCCATTATCAGTGAGAATTTAATGGTAAACGGCTGCTACGATAACGTAAATCAATGGTGATCGAAATAAGCGGAGAGTACAGAAAATCTGGAGAGACTTGTTGTCACTCGGACTCCAGGAAATATCAACTGTCTTTTCCAGTGAGAGATCACGAGTAACTACTCGTGTAGTGAGTAATTAATAAGTCCGACTTCTGCTGAGGCGAAAACAATCCTCGACTTTACAATAAAAAGTTATATATATATATATATATATATATATATATATATATATATATATATATATATATATATATATATATATATCCGTATCGTCACAGAAAATCAGCAAGTATAAAAAAACTACCGGACGAATCCATTTTGATTATTTAAGGGAATAGAGAAAGCAAATAGTTAGTCAGACAAACCCCGCATTCAATCAATCTTTATAATGAGACATTTTCATCTTTTTTCTTTTCACTTTTCTATCGATTTATACGTATTTTCTTTCCTTTTTTTAAAACTTTTGTTTAACTTTCCAGTTCGAAGCGTTTTCTCTCTTTCTTTCTTTTTTATTTCATTTTTTTAAAAAACTTTACCCATTCAGACGTTATTCTATATGAGTATGAATATAAGTGCGAACACTGGCGAAGGATACGTTTTGTCCGTCATTTTTGACGGAACGTGTACACTCGTGACATTATAATAATAACATAAAAACATCGAACAGAAAACAACTACACACACATGCACCCAACACACAGAAAACAACATGTCACCACTATACATGAACCTAACACACAGAAAACAACATATCACCACTACACACACATGCACTCAACACACAGAAAACAACATATCACCACTACACACACATGCATCCAACACACAGAAAACAACATATCACCACTACACACATGCACCCAACACACAGAAAACAACATATCACCACTGCACATGAACTCAACACACAGAAAACAACATATCACCACTACACATGCACTCAACACACAGAAAACAACATATCACCACTACACACACATGCACCCAACACACAGAAAACAACATATCACCACTACACATGCACTCAACACACAGAAAACAACATATCACCACTACACACACATGCACCCAACACACAGAAAACAACATATCACCACTACACACACATGCATCCAACACAAAATTACACAAATACTTACAACCATGTTCGAAAATGGGGGGGGGGGCGACTAAACCTTGGGAGAAGTGTGTTGTCACGTTCATTCTGCACAAACAATCAGCCTGTGCTAGTGGTTCAGAAAACAATAAAATGAAATAAAACATCGAAACAAATCCAACAAAATCAATCTCATTTTGTCACACACGCACACAAATACATCTGCGCACCAAATTACACACACACACCACCGCCACATACGCAAGCACACATTCCCGAATCTGGTGGGGTGGGGGCAAGACTCGCTATCATTCCTGTTCTAGTAAAAGAAACAACCTGCCTGCTACAAACAACGGCAAGGTTAGAAACGTGGTCAGGTTGGAAAAAATATCTTGATCTATCGGTCGACATTTCCTCGAAAATTACGGTGCCTCAGATGACAGGCATAAAAACAACTTACAGACCGAGAGTAGAACACGAAATTAAATAGATATTCTATTCAAAGCACACAAAAAGGATAGCCTTCTTCTTGTCCTTTTATCCTAACACGAAGGCTGGATAAAAATACGTTTTCGTATATATTATTGGTCAGTTTTCTGCTGGTGTGAAGACCCCCCCCCCCCCCAAAAAAATAATACCATACCACCACCACCAGTTTTTTAATGAGTTCTGTGTAGAAGTCAAGCAGGCAGACGTTCAAATAATATGCTGTAATACTTGTGAAAATTTAAGATCGCCGAGATCGAAATGTAGCTCTCAGAAGTCTGTCGGTATGTTTCCTCCATTTTTCCCCTAATAAGATAAGTTTACCAATTAGTTAAGAGACATCTAGTCTCTCTCTTTTTCTCTGTCTCTTATATGTAAAGTATTTCTCTACCCAAAAATAAAACCCGTAAAAACTCTCAGCCCGAGTCTTTTTTCTACGCGGGGAAAAGTTTGTTTCAGCTAGTTACACCGAAGAAGCCACTAGACGAATCACCACAACGGCGATTGAGAAACAGAAACACAGTAAGAGTCAAGGAAACGACGGAGAAGCAAGCGAATCGCGCAACGATAAAAAGGAAGACGAGAAACAATGTAAATCAGGCGTCCCCCCATCGCCACACACGTAAAATACTTAATTAACTTTTGAACAACGCGTAAAGAAACTAACGTACAACCACACACACACGTAAAAGAGTTTAATGTGCACGCGAAAGTTGCACGTAAAATGAATTAATGAATGTACACGCACGCGCATATAATGAACCAATGAACGCACACAAACGCGCACAAATAATTTAAGGTACGCGAAAACCGCTTAAGTGTGAAATTAAGCAAATAGCGTATAAAATACTTTCAAGAATTTTCAATAGTGACAACGTAACAGAAAGAGACTTGTCACTCAGTCTCCAGGGAAACATACAGGTTATTGTCTGTGAGAAATATTATGATGATGACCTGTGTGATAACTCCTAGTGAGTACATAATAATAATAATAATAATAATAATAATAATAATAATAATAGTAATAGTAATAATAATAATGATGATAATAATAATAATAGTAATAGTAATAATGATGATGATGATGATGATGATAGTAATAATAGTAACAATAATAATAATAATAATAATAATAATAATAATGATGATGATAATAGTAATACTACTACTACTACTACTACTACTAATAATAATAATAATCTTCTTCTTTCGTGTGAATCAGATGATTCTGGTGTTGGCATTCGTTTCCCCAATGTTTTTCTAGTTAGAAAACTTTCTGGAAAGACATCGGGTACTTACGGGAAGGACCACGAGAAGGTTGCCAACATCCCTAAGTGAAAGTGATACTGTGGAACCGACTGGATTCGAACTTGGAACACCCAGGTCTCCAGTTCGTGTCGTTATCCACTTAACCACCGTCACCTCCCAGGAGCGCTCTAATCGCGTGGAAGGCTCATGGACACATAATAATAATAATAATAATAATAATAATAATAATAATAAACGATGAATACTACTACTACTACGGCTACTACTAAAGCAGTCTGATGTCCATACACAGGCACCCATATATATATATCTAAATGAATAAATGTGAAAGTTGGGCTCATTTCTCGCACGAACGGTAAAGTCAAACCGTTCATTCATTAATTCAATTTTACACAATCGCAACACACGAAATTATATACTGCATATCTAAGACGTGAGTTGAACTAATTTACATATTGCTTAAAAAAGGGCAGTTTATTAATTAAATGTTTTTCTTATTACTGTTTTAATTCAATGATTGTTTTGATTTTAATACAACAGATAGTTCTGTTTAAGAACATTGTTTTATTTCCCGTATAAATTATTTCCTGTATAAATGCGTTAAAATGTTTTTTTACACGGCCTTTTCTCTAGGGAGACTCACCTAATTTTTCACCAGTTACGTTCTATTTCTAAATTGTAAGTGACCACTGTCGCACAGGAAAATCGATTCCTTCTTTATTTTGCTTTCTTGACGGCCACATTCAAAAGATAAATAAATTTGCATCAAAACTCCAAAAATGTGTATGTTTCTCTATCTATATGAATAAATGCGAAAGTTTTTGTTTCGTGTTTAGAACAAAGTTATGAATGAAATGTTTATTATTTATAATTTTTGTTACAGGTATGCTGAGTAGCGAACCTTGTGAGCTGCTGAAGCCAGATAGTATATATATATATATATATATATATATATATATATATATATATATATATATATATAGATTTTTCACTTATAAAATAGATCATTCAGTGAAGACCGGGGTTGTTCCAATAAAAACAAGCTCGATGATACTCGATTACAGAGTACAGAGCATTTATATGTGATTTTATGAAGGCTTACCAAAGCATTCCTTTCAAGACACCAATGATCACCATTAAAGATATTTTTTCTTACAAATATTATTTATTCAAATTAAATGTTTTTTCCTACACGTGTTTCACTACCAAGCAGTTACTTGCTTGGCAGATCATCAGGGAAATTAAATGTCTGGAATACTGGTTTCAACTGCCGACAATACACAATGTGGCGTTGCAATAGTTGAGGTCACTTAAGAAGAGAAGAGGAAAAAAGTAAAAATAAAAGTTAAAATTAAAAAACAAGGAAGAACAACGATAAAGAAGAACTTCCTAGAAAAAGTCTTAGAAAAGTAGCTCGTGCATTATTTCTTCCACCAAGCCAACAAGCAAATAATCGGTCCCAAATACATTAAAAAAAAACAAAAAAACCGGAACAATGTGCGATAATACACTTTCACGTCGGCCGGCACAATGATGAATAAATCCCCCCCCCCACAAAAAACAAAAGAACTAAATCATTCAAGATAGCGCTCACAAGTTACCATTCCAATCCAATGATAGTATGGGAATTCTAAATCCAACTTCTCACAAAGAAAAATCAACATAAATGTTCGTCCGGGTTCGAAGAGCCTTATTTCAATGGCTGATTTCTTACCCTTCGAAACAAACACACGACGAGTTGAACGTCAATCTCGCAGAAAACCCCCTTATATTAAGAAAAAATCTTAATTAGTAGATAGAAACTATTTATTCAAAATACTGTTTCTAAAAAAAATTATTATTAAACCTATTCTTTATAGAAATTAATTCTCTAGTGTCTGGGACGTCATTTTACATTTTGGGAAAATATCCCTCATTTAAATAACTGCCGAATTATGATCGTTTTGTTGTTTAACGAAGCGAAAAAAGCCTATCCCGCAGAATATTTTTAAAAGATTATTCATATATCAACAATAAAATGTTATTATAAAAAAGTTTTCTACAAAAATCTAGTTATTATTTTAAATAATTTAAAATATTTCCTTAACGGCTGTGTCTGTTTGCAACTCTCTGTGGAGAATATTATTCTATATTCCATAAATAAATATTACTATGGAATACCGTTATCAGAAATCTATTTTCTATTTTGTAAAAACCTTTTTTAATGGACGGGGTTATTTTTTGCCAACTTTACGGGAAAATATCACTCTAACTCGTTAAATGACAGGAGACTTTGTTATTACTAATTTAAAATCCCGTACAAAATACTTTTTATAAAAATCCAATTGTTTCTATTTTTAGAAATTAAGTCCGTTTCGGCATGCATGTTTTTTAAATTATTTTTTCCTTAATTATTTTTTCCCATTCCTGCCACCCATTGTTTTATTTAATTTAATCTAATTAAGAACTAATTTAATTTAATTTAACCTAATTTAATTAAATAGTGATAGCATCCAGGTTGCTATTTCTTATTTTTCACCTAAAATTACTTGAAATTCCCAATGTATTTCGCTGGTAGGTATAAATTTGGGAAAGTTCTTTTTTAAGCATCTTTAGAATTTTAAACTTAAAGAAAGAGGCAAAATGCCTTCAAAACACCATGTGTTGGATGCAGATTTTTTATTAAAATCAAAATAAAAAATCAAAACAATATTGTTTTTCTTCTCCATCTTGACTTTTTTATCTAATATTTCGCTTGATATAACAAGCCTCGTCAGAGCTTTAGATAAATAAAAGGTATTAACCGTATTTTTTTTTCGTAATAATCCTTCCTGGTCTTCTAGAAGTTACGTCCGATGTTGTGTGGACTATATATATATATATATATATATATATATATATACGTAAGTTAACGCCAAAAATCCTCCCATACTCATACACAGACGTCCGAAGGGGATCACCGAGGAGAATTGTCATTTGCGTTCTGATAAATGCAATCGAACCGCCTTCTGTGGTGTGAAAACAATAAAATGATAATGGCTGCTTATACTGCATTGAATAAAGCTCTAAAAAGTATAAAGGGTGTATTTTTAGAATTAAAGTCATAACAGCTCATCCGTCTTAGACGGGTACTTTAACTAGTACTTTAACTAGTATTTTAACTAGTAACTTAACATTTTTTTGGATATTTCTAATGAATGTCTTTATGTAATTATCAGCTGCGCCATCTGGCGGAAATGGCTAAACTCCAAATATTATTTGTGGATTCGCTCGACATAATATCTAAGATTCCGTTTTATGGCTGTATTGCATAGATGGATATCAAACGAGGTTTGCAAATTCATTGTGAATTTAAAAAAAATACCGATAGTACAGAGTTATTTATAAGAAATGAAACGATTTCATAGCGCATTTCTTTAGTTCTCAAACATCGTTGTGGAGTGAGTCAGGCACCATTTGAAAGTATTGCTATTTTTTGGCAATACGTCGTAAGTTTCAGACAACTGGAAGTTGTAGGTTGCAACAACAAAAATCCTCCGTTGCGGCTTGTTCGTCGAGTAGAAAGAGAACCCGCCTGTCTTCCTTATTTTGCGCCTTTTAACAATGAAGAGAACGGTTCTAGGATATCACGTGACTATATAAATATGTGGTATTTCTATTCTTCTTCTCCCCTTCTCAATGTCACCGCCTAAAATATTTATTTAAAAAATCAGGTTTCTAAGGGTTTAATGGCTATCACAGAGGCGTGGAAGTTGCCTCGTTTCCTCTGACAACGCTCAGTTGTTTGTTTATTCTGGGAATAGCGAGTCTTCGAAAAAGCGTTTTACGTTCTCGATTTCATGAAAACAAATTCGGTGGTCATAGTGTAGCGCGCAACAAGCAATTCGCCATTAATCTGCTCTCTCCTAACTGTTTCAACCGTCGTTGATGTCTTCAGGTGAACAAGCCCAGAACGACTACGTGTTTAGAAAGAACAATTGGCTAGAATGCGTGCTGCCCTTGAGGGGATTACACGGCAGTCAACAAATCAAGCTAGCTGTGAGATTACGTGTAAAGAACTCAGTTACATTTGAAACCTTAAGGACTACGACTAGTTTGGGTACTCACTAAAAACGACAAGAGGAAGGGGATGCAACTTTGCAATTCGGTGTTCTTTGTGCTTTATCTGGTAAATCTTTAAAAAGAAATGAATCGATTCGCAAGCATCGCTATGAAATTAGACATGGACCACTTGAAAGAGTTTAAAATGGCTGCTGTTATTGCGTCGTTACGTTACGTTACTTAATTGTATGCTTACCCTCACAATAGCGAGTCCTCACTAAAAGGCATTCTGGAGTTTGCTAAAACAAATTCGGTTGACACATGATTTTCGAAAGCAATTTGACATTAATCCTCATTATCCTATAATTATGTGTCGGTGGTTTAAACAGGTTAAAAACTATCGGTGTATTATTTACCTCCTCTTCAGGTTAGGCACAAAACCATTTTTATCTTACTCCCACAAGGTAAGATGTGACCCAAGGTCGGGTCGGGAAAGTGGGGCTTGAAAAGCCAGCGCCCGAGAAGATGAGCACTCTGGCCATTAAAAATTGCCTGGGCAGCCCAGTATGTTAAACCCTATCGGTGTATGTATAAAGAAGAAAGTACAGGATTATCACGAGTTTTGGAGGAAGAAGTGACGAGAATCCATGCTGCGTTTGATGAGAATCCACAAAATAGAGATAACCGTGAGTTTACCTAGAAATGAGTAAAAAATAAAACGAGTGTTTGGGTTTGGAGGGTTATATCCCTTGGTTACATATTATAATTTATCTTTGTTGGTGTCTTGTCGGATATTATTGACGACCATATATATATTTTTCAAAATGTGTATATTTATTCACCAGTTCGCGTGTACCATTCAACTTGCTATAACTAACTGATTTATTTATGTTTTAGTTATAAATGATTTTAAGTAAAAATAAGTTGTTTAAAGCAGTAAATTACAATCGGCAGGTCGGAAGTCAGATTTACTTATTATAACTTCTGTCGGTTATTTTTTATGTTTTATTTTCTTCGTTCACATAATTCTTTTTAGTGACCTGTTTATCAAATGGATTCTGAATGAAAACTAATTCAATTTTCAAGTGATTTTTGCGTCAGCTGCCGCATTAATTTAGATGATTTGATATGAATAATCTTTTGATAACATATGTTTATATCACGGATAACTTCCGTAGTCGAATGTTTATATCGTAAACAAAATCATATTAAATAATCTTAATATCTGAATGGATTTTTTAATCACCATTTTTGTTCATTTACAATCTTTGCTAGCATACTACTTTCCTTCAATAGTGTGCGTTTATCCTGCTCTCCTGGACACTGGCCTAGTCTAATACTACTAACCGACTAGTGACAATTATATATACGCATACTCTCAAATGTCATATTGGTACTGATATCGATCCTGACCCAGTTTTCGTGAGGTTTGACTCGGAAGCGTTCGGCTGTCCTACGCAAACACCCGAGAGGTGACGACCCGATTTGTACCAGACGACAATTTTGATACGGGGCTGCGTCCTATGGTGATAATGTTTTGCTTGTTTTGTTTTTTTGTTGTTGTTAGGGTTATGGTTAGGGTTTAGGGTTAAGGTTTAGGGTTAGTGTTAGGGGTTCGGGTTGGGTTTAGGGTTAGGGTTAGGGTTTAGGGTTAGGGTTAGGGTTAAAAATATTTATTTGATAACAGTAATTTCGCTCTGTTTTGCTTGTTTTATTTGTTTTGTTGTTTAAAAAATTTCTTGCAACTGTAACTAAAAATTATAGGACGCAGCAACGTATCAAAATAAAATAAAAATTTATTTGATAACAGTAACTTCGCTATGTTTTGCTTGTTTGTTTTTTTTGTTTCTTTTAGAAAATTTCTTGAAAATATAACTTAAAATCACAGGACGCAGCACCGTATCAAAATTGTCGTCTGGTACTATTCGTCTCGTCAACACTCGGGCGTTTGCGTAGGACAGCCGAACGCTTCCGAGTCGAACCTCACGAAAACTGGGTCAGGATCGATATTAGTACCGTCATATTTTATAACTTTTAATTCCTTCCTCTTTGAACGCTTTTATCTTCCTTCCTTCTTCTGCTGGCAAGTTCTCTCCATTCACTGCTTTATTTTTCTGATTTTCTGTTCTTTTATCTAACGCATTTACGGAGGCCTTTCATATGAATAATAATAATAATAATATAGATTCACTTATATAAATCTATACTTTAGAATACCTCCATACCCCCATTGTAACTGCTGTTAAATATTGGCGTGGATAGGTTTGCTAGTAGATATTAGATAGTACATATTGGCTGAGATATGTTGGAGGTTATGTCGGAAAACAGGTAGTGTTTCAAATAGGGAGCGACAGGTGTCACTAGGTTTATGATACACCAACATCATGGGGAAAAGAAGTCGGTGATTTAGACGGATAAGACTCATCCATGAACACAGAGAGTGTGGTAGGCTAAGCCTCTTTCGCAGTATTAGTGGAAGTATGATGGGATAAGACGCGTTAATATTTATATATCATAGTGAAAACTGTGGTGTGCTGAGCAAGAGCTTGCCATAATTGAGCAGTATTAGTACACGTGCCAATGAGTATTCAAAACTGGTCTAACGAAACTATAATATAGTTAAGCAATGCTCGTAACACATAATTAAGTCTCTCTCTCTCTCTCTCTCTCTCCTCCTTTTTGACCTTTCAGCCCCGAGGCGATTATTCGCGGCCGGTATGACTCGCCATCAACAGTATTTAATTTGTAACTTAACGGCGTTCGCTTGAATAAATCCTACGACGTATTGCCGTGGAATGTATTCTTCTCTATTATTACTTCAATAGATTGTGCTCCGATGAATTGGCTGCTCTGGTACCCCCTCGACGTAAGTTCACTAGACCAACTCGACAATCGACTAAATCCCATCAATTCACTGTGGAGGTCCCCAGATGCCGGAGAGCTTTCTACTCAAATAGCTTCTTTCCTCGTGCTGCTGGCCTCTGGAACTCCCTCCCTGCCTCCTGTTTCCCCGACAGTACTGACATGCAGAAATTTAAAACTAATGTAAACAGACATCTCGCTGCGCAGATCCCAATTTAGGTTTACCCTCCCCCAACCATTCTCCCTTTTCTTTCTTCTCAGTAGCCCCTTATGTCTATAGTTGCGGCATGCCTTGTCTGGGGTGAACTATGTTAAAAAAATTTAAATTAGGAAAACATATCAGACGCCAGAAACAAGCAAAAAATGAATATCCTCAGTGCGAGAGGGAGGAACATATTGGACAACCGCATGCACAGCACCGACGATCCCAACGATGGTATGGGTTTAATTTGCGAACATATCAACGAGCAAATTATGATTATGTCACAACAGCTGCTAGTTGAGTGTGATTAGACTGGGTGAGTGTTCAAGAGATAGGAAGAAAAACATAATGTGTATCAGAAAGTTACGATATTTTTACTGATCATTTTGTTAGTTATTTGGTTTCCTTGTTAGAATCAGCTACTGACCACGTGAAGGTTGCAACCATCCCTAATAAAAGTGATGATATGGAACCGACAACACTCGAACACAGTATGCTGGGTCGTTAGTCTGGGCTGCTATCCACTATCCATATGAAGTTTATAAGAAAGGAAGTCATAATAATTAGTCGGACTTGAGGTGAGACATACTATTGAAAGAGTGGCGGTTGGCAATACCCGGAGTCTTGTGTAGGAGCTCGGATCGACAAGACGTATTTCTAAGATGATCTAACAGAACTATAAGTAAGCCATGCGCTTATAAAATAAGTCTCTCTGTCTCTTCCTGTGCCTTTTTAACCTTACTGCTTACTGGACATCATGCCAAATAAATCATTCATCCTTTAAATTTCTAACAGAACCCTTTATTTAATCCATTTGATAGTCATCTGAAGGTTGAAGGTTCAATCCTTGGTGCGGGCGATACGAAGAATTGCGAATTACTGAAGACTTCTCCCAGTCATGGGTGACGGAACGAGAGCATGCTACTCCCGTGGATTAAATAAAGGGTTCCGTTCAAAGTTCTGTCCAGATTCCCGTGTTCGACAGAAATATCCCCGAGTTCTAAAAGATACACCTGAAGAAGGCCAAATGTTACAGCGGCCGAAACGTTGTGAGAATAACACTCAAGATGAGAACAGTCGTCCGAATAATCCAAATTATACAAAAATAAATATATCTGAAATTATTTCCGACCAGCAATATATCTCAAACCGGGCAACGCCGGGTGAATACCGCTAATCTTTACTATATTTGTGGCATCTTTGTTTATCCCTCCGTCTGTATGTCTGCCAGGGAGATTCAATTTAAAATAAAGGCCTATACCAAATACAACTTTTTTTTTTTAATTTTACGACTACTATAATTACGATATACATTTTGTATGATGTTTTATTTACAATAACAACGTGGGGCCTGCGTACGTGCTGGTCATCCATGAACAGCAAAGATAACGTTTTATTTTTATTTTATTTCATTATATTTATAACTTAAAATTTATAAAATACGAATAAAAATGGTAATATGTGATTCTGGGTTAGGAGCAAAAGTACCCATGAATTCCTCATTTATTCCTGGACAACGCCGGACGTGAAAGCAAGCACACACACGCACACATATATGTATACACATCTATTTTGATATTGATAAAGAAGGAGACGAAATTCGTGTCTGTGGATGTCAATATATATATTCGCTTTTCTCGGAGAGAGCACTCTGATTTGAGATTCTACTTAATTTAATATGCGAGATTCTTCTCTAAACGAAATTGCGCCCTCTACCCAAAACGATTTAAATAATTAAATACATTAACATTTTTCTTACATGATATCGGATGGAATAGCCATTATTAAAAACTTAATAACGCGGGCAAAATTAATCTCCTCTTCCCCAACTCTCTTTCAAAATGAACTTAAAAATATAAAACAAACTTTAGTCAATAATGGTTTTCCCAATTACATTATTGACCAACAAATTCAACAATTCAAAAACAATACTAGTAATAATAACAATAATAATAATAACAAAAACAACAATGAACCCAATTCTCTACTTAAAAACATTATAAAACTATTTTACTGCAACCAATTTCATCATAACTATAAAATAGACGAACAGGTTCTCAAAAACATTATAGATAAAAACGTACTCCCCACCGACCCAAACAAAAAAGTTAAACTAATTATCTATTATAATAAAACTAAAACTGCCAATCTGGTTGTTAAAAATAATTCTTTACCCCGAATTAGAGATCTTGATAGGACCGGCCTCGTATACAAGTTTAAATGCCCTTTGGGAGAATGTGTCTCCGACAATCATGAAAATGTATACATTGGGTCGACTGTTACGACGCTATCCAGAAGATTAACTATGCATTTATCTAACGACTCCGCCATAACCCAGCACCTCTATAAAAAGCATTCCTGCCCCCGTTCGCATATCCGTAAACTTCTAGTAGATAACACAAAAATCATCGCATAAAATACTAATACACTTAAACTCCACATACTCGAAACAGAAAAACCAGCTATTAACAAGATTAACTATACTATTAGTACTAATATATACAAATGCCTATAAATATAAATTTAAATTAAACACAGTCCTTTATTTTTCCCGCCTAAATAGAATACATATTCACTCCTAGGTCTATGCCTGGTTAACATTACTCCACTGACGATGGACCTGGAAGGGTCCGAAAGCGCTTTAGGAAGCTATGGCAATTTTATCAGCCAGTTTCCGTTTGAAACTAAGAACCTAATCAGAAAAACGGAAAGTATCTTAGAAAAAATATCCAGACACAAGATGTCTGTTATTTTTAATGATACTTGTATAAATATATATATATATATATATATATATAT
This sequence comes from Sepiola atlantica, assembly GCA_963556195.1. Taxonomy (NCBI): domain Eukaryota; kingdom Metazoa; phylum Mollusca; class Cephalopoda; order Sepiida; family Sepiolidae; genus Sepiola; species Sepiola atlantica. The sequence continues at coordinate 23,799,137 of OY744543.1, forward strand.
ATATATATATATATATATATATATATATATATATATAAGCTAAGTTAAGCAACATTTGTTTCCCTAAGTATTTCTTTATTTGAATGTGGAATAAACCCATCTGATGTTTGATGTCGCGATTAGATTGATAAATAATAGCGGATACTTGGCCTTTTGGCTAAGATCAAAGTGTAGTATCTGTTCCGATGGATACTGCATCCCATACTGGTATTGTCATGTCCTTCGGAGCTTTACTTACGCCGGTCAATGGGTCTGTCCTGTGCAGTTCTAGGAGGTCCACCCTCCCAGGCTTTGCCTCCTCTCTTTGGGGAGGAGTAAGTTTATTGCTTACTGTCTGAGGCGCCCCTACCGGGGAATGCCGACGGGGCTGCCCAGGCAATTTTTAAATGGCCAGAGTGCCCACTTCTCGGGTGCTGGCTTTTCAAACCCCACTTTCCCGACCCGACCTTGGGTCACATCTTACTTGTGAGAGTAGGATAAAAACTGGCCTTGTGCCTAACTCCTGGAGAGGAGTAAATCAATACAGTTAGTCAGTGAACTCTTTTATAGTCGATGCGTTTTATTAGCTTGAGTGAAGCAAAACGGTTTCGTTGCATTTCACCAATGTTGATTTTATCACATTCTCTTGCATAGAATGCAATATATGCCAGTCTTGTGCGTGGGCGGTGTGTGGGCGGTGTGTGGGCGTGGTGTTGATGCATTTCTTCGTGTTAATGATATTGTTGATGTGCTATGCAGGATGGGGGTTCATAGCTTGTTTAATTTTATGGGTTGATGTTTATGGTTTTATGTAGGATGATGCGTCAGTGAGTAAGAGAATTAGTGATTGTATTTTTCTATTCAATTTTTAGCTAGACATTTAATATGTCTAATAAGATGAACACCATTCCAAAAGAAGACTTCAAGAGGTGTTTCCGGCAGTGGATGGATCGGTGGGCTAAGTGTGTGCAAACACACGGCGCCTACTTTGAAGAGGATTAGGGTCCCAACCCCGTCACGTGTTTAAAATATTTTTTTCTTGTCTAAGGTCGGATACGTTTTAGACAGGCCTCGTATATATAATTCCGCTGAGGTTTTGTCCAAGGAAGGTAATCCATTAGATCCTTACTGTGTTTGTATAAAAGTGCTCAATAATAACTAAAACAATAGTTATTCAGTATAATTTTTTTTTATTTATACAGACATTTTGACTCTAGCTGGAAAGCAGCTGAGCTTCTTCAGGCCAAGTCTTTAGTGTGAAGGCGGATAAAACAATGACAATCTACAAACAAAAAGGGTAATGTGGCAATCAAACCAATGCAAAAATAATCTAATAGTAAACCACAAAAAACAAAACAAAAAAAAAAAACAACAGGATTTGTTTTTTTTAGAAAAACGGTTGTAACTCGTTTGTTTTCTTGTGGTCATGCAGTAAACGTTGTTGGAATTTGCTGATTCATCTCATGCAGCTTTTCTTAAACTGAACTTGACATACAATATCGAGGGATGGAATAATGGAGAAAAAAAATGAGACAAGCGAAATACTTATCTTTCTGGGTCGGTCTTAGTTTTTCATGAGACGGCATTTAATTCCGTTCTAAACTGCGAGATCCTGTCAACAGCTGTTTGATTTAAGACCTCACCGCTAGTCAGTTTAGAGAAACGCGTTCACAAACAACATGGTTTCAGATGGGATTTCTCAATTATGCCCCAAGCAATTTTACAGATGGCCAGAAAGATTTGGTGTAAGATTACTCACAGATTTACACAATTGTTTTTGTTTTATTATTATTAATGGGTCACCGCTTATAAAGTCTCGTGGTTCAATCGAGGATAAGGGTTAAGGAGATTGTCGGTTCGACGATGAGCGCCACTACGGATTGGAAACCACCGGTGGAAGGGTCAGAGAATTTTTTAGAGAGAGAGAGAGATTCAACAAGTTTACAAGATTTCGTTTTTCCCTTTCCCTCGCTATAATTTTCATAGCATTTTTCTCTCTTAATCCTAATCTCGATTGAGCTTTAACATGGTCTTTATATAGCCATAATAAAATGTTACCCACAATATATATATATATATATATATATATATAGATATTTATATCTTTCATGTATCCACATAACATTTTATAAGGAGGTATATTTTTTATGTATCAATTTTCAGTATTTACTTCAACAGTGCTCGATACGCGAGTAGACCTAGGTAGTAAGCTATGAAAATATATTTATGGTAATTAAGCTACACAGAGGTTCCCACGTTTCATCCCGATATGATTTATATCTTTAAAATAGAATCCATCATGAAAATGATTTTATGCTCAATATATGGGATAGAGCAATTATATAGGCAAGTTAAAGGATGAGAATAAAAGTAGTACGAAAAATAAAAAATCTATTACATATTCAGTTGTTCAAAACATGCGATTTATTTTTCCTAAAACCATGGCTTTTCAAAGAAGTGAATTCTTATCCTCAGAGAATTAAATATGGATAAGCTAGTAAGAAGTTTACCAAAGTTAAAGTTTGAAAAGAATAAAAGGTAAAAAAAACCCTTGACGGTGAACTTTTTTCTCATATTCATTTACTCTGCATTGAACACTCTCAACATATTTCTACTTTTACCATTTTTATCGCTAATTTTTACCCTTTATTCTCTTCAAACTTTGACCCTGGTAATCTTCTTAACAGCTTATTCATTTGTATTCCTCTGATGATAAGAATTCTATTCTTCGAAAAGCCATGGTTTTAGGAAAAATAAATCCCTTGTTCTGAAAACTAAAGATGTTATAGATTTTGCATTTTTTTACAACTTTTATTCTCATCCTTTAACTTGCCTCTCTCTCTCTCTCTCTCTCTCTCTAAACAGATGACAACAGAAGCTGAAAAGAGCCGGATGGTTAAGTCCTTTCGTGTTTGAAACCGACGGTACGAATGTTGTACTAATTTTTCTGTGCCAATATATATATATATATATATATATATATATAAGAGAGAGAGAGAGAGAGAGAGAGAGAGAGAGAGAGAGAGAGAGAGAGAGTAGAAAAAAGTTTATTTTGGATTTTGTCTGTTTATTTTTTTAATATTCAACTTACTTTTTCTTGATTCAAACAATTTCACCCGAACTCAATGGGGGATGCAGCGGCTCATATATATATATATATATATATATATATATATATATATATATATATATATATATATATATAATAATCCAGGTAAAACATCCACAGGGTAGTAGTCCAAAGAATTTAAACCGGATTTATAAAAAGTGCTCAATATCAAATAGAGCTTTTATATATGATTATTTTTATTTACACAGACATGTATAAAATCTGCGACACTGGCATGTCGATGTTATCCATCAACAGTTATTATTATCTGAGATCTCATCAGGCAGAGTTAGAATCTGATCTTAACTTTAGATCAAATTTCTTTCCAAATATGATCTAAGGTTAAGATCAGATTCTAACTCTGCCTGATGAGATCTCAGTTTATAATAACTGTTGATGGATAACATCGACATGCCAGTGTCGCAGAGTTTATACATGTCTGTGTAAATAAAAATAATCATATATATATATATATATATATATATATATATATATATATATATATATATATATATATATATATAATACGAAAGCTCTGGTAATCGTGCTTATTTGTTTTCATAATGAATTGATTAGCTGGTGGGAGAAAGAGCGAATGAGTCTAGACGTGGTTTTAAGAAGGGTTATATGAAAGGGTGTAGTGGTAGGAGGAGGAAATCGAGAGAGATGTCTTAACAGCAGAAGTGTAAGGGGCGTAAATAATGCGTCAACTCGTAAACACGCCCATCTGGTCAGTCACCATAGCAACAAGGGTTTTGATCAGATTGCGTAAATAGAGTTTTATTGAACAACAATGTGTTTATTTTTGTTGTAAGTAACATTTCCGTCGCTTATTCTCATTATAATGAAAGCAGGCGGTGACTTTATTTTCTGATTGTCTTGGCGTACTTTTACATTTTCTATCGACATTTTCTATCTATTAATCTTCACAATCGATTAAGGCCGCAAATGTATACATTCGTGTATAGTGTACCAACGTTGACTTAACGGGTCACGGTAGTCTAGTATATTTTCTAAAGTAGGTGTTAAGCAAAGAAAAAAGATGAAAAGATGAAAAAGGAACAGAAAGAGCTAGAAAGCCACATGTGGCTCATCAGTGACTGCCAACCTCTTTTCTTAATGGATTACCTCCCCCTTTTTTAGAGACACATTTTAACCTCAAAAGGAAACGTCTAATTCATCAAATTGATTGACGTTCTTTGAACTATAAGCTTTTTCACTATGTAATTGCCCCCCCCCTCCCTGCGCTGATTATGTCGACGCCAAGTGTAACCTTTCTTTATTTCATCTTTCTTCAGAGGGGAGGGGCAATTTATCTTTATTGGTTGGCGAAGGTCACAATCCTTTGAAGCCCGAAGAACTCTTGAAATAAGCAAAACAAAAAGGAAAAAAATAACTCGATTTGGCGCATTTAATTCGATATATGCAGGAGTAAATTTGTTTTGAAACTGTCGAGGCAAAAAGAAAATTGGCACCAGATAGGGTTCACAACGCAGCGAAGAACTTTCCTTTTCTCTCTTTACTAAATACCAAACGAAATTTCTATGAACGAAATTTCTATGAAAAGAACATCCCCCTCTGTGAAACAAGATACAACGAGACTACAGTATGGTCGTCTTCAAGTCTGATGTAAAGAAATACTTGTTGAACATTCCTCTGGGATAATCAATTCCTCTTAAGTAATCTTCTACCAATTCCACCCATTGTTTCCGGTCCTCTCGTAGTGGAGATTGTCGTCCTACTGACGATATCTTATTTAACCTTTATCCTCGAGTTGCCCCTGGGTCTTGATAAGCGGTGACCAATTAGTAAAGAAAAAGAAGAAGAAACAGACTCCGACAACGGTTGCCAACACTAATCTAAGCAGATGCCTTGTTTTATGGGAAAATAAATACTTTAAAATAGGGGTGGGACGTAATGGGTGAAAATTTCAGATTCATGCGAGTAGTATTTTTTTGTGTTCATTTATACATAAATAACACTAAACAATCAAACATTTTGAAAATTTTGCAAAAGTCAGAAGGTGCAAGCCAATAGTTTTTGGCTATTTTACATTCATGAAAACCCTTTCACAGCCTGAAAATGGTCCTAAATTAAAGTACTATATCAGATTTAACCATCTATATCCATTCATAGCTTTTGGGGATGTTTTAGGACCTGCAATGTCGCATGAAACCACTTTTTCACCGAAAAATGATGGATTTTGAGTCCCGTGGAGCCCTAACAGTTATTTTTGGCCTGCACCTTCTGAATTTTGCAAAATTTTCAAAATGTGTGATTGTTTAGTGTTATTTATGTATAAATGGACACAAAAAATACTACTCGCATGAATGTGAAATTTACACCCATTACGTCCCACCCCTATGTTAAACGAAATATGTTATACTGGATCTTATGACGTGTAAGATCTGGTGCTTCTGACTTCACGGAATGACACAACACATATCATCTTAACATATATTGTTCCTCCTCTTTTACTTAGTTCATAGTCGACGCCATCTACTGTGACCCATCTCTGCTATAATTGATGCCGTCATCCTTCAGCGAAATCAACATTTTGTGACGTCATAATTTTTTGACATCATCAAGTGTGCAGGGTAACAAAACATATAACAGACATACTGGATTTATATATATATATATATATATATTTGTTTGTACAAAATGTTATTAGGCCGCGAATACACGTGTTGTTTTTTCCGCCAGACCCGTTTTGTCGTCGATTCGAAAAGATGTACTTCCCACACTACACAATAATAATTCTATTATTTATTTATTTTAATGTAGTTGCAGTTCGCATTACGTTGGACGGACATCGCAAAGATTGGACATCTGGGTCAAACAACACGTGCCTACAAAAATTCGTATGGCAAATTACTTACCAACGGATGTTTTGCATAATACGTATGGCTCTTCAATCGCCGAACATCTAATAAATAACGGTGCCTGTGCCTCAAAATTTAGTGTTGACTTATTCTCTATTCTCAGTAAGTCACACTCTCCCTCTCATCTGAAGATTCTAGAAACTATTTACATTAAGTCAATGAGACATTCTTTTTGTAAACAAAAAGAAAATCTTCTCGGCTTTAATGTAGTTTCTATTTGATTCAATATTTTTCTCACCCTTTCCCTCGCTATAATACCCATAGCATTTCTTTTCTCTTAATCTTAACCTCAGTCTAGCTCTGTTGAGCGAGGTTCGAAACCGGTCAGCTTGTCCTTCCATTCTCTTATCTTTTAATTTCATTATGTTTATAAATAAATATGGTCTGTATATAGCAATAATTGAGTTTTGTACCACAAAGAATATATATATATATATATATATATATATATATATATAATGAATTTTTATTGGTGATTGAAGCGTTCGTTGTTATTTTGCTTCCTAGATGCAGAAAATTGCATTATTAGTCGCCCTTGACTTCATAGGACGCATTTTTCGTTAATATATATATTCTATTTATTTTATACATACATAAAAGTAATCCATTGACACGTCATCAGCATGGCTAACTTAGACAGAGATCGAACCTTCGATATTGATGTCTATAGTCCAGCGTTCTACCACTGGACCAAGACGGTTTGTCTTGAAATATGTACGATTTTTATCACCTAAATATTTAATGTATTTTTATGTAATTATTTTTATTGATGATTGTAGCGTTCGTTGTTATTTTGCTTACTATTATTTCAATTGTCTCACTTCCTAAGTATATATATATATATATATATATATATATATATATATATATATATATAAAAAAAAGGAGATTGTAGTTTGCTTGAAACATTGCTGGTAAATATAAGTGCAGATAAATGCGATGTAGTTGCTGGTGTTTAATCAGTTTTTCGTGAAATTATTAATAAATCGTTTTGAGTTTCACTTTCTCTCATCGTTTATTTCTTTTCACTTTTTCCATCTTCCGGCAACTACATCGCATTGCTATAGCCTCGGACTACTAATCTGCACTTATATATATATATATATATATATGTTATAATATAAAATGAAGTAATAAAATAAGGTGTCAATCAAATTTTATTAGAATTCAAAGTTCAAGCAAAGTATCCTTAAGTATGTTTTTGGGTTGATATGTTTGATGTTATGTATTTTTATGTATTTGTGTATATAATTTTATATATTTTCAAAGCGTAATTTTATTACCTGTAGTAGTATAACTGCGGTAATGGTCCTCTGAAGAGAAGAATTATCTTTGAAAACTCATGAGCTAAGGACTTAAGGATACTTTGCTTGAACTTTGAATTCTAATAAAATTTGATTGACACCTTATTTTATTACTTCATTTTATATTATAATATTAATGCTCTATCCAGTATATTGAGCTTCAGTTTTTATCCGGATGTTTCACTAATTATAAGATATTAGTTGACGCTTATATCTTTTGTTGGATTGCTTCATATATATATATATATATATATATATATATATATATATATATATATATATATATATATATATATATAGAGAGAGAGAGAGAGAGAGAGAGAGAGAGAGAGAGAGAGAGCGAGAGAATAAGAGAGGGGGGGAGGGACCAGGAACATTTTTAAAATGTGTCATTTTTATTTTCTATATTAGACGCTTAGATGCAATAACTGTGTTTCGGGTACTTTTCCACCCTCTTCAATTTGGGGTCCTTCTGCTAATGAGAATAAGTTTTATAAGAAATAGTTGTAAACTACTAAAATCTATGACTTTCCTCATCCTTCAGTGACGATAATTTCTCCATGTGCATTTGTCGGGGAAACTCAGCACAACTAAGAAACAAAGGTTTATAACTAACAAAAACTATCACTAGACCAGTTGAACGTCAAAAGAACGAACCAGTGCGTTTCCAGGAGAGACGTTAGCAATTTAAATTCCGGCACCCCAGAATTAGTGTCACGTGATCAATTGTATTACGTTTAGCATTTTAAAATATAACATAATACAATAAATCTTGTGACGCTAATTTTAACGCCCACAAATTTACATTTTTAACGTCTCTCCTGGAATTGCACTGGTTGGCTATTTTTACCTTCAAATTGACTTCACATGCGCGTTCTTGGTTGGTTTATAAAGTTCTCATCTTTTATCCAGCTTTTTTGTTCATTTGTGTTTTGACACCTGAAGATGATTCGACGAAGAATCGAAAACGTTCGTGATACATACAGAACATACATTCATTTTTTTAAATTTTGATACAAAAATATCATTACAAAAATTGAAAAAAAAAAAGGTTTAATGACGAATTCTGTTGTATTTAACAATGTGTGTTTAAATGAAAGAATGCTGCCTAAATACACACACTATATCATATATATATATATATATATATATATATATATATATTTGACTATTTATATAATTTATATATACATATACAAATATATATATATATATATATATATATATATTTGATTATTTATATAATTTATATATACATACACAAATATATATATATATATATTTGATTATTTATATAATTTATATATACATACACAAATATATATATATATATATATATATATTTGATTATTTATATAATTTATATATACATACACAAATATATATATATGTATATATTTGACTATTTATATAATTTATATATACATACACAAATATATATATATATATATATATATATATATATATATATATATATATATATTTGATTATTTATATAATTTATATATACATACACAAATATATATATATATATATATATATATATATATATGTATATATTTGATTATTTATATAATTTATATATACATATACAAATATATATATATATATATATATATATATATATATATATATATATATATATATATATATATATATATATATATATATATATATAATAGGTACGTACAGATCAAATTCTCTTAAATTAGGATTGCCAAATGAATTTCCGCATTATACGTACCACGTAATCTTGATCTAAAAATAGAATTTTCGCATGCGATTTTTAGCGGGGGATTTTAAACGGGGGATTTTTGGCGGGGGATTTTTAACGGGGGATTTTTAACGGGGGATTTTTGGCGGGGGATTTTAAACGGGGGATTTTTGGCGGAGGATTTTTAACGGGGGATTTTTAACGGGGGATTTTTAACGGGGGATTTTTGGCGGGGGATTTTAAACGGGGGATTTTTGGCGGGGGATTTTTAACGGGGGATTTTTAACGGGGGATTTTTGGCGGGGGATTTTTGGCGGGGGATTTTAAACGGGGGATTTTTAACGGGGGATTTTTGGCGGGGGATTTTAAACGGGGGATTTTTAACGGGGGATTTTAAACGGGGGATTTTTGGCGGGGAATTTTTAACGGGGGATTTGTAACAGGGGATTTTTGGCGGGGGATTTTTAACGGGGGATTTTTAACGGGGGATTTTTGGCTCACTTTTTTTCGTTTAGCGTTCATCTGGTTTAATTGTGATTTTCTCCGCAATTTGTGAAATGCACAACTTTGCCAGAAATCATTTGAGAAAAAAATGTCTACGATGTGTTTAAAAAAAAAAAAAGGCATTTAATTACTATATATAAATCAGTTCGAAGTTAAATAGAATAAAAGAATAGCCTCATATTCTTAAGATACATCCATTCAATCTGCGCGTTTAGCGATGTTAATACTACTTCGGAATAAAACGAAACAGACGGACGGACGGACGGACGGACGGACGGACTGACAGAACTGGTGGACGCATCTTAAAAAATCCTGAACTTTTCTTTTGTTTGCATTTTTTTGTTAGTAAAATGAATGTGACTTTAAAAGCATCATCTAATAACATTAAAATAAGTCTTTAACTTGTTTATTATATAAAAAATATGTTGTCTGTCTGTGGGTCTGTCTGTGGGTCTGTGTGTGCGCGTGTGTCAAACTTAAAGTAAAAAACTACACAAGACACACCCGCAAAGCTGATCTACTTTTTTTTCAGTATTGCTTAGGACAAAATACAGAGAGGTACGAGAGTGAGAGAGAAAAACGAAGAGATGGTAGAGAGAGAAAATATACAAGATGGCGTTGGTCTAGTGAGCAAGACAGGTGCTCTATTAAGCTGTGCTGATATACAAGTTTGTCAATGTTGAGCGTTTTATATAAAAAAAAAACAGGAAAATATGAGAAGATTCTATGCAATCAAGGAGTTTTTACGGTTAATAACTTATTTTATAATATGTTACACATTACTTAGTAGCAGGATGCTTTTGAAATTAAGTGTAGATATAGTTAGTATTTACAAACCGCCAAATGCAGGCGAATAAATAGAATATGTAATATTCTATTTAAGATTAACAATAAGAGAGTAAAAGGTGGACCTTGGGTTTACTTTCGGCATCCTCGTAACTCTTACTTCCGTTATTTTGTCCTTTAGTCCTCACATTCTATGAGCGATGCTTCTGACAACGAGGAAATAATTGCTGTTTCATGGGTCGGAATCTATCTATCTCACACTTATCGTTGGCTATTTTTTTTTATCTTGAAGTAGTATTTTTTAGCTCCTTATATCAAGTGGCTTTATGCCTTGTCTGGAGCGACTTCCATAAAAAATACGTGGGTAGAGAAGTTAAATAAATTTTCTGTGAACGCGTGGTGGAAAAACATTTCATTAATAATTAGTTTGTCTACGACAGACTATTAAACAGTAAAATTACGTATAGAAGACACTGTTCCCATACGCATAAGAATGCACAAAATATCTATGTGCTAAGCGCAGGGCAAAAACTTACGTTTTCTCATGATGTCTTTTCGGTTAGACGACACGACAAAAGAGAACGAAATCTGGTCTTATTTCTCGACCACGTGTGTCACGTGTGTTAACTTAAATTCTATATCGACACGTTGCTTGTTTTTATAAATAGAATATTAAAAATTCTAATTCTTCAGTAGTGATCCCAATGTGGCGATCCTGTGTGACATGTCAAAAGGCCAATATGAAAAGAGACATCGGCACCTTTCTCGGTCATTTCTCTCACCCGTTGTGTGTATGTATGTGGACATCACTTGCCTAGAAACAGATTTCTCATCAGGGGAGATAACGCTGATATCGACACGGGTATGGGTTGACACAAGGGACGGGGCGCATTTCGACATTCAGTGTCATTAAAAAACTCCCCTATTTTGGGAAGCACCAGTAGAGAGAGAACAAAACATTAGAATATATACGGTAAGAGAGAAAGTGTAAACTTGGTGATGGTTTCCGTTTTTTTTAAATCAGGAATTGACAACCGGTGTTTATAAAAAAAACAGTCCCTCATCATTTTAAACCCCTTCGATTTAGGCGGAATTTTAAATTTCACTTGGTTGCACACGTGGGAATCAGTCATGCAGAAAATTTGCGAAGAAGTTGTTCTAGCCTTAGGCTATTGTTTTTTTTTAAACATTTCGTTGAGAGAGTTAGCCTTCGAAATGGCAGAGAATATGAAAACAATTAAATGGTTGACATGGCATGGATTAATTGCCAATCAACATTTCAATTATAAAATATCGTACATGAACCGTACTTCAACAGAATTTGAACTGAACTGGGTTTTTTTTTTACCCCAACCGTATCTTAACCTAACCTAACCGTAACCTAAGTTTTAGGTACTTTGGCAAAAGTCGGTTTAGTTTTGTTTGGTTCAAATTCTGTAGAAGCACCAAATAAACTTTTAAAAAAATATTTTCAAAATAAACTATTTAAAAAAATATTTTCAAACTAAAAAACATTCCAATTATAAATAAAAGTTTTATTGGATTATTTGTAATAACAATTCCAATTATTAAAACCAGTTTGATTTTTTGATGTGTTAATAATAATAAAAAACCTAAAATATAATGGAGAACTATGTTTTGATAAACACCGGTTGTAAATTTCTGATTTAAAAAACAGAAACCTTCGCTAAGTGGACACTTTCTATATTACCACATATACTGCACTTCGACCTGAGCGTGTTGCCTCGTAGATTTATTAAGTATAATTTGCAAAGATAATTATGGCCCTACATGCACGTATGTATTGGATTGGTTGGTTTAATCACGTGACATAGAAGGAACTTGAAGTGAGATAGAGTTGCATTTTAAAGGTTGGTGCAGACGATAGCCAAAAATGACTCTTAGCTAAAGGAAAAGGATATCTACAGCTGAAAGAAAATATATAGAGTGACCCACTTAAAAGTAGCTCGATCTCTCAGCCATACTATTTTGTGTGTCATATGCTAAATATGTTGAATTTCGATCCAAGTTTGTTGTTTTCTTTGTTTCATCCATTTTTTATTTTTCAGATTACAGTGTAACTTCTTCAAACAGTTTTCCCCCTGTAGCAAAGGATAATTATTGTAGAAAGCTATACGAACTAGATCATTTAAGGAATCGCAAGAAGCTTTCAGGACATTACTTGGCCTTCTGGCTAAGATCAAAGTGTAGTATCTGTTCCGATGGATACTGCATGCCTGTCCTGTGCAGTTCTAGGAGGTCCAGCCTCCCAGGCTTTGCCTCCCCTCTTTGGGGAGGAGTAAGTTTATTGCTTACTGTCTGAGGCGCCCCTACCGGGGAATGCCGACGGGGCTGCCCAGGCAATTTTTAAATGGCCAGAGTGCTCACCTCTCGAGCGCTGGCTTTTCAAACCCCACTTTCTTGACCCGATCTTGGGTCACATCTTACTTGTGGGAGTAAGATAAAACTGGCCTTGTGCCTAACTCCTGGGGAGGAGTAAATTTTCATTACTTGGCCTTCTGGCTAAGATCAAAGTGTAGTATCTGTTCCGATGGATACTGTACCCCATAGACTGGTATTTTCTTGGCCTCCGGGGCTTGACTTACGCCGGTCAATGGGTCTGTCCTGTGCAGTTCTAGGAGGTCAACCCTCCAAGGCTTCGCCTCCCCTCTTTGGGGAGGAGTAAGTTTATTGCTTACTGTCTGGGGCGCCCCTACCGGGGAATGCCGACGGGACTGCCCAGGCAATTTTTAAATGGCCAGAGTGCTCAACTCTCGAGCGCTGGCTTATCTAATCCCACTTTCCCGGCCTTGTGTCACATCTTACCTTGTGGGAGGTAGATAAATAAAACATTACTTGGCCTTCTGGCTAAGATCAAAGTGTAGTATCTGTTCCGATGGATACTGTACCTCATAGACTGGTATTGTCTTGGCCTTCGGGGCTTGATGTACGCCGGTCTATGGGTCTGCCCTGTGCAGTTCTAGGAGGTCAACCCTCCCAGGTTCCCCCCTCTTTGGGGAGGAGTAAGTTTATTGCTTGCTGCCTGAGGCGCTGGCTTTTCAAGCCCCACTTTCCCGACCCAACCTTGGGTCACATCTTACTTGTGGGAGTAAGATAAAACTGGCCTTGTGCCTAACTCTTGGAGAGAAGTAAATAAATACTCAGACACAAAGCGCCGGTAAAACGTTATTTTCAGAGCCTGGTTAAGAAATGGCGTGAAACATGTTCTGTCGAAAATGTGGAAAAGCAAAGGCCTAAACTAGTCCAGACGTCAGCGGCGGATTACAAAAAAAAAAAGCTCCAATGTCAATTCGGAAACTGTGCCGGTAAATCAGTATATCACGAACCACATGTCAGCCTATACTGAACTCTCCGATAATTATAGCATGCTTTAAAAAAAAAAAAAACAAGTTCACAATGAAAGACCTTTTTCTCACTGCCCCATTTTTACTTACATTATTTCAGTCGATTAGTATTCGCACTAATTTTAAGTGGTCCACCCTGTATTATACGTCGTTCTTATTCATAAAAATATTCTTAAAAGCAACCCGATGTCAGCCACGATATTTTGTGTGCCTTATGCTGAATATGTTGCTTTCAGATCCAAGTTTTTTCTTTGTTCTTTGTCTCATCCAATGTGCACCCGAATAACCCCAAACAAGCACACAATGAAAGACCTACTTCCAGTGCCTCATTCTTGTGGCAGTAAAACAAATGTGATAATCAGTTTTTCTTTTCATTATTGTCGGAGATACATTCCCCCAAGAAGCACTGAAACCGATATATAACATTGTTTTTGTTTCTACTGTGTTTTGGGTTTGAAAAGCTTAAGGTTTTCAATCTCACAATCTGTGTTATTAAAGTTGATGGGATATATTTTTTTAACATATTTCACCGCAAATAAGGCAGGTCGCCACTGTAGACGTAAGGGGATAGTGAGAATTAAGGTATAGGTTTTAGGTGTCATACTAAGTTTGGAGCTGTGCAGCGAGATATCTGTTTACAATAGTTTTAATTCTCTACATGTGAATACTATCGGAGAAACAGGAGGTAGGAAGGGAGTTCCATATATGAATATATATATATATATATATATATATATATATAGAGAGAGAGAGAGAGAGAGAGAGAGAGTGATTCATAAGTCATTTCACTTAGCTATTTAAAATGATTACCATATGAAGCACAAACATACTATGAACTTTTGATAATTGTTATCATACTCTCTAATTACTGCTATTTGTTAGGCAATGGAAACGTGATGTGAACAGAAAGCCTCCTTCGCACAACACCATAATCAATCAAATATGCTACAAAGAGTCGCAAATTCCTTGCAAAAAAGAATGGAGCTATGCATGCAGAACGAAAGTGGCAATTTTGAAAATTTGCAGTAATTTTAAACTCCCATAAATAAATTTGTTGAATAAACTTTCTGTTTTGTATTATCGTATTTTTTAACTTTAGAATTTCAAAAATAAATAGCTAAGTGACTTATGAATCACCCTGTATATATATATATATATATATATATATATATATATATATATAGAGAGAGAGAGAGAGAGAGAGAGAGAGAGAAAGAGATAGAAAGATGAAAAGGAATTAGAAAAACGACGAAGGCAGATCTTTTTTCAATTCAGTTGCTCAATGCAAGGTGTATTCCGCAACAAGCAATTAATTTAATTAATTTCTTTTCTCTTTAAGCCAGGCTTTTCAAAGATCAAAATCGTTCTACCTATCTATATGCTCTATCCAGTATATTGAGCTGTATATTTTTCACAATAGGTTTTACCTTTCCTAAAAGTTTGCTTTTCGTTCTCTACTTTATATATATATATATATATACATATATATATATATATATACATATATATATATATATATATATATATATATATATATATATATATATATATATATATATATATATATATATATATATATAAATAAAAAGAGATTGTTGTTTGCTTGAAGCATTGCTGGTAAATATAAGTGCAGATTAGTCGTCCGGGGCTGTAGCAATGCGGTGTAGTTGTCGTAAGGTGGAAAAATTTATTTCTTTTCACTTTTCCACCTTACGGCAACTACACCGCATTGCTACAGCCTCGGACGACTAATCTGCACTTTATATATATATATATATATATATATATATATATATATATATATATATATATAATATTTTGGGGAAATATAACCCCCGTCTAATAATTAAACATCTGTAGATGCGCACTGTTACGACCGGGAGTATGTTCTTTCTTAACACATGAATTTGTTTAGTGTCCATTAATTGGCTCATTTAATATGATTCGAATATCAGTCAAGGTGAAATACACTGAATATAATATCAAACAACCAGTGAAAATAATGACAAGAACTCGGAGGTAAACAATAAACAAAAGATAGAAAGAGATGATGATGTGCATGAAGTTGAGATGCTGGGTGCGTGACAATTCGACAAAGACTAGTATTCGGACTACTTTTAAGTGGTCCACCCTGTATGTTAAGGAGATCGTCTTTCACATCATTACCAAACAACAAGAGAACAATGTATTTACTTGGCACCCTCTTACGCGGGAAAACTTAGACTAAAAAGTCGGGGTTTAATGTGGGAGGAATTCAGCTACTCAAAAAAGGGTCATTCTCGATTGGGATAAAAATTTAAATTACCTCGGTATAGAAGGATCTCTCCCTCACTGACCGAAGACAGAAAAGATGAAGCGTAGTATCAGAACAGATATAACACTTTTCTATCCAAAAGGCCAAAGCTTTCATGTCATTACCAAAACCTTGCGGGAGAAACTTAATCAGTTCCAGCCCCGGGTAACGAGAACGCGAGACGAACAATAGATATAGCCACAATCCAGCTCCCATTAAATGGATTAGGGTTAACAAATAGAAAAGAAATATGCTTAATATGTTGCAGCGAATACCGATTTCTACTCAAATAGCTTCTTTCCTCGTGCTGCTGGCCTCTGGAACTCCCTCCCTGCCCCCTGTTGCTCGACGGTACTGACATGCCGAAATTTAAAACTAATGTAAACAGACTTTTGCCGCGCAGATCCCAATTTAGGTTGACACCCCCCCCCCCAACTACTCCTTTTTCTTTTTCTCAGTAGCCCCTTACATCTACAGTGGCAGCCTGCCTTGTCTGGGATGAACTATGTTAAAAGAAAAAAGTCTATGATCAATTTAAGAAGCACACAAGACTTTCATAGACTTTTATAGATTTCCATACACAAACACCCAGAGATAAAAGCACCGGCGAAATTCAGAGTCTCTTTAAGATAAGCCGCAAAACAGGTTCTGTCGAAATTTGAAGAATCGAAAACCTAAACTAATTCTGACGCCCGGAGTTGTCCGTGATATTCAGTAGTGGATTACAAAAACAAGAAGCCTTCAGAAGTCAACTTGGAGACTATCCCAGCAAGTTAGTGCCTCAAGAACAATATGTCAGCATTTACTGAAATCCCTGAATACGAGAAAGAAATACAGTACACAATGAAAGACATACTTCCACTGCCTCAGTCTTACTTACATTCTCCCAGTCGACTAGTAGTCGATTCTGCATAATACGTCGTTCATACTCGTCAATTTATTCTAATGTAGATTCCAGCTATGAAAACGATAACAATATTACAGAAACAACACATTTCACACGTGGGGAATCCAAAATAAAGCCACTAGATGCATTGCGAAAAGAATATTAAACACAGTCACTACTTACATGAGGGATAGAGCGGGTCATACTCTCCACAATGTAGGTTCTGTTAAAAACAAATCGAGGCGTGAAGATCGTCCAATAATTCAGACTGTCATCCCTGTAGGCAAGAGACCACCAAACGTAATTTAATTCTTAAGATGACTGTACTATATTTTACCCACCGTAGTCAAGTATTTAAACTAGTACTTAATAGCCAATGGTACCGAGACGTCTTCTTGGAAATATGCAAGCTTAGGTATTAGTTTAAAGTAGTCCATTGTGTATAATACGTGGGAGGTAACGCTGGCTAAGTGGTTAACGACACAGGCGTACAACCTGGGTGTACAGCGTTCGAATCCAGCTCGTTTCATAGAAATGGAGTTGAGATGCGGTGTGCGTGACAAACGTTCATTTCGGACTACTTTTAAGTGGTCCACCCTGTATGCTAAGGATATTGTCTTTCATACCATTACCAAACAACAAGAGAAATGTATTTACTTACCCCCTCTCCACAAGGGCAGAGTTAGACACAAAGTCGAGTTTTAATGTGGGAAAAATTCAGTACCTTAAAAAAGGGGCATTCTAGATTGGGACAAAAACTAAAATTACCTCAGTATAGAAGGATGTCTCCCTCACTGACCGAAGACAGAACAGATGGAGCGTAGTATCAGAACATATTCTACACTTTTCTTCTAGTCAAAAGGCCAACGCTTTCATATATTATTTACCTCCTCTTCAGGAGGTTAGGCACAAGGCCATTTTTATCTTACTCCCACAAGGTAAGATGTGACCCAAAGGTCGGGTCGAGAAAGTGGGACTTGAAAAGCCAGCGCCCGAGAGGTGAGCACTCTGGCCATTAAAAATTGTCTGGGCAGCCCCGTCGGCATTCCCCGGTAGGGGCGCTTCAGGCAGTAAGCAATAAACTTACTCCTCCCCAAAGAGGGGAAGCAAAGCCTGGGAGGGTGGACCTCCTAGAACTGCACAGGACCGACCCACAGACTGGCGGAATCAAAACCCGAAGGCCAAGACGATACTAGTCTATGGGGTGCAGTATCCATCGGAACAGATACTACACTTTGATCTCGACCAAAAGGCCAAAACCCCACGAGATAAACATATTCAGCTCCAACAAGACGAACAATAGATATAGCCACTATTCAGCCCCCATTAAATGGATATTCAACAAATAGAAACGGAATTTTGTTTATTTGCACCAATAAAAAAGAAAGGATTTAGAGCTATTTTATTTATATTCGCACATCGTATATGCTAGTCGCTTTCTTTTCTGTTTTGTTTTGTTTTTCGTTTGGAGAATCGAGTGTCTATTTCAAGTTGTTGAAAAGATTAAAAGAAATTTGACATTTATATGAAGGGAGGCATCTTTAACGGATGCCAAGCATGCGTTAGAAAACAAAAGGAAGCAGATCTATAAACAGAAGTATTTCAAAACGTTTAACCTCTTTTACTCAAATATCGCGATCTGCTGCCTCGTCCGTTTGTTAAGAGCGTGAAACGCGAAACTATTTCTTTTATTTTGTTTTATCATTTTTTTCTTTCTACACAGATTTGGGTAAAAATGAAACCAAATTTTATTCTTGGTGAGAAAAACTGGGATAACACTATAAAAACAGATTCTCTCTTTCATTCCCTCTCTCTCTCTCTCTCTTTCTCTCTCGCGCTCTTTCACTCTATTTCATCTTGCATCTAAAAGAAAACAGGTTTATCAAAAGTATTTTCTTTTTATTATGGTATTTCTGTCATACTTTATTCTAAAATAATTAAAATACTGTTGTTACCGTGAAGGGCCGATGATAATAATAAAGACAACACGGTGGTATATTTATAAGAGTGTATTTAAAGAAGTACAGAAATAGTACGCCACAGAAAGTCTGCGTCCGATACTGTGGCTATGACTGCCACTAATGACTTCTGCTATGATGGCATTTACTTCATTCCAACACCATGGAAGATGTGACACATGGCCGAAAGGTGGGGAAAATCAAGCCAGCGCTCCTAAAGAAGGGGCACTCTGGCCTCCTAAAAATAGCATATGCAGCCCCGTCGGCATTCCCCGGTCGGGGCACATCAGGCAATTAGCAATAAAATTACTCCACCCCAAAGAGAGAAAGCAAGGATTCGGAGTGTGAACCACTTTTTAAAAAATATTTTTTATTTATTTTCTTTTTCTTTTCCATTTTCGCACCTACCGAGCTAATATAGGGTAGGCGGTAGGCGGAGGGGTAAAGGCGATAAGAGGGAAGAAGACAGAGAAACTAGCCAGGATAAACACACATAAAGTGGAAGATATATATATATATATAAGCATGCATATAATTATGCATGTAAATATATATAAGTATAAATAAACACAAACTAAACCATCACAACATAGGAGTGGGCATGAAATTGATACACCGAACACAAGCCTCCAAAAATTAATCGGTTATATATATATATATATATAACAAGTAAAAGATACAATAAAAAAATGTACAAAATACAATATCTATTAAGTCATCAGTTGTTCAAAACAAAGAGTTTTAAAGAAAATAAATGGATTACCTTAGCTCGACGGATAAAAGGCCACCGAAATAGCCCAGTTTCTGACGGACTGATTATCGAGATCGGAACCTCGACTAATATGTCTGCCAACCTCGCTGGTTACTAAAATAAAATGGCGCCGGCGACTGCTACGACACTTAGTCGTATCTCTGTTCATAGTGCCTGGAAGAGTCCATCTATTCCCGAAATAGGGTAGATAAACATCACACCAGAAGAGCCCATTATTTAGCCTTGCTCCACATGGAGTCAATACAATTTTCTTTTCGGGTTTATTTTAATGAAGTCCGTAATTTACGGTTTCTTCTTGATGTGATTTTTTGTTATCAAACGTAATTTATTGTGTTTGACGGACGAGTAGTTTTTGGAAATAAATTTTGCTCATAGAAAAACGGTTTAACTCCACGTACACAGAGAAGGAAAAGACAATTATTGACAGTTGTTGTAAATAGACGGTTACTGAGAGAAACCAGTGATCAGAGATTTGTCTAGCATCTAACAATAAAATGAAAGAGTAGTGGGGGATATCCTCTTTCTTTTTCCCACAGCGTCTTTCTGTCGCTATGAAACCATTTGACAGCAGATTATTGGTATTAGACTGGCAAATTCGTAGACGCTGCTCCAAATTTTTGTTTGGAGAACATGCATTGCAATCTGTGCATCTTGTGCAATATAAATTCATTTATTACGCATATGCTTTTGATATATATATATATATATATATATATATATATATATATATATATATATATATATATATATATATATATATATATATATATATACAGGGTGGGCAAAAATAAGGGTCCTATTTTTAAAAATTCATAACTTTTTTATTTATTGATTTAAAAATTTTTTTTTTTTAGAATAAGTAAAGGACCCCTTCCGAAGCAAGCATGAGCCGTATTAGCCCTAAGGAACGTACCCTCATTTAGAAAACATTATTTTTGCTTAAAAAACTCAAAACAGTGTAAAAAACAATACTTTAGTTTTTGTAAGTTTTAAGAAGTGTTTTTCGGCTAAAATTTGTTTTGTTTATTTCAAAAAAATCTCGGAAGGGTCAGTCTACACACACATAAAGTTTGGTGAGTTTAACTTTTATTTTGTGGAAGTTATTCAAATTCAAGTTATTCAAATTTAAAGATAGGACCCTTATTTTGGCCCACCCTGTATATAGCTCAAATGGCATTTTCTCACTTTAAAAAAAAATACATCATTAAGAGATGCTCGCAAATCTTGTATGTTTTAACGAAACACTTTGTAACAATTCGAAAAAATAAGAATAGTTTGTCAAGCTGGCATATTTTTTAACGTACTCGCTCGCACTGAGTCTGATCTTTTAATATATTTGTCCATGATTCGACTAAGACATTTTAATTTCCATTTTTTTTCTTCGTAGAATGTAGGCGAAAACCAATTGCTGTATCCTACAACCACGTTTTTTTTTCAATTTATTCACTTTCCCGTCAATCTTATCTTATGATGCGAATGATACATTCTTCATTTTAGAAAATGGCTGAATATATATTATAAATTCAGACTTTTCAGTCATTTTTAAAAATCTTTTTCTCGTCTACAAGAAAAAAAGTTCTGAACAATTTTCTTTTAATTCTTTCTTTAACTTTTCTACCTCAGCATTTAAGGTTTTAAATAGGCACACCCCATACATACAATGTGTGTCCAAAAGGTTACTTGAATCGATTATCACAAACATTTTCAATTTTAAAGCTTTTTCTTGTAGTGTAACTGTAGTTATTAGTTTGCCCTCGAATTTGATTTGTTCTCCAGTGATGCTTTTGACTACTATTTTAGTCCTAAATACAGTCGGCTTTTCAATTTTCTTCTATGTCTGAAGATTTATAATTGACAAATCGGAGCCTGAGTCAAGTTGCATTTTAATATTTCTATTCAATATTATTACTTGAAAAAACTTCGTAATATTTTCCACTTCGTCACATTTAGCGATTCTAATAAAACTTTTTAAATTTTTATTTTTTACTCTATTGTGCGTACCTTTGTATCATACACCATCGTACTTAAAGCACTTTTTTGTTTTATATGGATAATCTTTGTACCAGTGCTTCTGTCCGCAATCGAAATACGGATTAGGGGTCAGATTACCTTTATTTTGGTTATCAAATTTAGTTGGTGAAGTACTTTTCTTCTTCTTGCGGATTTTTCTGATATGTGAGACTCTAGCCTTTTCGATATCTTTTGAATATTGATGTACGCTAATAAACCGTTGGGAGTCCCTTGTGATATGCTGGGGTGTTTAATCTAATTCATTTTCCAGTTTATTAAAGACACTTCTTCTAATTTCCGCATCTGTATTCGATACTAATCCTTGCGCAAATATAAGCACCTAACTCCGACGACTTGAAATGATCGCAGTGTTTGTTAACGAGGCTAGCAAAAGTCGTGTAGACT
The DNA here is from genome assembly GCA_963556195.1 of Sepiola atlantica. NCBI lineage: Eukaryota > Metazoa > Mollusca > Cephalopoda > Sepiida > Sepiolidae > Sepiola > Sepiola atlantica. The sequence continues at coordinate 23,821,107 of OY744543.1, forward strand.
TCGTTGTCTTTCCTTGTAAGGTTCATGCATTTCCATCTTTTGTGAATTTAGTCAATATTAGTATCACTTCACTTTAGTGAAGTGATACTAATATTGTAAGTCGCTGTTTTTTGTGGTAACATATCATGTACGAAGTTCAATCGTACATAATTTCCTTAAAAGCAAACGAACCTTTTTAAAATCGGTCCAATTCGCACAATCTGTATTATAAATGTCCTCGTATCATCTGAAATATGAAGAAAAAGTAAATTCGTTTTTCATTTTACCATTTTGACACCCATTCGATAATTCGAATAAATTTTTCGGTTCCTGTTGTGTATGCAGAAACATTTCCTCAACTCTTTTCATTTGTTTTAGCTTTTCTGCATCCATTTTTTTTTTTGATATTCCGCTCGTTGTTCTTGATTTTTTCTTCTATTTGAAACTTTTATTTCTGTTGTTCTTTCTGCAATTCCATATATATATATATATATATATATATATATATATATATATATATATATATATATTAGGTCTGTCCGAAAAGTATCCGACCAGGTTTTTTTTCGTGCGAAATAGAAACGATAGGGCGGCACCACTCTACACAGTGAAGGTAGACACCTTCTATGCTTATGTTTGAATTTTATCACAGCCTTCGTGCGCGTTAGTCGCTTCCTGTCGGTCACTGAGTGAGGTGCTACACAACGTGTTCGACGTATTACCGATTCTCTCAAGATGACTGAACGTGTTGTATCAAATTTTGTCAAAAGCTTGGTGATTCTTAAAGCAAAACAATTCGTAAAGTTTGGAGAACACAAATTAAGGGGTCGTTCAACCGATTCAAAAATGGCCGCACATCAGCAGAAAGTGACCAGCGTTCTGGTAAGCCCCTAAACTGCTCGGAGTGCAGCTGTTGTTGAGAGTGTGCTAAAATTTTGTGATGGAAGATCGTCGTTCAACTGTGCGGGAGATCGCCCAAGGGTTCGGAGTGAGTAAAGATTCCACACATGCAATTTTGCGTAATGATTTGAACATGCACAAAGTGGCTGCGAAATTTGTGCCTAAGTTGTTGTCTCAGGAAAAAAAAAGGACCTCCGTTTTCAAGTTGCACAGGATTTTCTGGAAACCGCCAAAACTGATCCTGGGTTTCTGAACACCGTTATAACTGGAGATGAGTCAGAGGTCTTTCTATCTCTCTCTCTCTCTTCGCTCTCTCCCCCCTCTCTCGCTCTCTCTCTCTCTCTCTCTCTCTCTCTCTCTCTCTCTCTCTCTCTCTCTCTCTCTCTCTGTATTTATACATTATAATTTAATAAATGTTTCGGATGTGTAAAGCAACATCTTTATTTATACAATTGTTTCTGCCCAATTTCAAAAGACACAATTTTCATTGATAATAAATTCAAGACGTTTTTAAAAAGTAACTTCAGTGAATTTATATCTCCTATCAATTACCTCCCTACAAAAGAAGAGTGAAAATGAACAGAAACAATTGTATAAATAAAGATGTTATTTCAATATGTTCTGAACATTTATAAAATTATTAAATGTTTAACTCTAGTAAATTTACGCCATTAAGTTATTAATCCAACTTTTGTATGATTATAAAGCAATTTATAATGTATATATATATATATATATATATATATATATATATATATATATATATTTATATATATAGAGAGCGAGATAGATAGATAGATAGATAGATAGATAGATAGATAGATAGATAGATAGATAGATAGATATGAGTCAGTGATGACTTTGAAACCGGGTCCGTGCTTCCCCGACGGGCAAGAACTAACATCTCTCCTACACTGAAGATTGCATAAGCATGAAACATCGATGTCTGAAGGTAATAATTATATATATATATATATATATATATATATATATATATATATATATATATATATATATATATATATATATAATAATAATAATAATAATAATAATAATAATAATAATAATAATAATAATAATAATAATAATAATGATGATAATAATAATCCAGGTAAAACATCCATAGGGTAGTAATCCAAAGAATTTCAACCGGGTTTATAAAAAGTGCTCAATATCAAATAGAACTTTTATATATGATTATTTTTATTTACACAGACATTTTCTTTCCAAATATGATCTACGGTTAAGATCGGATTCTAACTGCCTGATGAGATCTTAGTTTATAATAACTGTTGATCGATAACATTGACATGCCAGTGTCGCAGATTTTGTACATGTCTGTGTAAATAAAAATAATCATATATATATATATATATATATATATATATATATATATATATATATATATATATATATATATATATATATATATATATATATATAATTAACTTGTTACAAATATCCAGGGGGTATGAATCCGAAGGAAGTTAAAACCGGGTTTATGAGAGTGCTCAATGAAAATTCAGAGCAAAATATATATTTTTTGATTTTATTCCATTAGTTGCGACAAAACAAGTTTTGTTTCATTGGCGCAAATAGCGACCAACTCATCGGGCTGGCGATGGAATTCAAAATTGAAAATACAATGTATTTTCAATTTTCAATCTCCCGATAAAGTGAAGTTTAAACTTATGCCATTTGAATTCCATCGCCAGCCCGATGAGTTGGTCGCTATTTGTACCAATGAAACAAAACTTGTTTTGTCGCAACTAATGGAATAAAATCAATATATATATATATATATATATATATATATATATATATATATATATATATATATATATATATATATACACTAAAGTTAATGATTGTTCAGCCGAGGAGGGGCCGGTGTATGTGCTTCCGGTTCTTTGCATGAAGGACCTTTTTAATTGCTGTGTTAGTGATGCACCTACGCAAGCATTCACGCAACTTAAAGAGTGACAAGACGTAGACTAGTGTTTATCTAAATCGAAGAATAATGGCATTGCTTGTTCAGTTTAAAGTCACATAAACTGAGTGCATTTCAGGTTTCTCCTTAACGTAGATATGACCTTCTCGTCGGTTTAAAACTAAAAAATCAGTGTTTGCAAAGTCAACATTTTAGTTTGAATTCTCGCCCCTGCATATTGGGTTGCAGACGACTTTAATGCTTTTCTAAAATGGCGTTAAATGAAGAGATGTATTTTTAGATAGGGAAATGTCGGGAGATTAGTGCAAGTTTTCGTCGTCGTCGTCGTCGTCGTCGTCGTCGTCGTCGTCGTCGTCGTCGTCAAAACATCGTGGTAAAAGAATGAAGAAGAGACAGAAAGAAAAAGAAAAAGAAAAAAATGATGATACAAGAAATAGAACAAGGAGAAGAAGAAAATACTGAAAGAAAAAGAGACAGAAAGAAAAAGAAAAAAATGATGATACAAGAAATAGAACAAGGAGAAGAAGAAAATACTGAAAGAAAAAGAGACAGAAAGAAAAAGAAAAAAATGATGATACAAGAAATAGAACAAGGAGAAGAAGAAAATACAGAAAGAAAAAGAGACAGAAAGAAAAAGAAAAAAATGATGATACAAGAAATAGAACAAGGAGAAGAAGAAAATACAGAAAGAAAAAGAGACAGAAAGAAAAAGAGACAGAAAGAAAAAGAAAAAAAAACGAAAGAAGAAACTTGTCATGCGTTCGATTGCTGACTGGCATGTTTAGGAGCAAAGTGTAGTATCTGTTCTGATACTACACTTAAACTTTTCTGTCCTCGATTCCAGATTGAAGTAGTCTTTTTTTATTATTATGTCAATCGAGAATGTTCCTTTGTGGGGAGCTGGATTTTCCCCACATTAAAAACCGACCTTGTGTCGAACTCTGCCCTCGTGGGGAGGCTAGTAAATGAGGACTGGCATAAAATTGGTGTTTATAATATAACGAGCACCTTCTCTGTCTGTCTGTCTGTCTGTCTGTCCGTCCTGGAGAATTTTTGTAAACAGAAGAGAGAGGGGAGGGGGGGGCTCGAGTAATTAACATTTAATTAATTAATCTTTTCAAGTAAGCGTTCATGATATTTGTATACCTTTAGAATTAGGAAACTATTAATCAATTAATTTACATTAGAAAACATTAAATAACATTAGATAACATATAAACAAAGAACGAAATTTCAAGACGAAACTGCGATTAGAACGGAAAACGTGTCAAGAATTTATATATTTCAACAGCCTTATATACCGTTATTAAAAGTCGGTTAGGGTTAGGGTTATTTAATACTTTATATATTACTCTGGTATTATTTCATTGACCATTTTTTGTCGTACATAGACTGATTTGTTTTAGACCACTTTTTAATCGTCTTTTTATTACAACCTTTTTCATTGTACATAATACATATATGTATATATATATATATATAAAAGTATATATATATAAATATATATTTATGTATATATTGATTATTAATAGTCAAACATTCAAGGCTAAAGCTCGATTAATGTTACTTTTTAACAACAGAGCATATATTAAATAAAAAATATAATGCTACATTCCAAAGACCACTTCTGAAAAGTCGCACATATGAAACATCCAGGACTTATATATTTATATCTAGTTGTTCGTGTTTAGAGGAAACGGACCGTAAAGTTAAATGGATGTTTTTGATAAATGTTTAACTTAGAATGCAACACTCTATTGTTTATATATATATATATATATATATATATATATATATATATATATATATATATATATATATATATATATATATATATATATATCAACCTACTCATTTACGATAATAAAATCCGCATTGAACCATAAACTTGCCTATTTTACACAATACCTAAACTCGACAAACACCCTAAATTAATTTTCCCAAACCTCACATACCTAACAATACTAACTTAGATACGCCCCCAACAACATTCCTAAATATACCGGTTACCACTGTATAGATGTATTTTACCCCCTTATTAGACCGATTGTGTCGAATATTGGCACACTTACAGAATCCATTCCAAGCCACATAGAAAATATCCTGAAACCCACAATTCTAAACTACATTAAAGACACCACACAATGCATTAACGAATTACACCACATATCTCAAAAGAAATTTGAATAAAAAGTAATTGACAGGAATAATATTAAAGATACAAATATATTTGAGATCAAAAAGATATAAGGTAAACGGAATAAAGTGACACAAAAAAACTATATATAATGCGACACTTTAGGAATGTGTATACGTATATATATATATATATATATATATATATATATATATATATATATATAATGTATTTTATGTAATTATTTGTATTGGTAATTGCAACGTTCGTTGTTTTTTTGCTTACTATTATTTCGATTGTCTCACTTCCTGAGTGATTAATATGCAGAAAATTGCATTATTAGTCGCCCTTAACTTTATAGGACGTATTTTTAGTTAATATATATATATATATTTATTTATTTTATACGTACATAAAAGTAATCCATGGACACGTGTTTCTGGCTCACAGCCGTCATCAGCATGGCTAACTTAGACAAGGATCGAACCTTCGTTATTGATGTCTATAGTTCAGCGTCTTTACCACTGGACCAAGACGCTTGTCTAGAAACATGTACGATTGTTATCACCTAAATATTTAATGTATTTTATGTCATTATTTTTTTATTGGTGATAAACAAATAAGTAAAACATCTAAACTAAACAGAAACCTAACAATTTAAAAATGAAAACCTAAAATAGAAATACAAGGAACCACGTGTTAAAATAAATTAACCCATTATATAGATACAACAAAGGGAACAGGGTGTATGGCAATCTATAGAAAACATAACAATAGAACAGGATATAGGAAGTAACACTAACAACACATTTGTTCGTGAGAATCCCAACAATTGGCTGAGAGAACAACAAAGAATCTGATTGGTTAACTAGTTAGCCGTGTATATAAAAACATCCGGCAAAAATAACTCCATGCATTTTAGCCTGAAAATCTCCCCCCCCCCTGGGGGATGAAACGCGGGAGCCTCTGTGTAGTTTAATTGCCATAAATATATTTTCATAGCTTACTATTTGTTTTGGAAATTGATTTTCACAAGAATTGATCTGAACAATATAAAAAATCTTTTTATATGTATATTATCACTTATTATGCATATATATGTATTGTTTGTGCGTTTGTGTGTATTTATAGATATATCTGGATGGATGGGTATATATTTATATGTATATATGCATCTATATTTGTATATATTATAAGTATATTATAAGTATATTTAAATATTTATGTATATGTATCACTTATTATAAATATATATATATATATGTATATATATATATATATATATATATATATATATATATATATGTGTGTGTGTGTGTGTGTATTGTCTGTGCGCGCGTGTGTATTTATAGATATATATGGATGGATGGGTGTATATATTTATATGTATATATGCATTAATATTTGTATATATTATAGGTATATTTAAATGTATATGTATATTTAAATGTATATATGTAAATATATATATATACATATAAGTGTATGCATATATATATATATACATATATATATATATTGTGTATATATATGTGGATATATATGTGTGTATGTATGTATATATTCTTACCTTGTGCTCCTTGTCGATCATAAACTATTTGCTGCCCTCCTCTTGAGGGTAAACAAAGTTCCATGACTCACACTTGCTATCAAGACCATATCACCAACAGTCGCACAGGTTTATCGCATGATTAAACCCCTCTCACACACACATACGCAAAAATACCGAAGCTTGCATATTTCCAAGAAGACTTATCGGTACCATTGGCTATTAAGTACTTGTTTAAATACTTGACTACGGTGGGTAAAATATAGTAGCAGTCATCTTAAGAATTACATTATGTTTGGTGGTCTCTTGACTACAGGGATGACAGAATGGACTACTTAAAAGTAGCTAAAATACTAGTCGACTGGGAGAATATAAGTAAGAATGAGGCAGTGGAAGTGGGTCTTTCATTGTGTGCTGTATTTCTTTCTCGTATTCATGGATTTCAGTAAATGCTGACATATTGTTCTTGAGGCACTAACTTGCTGGATAGTCTCCGAGTTGACTTCTGAGGGCTTCTTGTTTTTGTAATCCACTACTGAATATCACGGACAACTCTGGGCGTCAGAATTAGTTTAGGATTTTGCTATTTCACATTTCGACAGAACCTGTTTTGCGGCATTTCTTAAAGAGGCTCTGAGTACAACGTTTTGCCGGTGTTTTTATCTCTGGGTACTTGTCTATGAAAGTTTTGGGGCCGTCTTTAATTTATCATAGACTTCCAGAATCGGTATTCGCTGTTCAAGCGAAAACACCATCTTTTAGAGTAAAGTTCTCAAAGACAAAGTTCACGAAAGCTGCTTCAGGAAGTTACACTATAATCTGCAATAAAACAAAAATGCTGATGAAACCAACAAAGAAAAAACTTGGACTGAAAAGCAGGGCTACCCGGCGTTGCCCAGGGCCCTCTCTTCACTGGTAGCCCCATTTCACCGCTACCTCTCCCCGTTGCCACCTTCTCTCTGTTGCCTTCGGCGAAAGCTGTCTCTTCCCCACCCTTCCGCTTCCGTTAGCCAAGGCAAAAGTGACATATTTCTATTAAAAGTACCACCTCTGTCTGCGCCTTTTATATACATACGTATCTCTACCCTGGTGCGCCTACTATATACGTACCTATCCCCGCCCCGATGCGCATACTATATACGTACCTATTTCCGCCCCATTGCGCATGCTATATACGTACCAATCTCCTCCCCTGTGCGCATACTATATACGTACCAAGAGATCGGGCTATTTTTAAGTGGGCCATCCTGTATTTTAAATATTAATTCACAAACCATTCACCAGTTGTTTGGTAGCGTAATACATTACTCGAACTTTTAATAATCACTTCATTTTTACAGATGGTCGGGAGGAACACGAGCCCATACTGCAATCTTTACTTAACTCCGTTTCTCATCGACTTAAACGAACATTTCAACAATCCGTTTCCCTAGCTATCACATGGTCTTTTTTACCAATCACGGCTTCGTATACCTCAACCATAACAACTGTACATATGTACGATGAATGTCACTTGACAAATACTTCCCTGGTCGCTGGTGTTACCATTTCCAGAACTAATAGCTCTAATGATGCTTTCGGATCTATTTAGCGAGGTAAAAGGGGTGCATACCTTCTGCAAGGGTGTCGGTTTAAGTCACCTCAATATTTCGAAGACAGAACTGGAATCTGATGCAAAGTCTGTGCTTGTATTCATTACGTCAACTCTTTTTATAGAATCACTACAATAAATAGACATTTGATAAAATCACTCACGTCTCCAATAAACTGACATTTTATAGAATCACCCTGGTCTCCAATAAATGGACATTTATAGTATAGCTCAAGTTTCCAATAAATTTAAATTTTATAGAATCACTCCCGTCTCCAATAAATGGAATTTTTTTAGAATCATTTCCGTCTCCATTCGGATGCTTTTTGTTTGTAGTTTTATGGGTTATTCGATTTAGGGTTAGGTTTAGGTCATATGACGTAATAACCAATTTAGAGCATTCGGAAAACTCATAAAACCATAAACATACCCGATTGGGGATGGGAGTGTTTCTATAAAATTACTCTTTCTTTTACACAATCGGTTCTTTCTTCTTTCATTCTTTCTTTCTTTGTCATGATTTATTAACAAAACATAAATATGAGATTATTTTCCCTTTTATTCGCATTATTTACAAATTTCGGACTGTTGTCCCATTTTGGTTGTTGTTATTTTCACAACTTTTCTAACCTTCTCCAACAGCCTTTTGCAATGGTTGGTTAACTTCCGGTCTAAAATTCTCCTTTCTAAAACAATAAATCGTGCTCGATCTTGTCAACTAAATAATTCCCCCAATTTTCGATATTTGTTACATCTGACTTCCACATTTCGATGGTGACTTTAACATGCTCAACCATTTTAGTTTAGGCGAACTAAAAATGCGGTCCTCTGCATATCATTAAAATAAATACACCGCTCAGGGTAGCGAAAAATATATTAAAAAACGAACCGGTAAACACCGGTCGACTATCGCCAAAAGCAATCACAAAAAATAAGTATAGCATTATAGGATATAAAAAATCGAGTACAAAATGTGGCAGGTCATTCTAGTCTAGGGGTAGACTACAAATATGTACAATCCTTGCCTGTTTAAGTCATGCTGATGACGGCTTATAGCAAGAAACACGTATCCATGTTTACCTTTTGTGCATGCAAAAATTAATTTATAAATTAATTTTAAAAATCTGTATAAAAAATTATTTTATAAATTAATTAATTTTAAAAGATCTCTCTCTTTCTTTCGCTCTCTCTCTCTCTCTCTCTCTCTCTCTGTATATATATATATATATATATATATATATATATATATATATATATATATATATAAGTTACAAAAATATATTTGTGGCAATTAAGCTACACATTGGCTTCTGCGTTCGATCTTTATAATATTATATGTGGATACATAGAAATAATAATTATATATATATATATATATATATATATATATATATATATATATATATAATAGGTTATGTTTTGTTGTTGTTTTTTTGGCGATATTGAAATCTAATGAAAGCTATTCACTTACTAAATTATTGAGAGTTTAACTCCCTTACATGCATTGCCTGCATTACGTAACCCGATATTCCAGACAAGGCTTCGTAGCTCATTAGTAACATTTCAGACTACAGACAATGTGGTTGTGGGTTCGAATCTTGCCATAGTCAGCCACGTTGAAGATCTGTAGATACAGCGAAAGACGTGTACGTTGATAACTATTTTATCTACAAATAAATAAATAGTCAAATACGCCCCTTATTTTTCGACGTATGAGTGCCCCGTCAGGGGCTGCCCGCGCGTGAATTTGTAATTGCAAGGGTTGCGCAATCCTCAACAACCGCTCTCCTGAGTCGGCATTGCTTGATTCCAATGGCAAGTAGTAATACAAGACGACTGGAAACAATACCGAGATAAACAGAGAGCACATACAGCACCTGGTATTCCTAAATGGTCACCCATTTAGTACTGGCCAGGTTCGACGCCGCTTAACTTCGGTGATCTAATATATATATATATATATATATATATATATATATATATATAGTCACAATCACTACCACTATTTATGTCAGATTAATTCTATTCTAAAATTCATAAACTATGACATCGAGACATTCTTCATTAATAACTAAAAATAATAAGTCTTTTTACTTCTACATTATCCTTATAGAAGGGGATACCTATTGCTAATCGTCTAAGGCGCCCCTACTAGGGAATGCCGAGGGGGGGGGCTGCCCAGCCATATTTTGTAGGCTAAATTTATTATATCAGACAAGCTAAACCAGATATAAAATTAGAATATTAGATATTCCATTTTTATACATTTTTATGGCGACCCATGATGTGAGCACCTTCTCTGTCATATTGGATAAGTATTTCCTTGGGTACACACGATGGTCAGCAATAAACAAGAAAGAAGACAACCATAAATAACACGGTAATGATGAGGAGACGACTGCATTTACATAAATAAACGTACATCTCTTACCACACAGATGATTTGTCAAAGACAAACGTACGAGGAACATTATACAAAAAAATGGACGTGCGATTTAACAGACATAATTATTAAGATAGAAGTCTTAGCTTACAGTCCCCAAACGCAATCAATACTAGACATGAATTGCCAGGGTAAATCTTGAGCATGTGAAATTATATACAACTTACTAATACAGAGAAAGTGATATGTTGAAACGATTAGCAGTCTGGGAATCCTATCTCAACGCCCAAACGTAATTTCCACCCGGATGATGGAGAGCCAAGCAGAGCGTTGATCTACTGGTTTCATGCGTGTAAGCATGTACATTGTACAAACGGAGAGCTGAGCCAGACGCGTCTCACCAGCTCCAGCATGGAAGAAGAAGGTGCCTTGATTTTCAATCTAGCACTATGCATGAGCGAGTCTTTTTAGTACTTTAAATACTGAAGATTCATTTTTTTCACCGTGACCAGTATAGTTCAAGGGAGATAACTTGAAATTGATTCAAGGGGCGTAACTCGTCGCTATCCAGTTCCAATATAAGTAACCCTGCCCTCCTTTCTTCAAAGGCAAGCCCTCACCTCCAGAGCGACGCGCTACGCAATCAAATGACATTAATGAATTACATTTTTTTTAGACTTGTATGTCTAAGACTGGAGAAACTTAAATTTGGGGGAATTGGATGATGTGGAGGCGTGATTAGCATAAGTTAGACGATTATGTTCTCACACCGAATGGCAAAACCATTAGCGATAAAAAGTGTATATTTTAACCTTTGAAAGGTTTTCCCCAGAAGTACACTCGTTCTACAAATATAAATAGTCATAATTGCGAATAATAATCCAGTTATTCAACTGAATTAGTCTCTTTACGCAAATTACTTTCGCCATATTCCTTATCAACACGTGTATCGTTTACATATAAATGTTGCTATGTATCCACACACAGAAAATGATTCTCTTATCTGACCAGTGTTGCAAAAAAATATATATATTGACGCCCCCATTTTATTTTATATATATATATTCTAGTCTAGTTTGTTTTTTTTAACTGTGTATCTGATCTTTTAATCTTTAATATTAGTCGGGACAGAAAAAAAAGTAATCAAATCGCAATATCATTCGCTTCAATTTCTCATCATTGCAATCTAGGGCAGTGCGATTTCTGTGATGGATACTGCCGGATACGATGCCGCTGTTGCTGGTTGTTTTTTTGGGGGTTTTTTTTATAAGCGAATCGAACTACCGTATAGAGCTCGCGAAATCGTGCCTCAGGGTTGTCTGGTCTGCACGAAGTCCTCTTTGTTAATTGCAGCTATTTGTTAACCTGCAGGATTACAGGATTTTACCCCTAACACCTAGAACAGTAAGGCTCAGTAATTACATGCGAAGTCGAGGAAGGTTTGGACCAGAACACACAAAGGAATGGCGCAGACGCAACGTTGATTTGCGGTTCTACGCCTGACACG
>OY744543.1:23838103-23843103 GCA_963556195.1 Sepiola atlantica
CGAACGCTGTAATCACCAATAAAAATTATTACATAAAAATACATTATATATAAATTGACTTACATGAGTGATTTTCCACTGAACGACTTGGGACGTTAGGTTTTTTTGGGGGGTGGGTGGGTTGTTTTTTGTTTTTGTTTTATATAGTTTTAATGGTTGAGAAACTTCCGAGACTATATATATATATATATATATATATATATATATATATATATATATATATATATATATATATATATATATATATATATATATTAACTTAGGTATGTGCATATGCTTATATGCATATTTCATTGTATAGTATAAACTTCTAAACCAATTAACTGGTCATTATGAATTTTGGAATATACATTCTCGGCAACGCGATGAGTAAAATGGGTACATTATTTTTTATAAACTTTATCATTTAAGGTGTGCGCCCCCCTCCCAACTCCAACTCCAACTCCAAATAAAACCTTTAAAATAAGTTAGATACAAAAAACATTAATATAGAAAAGAATTACTCTAAATTAAATTTTGTGTGATATTAAGTAATACATTCTGAAAGGATAGCTGCCCGCGCATGCGCGGCAATAATATGTATGTGCGTTGTAAAATCCTAAACTATTGGACTTATCATTATTAATTATGAGTGCGTAGTCTAGGCAAAAATGTTAGTAACATTATTCATTTTTTGTTGTAAACTTTACCATTTATCGAGGGTGCCAACGAAACGGTACCCACAAAGAAAGAAAGAAACAGTAAAAAACAATTTTTTAATTTTTTTTTAACATAGTTCACCCCAAACAAGGCAGGCCGCCACTGTAGACGTAAGGGGCTACTGAGAAAAAAGAAAAGGGGAGAAGGTTGGGGGGGGGGTCAACCTAAATTGGGATCTGCGCAGCGAGATGTCTGTTTACATTAGTTTTAAATTTCTGCATGTCAGTACTGTCGGGGAAACAGGGGGCAGGTAGGGAGTTCCAGAGGCCAGCAGCACGAGGAAAGAAGCTATTGGAGTAGAAGGCTCTCCGGCATCTGGGGACCCCCACAGTGAATGAATGAGATTTAGTTGATTGTCGAGTTGGTCTAGTGAATTTACGTCGAGGGGGCACCAGAGTAGCCAATTCAATTTAAAACTAATACTATATTTATTGCTACTTTTTATGTTATGAAACCGAAGTCAGAAGTAAAAAAAATAAAAACGTTTTTGTCACTCGATTTTGATCCGTTTGTTCCACGGAGCTTTTCCAAGCCGTTGTTTATAGTTTTTTCAAAAATCATTAAATATTTTCGAAAATCAGTTGATATTCTACCGGGCCAGTTCTTAAGAGACCGATAATCATATTTAAAAAAATTTTTGTTTTTAAATGTTCTTCAATAAAATCTACAACGGAATATGCTTCGGAATTTTGTCTCGATGCAATGGTATCTCAATACAACGGTTTAAACATTTTGACTGACTTTGCATTACAGATGGCCGTCGTACCAACTATCAGTTTCCGTTGGATTTATCTAAATAAACAACATTTTTGCCGAGCCAGTCACCAATAATAAACAATCTGACTATTTGTGATGGTCGTCTGCTGTAAGCAAAAATTCTTCATTGCCCGGATCCACCTTCCGGTGCCCTCCGCCGTCAACCCATTTCTGCGGTGATTTAGTGCGAGTATCTTCACAACAAGCAAACGTGACTGCAACTGACGTTCAATTGGTTATCATGAAAACTGAAGCGGAAGCATGTCCTGTGACTTGTATCATTCCTCTACCAGGCATACAACCGAGCGGAACCTGGAGAGTACCAAGACTAGACGAGAATAAGCAATGGACACTGAATGGATATTGCTATATGAAGTTACCCCCCCCCCCCAATCTTCTCCCCTGTTCTTTTTTCTCAGTAGCCCCTTACGTCTACAGTGGCGGCCTGCCTTGTTTGGGGTGAACAATGTTAAAATAAATAAATAAATAAATAAATATGTTTGTATACTTGTATGAACAGGATTTACTCTTAAACTAATTAACCGATTATTATGAATTTTAGAACAAAGCTGATCGGCGTAAGCCTATGTAATGTGGACTATATTTAGTTTAATTAAGTTTTATACAAGTGGAGGTTAGCAATAGGTATTAGATATCAATTAATAAATATTCTTCAAATTTCAGTTTTTTTTTGAATATTTTAAAGGGCTTTTAGGATGCACAATATGGACACAGCCTACCTTTGAAAAATTTCAATATTTCAGATTTGCATTGAATTTGATCCATAGTCATTAGACATCAATTAACCAAGATTCCCTGCATTTTAATTTCTTCTAAAGACTCTTTAAGCTTAAGCCTTAAATTTGAGACATTTGTAGAATCAAAATGATGTAACAACTTTTGATTAGAATTGGAATAAAGATTCTAGGTAACATCACTAGAAGATGCGCTATTCCTCGTATGAGCTAGTGTATAGCCGTGTCGAGGGGATCTGATTTGTGTTTCGAATACTATGTTACTTTCTATATTTGGCCAGGGTTTACTTGTAGGGTGAAGCATCCTCATACCAGCTACAGAGAGACCGAAGACACCCGAGGATGGTGTCTAGTAGGTAATTCAAACTCCCCCGTATGTAATTCAAACTCCCCTGTAGGTAATTTAAATTCTCCTTATCGATCTATCTCCCCCTCTCTCCTCTCCCCCCTCTCTCCTCTCCCCCTCTCTCTCTCTCTCTCTCTCTCTCTCTCTCTCTATATATATATATATATATATATATATATATATATATATATATATATATATAGATATATATGTAGTCGTTTCTTAAACACACAGTTCTTTTTAAATCGATTAATCTTATTAATCGAATGTTCTCAGTATACTGGAGCGCCGTCGTTGTCGTTATCATCATCGTAGTGGGCCGCATTTCATCATCACCATCGTCATCGTTTAATGCGCCGCATTTCGCTGTCATCATCATCGCCGTGGGTCTGAAATTAAGTACTTTTTCATGCACAGAGAAGGAAGAGCAACGCGCCAGAGGATTTAAACAGAGTCTTCATTTGGGAGATATTTTCTCGTCATACGAACAAAAGTCATACATTCATTAAATTGAGAAAGATTTTCTCGTCGTGCGATTAAATGTCACACATTCATTAATTTGTAAGAGAGGCCAAATTGTTTTTCTTTACTTAATTCTACTTCGTTACGGGGAAACGAGGAAGTGGGTAGACCAATCGCTATCAACTCTTTTAGGAATTAAATTCCCATTTTTCTTTTTTGAATTACATCTCGAATTTCACATCTGCTCGCCAAGCTTCAAAAACAGACTGTTCAAAACGTCTTTCTTTTCATTCACACGATATTGTGACGTAATTGCTTCAAGAAAGACACTGAATTTGTCACAACGCACTTCTTTGACCTTTCGTTGATCTTAAACCTGAGTTTAGGCTTCTTTATATTGTTAGTCGGAGAGTAAACTTGTTTCCCGGATTTTCGTATCAAGAAACTTACACTTGTCAACCTAGATACTAAATCCATACTTGGTGATGTAATTGTTCTTCAATATATACCCATTATGTAACATATATAAGTGTGTGTGTTTGTGTATGTGTTAGCAATCTACAGTCTGTTGTTTTATTACTTGTAATTATATTTTTTCTTTCTCCTGATTTCCTCGTGCCCGTACTCCTTATCGCAACAAAATGTTACCACGGTCTTGCTCTGTCAAATGATATCTCCCCGAACAGTCTTTCATCAAGCGCACACACCAACGTAGTCACCAACTCATAGTCACTCACTTCCTTCCAAACATTCCTCTTTTATTGCCAGTGACATTGCACTCATGCAAATGAGCATGCAAATGAGCAGTGAGCTCTTCTGCCAGAGAGATCATGAAGTAATGGGAGGTCTTTGCTATAACTAGCCATTTCACTCAGGTTCTGTTTCTTTATGAATCCAATCCTGGCTGGGGTAAGTCATACTTTGCTAACCACATTACTTTTGTGCAAGTTGCCTTACTTCTGGGTCCAATTAACACAGGAAGGGACCAGGTTCGTGTCAAGTGCGCTTTCGATTCCTATAGTAAGTATACACCTCATATTTAGTTATTGAATATCGAATGAGATTTTATTTATGGTAGTTTTTTTGTCAGTACTAATTGCTTCTAGGATTTGAAAGCGTTTTTTTTTGTAATGTTAAGTTTTGGGATAAGTATGTCCCTTAGTTCAGAGATTCAAGTTTATCATTAGTACTGCTACGTGTTGTAGCAATGTTGTTTTCTTTAGATCTAGAGCTAGTGTTTTAAAGATCATAGATTGTGTCAACGGTAGACGGTTGTATAACCGATGTGTGTGTTTGGTGTTCAATAGACGCTACAATGAGCATATATATATATATATATATATATATATATATATATATATATATATATATATATATATATATAGAGAGAGAGAGAGAGAGAGAGAGAGAGAGAGAGAGAGAGAGAGAGAGAGAAAGAGAGAGATGCTCATTTTAGCGTCGTTTTGACATCGAATTAAAACGATTAAAGTGTAAAAGGGGAATAGCAAACAACTACTTACACAGACTAAAATTTACTTTGGGATAGCGATACATAAAAACTAAACTAACACCTAAAAAAGAAATGCACGCACACACGTGTTAAAAAAAGGTAATATATTAATTTGACGCAACAAAAAATAGGGATAAGTAACCCTTATACAAAACAAAACAAAACAAAAGAATAGTAAGTAAAATCAGCCGAACGGTTGTTTGTGAGAAGCCCCACCATTGGCTAATGGAAACGTTAACCAGTGGGAGTGAATAACAAAGAATCTGATTGGTTAGCTAGCTGGACTAAACACAACATGTATATATAAAAACACCCGGTAAATCAAATGCCATGTCTTTTAGCCTGACGATTCCCTACAGGGATGAAACGCGAAAGCCTCTGTGTAGCTTAATTGCCATGAATATATTTTCATAACTTACTATATATATATATATATATATATATATATATATATATATATATATATATATAT
>OY744543.1:23848103-23860603 GCA_963556195.1 Sepiola atlantica
GTCTCTATGGGGGCTCAACTGGTTTGTCGGCCTATTACGCTTATGGTTGAACTAGCAATGTTATGTGCGCCCACGCCTCTGTTTAAGAGGCCCTGTCCATATGCCACGCTCCAGTTTGACATCGCTAAACGCGTTTCATCTTATTTTATTGGTTGTAGATGCGCGAAAGCATCTCTATGAGATGGAATACTGCTGCCACATCTGGGGAGGTGCCGCTTATAGCACTCTTTCTTGCTTGGATATATACAAGAAAAAATATGCGACCAGAAGTCGCCCCCCCCCCTCTTCCAAAACGAGAAGGTAATCCCTGGGAGGAATGGTATCATGATAATATAGCAGATGCTAAACAAAACCGAAAAGGAGGAGGTAATGCCTGGGAGGAATGTCAGTGTCGATGTGATGCTGACTTTATTGGTAGTTCGAACCAGAGGTTGCATGATAGAATACATCAACACGTACCTTCGAAAATTCGTTATAGCGAGTTGGTTATAATAATTTGCGATAGCATTTACATCGCTAGTTCAAAATCGACTACAAAATCTAGTGGAGAAATCTTCTCTTCTGTCCTCCACAACCGCTTTCTCATAGAAAAGATGTTGCTAGTCTTTCTCTACTCTATCCTTATTTCCATAGAAGTGACCCAACCGAACTTCAACCTCTTTTTCCCTCTTGTAAAACTCTCACAACAAGAATTCGACTCCAAGCACCAGTGAAAAAGAACCTTGCTTTCTTCCTCCGAGTGCCTAATATCAAACGAAATTTCCATGAAAAGAGTTTTGTTCACAGAACTTCCCAATTGTGGAACACGTTACCACGGGATTGCTTCCCTGCAATGTACAACTTGGTCGTCTTCGAATCTAATGTCAACTAAAACTTGTTATAAACTGTCCTCATAAGTAATTAAATTTTGTTCATCCATTCACTATTTTGAATTCTCCTATATTCTTCATCAATTTTTTTATGAAAATCGATCCAGACAAGGCATGAAGCCACTTGATGTAAGAAGCTAACAAGAACGAAAGATGATCATCGCAAGGACAGGAGATGCCTATTGGCCTTAGTCTTGAAAAGACCAAGGCTACAGGTATGAGGGAAACAGTAAGCAGGAAGAGAGTTCCACAAGCCGGCAGTTCTTGGAAATAAACTACTAGAATAGGAATGAGGTATCGAAACAGCGAATTGACGGAGACCACTAGACCAACGAATCAAACGAGCTGGAACAAAGGAAGCAGGGAATAGATCATATAATTCTCATTAACCTCTATCCTTCAGTTGCTTTTAGCCTTGAGAAGTGGTTACACATTAATATGCAAGAACATGAGTCAGTCGTGAGATTGTTTACTTTCGTCTGACAACCTAATGACAGACCAATGTCTTATCTGGTCCTTACTTCTTCTATGTTATGTATGTATGTATTCTCGAAGGTATGCCATGGAAACGTAAATAATTTGAAATTCCGTAAAAATGTCGATCATGACCGGACTTTTCGAGATCATGGCTTCAATATGATCCAAGTGGCGAGTCTCTACGGTGAATAGAACCGAAGTTATTGCCAAAAAGCGTGACATTCACCTTTTTCGTGACCTTGACCGTTGACAGATATACTAAAATTAACGAATAGGCTATATTGCCGGTCCCGGCAAAATAACGATTCCTGCGTTATTTTGCCGTGACCGGCAATATAACGATTCCTGCGTTATTTTGCCGGTTCATGTATATTTAACTAAATTGTTAAACATACAGTGACGCCCGGCACAATAATGAGTCTTACGTTATTTTGCCGGCTCGTGTTTATTTAACTATAAATTACTTTTTTTTTATTATTTAAATTTAAATTTTTTTATTTTTTTATCAAACGAAATTTTATTTATAATTTAAAACTTTGCCTGGTTGTTTTTTTTTTAAATTTTTTTCATTTAAAACTTTGCCTGATTGATTTTTTGTTTGTTTTTAATTAATCTTTGCCTGATTGATTTTTTGTATAATTTAAAACTTTATTAAGCGACAATATATTTTAAAATAACGATAAAATTAATTTTTACTTCCGGTTGATTCGATTAGGAGTGAACTCTTCAAAATTACGACTTATTTTATGATTTCATTGAAAGAACATTTTAAAATAGAAACTGTTTAAATCCAGTGATTTTCTGTATATTTTAACATTATCGATGTTTTTCTTCATAAAGAAAATCAGAATTTTACATTAAAATCTTTCCTTTGTAAAGCACATTTTTAACAAGTAAATGTTACCAAAGGCAACATAAATTATTCTTCTACCTGTATAAGTTTATTTGTTTATTTGATTATTTATTTTTATAAAAAAAAAATCATTTATCAAAATAAATAATAAAATAAACAAATAAACTTATACAGGTAGGTAGAATAATAATTTATGTTGCCTTTGGTAACATTTATTTGTTGCTTATTTTTTTCTTTATATATAACTTATATATAACTTAAGGAAAATTTCAATTACTTAAATCGAGAGCAGACTTAGTAATGTTGGGAAAATTCATCAACATTAATTCTATTATGAAAAGTAAGCAGATATTTCTTTAACCGACACAATAGGGCAGGTCGATTTTTTTTATTTCTTTAACCGACACAACTGATGATGAAAACAAATTGTTTTTAAATATTTGCCCTTATTTATTTAATTACCTTTTTTTTCGCAAGGCCATAACAATTAGGTTTTTAAAAAAAATGAACCGGCATAATAACGATCCCTTTACATTAGTAAATAATTATTGTGCCGGGCGTCACTGTATGTTTAACAATTTAGTTAAATATACATGAACCGGCAAAATAACGATTCCTGCGTTATTTTGCCGGAGAAAGAGGAAACGAGAGACGAGTAAAGGGCATGATACAGAGAACCTATGTGAGGTGTGTCAAAACGAATGCTGGATTAATTTGCTACTTCCCCCGTCATTATTTTTTTATGATTCCAAAATGGCTCTTCGTCGGCTCCTTTTATAACATCACATACAGAAGTCTCCTGAGAAAAAATATCAGATTTGTGGAGTGTTCAATGCAATTTTTGTACAATTTATTCATGTAAACAAAATATAGTAATTCTGGGATTTCGTTTTTCACTCCGGCCCGCGATCTCTTTCCAAAAGTCTCATCTGGCCTTCACTCTGAAAAGGGTGTCCGCCCTGATATAGACCATGTTGATCTAATCTTGACATAATCAAAATGTCAAATTTAATTTCTAATTATCATTTGTGAATGTATTGTTAGCTCTTCTTTTGTTTGTAAAATAATATATTTGTTTGTCTTTTAAATTCCGCTTTTGTCAATTTAAAGTTGAGTTTTTCAAATTTAAGTTGAGCAGCTTTAAAATTAAAAGTTCAACTCTTTGAATTTTGTTTTTTAAATGTTAAATTTAGCTTATTTAATTTGAATTTTATCATTTTAAATTTAAATTGCAGCTTTTTAATTTGAATTTAAATTGTTCGATTGGAAGTGGCGTTCTTTTATGTTTCAGTTGAGTTTTTAATTTGAAGTTGAGCCGTTTCAAAATCTGAAGTTGAACGTTTTTTTAATCTGAAGTTGAGCCTTTTTAACATCTGAAGTTGAACCTTTTTTTAATCTGAAGTTGAGCCTTTTTTAAATCTGAAGTTTAGCTTTCTTTAAATCTGGAGTCGAGCCTTTTTATATCTGAAGTTGAGCCTTTTTAACATCTGAAGTTGAGCCTTCTTTAATCTGAAGTTTAGCTTTCTTAAAATCTGGAGTCGAGCCTTTTTTATATCTGAAATTGAGTCTTTTTAAATTTGAAATTCAGCCTTTTAAAATCTCAAGCGGAGCCATTATTAAATCTCAACTTTGGCACTTTTAATTTTGAATTTATGCTTTTTAGTTTGAATTTCAGCCTTTTTAATTTAAAGTTCAGCTTTTAAAAATCTAAAGTCGAGCCTTTGTAAAATCTAAAAGTTCAGTTTTTATTTATTTTGAAGTTCCGCTTTTTAATTTGAAGTTTAGCCTGTTCTTTTATTTAAGTTGAATCAGATTTTAAATTTGAAATTCAGTCTTTTTATTTGAAATTCGACTTTTTAAATTTGAAGGTAAAAACGTGTGGCTCTGATTATAGCTACTATATTTGTTTATTCAATTCCGCTCTTGTTCTGTGAAAAAATGTTACTTCTGTGCAGGGATAGCCGTGTTTTAAAAGTGGATATTTACTTTGTGAGACCTTTTCCTTTTCCATCAACGTGGGATTTTATATACACTATCAAATATGGTCGGTATTTCTTTAAGACTGTGCCTTCTTTGTACTTGAATTCAGCAATAAAAAAACCCAGAAAATAAATACAAAATTATTTGTTACGTGCCTCCGTGACATTTTTCTATATGTGCTCTCCCGATTTCCGTTGACGCCCTTGAGAAAGGAAACGAAGTATTACATTTCCAGGGTGAAATGCTGACCCACGCCTAAAGAAATCATTGACCATGTGTGTATTAATGACATTTAACCCTCGAAGCGCTTCATATTTTTTTTAGAAAATGTTTACACCTATTTTTAAAATGACTCTGTAAGCTTAACCTTTCATGTCTATGACATTTGTAACATATAAGTAGGGCTATAAAACTGAATTAAAACATTTGACTAATTTGCATATTATGATGGTGGCCATCTTGAATTCATAATGAGATTGTGGAAAATTGTAATTTTCTCATGTACATATTAGTCAATTGCTGAATACAATATTACTGGTATTCATGCGATCGTTTCTAAGACTATTTAAAATATTTTATTTTATTTTAAAAAAATATTTTGAGAATTAAAAAAGTAGTTTCTTCAGCGCCCCTCACAACATTACAAATAGAAGTCAAGAAAAAAAACAATAAGAAAATATAAAAATAATAACAATATTTTTATAAAATAAATAAAAATGAAAATAATAATAAAATATTAAAATAATTTAAAGTAAAGATAAAGAAAATAAATAATTGTAAAACTGTATAATGTATTAGAGGATAAAATAAACTGAACCAAGGAAAAAGTAACAATAATAGTGATAATAAACATCATAATAATAACCAAGATAATAATAAAATTAATTAATTATTATTATCATAAAATAAAAGCACAAACATACATAGTATTTTAAACCATATAAAACGTTTTTTATATACTTTTATAGTAAAAAATATCACAGGTATTGGTAATATTTGGTAAAATTTTATAACATTTATAATATTTGGTAATATTTTATAATATTTATAATGATTGGTAATATTTTATAACATTTATAATATTTGGTAATCTTTCATAATATTTGTAATATTTGGTAATATTTTATAATATTTATGATATTTGGTAATATTTTATAATATTAATAATATTTGGTAATATCTTATAATATTAATAATATTTGGTAATATTTTATAATATTTATAATATTTGGTAATATTTTATAATATTTATAATATTTCGTAATATTTTATAATATTTTATAATATTTGGTAATATTTTATAATATATATAATATTTGGTAATATTTTTTAATATTTATATATTTGGTTATATTTTAAAATATTAATAATATTTGGTAATATTTTATATTTATTATGTTTGGTAATATTTTATAATATTCATGGTATTCGGTAATATTTTATAATATTTATGATATTTGCTAATATTTTATAATATTTATAATATTTTGTAATATTTTATAATATTTATAATGTTTGGTAATATTTTATAATATTTGGTAATATTTAGTAATATTTTATAATATTCATAATATTTGGTAATCTTTTATAACATTTATAATGTTTGGTAATATCTTATAACATTAATAATATTTGGTAATATTTTATAATATGTATAACGGTTGGTAATATTTCATAATATTTATAATATTTGGTAATATTTTATAATATTAATAATATTTGGTAATATTTCATAATATTTATAATATTTGTTAATATTTTATGATATTAATAATATTTGGTAATATTTTATAATATTTATAATATTTGGTAATATTTTATTATATTCATAATATTTGGTAATACTTTATAATATTTAGTAAAATTTCGTAATATTTTATAATATTTTATAATACTTCGTAATATTTAAAAAATATTTGGTTGTGGAAAATTGTAATTTTCTCATGTACATATTAGTCAATTGCTGAATACAATATTACTGGTATTTATGCGATCGTTTCTAAGACTATTTAAAATATTTTATTTTATTTTAAAAAATATTTTGAGAATTAAAAAAGTATTTTCTTCAGCGCCCTTCACAACATTACAAATAGAAGTCAAGCAAAAAAACAATAAGTAGAAAATATAAAAATAATAACAATATTTTTATAAAATAAATAAAAATGAAAATAATAATAAAATATTAAAATAATTTAAAGTAAAGATAAAGAAAATAAATAATTGTAAAACTGTATAATGTATTAGAGGATAAAATAAACTGAACCAATGAAAAAAGTAACAATAATAGTGATAATAAACATCATAATGATAACCAAGATAATAATAAAATTAATTAATTATTATTATCATAAAATAAAAGCACAAACATATATAGTATTTTAAACCATATAAAACGTTTTTTATATACTTTTATAGGAAATATATCACAGAATATTGGTAATATTTGGTCAAATTTTATGACATTTATAATATTTTGTAATATTTTATAATATTTATAATGATTGGTAATATTTTATAACATTTATAATATTTGGTAATCTGTCATAATATTTGTAATATTTGGTAATATTTTATAATATTTATGATATTTGGTAATATTTTATAATATTAATAATATTTGGTAATATCTTATAATATATATAACATTTGGTAATATTTTATAATATATATAATATTTGGTAATATTTTTTAATATTTATATATTTGGTTATATTTTAAAATATTAATAATATTTGGTAATATTTTATATTCATAATTTTTGGTAATATTTTATAATATTTATAGTATTTGGTAATATTTTATAATATTTGTAATATTTGGTAATATTTCATAATATTGATAATATTTTGTAATATTTCATGATATTAATAATATTTGGTAATATTTTTATAACATTTATAATGGTTGGTAATATCTTATAACATTAATAATATTTGGTAAAACTTTATAATATTTATAATATTTGGTAATATTTTATAATATTTATAATGTTTGGTAATATTTTATAACATTTATAATATTTGGTAATATTTTATAATATTTATTATATTTGGTAATATTTTATGATATTTATAATGTTTTGTAATATTTTATAATATTAATAATATTTGGTAATATTTTATAATATTTATAATATTTGGTAATATTTTATAATATTCATAATGATTGGTAATATTTCATAATATTTATAATACTTGGTAGTATGTTATAATATTTATAATATTTGGTAATATTTCATAATATTTATATTATGTGTTAATATTTTATGATATTTATAATATTTGGTAATATTTTATAATATTTATAATATTTGATAATATTTTATTATATTCATAATATTTGGTAATATTTTATAATATTTGTTAAAATTTGGTAATATTTTATAATATTTCATAATATTTGGTAATATTTAAAAAAATATTTGGTAATAATTGCCGCAATATTGTTGTGATTTTTTAAGATTGAACAAAAAATAAACAAAATAAATTGGCAGACAGATATCACATTCCTCCATCTGTCGAAATTTTTTATTTAAATTTTAAAAATAATAATAAAATTATCTTTATCGAAATTGTGTATTCCAAATTTCCAAATGATTCATTTTCGCTTGATTTTTTTTTATCTTAATGAGTCACCACTGTTGTCATATTTGGGCTGGTGAATCTCTGTCCAATTTGAGGGTTCTTGATAAGGTACAGAAACGTATCTGTAATTTGATTGGCCTCCACCCTTTCTTCTTCTCTGCACCACTTCTCACAAACATGATGTTGCTAGTCTCAATGTTTTCTATAAATACTTTTATGGCATGTATTCTTCATAATTGTCTGATCTATTCCCTGCTTCCTTTGTTTCAGCTCGTTTGACTCGTTGGCCTAGTAGTCTCTATCAATTCGCTGTTTTGATACGTCATTGTAATACAGCTTCTTATACCAGTAAGTTCCTCCTACCTATATCCTTTGTATTTTCAGGACTAAGACCAATAGGCATCTCCCATCCTTGCGATAATCATATTTCGTTATTGCTAGCTCTTTACATCAAGTGGCGTCACGCTTTGTCTGGAGCGATTTCCATAATAAAAACTCTATCTGAATGCTGAACTCCAAAAACGTACCGGCAAGAAGGCAACAACCATAGTTCGCTTTCGAAGAGTCTCAAACAACAAGATGTCTTTTAGGATCGTTTCTTTTTTCGGCGTCTTTTTGTATTAAAGTAGTTCTTCCTTTGATCAATCCACTCTGAAACGTCTGTTTCGTGAATAAATTTTATCAGTTTTGGCGCTGGCCTTTCATGTAGGGTTGTGCTTTTTTAAAAACCATTATGCACGTATTCTATCGTGGCCTTGTGCTTTCCAGTTTGACATTTTCCTTGGGGTTGTCTTAATCGTTTCTTCATTAATTTATGTTTCTGTTCCTTTTTCAATTCTCTGAAGTTCTTCTTTCATGTTTTTCAGCCATTCTGCATTTCTGTTTTGGTCTTGTGGCTTTGCCCATATCTTGCTCCAGAAGTGTTTTGTTTCTGTGAGGTCCGGTTGTTTGGTTTTTGTTCTTCCTTTTGTTTACGTTTTTATAAAACTGGCTTTCATTATGTTTTTGAAGAAAAAAAATATATCAATGCATATTCTAAAAATAAAACCCTGTTACAAGATTTTAAATTGTTTTTAAACGATATTTCGGAGTAACAACCCTTCATCAATTAAATGAAGACATAGTCTTTTTGCCGTCTTTTCTTTGATTATCCGTATCTTTTGTTTTTTTGGATATCCGGTCAGACACGTGGTAATATTTCGTGTTTTGAAAGTTTAAAATTTTCCGTTTCAACAGTTGTTGTAACAATTCTTTTAAGACAACCGTAAACTAACTTTAGCTGAGCGAATGGATAATATAATGTTATGGTTTATTAGAGGTGTCATAGAGATTGGCATTATTATATCGTTTGAAAGCCATATCAATGCGTACTTTGAAAACATATATATCAACCTGTTTTCGGTTTGCATTAAAATCATAGCTATTTACAAGAACTTGATTCTTTTATTGTCGTTATAGTTTGGGCTTTAGACAGACAGATACCAAATCTCCATTAGAAATAAAAGTGATAGTATAGTTTCGGCTTTAGACAGACATATACCAAATCTCAATTATTAATCGAAGTAATAGAATAGTTTCGACTTTAGACAGACAGATACCAAATCTCCATAAGTAATAGATATACGTTCATGTTTGTTTGTTTGTTTGTTACTACATACAATATTAAGACAATTCTTTAAAAATTCCTGAAATTGCAAGCCCACGATTCAAAGTCATAAAGATCTAAATGTTTGCTTTTTTACTTATCATATTTACATGTAAGCATATTAGTCGAGGGTGGTTCCAAGTTAAACCTGGCTGTTATGCACGTATATCTGTTTTTTTTTGTTGTTGTTCAAACGCATCATAGTTCAAAAATGTATATGCAACCAGAATTCTTTAATTCGAAATTCTTTTATTTAAAATTTTATTTATTTTCTTTCTTCTATTTTATTGACTCATTCCCACTGGTTGAACCTCCTTTTAGTTCCGGGTCTTGTTTTATTCTCTGGGTTCCTTAATTCCTTTATTTCTCAGATAACGACTTTCAAGTGTGCGGCAAACAGATGCGCCCGCGATAATGAAGAAGAAGAAGAAGAAGAAGAAGAAGAAGAAGAAGAAGAAGAAGAAGAAGAAGAAGAAGAAGAAGAAGAAGAAATGATTAGAGCATGAAATGTGTGGATTCGATAAAGAAAAGAGCGGAGAAAAAGAAAGAAATCTACAGTAAGAAAAGTAAAAAAGTTTTTAAAAATGAAGAAAGAAGAAAAGTAAAAAAGTAAGCAAAATAAGAAAGTACGAAATGTAAAAGAGAAAAATTAAGAAATGTAAAAATAATGAAAGGAAGAAAAAAAGAAAAGAGAAAAAGTAAGAAAGTAACGAAAAGAGAGAAAGAAAGAAAGAAAAGTAAGAACGTAAGAAAACGGAGAAAGAAAGAAATGAGAAAAGAAAGAAAGAAAGAAAGAAAGAAAAGTACAAAACTAAGTAAAGGGAGAAAGAAAAAAAATAAGAACGTAAGAAAAAAAGAAAGAAAGAAATGAGAAAAGGGAGAAGAAAAAAAAAGAAAAGTAAGAAAGTAAGAAAGAAAGAAAGAAAGAAAGAAAAGTAAAAAAGAAAATAGAGAAAGAAAGAAAGAAAGAAAAAAGTAAGAAAATAAGTAAGAAAGTAAGAAAAAGGAGAAATAAAGAAAGAAAGAAAATAAAGAAAGAAAGAAAGTAAAAAAGGAGACAGCAAAAAGAAAGAAAGAAAGAAAACAGTAAAAAAAGAGAAAAAGAAAGAAATGTAAGCAAGTAAGAAAAAGGAGAAAGAAAGAAAGAATAGTAAGAAAGTAAAAAATGAGAAAATAAAAAAGAGGAAGTAAATAAAAAGAAAAAGAAGAAAGTCAATCTAGAATACAAAGTTTTGTTTATTTATAAAACTCAGACTAAAATTGCCTTTTAGCTGACAAATCAAACTTTGTTTCTGACTAGCAAATTTTCATTTGTTATTGTTGTACCGTGTTGTTGGCAATAAATATAATAACGGACTTCCCATGTGTGGTATTTAGCCCTCGTCGGGCTATGCCGGATTACCTTGAAGGAGGAAATTTACAGCCACATGAATATCTAGTTCGTATATAAATACGTTTGTTATTATATGATATCCTTGGAACATCTTGGAATTTCTTATATATATATATATATATATATATATATATATATATATATATATATATATATATATATATATATAGTCTAAAGAAGCTTTGAGTTATTTTAAACAAAAAGACAAAAAAAGAAGGAAAATGCAGTTTAAATTCCTAGAGAAACTAACTAAATCCAAAATAGTGTAGACTTAACATTTGTTGGAAAATTCATAAATAAATAATATATAATAGTAAGTAAATAAAATAAAAAGGGGGATTAAGTATCTAACAGTGAAACAAAAGCAGGAGACCCCAATGTAAGCATCTAATATTAACACGGGGATCTTCAGCTGTTTACCATGTAACTGTTTCGGAGATTTAAAAACAGGACAGTTATATGCATGACTCTCCAATGGTACAGATAAAACTACCATTTCCCCAATAATCAAGTGTCGAAATAATTCAGCTTAAAATGTTACTTATATATACATAAATAAATAATAATAATAATAATAATAATAATAATAATAATAATAATAATAATAATAATAATAATATACTACCCTTAAGACTACCGTGTGATATGGTAATTTGCATATCAAATAAAATTATTTATAACAATAGTAATACTAGTAATAATAATAATAATAATAATAATAATAATAATAATAATAATAATAATAATAATAATAATAATAATAATAAAATACTATCTAAACACTACACCTACGAACCATTCTACGATATGGTGGCTAGAAATAAAATTATATAGGAATTAAGGTTGCATTAAAAAAAAAAGAAAAAAAAAGAAAGCTTTAGTACCTTTGGTACCAGAAAGGCAAATAGATAAGAGGAAGGAAACCTAGCCATACAGATCTAAATACCCAATATATAGTCTAAAGAAGCTTTGAGTTATTTTAAACAAAAAGACACAAAAAAAGGAAAATGCAGTTTATATATATATATAAGGAAATAAATGATGAGAATAAAAATTCATCTAAATAAACTTCTGTATTTAAATAAAAATTCATATAAATAAACTTTTTTTATTTCCTTAACCCATGGGTTTTCAAAAAAAAATTATGCTTTTATCATCAGAGGAGATCATAGGGATAAAACAGTAACATTATATTACATGTCTAAAAAAGCACATCCATGTGTTATTTTTAGACATGTTTACATTTTTTATCGGAGATGATTCTCTTTGCCTAAAAAAAAACTTTATATATTTTTATATTTTTTATATTTTTATATTTTTTAAATATTTTTATATTTTCAAATCGGTGCTAAACAGTAATATAATTTTACTTTTTATCCCTATGATCTTTTCTGATGATAAAAGCATAACATTTTTGAAAATCCATGGGTTAGGGAAATTAAAAAAATCATTATTTATATATTCCTTTTGTGAACTATTTGATGATTTAATAAATATTGTAATTTTTCCAATCTTTAACCTCATCATTTATTTCCTGATATATAAATATTCCAAGGATATCATATAATAGAAAACTTATTTATATACAAATTATATCTCACAAATATCAAGGATATATTAAATACTGCAGATAAATTAAGCGTAACGGTTAAGATGGTATGTTAATCAGAGCTAACATTATAATTTGGTAGATTACTAA
>OY744543.1:23870603-23898103 GCA_963556195.1 Sepiola atlantica
CTACACTTTGATCTTAGCCAAAAGGATGAGTAGAGGGGGTGCCCCCGTCCGCAATTTGGGAGACGTGCTGGATGGCTTGAGGAGACAGCACAGCATTTGTTTTGAATATTTGGTCAAGGTTTTCTTCAAGTAAAAAGTATCCTCATGTCAGAGTCTCTGACAAACCCCTGTACAGAGAGACCGAGTGTGTGTGTACGGGGTTCTATATATGTGCGCATATGAATAAAGTTTATATAGAGGTCAGCTTGGAAAGAGTCTGTCCGCTGACAGTCAAAATATTTGGCTTCGTTAAGAGTCAAATCGGTACTTTTACGAGCACACACACGCAAATGATTATACTTAGGCGAAGTCGAATATGTTCTCAAGTGGGATAATGAAATGTATAAAATGATTTGGAAGCGGTCAAACATTCTCAATAAACTTAAATGATAAACATCAAAGGAGTGGCGCTTAAGTGTAATTGGATATGAATCTTGGCTGTTTAGTTACACACCCATCCGTCCCCAACCGGGAGAATACGAATAATAAAGAAGTTTGCTATTTCTCATTTCATTTTTTCTAAAGGTTTTAAGAAGCTGGTTCTCTCAAGAGATCGCAGCTGAAACATGTATGCACATATGTAACCAATAATGTTTGTATAAATAAAAATTGATACTAAAAAACAGCTCCACTTGTTATTGAGCACTTTTTTTATAAATACTGGAGTTTCATTGGATTAACATCTAGGAAACAAAAGTAATACATGTACTATATATATATATATATATATATATATATATATATATATATATATATATATGTGTGTGTGTGTGTGTGTGTGTGTGTGTGTGTGTGTGTGTGTGTGTATGTATGATGTGTGTGTTTGTGTGGCTCTATTTATATGTTAAGCTCAAGAGGAAATAATGCCTTTCACTTAGCGCAGATTCCTTAGATAACCGATGGTGTTTGAACAATATATGCAAACAAAGAAAGTACCGCAAAATGACCAATGGCTGGTAGATGGAATCTGTTGTGGCCTTGTTATAGCCAAGAAATAAAGACACAGAAGAGGAATTGAATAAAAAAATATATATTAACAAAGAACAGTAGTACAAAACATGTACAAATGAGAGGGTTACCACTGAGACTGTTCGATCCAACTGTCAGGGCTGTCTGCTGCAATATTGACTTCCTTTTAAAGCGGTACCTGCTGCTATTTAGAGCTTGAAGAGTTCATGTCTGAGTGATGTTCTTGACCTTTTGGCTAAGATCAAAGTGTAGTATCTGTTCCGATGGATACTACACCCCATAGACTGGTATTGCCTTGGCCTTTGGGGCTTGATTTACGGCGGTCTGTGGGTCTGTCCTGTGCAGTTCTAGGAGGTCCACCCTCCCAGGCGTCGCCTCCCCTCTTTGGGGAGGAGTTAGTTTGTTGCTTACTGCCTGAGGCGCCCCTACCGGGAATGCCGACGGGGCTACCCAGGCAATTTTTAAACCCCACGTTCCCGACCCGACCTTGGGTCACATCTTACTTGTGGGAGTAAGATAAAAACTGGCCTTGTGCCTAACTCCTGGAGAGGAGTAAATCAATACTCCTAAGTATTACTAAATACTGTTTTTTCATTAAGTAAACGATGATAAAGGTAGCCATTTTAGTTTTCCTCTATAAACGGCGTTGTTCCAGGGCTGCTTGCGGTATTGGCATGTCAGAAGCATCGTAAATGGCATCCATCACTTCTTCCTTTCCAGGCGAACCGCTGCCAACACATCGTGAAACAGACTTTTCCTGACATTTATCTCTTGGGGACCTTTAATGACCTGCTGCTATTTATAGCTAGCAGAGTTCAGACCTGCTAGATGCATTAAATAGAAATAAAGGGAAAGCATAGAACGCTTTCAATAGCCGATACTGAACGGTATATTCTTAAACAAATAGTCGAATCCATGTAAATGTCTAAAGATATGATATTTTATTTTTGGAGCATGTCACTAAAGTCCTAGCGAGTATGATGTTTTGAAATCTGAAACTCGCAGTGATGTCATTACATGCATCTGCAGGGTGAATTTCGTTATATATATATATATATATATATATATATATATATATATATATATATATATAGAGAGAGAGAGAGAGAGAGAGAGAGAGAGAGAGAGAGAGAGAGAAAGAGAGAGAGGAGGGAGAGGGAGAGAGAGAAGAAAAGGTATCCCGTTGGAGGGAAAGTAAATTAAAGGGATCAATTACATGTATAAGGGCTATGTTTATATTTCAATTAACTACGCAACCATATCTAATATCATTCATTACCAATGGTTTCAGGGCAGAAAAGCAAAATACCGATCTATTCATTTTCAAGACGAACGAATGCATATTAATATAAACATAAAGATGACTTCACTAGAGACGCATCGCCATCACGATTGTATTTGTATATATATATATATATATATATATATATATATATATATATATATATATATATATATTTATTTATTTATTCTGGTACAGAAAAATTAGTACAAGAAAAAATTCTGTACCAGAATAAATAAATATTATGCTCTTAATTTTTAACTTTAATTCTTAATTAATCGAGCACTCTGCTGGGATTTTTCCTACCATTTTACAAAGAAGTTATATATATATATATATATATATATATATATATATATATATATATATATATATATATATATATATATATATGCAAAGAAGCAGTTTATGTTATTTTTTTTTCTTTTCCCGTGGCATGATGTCACTAGAAAAGTGAAAGTGACATCATGCCACGAGAAAGAAAAAGGAAAAAGAAAAAACACAAACTGCTTATATGCCTGAAGATGATGTTATATCGTCGAAACTTAGCTGATTTTAAATAAATAAATATTTATACACAATTTTTAAACCCCACTTTCGCGACCCGACCTTGGGTCACATCTTACTAGTGGGAGTAAGATAAAAAAATAAAAAAAACTGGCCTTGTGCCTAACTCCTGGAAAGGAGTAAATCAATACTAAGCCGTGGCTACTAAGAGCGCTAAAGTCAGTCAGTGGCAGAGAGTGAAATGAATGTGGACAGCTGTGAGTGAAAAAGGGGGAGGGGTGGGAGTGTTAGTGAATTTGTCTTAGGGTGGGTGAGAGGGGAGGGGGTGCTAAGATTTTTGTTGTGCTGAGGTGAAGCATGGATTTTCGGGTTTGTCGGAAAACAAACACGACAGCTAGAATAATACTGACATAGTTCGGCTGTTGGAGACCAAAAATGTAGTTACCAAGTCCAAAAGCCACACGAGGATAAAAGTGAATCAGATGGATAGATTATCAGTTTAATTACGAAGAATATTATGAGAGGATTGAAAAACGATAAATGCAATGAAAAAAACTTGATTACTAATAAGGACGGTTTATGACAATTATTTGTCGACATTGCATTTGCATAAGACCATGTTGTAGCCCGTAGAGAAGTAGTCCTGTGGTAACGTGTTTCACAGATGAGAAGTTATTGGAAATAAACCTTGTTCATGGAAATTTAGTTTAATGTTGAGCAAACGGAGGAAAATAGGAAAGTACTTTACAGTTGATGTAGTAAGATGAATTTTTGATGTGAATGTCTTACAAGGAGGAACCAGAGATTGAAGCTCAGTCGAGAACAATCCATGGAAATAAAAATAGAGTAGAGAGAGACTAGCAACGTTCCTTTCTGTGAAAAAAAGTCTGTATAGAATAGAAGAGGTCACCCCCTCCTACTAGATTGCGAAATCAATTTGTATCTGTCGAGGTAAGAAAGAGAGCTCTGATCGCCACCTCCCCAGATGTGGAAGCAATACTTTATCTTCCGGACGTATCTGAATCTTATTAAGGAAGTCTTATTTAGAAAGGAGTGATTTTTTCCCCGATAGTCAAACGTTCAAAATTACTCGGTCGTGCATTCACAGGCAATATCAATTCAAATAATTACATAGAAGATACTGCCAAGTCTGCCACGAAGAAGGTGGTCTCTCTCTCTCTCTCTCTATCTCTCTCTCTCTCTCTCTCTCTCTCTCTCTATCTATCTATCTCTCTCTCTCTTTCTCTCTGTCTCTTTCTCTATCTCTCTTTCTCTCTCTCTCTCTCTCTCTCTCTCTCTCTCTCTCTCTCTCTCTCTCTTTCTCTATCTCTCTGTCTCTCTCTTTCTCTATCTCTCTTTCTCTCTCTCTCTCTTTCTCTCTCTCTCTCTCTTTCTCTCTCTCTCTCTAGCGGGGTTGAACATTTCTCACACCTGCAAGTATCCTATACCTTTATAAAGTCACTATTCGCCCATGCATGGAGTATTGTTGTCATATCGGGGCTGGTGCACCAACCATTAGTCTTTCCCTCTTGAGCAGGGTGCAAAAGTAAGTCAGTAACCTACCATGTCCCACGCTGTCTAGTAAGCTCCAGTCCCTGTCCCAATCGTCACAATCTAGTATCCCTGAGCTGGTTTACCAAGTACTTCCACAAAATATGTTCCGACTAACTTACTACACTTGTACCTCCCAACGTATATACCCCAACCAACCAGACTAACAGCACCGACCCCTTGATTCTAGAGGTTCCAAGATATCGAAACACTTTTTATTTAAATAGCTTATTTCCTCGGATCGCTTACCTTTGGAATTCCCTCCCTGTTCCTTGCTTCCTTGATGGTACGAACATGAAGAAATGTAAATGTAACGTTAGCAACCACTTGTTGCACAACTCCACACTTAGGATGCCCAATATATATCTGGCCCCTAATTATAGTTGCTCGTTTTGTCTCAGTGGCAATATGCCTTGTTTGGGGTGAAATAATTTTTTTTTAATGTAAATATCTTTGCAGTTTAAGAAAACGCCCGATAATCAGCCAATTGGGGCGATTTTGGCAAACCATATTAAAATGGCGCCAAGTTATCTCAACGAGTCAGATTCAATTAAGGGTTATTCCGCACATATTAAAACTATTCGACCCATTTATTTTTATTTCATGTTTCAAATTAAATTTGCAAACGCCTGGTTTATTTCCAAACATTTTAAATGAATTCTAACAGTTTTTTTTTCTGAAAATGTTACTTAAAGTTAATGTTAAAGTAACATTTTAACCTAAAAGTTACATTTTATTTTCTGAAAATGTTACTTAAAGTTAATGTTAAAGTAACATTTTTACCTAAAAGTTACATTTTATTTTCTGAAAATGTTACTTAAAGTTAATGTTAAAGTAACATTTTTACCTAAAAGTTACATTTTATTTTCTGAAAATGTTACTTAAAGTTAATGTTAAAGTAACATTTTTACCTAAAAGTTACATTTGATTTTCTGAAAATGTTACTTAAAGTTAATGTTAAAGTAACATTTTTACCTAAAAGTTACATTTCATTTTCTGAAAATGTTACTTAAAGTTAATGTTAAAGTAACATTTTTACCTAAAAGTTACATTTTATTTTCTGAAAATGTTACTTAAAGTTAATGTTAAAGTAACATTTTTCCCTAAAAGTTACATTTTATTTTCTGAAAATATTACTTAAAGTTAATGTTAAAGTAACATTTTACCTAAAAGTTACATTTCATTTTCTGAAAATATTACTTAAAGTTAATGTTAAAGTAACATTTTACCTAAAAGTTACATTTCATTTTCTGAAAATGTTAAAGTTAATGTTAAAGTAACATTTTTACCTAAAAGTTACATTCAAGTAACGGATCTTTTGCAACAGAACTTCGCGAAAAAGTACACCCGCTATCAAAAATCAGACAAAGTGCAGATTGTAAAAAAAAAAACACAACGTTTTTTTACTTCCACAAGAGTATGGAATCTATTTGAATGAAAATATTTTTTTGCCTCCGCATACACAGATAGTTGTCCACCATTTCGCGATGCGCTCCACAATGGCCTTAATTCTGTATTTTTATAGACTAAACATAACCGTAACCCTAACTCTAGCCCTAACTATTATCCGACGCATGTCTAGACATAGCTCAGAAAAGTAGGTCAATGACGTGTGCGCACACTGCACATGACTGCCGGGACTATATATATATATATATATATATATATATATTCATCCCTGGTCGGGCTACGCCGGCTTACCTTGAAGGAGGAAATTTACAGCCGCATGCATATCTAATTCGTATATAAATAAGTTTTCTATTATATGATATCCTTGGAACATCTTAGAATTGTTTTGGTTCTTTAACTTAAACTTTTCTTTTATATATATATATATATATATATATATATATATATATATCAGGAAATAAATGATGAGAATAAAAATAGCAAACAATAATAGTATTTCATGTATTCACATAAAATTTTATAAGGAGATATAATTGTTATGTGTCAATTTTCAGTATTTACTTCAACAGTGCTCGATACGTAAGTAGAGCTAGCTAGTAAGATATAAATATATTTTCATAGCTTACTACTATATATATATATATATATATATATATATATATATATATATATATTAATTCTATACGTACATAAAAGTAATCAATGGACACGTGTTTCTGGCTCACAGCCGTCATCAGCATGGCTAACTTACACAGAGATCGAACCCTCGATATAGTAATAAAAATAATTACATATATATATATATATATATATATATATATATATATATATATATTGCAAAACTCATTTTTCTATTAGTCACTGGCTCTTCTACAGAGTAAATAAAGTAACATTTTTAGATTTAAAATAAAAATACATGCAAATTCAAAAGCTTAAATGTGCCTGGAGTTATTAAGAATTGAATGCTAACCGTTTAACTCAGGGGCGAGAAACCTCCGGCCCGCTGGCCACATCCGGCTTAGCGTCCGGCCCGCCACCCTGCTATGCTCTATTATTGCAATCCGGCCAACGGACTTCCCAATAAAACTCATATCATTTTGTGACATAGACGTAAAAGTAGGTTTCAATTAAGATTTACAGTGGGATAAAAATGTATGAATATCAGCGAGCGATGATGCATGTATATCTTATTTTTCTTTAACTATTAAGAGATAAAAATAGAAACGGAGAAAGAGAGAGGCAAAGAGGAAACGCGAGATGAGGAAAGGGCATGAAACATAGAACCTATGTTAGGTGTGTCAAAACGTATGCTGGATCAACTTGCTACTTCCCTCGTCATTATTTTTTATGATTCCAAAATGGCTCTTCGTCGGCGCCTTTTATAACATCACGTGCAGAAGTCTCTTCAGAAAAAATATCAGATTTGTAGAGTGTTCAATACAATCTTTGTACAATTCATTCATGTAAACAAAATATAGTAATTCTGGGATTTCGTTTTTCACTCCGGCCCGCGATCTCCTTCCAAAAGTCTCATCTGGCGCTCACTCTGAAAAGGTTGGTCGCCCCTGATATAGACCATGTTGATCTAATTATGACATAATCAAAATGTCAAATTTAATTTCTAATTATCATTTGTGAATGTATTGTTAGCTCTTCTTTTGTTTGTAAAATAATATATTTGTTTGTCTTTTAAATTCCGCTTTCGTCAGTTTAAAGTTGAGTTTTTCAAATTTAAGTTGAGCAGCTTTAAAATTAAAAGTTCAACTCTTTGAATTTTGTTTTTTAAATGTTAAATTTAGCTTATTTAATTTAAATTGCAGCTTTTTAATTTGAATTTAAATTGTTCGATTGGAAGTGGCGTGCTTTTAAGTTTCAGTTGAATGTTCAATACAATTTTTGTACAATTTATTCATGTAAACAAAATATAGTAATTCTGAGATTTCGTTTTTCACTCCGGCCCGCGATCTCCTTCCAAAAGTCTCATCTGGTCCTCACTCTGAAAAGGTTGGCCGCCCCTGCTTTAAATACACTACTCTTCGCAATCTAGGGGGAGGGGTGATCTTTACTCTTTCCTACAAAGGTTTTTTTGTTACGAATGTTTTACAGGGGGGGGGGGAGCAATTGATTGGGTCTCCGTTGAGAACCTAGCATGAAAGTAACGATAGAGCAAAAAAAAGACTAAATCTATTGCGAAGGTAAACACACAGATCGTTTAAAAATACATCCATACAGATCGAGAATAATTTCTGCTTTCAATTTTTTTTTTTTTTTAACATGGTTCACCCCAAACAAGGCAGTCCGCCACTGTAGACGTAAGGGGCTACTGAGTAAAAAGAAAAGGGGAGAAGGTTGGGGGGTCAGCTTAAATTGGGATCTGCGCAGCGAGATGTCTGTTTACATTAGTTTTAAATTTCTGCATGTCAGTACTGTCGGGGGAAACAGGGGGCAGGGAGGGAGTTCCAGAGGCCAGCACGAGGAAAGAAGCTATTTGAGTAGAAGGCTCTCCGGCATCTGGGGACCTCCACAGTGAATGAATGAGATTTAGTTGATTGTCGAGTTAGTCTAGTGAATTTACATCGAGGGGGCACCAGAGTAGCCAATTCATCGGAGCATAATCCATTGAAGTATTTGTAAAACAAACATAAAGATGTTACATTGCGGCGATGGGACAGGGACTGGAGCTTGGTTGACAATAAAAGTGTAAAGTAAAAATTTGGGAATTTCCTTGCTTTTGTACACTTAGGGTATATGAATTTTCATCTTAACCCTATTAAGTGCATATGATTTCAGTATACTGGCATTTATCATGGAATGTCACTACTTTTGTAAAGGCTATGCCTCAATATAATGGTAATTTTTAAGGTTTTTTGGAATTTTCCGGAAAACTAAGATATATGGTAAACTGAAATTAAAATGCCATCAACTAGACCCTAGAACCTCTATATCTGCCAAAAATCAGTTGAATCCATCAAATAGTTGATGAGATATAGGGTGGCACATACGTACGTACGCACATACGTACGTACGTACACACGGATAACATGATTTCATGATTGAACTTTCTTGATCTCTGGGTTGCCTTGACTAATGATGCTGAAATTCTACACACTTATAGAACCTATCAAATAAAAAATTTGTGCAAAGTTTTAACTAATTTGGTTTATTGGATTTTGAGTTATGATTGATCAAAGAAATGAGATTTCCAGCATAGGCCGTTTTTAAAGTCTATTAAAGGATAGAGCGCTATCGCGCCTCCCTTGATTTAAAATATGATGGTGCTTTTGGAGCTTTCTGTTCGTACGCCAGTAGAAACATGTGATTAATTGACAAAAAGGAATAGACAGGGTACTAAAGAAGACGAAAGAGAGTCGAATTTTGTTAAATAGAAACATTTTTCGTGACGGCTCGCTAAGATGCTTGACTTAGACTTTTTGATACTTGACATATCCGAGTTCGAATCTCACGTAAATCTAAATCATTTTTAACTGGATACTTGTTTTACAAATTTAAAGAAATAAACGTAACATAATAACATTAAACAAATATTACATGAATATTTTTTTAATAAATTAAGTGACTTTTTTAATATCTTGATTTTAATCATCGTTAGAGGACATAAAAGTGGTGCAAATTGTTCTGTTAGGGGAATTGATTTTACCCGTTCTGGGTCGGGTAGTCTTCTAGTATCCTATTATTATCTTTGTGTTTCTTTAACATTCATGCCGAGATTGGCATGATCTCCTAAACAATGCTACGCATACTAAATTTTTACAACATGATGAGTTCTATCGGTTGGAACCAGGTATTTCCAAGCATTCAGTTTCAGATATTTCCCACGGTTTTTCCCGTGAGCCAATAAAAAGTTCTCCTCCCAAGGTACAACGGGTACATTTATGATTAGCTTTTTGGTGGCGTTTCAGAAAATTATTATATCTAGAAGAAATGTTGTTTCGAGGATGTGTACTGGGAATATTAGCTATATTCCCATATATATATCCATATATATATATATATATATATATATATATATATATATATATATATATATATATATATATATATATATATATATATGAAGAGAAGGATGAAGGTAATCCGACGTGATGGGAAAATGAAAAAGGAAAACCAAAAAATGGATGTTTTTTTATGTGTACATCAACGTTTCGTCTTTATTTATAAGACTTCATCAGGATGATAATATAGAGAAAAATGTCATGCAAGTACAAATACATGTAGTGTTGACATATTGGGAGGAAAAAATAAAATAAAATAATGGCCACTACTGGGTGGACGTCCGTACTTGGTGGAGAATAAAAATGAATGTTGAAGAAAATGAGTGGGGAAGAAGTGGAAAGATGGGGGTGAGCAAGGACTACTGTGGCTGGTAGTAAGAGGAAGGGGTGGGGGATGAGCAGGGATAAAGTGGATGGCAGAGAGGGGGAGGAGAGGGAGGAAGGAGGTATTTGACCAGATGGCTGCGGTCAAGACTGAAGGGGAAAAAGTAAGTTGGAATGTTTGTGTGTGGAGGGTGTATGCAGAGAAAAGGAGGGTGGGTAGAGAAGGAGAGGGGGCTATGTATATATATATGTATATATATATATATATATATATATATATATATATATATATATATATATATATATATATATATATATATATATATATATATACTAATCCAGGTAAAAGAAAACATCCACAGGATAAAAATCCAAAGAATTTCAACCGGGCTTATAAAGAGTGCTCAATATCAAATAGAGCTTTTTATATATAATTATTTTTTTTATTTATACAGACATAATCCGCGACACTGACATGTCGATGTTATCGATAAACAGCTGTTAGAAACTGAGATCTCATCTGACCCTTCCCTCAAGTCATATTTTGACAGAATATATATATATATATATATATATATATATATATATATATATATATATATATATGTACCATTGGGTACCATTAAGGCAGCATTAAGGCAAATTTACTAATATTCTCACCCCTTCCCATTTCACTGCTGCCTTAATGGTACCCACTCAAAGCTTTTCATATTCATTTCATTCTTCGCCACCACTGACTGAGCCTGGACTCTCCTCCATCGCTCACAGTAGCCACGGCTACTACTATCTTTTATCTCTCCGTCATGTCAACCAAAAATTTCGATGTACTTGCATGACATTTTTTCTTCAAATTATCATCCTAAAGAAGTCTAACAATAAAGACGAAACATTGATGAATATATAAAAAAGAATATCTCTTGGTTTTTTTCCTTTTTCATTCCCCATATATATATATATATATATATATATATATATATATATATATATATATATATATATATATATATATATATGTGTGTGTGTGTGTGTATGTGTGTGTGTGTGTGTGTGTGTATTAATTACAGATAGCTGTAACTATATATATATATATATATATATATATATATATATATATATATATATATATATACGGTAAAAAAGAGCTAATATTCCCAGGACACGTCCTGGAAACATTTCATCTCGATATAATAAGGTTTTCAAAGGCCAGCAAAAAGCTAAGAATATATGAACTAATTATTGTACCTTGGGGGAGCACTTGTTACTGGCCCACGAGAAAGAAAACAACCGTGGGAAACATCTTAAACTAAATGGTTGGAAATACCCTGTTCCAACCGATAGAAGTCAGGATGTACAGAGGTGTTTTAGAAAAACAGTATCCGAAGAGTTGCCCAATCTCGACAGAAATAGCAAAGAAAGAAAACCTTCGGGTCTGGATTTACGCCGGTCTATCGGTTGTCGGTCCTCTGCAGTTCTAGGAGGTGCACCCTTCCTGGCTTTGCCTCCCCTCTTTGGGGAGGAGTAAGTTCATTGCTTACTGCCTGAGGCGCCCCTACCGGGGAATGCCGACGGGGCTGCCCAGGCAATTTTTAAAAAGCCAGTGCTCAAATTCTCGAGCGCTGGTTCTTTCCCACTTTCCCGACCTTGTGTCACATCTTACCTTGTGGGATGAATGTAAATAGAAGCAAAGAAAGAAAGGTATGAGAAATTTCAAAAATAGCCGATTGCAATCAGTTGTTCATTAAAAGCAAACTTTTATCGGTACGAATGGCATAAATAACAGATATTTTTTAATCTCTCTTGACTCACTCAAACCTCTGTTTATATAAAATTAATTGTCTGTATATGTTTAGATATTTCTATGTATAGGATTCACACTTAAACTGATTAACCGATCATTATTAGTTTTGAAACACAGCGACTATGTGTAACGGTGGGTAATCTGGTCTATATTTAGTTTTATTTAGTTTCATGCAAATGGGAGTAAACAAAAAAAACCTGTGTGAAAATTCAAATACTTTCGATTTTTGTGATATTTTCATCAATCTATAAATATTCCCTTAATTTCTATTTACTTTTAGTAAAATTTAAAAGTTTGTTGGGGAAATAATATGGGCGCAATCTCCCATTTTGAAAATTCAAATATTTCAGATTTGCATTAAATTTGATCCCTAGTCTTTAGACACCAATTAAGTGAGATTCCTGAATTTTAATTTCTTATTAAGACGCCTTCAGCTTTAGCCTTAAATTTTGGACATTTTTAAAAGTCAAAATCATGTAACGGATTTTGATCAAAATTGGGATAAGGATTCAAGACATAAGGTTTAGAAGCATTATATCTTGATTTTACTTTCTGTAAGGAGACGTAAAAGTGGTGCAAAACTTTTCTGTTCTGGGAATTCTTCTAATAATACTATAAAGGGAAGTAAATACGTCTGTTGCAATTCATTTCGGGACATTGTCTTCTCTGGTACCTTGTTCCGCTGGTTCAATTTTCCCTTACTAAAGATTTTAACTGTATTAATCCCGGTGATGTTCATCGCTTCATTGCAGATTTGATGAACTGTTAGGGTGCTTCACATTTCTGAGTAATAATTCACAAATTGCAATAGATCATTCCTGCCTGTCCTTTCTGGGAGATCATTCCTGCTTGTCCTTTCTGGGAGATCATTCCTGCTTGTCCTTTCTGTGAGATCATTTCTGCTTGTCTATTCTGGGAGATCATTCCTGCTTGTCCTTTCTGGGAGATCATTCCTGCTTGTCCTTTCTAGGAGATCATTCCTGCTTGTCCTTTCTGGGAGATCATTCCTGCTTGTCTTTTCTGGGAGATCATTTCTGCTTGTCTATTCTGGGAGATCATTCCTGCTTGTCCTTTCTGGGAGATCATTCCTACTTGTCCTTTCTGGGAGATCATTCCTGCTTGTCCTTTCTGGGGGATCATTCCTGCTTGTCCTTTCTGGGAGATTATTCCTGCTTGTCCTTTCTGTGAGATCATTCCTGCTTGTCCTTTCTGAGAGATCATTTCTGCTTGTCTATTCTGGGAGATCATTCTTGCTTGTCCTTTCTGGGAGATCATTCCTGCTTGTCCTTTCTGGGAGATCATTCATGCTTGTTCTTTTCTGGGAGATCATTCCTGCTTGTCCTTTCTGGGAGATCATTCCTGCTTGTCCTTTCCGGGAGATCATTCATGCTTGTCCTTTCTGGGAGATCATTCCTGCTTGTCCTTTCTTCCTTGGAATTCCCACTTCCTGTTGCATCTTATGATTGTGAACTCTTACACTTTTATTCCCTCTTAAACGAATTAACTGATCATTAGAACTATACGAACACAGCTGCTAAGCGTAAGGGTGATTAAATTGTGCTATATTTAGTTTAATTTAGTTTTATGCAAAGGGAATGTTGATGCCTTTCGTGGAAATTCAGATACCTTCGATTTTTGTGAAATTTTAACTGTAAGTATTAGACATCAATTAATAACTATTCCTTAAATTGCAAGTCTCAGTCTCTTTGGGGTATTTAATTACCATTTTGTGTAATAATTCATAAATCCTCAAAGACACTGAGAGACCACTCCTACCTGATATTTCAAAATCAATTTTAG
Organism: Sepiola atlantica; assembly: GCA_963556195.1. Lineage (NCBI taxonomy): Eukaryota > Metazoa > Mollusca > Cephalopoda > Sepiida > Sepiolidae > Sepiola > Sepiola atlantica. The sequence continues at coordinate 23,884,297 of OY744543.1, forward strand.
AATTCTTTAAATTCTTCTCTCAGATTTCCACTTACTGTCGCATCTTATGATCGTACAAAACGAAACACAGCACTAACTTACAATTTGTCATATTAAAAGTATTTATTGAATTTTTTTCACATTTTTAACATCATATTATCCATATCACAAGAACAATTACATGTCCACCTCACATGAACTATTTGCTTACAATGTTTTTTCATCTTTACTTGTCGATGCACAGACATTCAAGAATGAAAGATCATCGGAATATACTCAGAATATAATTTACGAACACATAACGAAATAAAACGCGTCTATGCAAGATGTCTACGAATTTTGTTTAAATTCTCTTCCTAATTCCGACTTTTCGTTATTATTTTTTTTTATTATTTGTAGAAATCTATTTTATAGCTTCTAAAGTCGGATACCTTTTAAACAGTCCTCGTATATATATATATATATATATATATATATATATATATATATATATATATATATATATATATATATATATATATATATATATATATATATATATATATTCATCAACAGACAGACTGTTTCGCTGGAGGCAGTTGGAAATTTCACAGTATATATATAATTATTTAATAATAAATTTTTAATTATTATCTACATACGAATACGTTTCATCCTTGAGGAATAATCAGTGTAGAGATAACAATTCAAGCCGGTCGCACGATTCGAACCCCGGAACGAGAGTTGTTCGTTTACAAATCGAAATCCGATGCTTTAACCTACGAGTCCGACATGAATAATCATACGAAATCATATGATATCATACGAAATAAACTTATTTATATCAGTAAGCGAACATTTTTATAAGCAACAGTCAGAAAGTGTTCTACATTAAGGAATGTTGCATTATAGCCGAGGTTGACGGCTGTCTTATCTCGCATTAAAAGGGACCAGCCAAACGGGGGCTATAAATAATTATTTAGTAATCAATACTTTATTATTATTATTATTATTATTATTATTATTATTATTATTATTATTATTATTATTATTATTATTATTATTATTATTATTATTATTATTATTATCTACATACGTATACGTTTCATCCTTGCGGATTCGTCAGTGTAGAGATAACCATTGAAGCCGGTCGCACGATTCGAACCCCGAAACGAGAGTTGTTTGTTTACAACGTCCAATTCGGTCCTGTGCTCCCAGTAGTGGCTACTACTTCTTCTCATTAACCCATCATGTCAACCCAATATTTTCATGTACTTGCATGACATTTTTCTCAAAATTATCATCCTGCGGAAGTCTTACAAATAAAGACGAAACGTTGATGAATACATAAAAAAAACATCTTTTGGGTTTTCCTTTTTCATTTCCCATATATATATATATATATATATATATATAAATAGTTTCGGAAGTTTCTCAACCATTAAAACTATATTTAAAAAAAAACAACAAAAAAAACTGATAGTCCCAAGTCTTCCAGTGGAAAATCACTCATGTAAGTCAATTTATTTTTTACAGTTATTATATTAGTTTATTTCTAACACTATTTTAAGGGATCATCAGTTGTTTACCATGAAAAACTGTTTCGGGAATTTAATATATATATATATATATATATATATATATATATATATATATATATATATATATATATATAGAGAGAGAGAGAGAGAGAGAGAGAGAGAGAGAAAGAGAAAGAGAGAGAAGTAATGGGGAAAAATATTCTCAAGATGTAAAGGCCTAGAATGCCCACGCTAGAAGACAGAGGAGTTCGATGCCTCGTAAACACTTAGGACTAAGTACATAAGTCATAAAAACACATCAGCGCTCAGCTAAAAATCGTGCTGAAAGCAATAGACAGCAGCCAACCACTGCGAATGTTTAAGGCGTGGTGTTTCCGATTCGCCACCATATCCAGGCTCCAATATACGTTCTTTTTTATCCATTACGACTTTCTAATACTGTAAGTAGAGACAATGGAAAGAATGTGCAGTAAGTTTGTAAGGAAATGATTGGGTGTGCCTCCGATTGTTGGCAATGTAAATGTGCAGAATAAGGCACCAAACTCAGTTTTCCGGTTCAAATAGTGACAAGAGAACTCAAAGCAGCCAAAGAAACAGCTGTCGCCATATTGGCATAATATGCGGTAAGCAAGGTTAGTAATGCAACACATGATCATAAGATGCGACAGTAAGTGGAAATTTGAGAGAAGAATTTTAAAAATTTCGAATTTGTTTTGAAACATCGAGTATTGATTTACTCCTCTCCAGGAGTTAGGCACAAGGCCAGTTTTTATCCTACTCCCACAAGTAAGATGTGACCCAAGGTCGGGTCGGGAAAGTGGGGTTTAAAAATTGCCTGGGCAGCCCTGTCGGCATTACACGGTAGGGGCGCCTCAGGCAGTAAGCAATAAACTTACTCCTCCCAAAGAGGGGAGGCGAAGCCTGGGAAGGTGGACCTCCTAGAACTGCACAGGACAGACCCATAGACCGGCGTAAATCAAGTCCCGAAGGCAAAGACAATACCAGTCTATGGGGTGCAGTATCCATCGGAACAGATACTACACTTTGATCTTAGCCAAAAGGCCATCGAGTAGGAGTATTATTTACTCCTCTCCAGAAGTTAGGCACAAGGCCAGTTTTATCCTACTCCCACAAGTAAGATGTGACCCAAGGTCGGGTCGGAAAGTGGGGATTGAAAAGCCGCGCTCGAGAGGTGAGCACTCTGACCATTAAAAATTGCCTGGGCAGCCCCGTCGGCATTCCCCGGTAGGGGCGCCTCAAGCAGTAAGCAATTAACTTACTCCTCCCCAAAGAGGGGAGGCAAAGCCTGGGAGGGTGGACCTCCTAGAACTGCACAGGACAATCCCATAGACCGGCGTAAATCAAGTCCCGAAGGACAAGACAATACAAGTCTATGGGGTGCCTAGCAAAAGTGCCAGATTTTATCGAGTAGGAGTGATTGCTAAGGTTCTATTTGGATTTGTGAATTAGAATAGAGCTACGAAAACCCTTAAAATACCCCAAAGAAATTGAGATTTGAAATTCTAAGAATATTTGCTAGTTGATGTCTAATGCCTACTGTTAAAATTTCAGAAAAATATATCTGAATTTTTTATGACGAACCTCCACATTCTCCTTACTCACATTTGCATAAAAAGTCAATTAAACTAAATATAGCATACATTACTGACCCTTATGCCCAGCAGCTGTGTTTGAATATTCATAGTGGTCGTTAAATATTTTAGGAATGGATAAAAGTGGAAGAGTACTATCAGTGCGTAGAGTCCGTGATGAAGCGAAGACTTCTTGGCCTTTTGACCCGGATCAAAGTGTAGTATCTGTTCCGATGGATACTACACCCTATAGACCTGTATCGTCTTGTCCTTCGGGTCTTGATTTATGCTGGTCTATGGGTTTGTCCTGTGCAATTCTAGGAGGTCCCCCCCCCCCAGGTTTTGCCTTCTCACCTTTCAGAAGAGGTTAGTTTATTGCTAATCGCCTGAGGCGCCGCTACCGGGGAATGCCGACGGGGCTGCCCAGGCAATTTTTATGGGTCATAGGTGCTCTTCCTCTAGGGTGCTGACTTATCAAATCTCACTTTCCGACCTTGTGTCACATCTTACTGCCGTGGGAGGTAGATAAATAACCTGTAACAGACGGAGCCGGAAAAGGTAGCACTTTTTATTGACTGATGTGACTGCTTTGTTGTCACCAGCAACCGACGTAAGCACCTGCGGTGAACAAGTGTCCTGCGAAGTTCCTTATAAGTAAACATTCGCGAAAGTCCTGACATATATTCAAAGAATCTGGCACGCTAGGAAGTAAGTGTAGTATCTGTTCCGATGGATACTGCACCCTATAGACGGGTGTCGTCTTGTCCTTCGGGGCTTGATTCCACCTGTATGTGGGTTTGTCCTGTGCAGTTCTATGAGGTCCACCCTCTCAGGCTTCGCCTCCCCTCTTTGGGGAGGAGTAAGTTTATTGCTTACTGCCTGAGGCGCCCCTGCCGGGGAATGCCGACGGGGCTGCCCAGGCAATTTTTAATGGCCAGAGTGCTCACTTTCTCGGGCGCTGGTTTTTCAAACCCCACTTACTCGACCCGAGCTGTGGTCACATCTTACTTGTGGGAGTAAGATAAAACTGGCCTTGTGCGTAACTCCTGCAGAGGAGTAAATAAAAAAAATACATTACAAGGAATCAAAGCCATTCAGACTCTGTTCTTGATTCCAAAACAGATGTTTTTTTAAAAGAACACGAAAAGTTCATAAAAAGTCATTAGCCATCATACAAATTGTGTAAAAACGACACTATAAGATATTGATTTTGTTTCGTTTTGCAGAACCGACCACAAACATTATAGTGACGCACGTATGTAGAGCAAATTATGTGATATGTGGTTAAAATACTAATTGATCTAGGACGACATCACACGCGACCGGACAACACCGAAGCCCGCCTAAAGTCCAACCTTTCCTCGCCGTATAGTAGGGGCAATGGCAACATGGTATTGTCAGAGTTATCCGGCTAACAGGACTCTTTGGAAACTCCACGATGGAATCGGCATCAGAATCCGTCGTCCTCTTGTCGTCTCTACCTCTGCAGAGACAAGCAGCGACGTGTCATGCGCAGAACGGCAAATCAATGGAGTGAAAGTGGAAACGTTGCTTCTGTGCCATTCCTTTGTTCGTTGTCCTTAGTACAAGCTTTCCTGACTTCGTATGCAATCACTGAGCCTTGTTATTCCCGATCTTTTTGGTTGCAATCTTGCGGGTTAATGAATAGCTGCGTCCAACGATGGGGGCTTCGTACAGAGCAGACAATCCAGAGGGATGACTTTCCTCAGCTCTGTGCAGAAGTCCGACTCGCCAACAAACAAACAAACATCAAACAAACGAACAAACATAAAACAGCGCCACCACGTCTAAGCGGTCAGCGAAGAAGCAGGGGTGCATGGGGAAAACGTAGCTTCGAGAGGAACGAACGATGAATACTTTAATAAAATCAACATACTGCAACAACCTCCGTGTTCACCTGATCGTGCTTCGTGTGATCGTTTCTTTTACACTCAACTGCAGAGAATCGTCAATCGAACTGATTTGAAGGCACATTGGTAATTAGGAAGGTCGGAACAACGACGCTGAAGAGGCATCCCCGAAGGATCTTTCCACGACGTATAAAAGCGTGGTAGAGCTTGGAAATTACATAATATAGGGCGTAGAAAGTGGACCTTGGGTTAGGGTTAGGGTTAGGGCATAATATAGGCTGTAGAAAGTGGACCTTAGGTTAGGGTTAGGGTTAGGGCATAATATAGGGCGTAGAAAGTGGACCTTGCGTTAGGGTTAGGGTTAAAGCATAATATAGGGCGTAGAAAGTGGACCTTGGGTTAAGGTTAGGGGTAGGGTTAGGGCATAATATAGGGCGTAGAAAGTGGACCTCGGGTTAGGGTTAGGGCATAATATAGGGCGGAGAAAGTGGACCTTGGGGTAGGGTTAGGGTTTAAGCATAATATAGGGCGTAGAAGGTGGACCTTAGGTTAGGGTTAGGGGTAGGGGTAGGGCATAATATAGGGCGTAGAAAGTGGACCTTGGGTTAGGGTTAGGGTTAGGGTTAGGGCATAATATAGGGCGTAGAAAGTGGACCTTGGGTTTACTTTCGAAATCTTCGTAACCCTCGCTTCCCTTATTTTGTCCGTTAGTCATCACATTCCATATACGAGGTTTCTTACAAAGGGGGGGGGTGCTGTTTTCTGGGTCGGAATCTATCCATCTAACACTTATCGTTGGCTAGATTTTGACCTTGAAGTAGTATATTTTTTTTATCTCCTTGCATCAAGTGGCTTCATCCCGTATCTGGGGCAATTTCCATTAAAAAAAAAAAACAGCAAAAAAATGCAGCCAATGGATACTTTTGGAGAGAAGCCGTGTAGTTCGTTTCTTGGAATTGAAATAAATTGTTTGCGATACCAGTCCCATTATTTTTCAGACAGACATAGTAAACATCGCGCATGTCTGGATAGTGTGGTTATTTTGGAATTCATTCAGTTGTCATATCGTGAGTTGGCAGTGTTATAAGGGACACTGATGCGGACTGACAATTCCACTTTCCGTCCTGTCACTTTTATAGCACCACTTATACACATATGTTTATGAAGTGTTTGTAGGGTTATTAGTTTAGAAGTGTTAATTGCATGAAGCTACGGTGTAAATGAAATGGTGCTCAATAACAAGTAGAGCTGCATTTTACTATAATCTTTATTCAAACAAACATTTTTGTCCGCATATGTGTATACGTGTTTCAGCGACCACATTATTCAAAGTCTAGCTTCTTCTATTTTTTATTTTTATTCTTTCTATTTTTTCATTTATTTATCTACTAACCTGTTGCTAGTCTAATTCTGTATATATATATATATATATATATATATATATATATATATATATATATATATATATATATATATATATAAAATATGAAACTAAAAGTATACTTTTAGAAGATAGAACCTATAGTGAAATAGTTTAAGCTCAATATACGAGAGAGAGAGAGAGAGAGCGAGAGAGAGAGAGAGAGCAATTATAAAGATAAATGAAAGAAGAAGGATAAATATGTACGAATGACAAATCTATTTCAACTTCGATTGTTAATAATTTAAACAGTAAATAATTTTCAACTTTAAAATACCTATGGGTGCAGGAAGGACAAATAAAACATATGTTCATACTGTAGGAGATTAATATTCACCCAATGATTTTCGAAAATAAGCAAACGTGACTAGTAGAACTCTCTAAATCCAGGGGAGATTATTCAACCACAAACGCGTGCCAAGATTTACTAATCTTATTCAATTTTCATATAAACCGAGCCGATCAGTTAAGGGGAAATAACTCTGAATAAACTTCTTCGTTCATGTATTAGAAAACAAAATCCCCCCAGGAACTTTACCACATCAAAAAAAAACTACGTTTAGCGTCTATATATATAATAGGTCATAGGAGTAACATTTATTTTATAATATCTTATGTCAGAAGCGTTCTACTGAGCTATCATATATGAGCTCCTAATCATTGAGCTACATTTCACCTGCATAATTTGTATCATAGAGATTTAGAATATTTCATTTTTTTTATCTATATAATTAGATAGATCTTTTTGCCTATTTTTGATACAACTAAAATTATAAGACTTTGAACTTGATATTTTTAAAGCACTCATATATATATATATATATATATATATATATATATATATATATATATATATATATATATATATATATATAGCCCCCTTTACTAGGATTGGTGCACTCTGAGAGAATTTATAACACGCGAGATTCCGACCCGTTTGCTGTTGTTGAATCACTCTCTCCACTGCTTGCTATACGCGCCCGCCAATATGGCGTTTATAGATTTAAATCCCTCCTAATTGCCATGCGAATTGGCGCCGAGGGGAAAGACACCCGACTGCGAATCAGTGGCGATTTGGAAAACCGGCCCTCTAACCGAAGTAAATTAACATATATATATATATATATATATATATATATATATATATATATATATATATATATATATATATATGAGAAAGGAAGGATGAAGGTAATCCGACGTAATGGGAAATGAAAAAGGAAAAACCAAAGTATTGGGTTAACCCATCATGTCAACTCAATATTTTCATGTACTTGCATGACATTTTTCTTAAAATTATCATTCTGAGGAACTCTTACAAAGAAAGACGAAACGTTGATGAATATATAAAAAAAACATCCTTTTTGGTTTTTCCTTTTTCATTTCCCATATATATATATATATATATATATATATATATAGAGAGAGAGAGAGAGAGAGAGAGAGAGAGAGAAGGGGGGGAGAAAGAAAGACAGAGACAGACAGACAGAGAAGCGAACGCGCGCGTGTGAGTGTTGATAGAGACCAGTTAAATAATTAATTATGCGAATATTAAGAAATATAAAACAAAATAAAAGACGAATGTGCCAGAAAAACTGTCGAAAGTCTTGCGTCTTTAAACACGCCGATCGCATCCAAAGCCAACCACCGCCCACGCCGCGGGATGGCAGCCGTCGCCGTGCCTTACACCCGCATACTTACAGATCTCTCCTCTTCCGCACTCATAAACGCTTCCAGCTTTCAATAGAGGCGCTTCACTGCTTGCCCAAACTTTCTTCCTCTTCTTCATCTTCATTTTCCTATTCTTCTTCTTCATTTTTATCATCTTTATTTTTATCTTCTCATTCTTCTTCATCTTTATCTTCTTGATCTTCATCTTCTCATTCTTCTTCTTCATCTTCATATACTCATTTTTCTTGATAATCTTCATTTTCTCATTCTTCTTCTTCATCTTTATCATCTTTATCTTCATCTTCTCATTTTTATTCTTCATCTTTATCTTCTTGATCTTAATCTTCCTATTCTTCTTCATCATCTTTATCTTCTCATTTTTATTCTTCATCTTTATCTTCTTGATCTTCATCTTCTCATTCTTCTTCTTCATCTTTATCTTCTTGATCTTCATCTTCTCATTCTTCTTCTTCATCTTTATCTTCTTGATCTTCATCTTCTCATTCTTCTTCTTCATCTTTATCATCTTTATCTGCATCTTCTCATTCTTCTCTTTCATCTTCATCTTCTCATTCTTCTCTTTCATCTTTATCTTCTTGATCTTCATCTTCTCATTCTTCTTCTTCATCTTTATCTTCTCATTCTTCTTCTTCATCTTTATCTTCTTGATCTTCATCTTCTCATTCTTCTTCTTCATCTTTATCTTCTCATTATTCTTCATCTTTATCATCTTTATCTTCATCTTCTCATTCTTCTTCATCTTTATCTTCTTGATCTTCATCTTCTCATTCTTCTCTTTCATCTTCATCTTCTCATTCTTCTTCTTCATCTTCATCTTCTCATTCTTCTTCTTCATCTTCATCTTCTCATTCTTCTTCTTTATCTTTATCTTCTCATTTTTCTTCTTCATCTTTATCTTCTTGATCTTCATCTCATTCTTCTTTTTCATCTTCATCTTCTCATTCTTCTTCATCTTTATCTTCTTGATCTTCATCTTCTCATTCTTCTTCTACATCTTTATCTTCTTCATCTTCATCTTCTCATTCTTCTTCTTCATCTTCATCTTCTCATTCTTCTTCATCTTTATCTATTTGATCTTCATCTTCTCATTCTTCTTTTTCATCTTCATCTTCATCTTCTCATTCTTCTTCTTCATCTTTATCTTCTTGATCTTCATTTTCTCATTCTTCTTCTTCATCTTTATCATCTTTATCTTCATCTTCTCATTCTTCTTCATCTTTATCTTCTCGATCTTCATCTTCTCATTCTTCTTCTTCATCTTTATCTTCTTTATCTGCATCTTCTCATTGTTCTTCATCTTTATCTTCTTGATCTTCATCTTCTCATTCTTCCTCTTCATCTTCATCTTCTTATTCTTCTTCATCATCTTTATCTATTTAAGCTTCATCTTCTCATTCTTCTTCTTCATCTTTATCTTCTTGATCTTCATCTTCTCATTCTTCTTCTTCATCTTCTCATTTTTCTTTTTCATCTTTATCTTCTCATTCTTCATCTGCTCGTTTTTCTTCTTCATCTTCATTTTCTCATTTTTCTTCTTCATCTTTATCTGCTTCATCTTCATCTTCTCATTTTTCTTCTTCATGTTAATCTTTTTTTATCTATATCTTATTCTTCTTCTTCATCTTCTCATTTTTCTTCTTCATCTTTATCTTCTCGATCTTCATCTTCTCGATCTTCATCTTCTCATTCTTCTTCTTCATTTTCATCTTCTCATTTTTCTTCTTCATCTTTATCTTCTTTATCTTCATTTTCTCATTTTTCTTCTTCATCTTTATCTTCTCATTTTTCTTCTTCATCTTCTCATTCTTCATCTTCTCATTTTTCTTCTTCATCTTTATTTTCTCATTCTTCTTCTTTGTCTTTATCTTTTTCATCTTCATCTTCTCATTCTTCTTCTTCATCTTCTTATTTTTCTTCTTCATCTTCATCTTCTCATTTTTCTTCTTCATCTTTATTTTCTCATTCTCATTCTTCTTCTTCATCTTTATCTTCTTCATCTTCATCTTCTCATTTTTCTTCTTCATCTTCATCTTCTCATTCTTCTTTTTCTTGTTTTGTATTTCCAAGACCATTTTTTATGCTTTTTATTTTCCAATACTGGTGTGTGTTCAAGTGCAGTCGGTTGCACAACCCTTGGTGGATCACCTTCCTGATATAGTCATGCCTGTTTTTATATTCCTTTTGGGGTATATTACTTTTGGAGAAGTTTACTGCATTCGTTTATGATGTGGTTTACGGTTCCGTCTTTTCGTCCACAGAGTCTACAATTATTGTTTTTTCTGATGCTTGTCTAGTTTGGCTTTTATGTAGTTCGTTATGATCCCGTTGTCAGTAGCGATTCTGTTTCTCTGTTCGTGTCCTCTCCGTAGCCACGCCTATAAGTATCCGTGCGCTATTTCTTTGGTCAGTCTTATAAATTGTTTATGTAGCTGCCTCTGTTCACATTCGGATTTTCTCGCCTGTTTGTTTCTCGTTTCGCAGTTCTCCGTATTGTTCACATTGGCGTTGGTTAGTGCGCCATTAATCAACTTCTCTGTATTTTGGGCTTTGTAATTTTCGAGTTCTTTTATTTCACCGTCCACACAATCTTCAATAAATACTATCTTACATAGAGTCAGCCAATATCATCTTTCGGCTTCAGTGCGTGGTGTATAGTCATTAGTTTCCTGTTTAAGTAGTTATTCTTCTTATTAGATTTCTACTATATAATTTGGTTTTAAAGAACTTTCTTGTTCTTCTCAGGTATTCTATTTTAATCATCGCTTTATTTGATAGTTTCTGCTCCCTGAATGCTTATATTACGTCTTAACATTTTGCCATGCATGTAATACATGACAATTCATAATCATACCTTGTCAGCTAAGTTCTTGTACGCGCCTTTTTACCGAGGAAACGTCGCCTGCAAATAAGTTCTTTCATACATCGAAAAAGAAACGAGGACTAAATAAAGGCAAAACTGTTGGAAGACAGAGGAGGTTTATTCTGCTTAATCTTCATTCCGAACCACTGACCAGTGGGGTGGGGTGGGGTGGGAACAAGACAGAGATCGATAATAACTGTTTAATCATATCTTATCGGATCATTTTTTAAACTACACGTCCACACTACTAGTGCTCCCAAGGAACTCTTTACTTTCTCACTCACTCTCTCCTTGTGCCATGTGACGTCACATTCGTTTCTATCAATTCCTACAGTGTAATAAAACATTACCTCGCGTTCAGCAAGTTGACTTCGACTAAACTTTGATTTCCTGTTATTTTTAACTAACCAATTTACATACTAGCGGGTCTATTCGCCCAACATGTGACACTTATATATTTATAGGTACAACGTTCACCAGGTTCCCTCATCATCTCTCGATTGAATAGTTCAATACTTTCCGTTGTTTCGCGTTTTCCCTTCTTTATCTCCAGTAGTACACTTTTCGATTCTGAATTCAATTTCTTATATCATAGCTAAAAATTCTGGTTATGTTTATAAGTGTTTCTAGTTCCTTTTTCTTTTCCCAGTTGTTTAAGGTCATCCATATACATAAGGTTGTTCATTTCTTTTACTCTGTGTCCGTACACAGTATCCTGCATTGCATATCTTGGGTATGTTGGTAAGTGACATCAGATATATGAAAAAAGTAGTGGAAATAGTGAGTCTCCCTAGAAAATTTCTCTGCATTCTTATCTCTGCAATATCATGTCTTCTAGCTGTCAGTTTAAGTCTGCATTATTATTATTATTATTATTATTAGTAGTAGTAGTAGTAGTAGTAGTAGTAGTAGTAGTAGTAGTAGGCACTAGGAGTTCTCACACAGATCATCGTTAGTGATTGCTCACCGACAACAACCAGTGGTATTTTCTGGAATCTGAGTGACAACAAGCCTCCCCAGATTTCCAGTATTCTTCATCTCTTTTCGATAACCACCGCAAATAACCTTGCAGTATCGCAACAGCCTCTTACCATTGATTTCTCGCTGGTAAGGACCATATTATTATTATTATTATTATTATTATTATTATTATTATTATTATTATTATTATTATTATTTACCCACTTGGAGTGTTTTTTTATTACTAAAGTGTCACCACTTATCAAGGCCCAACGGTCACTCGAGGATAAGGGTAAATGAGTGTCAGGTGGCCGGTGAGACAAAACCATGATGCTTGGTGATGATGGTGGAAATTGGGCAGAATTTGATTATTTAAGAGAACGGTTCAACAAGAATTTGTTTACATTGGACTTGAAAACGACCCTGTTCTAGTCAGCTAGGAAGCAGTCTTGCGGTATTGTATTCCACAGACGGGTAGTTCTAGGAAAGAAACTTTGCTCATAGAAGTTTCGTTTAGTTTTAGGCAGAGAAAGAGAGAGGGGGTTTATTGACAGTGGTTGTAGCTAGACGAGTTTTTATTGTGAATGTTTTACAGGTGGGGGGGGGCATAAGTTGAAGCTCGGTCGAGCACCTGCCATAAACCATGAACATAACAATCGAGTAGAGAAAGACAAGCAACGTCGTTTCTATGAAGAAGAGGTTGTAGGGAAGGCAAAAGGACATCGCCCACTTGGTTTCGAAGTCGATTTTGTACTCTGTCAATGTACGAAAGGATCCTCTGAGCAGCATCTCCCCAGATGTGGCAACAGTAGCTCCCCATCTTAGGAGTTTTCACACGAGTCATTATCAGTGATTGCTCACTGGAGTCTGAGTGACAACAAGTATCTCCATATTTCCAGCATTGTCCGCCTCTTTCGATAATCATTGCAAATAACATTGCGTTATCGCAACAGCCGTTTATTATTGATTTCTTGCTGAGAACGACAGTTGGCTTTCTTTGGAGTTTGAGTGGTAATAAGCATCTCAAATACTTCCACGTCCTTCTAGTGAGGAGTAGAATGGTGCTGTCCCTCCTCGGTCTTTCAACCCTACTTGGCCTCTCACGACTTGTATGGTATTAGGAGGATATCAGATTATGTGATTTGGTGCAATTAATATTATTATTATTATCAGTAGCAGTAGTAGCAGTAGTAGTAGTAGTAGTAGTAGTAGTAGTAGTAGTAGTAGTACTACTACTACTACTACTACTACTACTACTAATAATAATAATAATAATAATAATAAAACTATGTGTCACGTTCGGCTGCATATTTTGCTATTTGAGTACATGATTTTAAAGCCGTGTAAATAATTATTTAAATTTATGTTTAACTTCTACTATTTGACATAATAGTTAAAATGTTCGCAAATCGGACAGGGAAACTAGGGTTCAACCCTCGGTCGAGTCATACTCAAAAATGATACTTAGTGCTTGTAAGGTGAAGGATAAAGGGTAAGTGGAGTAATCCTGAGAAGGGGGTGGCGCCCTCTCCTACATCTCAGTGTAGTAGCTAATGAAACGTGAGCCTTCGACGTCCGTGTGTGTGTGTGAGTGATGTTCCCTATAGAAAGAAGGGTTAGAAAATCTACATCAAATATAGAAGTGTAATCTTATGTAAAATTTACTGGGTAAGACAATGGAAGTGTTTCTGAATCTGTAAGTGCACCCCTAAGAGAACTATGGTGGATATAATCTCTTTGAAAACTTAACTATTGTGGGGAAAGTTATATCATGTGTATAAAATAATCCGGGGAAGACAATGGAAGTGGCCCCGAATCTCTACGTTACACTTTATGTGCCGAATAATTAAGTGACCCATGGGAACAGAACCAGCTTAAAACTTCAAATACGTATATCCAATTACAATGAAATT
>OY744543.1:23900603-23913103 GCA_963556195.1 Sepiola atlantica
CCTAGCTTTTCACTTATTTCTCTGTTACCGCAATATTGTAGGTCGTCTCTAAAAAAAAAAACGAAAAAAAAACGCACCGGAGAGGTGAGCAGGGGCGGGTTTCTGTCTCACAGCCGGAACCGTTGTGAAGATATACCATTCTTTGAGGGAGGAAGTGGAGCCATTGCGTACCTTAGCATGTGTGTGTGTGTGTGTGTGTGTGTGTGTGTGTGTGTGTGTGTGTGTGTGTGTGTGTGTGTGTGTGTGTGTGTGTGTGTGTGTGTGTGTGTGTGTGTGTGTGTGTGTGTGTGTGTGTGAGTGTGCCGGAGTTTGCCGGTTGCCCCTCCACCTACCGGTACGATTTTGTTTCTTCATGTAAGTGGATGTTAGAAAATAATAAAAAATTAGAAAATAATAAAAAAACAAAAAAAAACATAGATGTGCCCGACTCCATACGTGACAGAGAGCGACTAAAAACGGTGTGAGTAGAAGGAATATTTCTGCCATTCTGCGCGTGCTCCTTGCGCAAGTCTTCCGTTGACACCGCCCTCCCCCGCGCCCCGCACCCCGCCTCCTCTATTACCGTCCTTTGGAATCTTTGGAGGTGGGAGTGGAAACGGGCGGAGATTACACAGCTGAAGTCTAAAAGACTTAGCAGACGAACTTACAGAACCACTGATACAATATTCGAATACGGACAACTTTAATAACAAATTTCAGTAACATTCGAATCATTTTTTATTTTTTATTTTTTTTTTTCAAATAAGAAAAAAAAAATTAAATTACTAAATCAACAAACGTCAAATTTTTTTAAAATCAATTCTATTTTAAATTTTTCTAAAAATATTTTATAAAGGAATGACAAACATACGAGGAAATATTTAACAAGAAACATATTTTATTCTATTTAAGATTTTATAAACTATTCTAAAATACGAGAAGATATTTAACAGAAATAAACTATTTGAAACCAATTATCATAAAAAGAATATATTTCTGCCGCTTAGGACGTTGACTTATGAAAGCAATGTCCAACTTTCTAAAAGCAGATCTTTAAATATTTTAAAGGCTCTTCATTTCTTACTTCTTGTTTTACTTTCCTTTTTCCTCGTTTTTAAATTCGAGGAATAAACCAGCATTTCATCTGCGTTATTTTCGGAAAACCCTGCACAAAAATCCAAGGATGTCACTATCTCAGCAATGGATGATTCTATTCGCGTTGTGTTGCCTGTTAAATCCGACAGTCCATTCGAGGAGTTTGTCCCAATCGCAGCTGAATGACCTGTCAACATTTTTAAACGATGCCATCCAATGCTCGCGGGCACAAGCGGCCAGCGTTGCTATCGTCCGCGATGACCAGATCATCTTCAATGAAGGATTCAATCGTATTAGTTCAACCAGTCAGAAGTTGACTGACGATGAAACTGTGTTCTGTATTGGAGGATTGACCAAAGCATTCACAGCCACACTACTCGCGAAACTACTTGACCACAGCAATTACAGGTAAATTATTTTAACTTTTTATTCTATATATATATATATATATATAAGTATAATTTTTTATTTATACAAACATTATTGGTTACATATATGCATACATGTTTCGGTTCAGAGAAATGGGCCCATATCTCTGAATCCTTGGTCTGATGAGGTTGACTTTCTGCGAAGAGTGCAACCGAAACATGTATGCACATATGTAACCAATAATGTTTGTATAAATAAAAAAAATTATACTTATATATATATGTGTGTGTGTGTGTGTGTGTGTGTGTGTGTGTGTGTGTGTGTGTGTGTGTGCATAAAAATATATTCTATGATTGTATAATCTTTTTATTTAGTTTTTCGATTTTTTTTCACAATTTTTTATCGTAATGACTTGAAAAAACTTAGTGAATAAGAAATGTCGGAACATCCCGGAATTCTTTCAACAATGACAATGTAAATATTGAAAAACCAAAAAAGACTATATATATATATATATATATATATATATATATATATATATATATATATATATATACAAATTGTAGTAAGCAAAAAAAACAACGAACGCTGAAATCACCAATAAAAATAATTACATAAACACGCACACACGCACGCACGCACACACACACACACACACACATACACACACACACACACACATATATATATATATATATATATATATATATATATATATGGCCTCTTGAGACTTAAAAAAGATTATTTATATATATATATATGTATGTATATTAATTGATCTAGTTCAAATATGTTAATAAAGTGAACATAAAACCAATTTTTTCACGAGTACTCAATACCAAGTAGAGCAATTATAAAATTACATAAACAATATTATAGCCTTACGTCAATCAACCAACGTTTCGACGCGCGCTACCGCACTTTGGCAATTATATATATATATATATATATATATATATATATTTATATATATATATATATATATATATATATATATATATATATATATTTATATATATATATGTCTTTAGACTAAAAGGAACTTTTATATGTACCCTGTTGATGAAATTTAAATTATATGCATAACATTTTAAAAGGAAGGTAATAGAATGGTCTTGACTTTCTAAGGGTGCCCCCCCCCCGCCCCAAGAGAGCTATGGAGCAGACCCACCTCCCTTTTAAAATTTTAGATATTTCCTGTTTTTATGAAATTTAAATCATATGTATAAAATCTTCTGGGGAATGCAATAGAAGTGGTTCTGAATTTTTACGTGCCCTCTCCACTCAAGGGAGCTCTGAAGCAGAACCCCCATTTAAAATTTAAAATTCGTCAATTCCCGCGAAAAACGCTGAGTGTGAGTCGAAGGAGTGGGGGGGGGGGTAGGTTGTAAATTTACAGAAATTGAAATATAAAAATACCAGTTAAACAAAAGTAATATGGTGTTATAGGCAGAAGGACATAGAATTCCTTGTTCAATCTTTCTGATAGTATGTATATTTCTCTGGTGCGCATAACACAATATTACATTCTATTGTTATCTTTATATGTTAATTTCTGTAAATTATATATATATATATATATATATATATATATATATATATACAGGGTGGGCCAAAATAAGGGTCCTATCTTTAAATTTGAATAACTTGAATTTGAATAACTTCCACAAAATAAAAGTTAAACTCACCAAACTTTATGTGTGTGTAGACTGACCCTTCCGAGATTTTTTGAAATAAACAAAACAAATTTTAGCCGAAAAACACTTCTTAAAACTTACAAAAACTAAAGTATTGTTTTTTACACTGTTTTGAGTTTTTTAAGCAAAAATAATGTTTGCTAAATGAGGGTACGTTCCTTAGGGCTAATACGGCTCATGCTTGCTTCGGAAGGGGTCCTTTACTTATTCTAAAAAAAAAAAATTTTTTAAATCAATAAATAAAAAAGTTATGAATTTTTAAAAATAGGACCCTTATTTTTGCCCACCCTGTATATATATATATAGATGTGTGTGTGTGTGTGTGTGTGTTTACATAATATCAATATAGTTTTGTTCTCTTGTTTTTCTTTATTTTATTTCATGGGATGTTTGTTTGTTTTTCAACAAAGCGCTGGATGTTATTATAAAATAGAACAAAATGATAAAATAAAATAAAAATTAAATGTTTCAAATTATATATATATATATATATAACAAATATTTGTTATTGTTTATTATCTATGAGCGTATACGTTTCGCCCTTTTTAAATCGGGACTCATCAGAATAGAGATATGACTATTCACTACCGGTCATGCGATTCGAAACCCCGGACTACAAGTTATTTTCAACTCTAATCCGACGTCTTTAACCGCTCGGCCAATTTTAAACGGCTAATAAACGATGATAATTTTAACACTTGATCGGCGGCTTAACGTCTAAGCATTCTACTTCTTTTTAAGGGAAGGAACGATGCATTATAAAGCAAGTGACGTCATGCTGTGTTAATACTACCATTACAGTGCTCTATTTTTTTTAGGAGCGACAAATAATATATATATATATATATATATATATATATATATATATATATATATATATATATATATATATATATATATTATAGTATATGTCTGATGTTAAAAGAAAAATACTATCAAAATACTTGAGCCAATATTTATTATTTTATTTAAATAGTATACATTACTGTGTTCACTTGAGATACCCAAGTTTCGTCCGTCCGATCATCCGAGAATTAGGAAATATCCTGGGTCACAATAACCTAGACGGGGTCATCAGTCTCCTATAGCATGTACGGACAGGTGAAAAACGCCTAATCGTTAGAGAGAGAGAGAGAGAGAGAGAGAGAGAGAGAGAGAGAGAGAGAGAGAGAGAGAGAGAGCGAACAAGAGAGATAGGTGTGTATTCATTTTTACGTTATTTTTTTTGTTAATTACCTTTAAATTTTATCCTTAAAAAGAGACAAATGATAATAACAATTTTTGTAAGTGTTTTTTTTTGGGGGGGGGCGCGAGTATTATTATTTGTTATTTATAACGAGTTTCATTTTCTAGATGCATCAAGGGTGGTCTTCAGTGATGCACTGTCTTCACTGCCAATTTCGGGTTCGCATCATATCGGCTCAGACAACAACCACAACCTGACCTGACTCCAGACGCATCAGGTCGCACGTCGAAATTGCAATTTTCTTTCTTTTCCAAGTGACAATCTTTCATCTGCTTATAGAGACACATCAGCAGGCATCAGCCAATGAGAATAGTTCTTACCCCCACCCCCCACCCCGCTCTCGCATAATGCCTTCCTTCACTTTTCCCTGTTTTGATTTTACTTACTGTTATCACAACGTTTTGCCGAACTCGGGAACCATCATGGACTTTTTACCCAATTCTTGATTAAAGTCCAGGGGGTACACAGTTCGTCGTCTATTTTTCAGTTTTTGTGCCATACTTCTGCTTAACTTCTCTTGCTGTCTCGTCTCTCCCGTGAACTTAGACCCTAAAAATAACCTGCACAGTTGAACTAAAATTCTAGCTATAACGGCCATGTCTCTCTACAACAGTTTGACACAGGGTAGCTGAAGAAGGCCGGTTAATAAACAACAACCGATATATAATAATTAGTAGCAATCGATAGTGATAAGTAGTGAGACAACACATCTAAAACATGAATAGGTTTAAGGCTCCTAAAAGTCATACTAAAATGGTCCGCAAGAATCCGTGGCGTAAGACATAAAGTACTAATTAATAATCAAATCCATGATAAATGCCAGTATACTGAAATCATATGCCCTTAATAGGGTTAAGATCAACATTCATATACACTAAATGTACAAAAGCAAGGAAATTCCCAAATGTTTACACTTTTATTGTCATTAAGGGTATGACTACATATCAACCAAACCATTTCATTATCACATCACTACAGTATAAATCTCTATGCATGAGTGGATGAAGTGTGTGAGGTGCGCTGAAGAAAAATTCCTACCAGTAAAATACATAGCCCTGTTGTGCTCGCATACCCTTAATGACAATAAAAGTGAAAAATTTGGGAATTTCCTTGCTTTTGTACATTTCGTGTATATGAATTTTCATCTTAACCCTATTAAGGGCATATGATTTCAGTATACTGGCATCTTTCATGGAATGTCACTACTTTTGTAAAGGCTATGCCTCAATACAATGCCTTCTCATAACTGACATAGTTGGTAGTTTGACTAATCAAGGTATATGGTAAACTGAAATTAAAATGCCATCAACTAGACACTAAACCCTCTATCTTTGCCAAAAATCAGCTGAATCCATCAAATGGTCGATAAGATATAGAATAAAGTGTATGAATACTGGTCATTTTAAAGGTTTTTTGGAAAACTAAGGTATATGGTAAACTGAAATTAAAATGTCATCAACTAGACCCTAGAACCTCTATCTCTGCCAAAAATCAGCTGAATCCATCAAATAGTTGATGCGATACAGGGTGGCACATACGTACGTACGTACACACAGATAACATGATTTCATGATTGAACTTTTTGGATCTCTGGGTTGCCTTGACTAATGATGCTGAAATTCTACACACTTATAGAACCTATCAAATAAAAATTTTGTACAAAGTTTTAACTAATTTGATTTATTGGTTTTTGAGTTATGATTGATCAAAGAAATGAGATTTCCAGCATAGGCCATTCGTGAGTTCTATTACGGGATAGAGCGCTCTCGCGCCTCCCTTGATTCTAAGTGACAGTCTTCTGGAGGTTGAAAGTTCAATCCTCAGTGCGGGCGATATAAAGAATACAATTATGAATTACTTAAAACTTCTACCCGGTCATGGTTGACGGAACGAGAACAAGCTACCCCCATTGATTAAATAAAGGGTTCCGTTCGAAATTCTGTACAGATTTTCGCGTTTGACGAAAAGATTCCCGATTTCGACAAGTTGCACCGCAAGAAGGTCGGAGGTTACATCGGCCAAAACGTTGTGAGAATAACACTCAAGATGAGAACAGTAGTCCCAAATAATCCAAATAATACGAACAACAGCCAAGATGAGAAAACCAGTTCAAAAATCATAAACAACGTTATATAAAAAGATGTTTGTATCAGTTGGTCCTATTACTACGTTATATGCGCTATCCAATTCTCGAATGAGAATGAATGAATATCACACTCATTATATATATATATATATATATATATATATATATATATATATATATATATATATATATATATATATATATATATATAGAGAGAGAGAGAGAGAGAGAGAGAGAGAGAGAGAGAGAGAGAGAATGAATGAATATCACACTCATTCTCTCTCTCTCTCTATATATATATATAATGAGAGAGAGAGAGAGCGAGAGAGAGAATGAATGAATATCACATTCATTATATATATATATATATATATATATATATATATATATATATATATATATATATATATATATATATATAGTAAGGATGAAACGTATACGTATGGAGATGAAAAGAAAATATCTATAGTTAATTATTTGTCGCCCCCAAACTAGGCCGAGCTCTGTAGCGAGTAGTATTAACACAGCCGTCACCGTGGCGTAAATGCAATATTCCTTTCAACAATCAAACTCATTCAACAGCTGCCTTTAATATAAGATTAATCTCTCGCTGATTTGCCGTGTTGTTGGCAACGACCGTGTGGGCAAAGACGTTGGAATTTAAGTTTGAAATATAACTCGTGTTCCGGGGTCGAGTCCGGTGACCGGTGTGAATAATTCTTCTCTACACTGACAATTCCTATAAGGATGAAACGTATATGTATGTAGATTTAAAAAAGAAAACACACACACACACACACATATATATATATATATATATATATATATATATATATATATATATATATATATATATATATATATATATATATATATATATATATATATATATATATACATCGAGTCTAGGACTTCCGGTTTGTTTCTTTCATGGGTTTTGGGTTGCGGTGTTGTCTCACTGTGGAAATAATTATATATATATATAGTCCTAGACTCGAGTTTCACCCTCCTTTGGCCTCATCAGTAGAATTATGAGCGCAAAGGCGGGCGAAACTCGAGTCTAGGACTTCTGTTGCATACAGGGGGGGGGGGGAAGAGAGAGAACTTCTTTATCACTTCAGGCGAAATCCTTCCGGACTGAGGCATTTCTTCAAAGCCACCTCAGCCGTTCGGATCTCATCCTCTCCGGCCGAAAACAACGCGAAACGTTCACGAGAGGATTAATGGTGATTTCAATCTCTCCCCCCAACACCTTTGATGATACAATTTACTCTATATCATTTTCATAGTCATTCTCATAATCATCTTACTCTATATAAAATTCGTTCTTATTTTTCTCTTTCTTTTTCTATATAAATCTCGTAAACACAGTCTCAAAACTTCACTCATCAACTTACGGCATCTCAGCCTTTTTTCAATTACAAATCTTTTAACGGCATCTCAGGCCTTTTTTCAATTACGAATATTTTCACGGCATCTCAAGCCCTTTTTCAATTACGGCCTCTCTAAAACCACTGCCGTTTACGGCATCTCAGGCCTTTTTCAATTACGAATATTTTCACGGCATCTCAAGCCTTTTTTCATTAAACGTCTCTTAGAATTACACGTATCTTAACGTCTTTAAAACAGTTCTCAAACAAATCTCAAATAGATCTCAAAGGTTACCTTGATTTCTTCTGTTCTTTTCTCTTGGCCCGCGATTCGTCTAGTTTCCGCTGGATCGTCTCGATCAAAGGAAGAAGCATGTCTCATACAAAAGGAACAAACGAGACCCGGGTTTTCTTGAGGGAATATTTCACACGATTTTATTTAATCTCAACACACCATTTTCTTACTGCGCGGTTCGGTTGTCGTCAGGAGGATTCCGGCTTCGATTATCTCACACTCGGGCTGTTTTCTTTTCTTCTGGGGATATCTTTAGGCCCCCCCACAGTGGGGCCCTGCCCGTCTACCGGCTACATCTTCGCAACCGATCTGCACACTTTCACTTCCAGGTTCAGACTAATTTCTAAAACTAAGTTATTGTCTTTCTGTGGTCACGTGATTCTCGTTCCCACGCGCAATCTGGGGACAAAACGACTGACTCTGATCTCTGACTCAAAGGTCACGTCAGGTTTTTCCAGATTTGTTATGACTGTTCCTAGATCAAACACTTCTCTGACTCATTTCTGAGTCCAGAAACAAATCCTATTTTTCGAATAACAAAACTAGCTATTTGCTACTAGTTAATCTACCCGTTTGAAATACAGGGCCCGTCATAATATAACACTCCTCTCCACCTTATCTTTCAAAATTTCTTCCCTGAAGAAATTTACACAAATATCCAAATCCATCACCAACACTTTTTTTTTTTAAATACACACGCACATATTCATCTAATCATCGGTACACGACCGATTTCAAATCGGGCGTATTGCCGCGATATGGGGGCGCAAAAACAGAAACCCCTTTCCTTAACCTGTAGACTTAAATGGTCAGCCTCTCAAAATTACAAAAGGTACCGTTTTCCTACCACTGTCTAATCTGGACCATATACTTCGAACATCCCAGTGCCCCGGCGCAAACGTCCGCGAACAATCGCCCATGTCTCTAGCTCCCAGCCCTGTTCATTAAACGTGGAGGACCCCATCCCATGGATCTATCTAGTCGATACGGTATTGAGCGAAATGTCACATCGAATCATCTCTGCTCCCGGAACACGCCGAATGACCAAAAACTAGGCCCAACCTATAATCTTACAATTAAATCCAATTAACACCCGGTACCTCTTTTTTTTTTTTTTTAAATCGATCCCCATGGTTCTATCCGCCCGCGACGCGCGCACCCGAGTCACACCACACCCCAGCTTAACTCCATCCCCACTGGTGTTGAGCAGACACCAATTCTATGCGTTCCCTTCCCGTGTCCTTATCTATGCGGTGAGGGGGTGGGGTATCTTCGCAGCACACTCGTCGGCAAACATCCAAAATCCACAAAAAAAATTTGGGACCACAATTTCAAAGCTTAACATTTCACACAACTTTCACACACTCTATCGGCGCAGTTGGGCACACCTGGGTCACAAAAACAACAATTTCCATAACTGACCACCTTCCTTTTCTCGTGGTCCCACAGAATGACCATATCACCGTCATTACTCCCGTTCGCAATTTTAACGTATGCAGGCTTTACCAAAAGCCTCGCCACTAACCCATGGTTACCCTATAAAAGAGAGCATACGAGCAAACGCCGGGAATCCCTCATTGACTTTCCAAGCCTGTACATACTCTGTACACGGGGATTTTTCCCGATAAAATCAACCCTGTCCAAGGGTTTCCGCGATCCGACCCAAACCCACTCTAGCTGCCACCAGCTGCCCGAACCTAATCAACTCAAATCGCCCGGCTGACCCAAACTCATTCAATTTAAGAACTGTTTTTTTTTTTCTTCAATTACATCCTCAAATCCCACCATCCTCTAAATAGTAAAACCTCATTTACTCAAGCATTGGAAACCCGGAATCCTCCATGTAACAAATACATCAAAATACATCAAAAAACATCAAAAAACATCAAAAAAAAAATAAAATAAAATTCATTCCACCCAACAACAACAAAAAAATAAAACCAAAACCGACAGAACCAATGGAGAACATATCTCCACAACACAATACAATACAATTCACCACAGCGGGCCGACATCCCGCCAGGCTCCGGCCCGAGCGTCACCAGATTACCCGTCGCCGCTGTCGTCGCCATTTTTCTGCCACCTTCATAGCAGTTTTCAAGGCCCACGGGCGCCCTCTTTCTCTCTCTCTCTCTCTCTCTTCCTTTCTAACAAGCATATTCTGCCTCGCGCGCACATTTTTTTTTTTTTTAAACAATCTCTTTTAACATTTCACTTCTTCCTCTCTCTCTCTTTTTAAGACGCATATACATTCTTTCTTTCTTTTTTCTAAACACGCACCTCCGTCCTCGCGTGCACATTCTTTTTAAACAATCTCTTTTAACATCTCAACTCCCCTCTCTCTCTCTTTTTAATTGCATACCTCCCTCGTTTCTCCTTTTTCTTTCTTTTTTCGCCCGTCACCGCCCTTCGCCTTCGTCTCCCACCAACACAAACCAGAAAAAAAAAACTACAGCAACAATTCTTAAAACACAATACCAAAAAAAACATAATTACGGCACATCGTCCTTTTCTTTCTAACTAGAATGTACTTTTCTTAACAAAATGTGTCTTTCTTTTTTTTTCTTTCTTTTTTGTGAATCTTAGCAACAAATTCTTAAAACACAGCACCAAAAAAACATAATTACGGCAAATCGTCCTTTTCTTTCTAACTAGAATGTACTTTTCTTAACAAAATGTGTCTTTCTTTTTTTTTTCTTTCTTTTTTTTTATTTTAATCTAACAATTGTGTGTGCGTGCGTTTTTCTTTCCTCTTCTTTCTTTTTTTTTTTTTTTTGTGAATTTTAACAATTAACAAAATCTCTTTCTGCGCAATCTAATAAATGTGTGTGTGCGTGCGTTCTTTCCTCTCTTTCTCTTTCTTTCTTTTTTTTGTGAATCTTAACAATTTCTCCCTCGTGTCTCCTTTTTTTTTTTCTTTTTCTATTACTTTAACTTCGTAAGAGTTCCTTTTTTTTCTTCTTTTTTTTTTTTTAAACTTTATCTATTCCACATAAAAATTACGAGGTACTCACTGTTCGATGACATCACTCTCTCTCTCTCTCTGTCTTCGCTCGCCTCTGGACCCCAAGATTTCCGTTGTAGCAACGCGGTTCGTTTCAACCTATCTCTTGTGGAAATAGCAGGACACGGCAACCAATTATATATATGTTGCATACAGGGGGGGGGGGAGAGAGAGCTTCTTTATTACTTCAGGCAGAAATCCTTCCGGACTGAGGCATTTCTTCCAAATCACCTCAGCCGTTCGGATCTCATCCTCTCCGGCCGAAAACAACGCGAAATGTTCACGAGAGGATCAATGGTGATTTCAATCTCTCCCCCCAGCGTGTCCGATGATACAATTTACATCTAGACATTCTCATTTTCATAATCATTTTCTTAATCATTTTCATTAAACGTTTTCATAATCATTTTCATCTATAGGTCATTTTTCTCTTCCTTTTTCTATAAACTCGCACCACCGTCCTAAAACTTCACTCATCAACTTACGGCATCTCAGCCTTTTTTCAATTACAAATCTTTTAACGGCATCTCAGGCCTTTTTTCAATTACGAATATTTTCACGGCATCTCAAGCCCTTTTTCAATTACGGCCTCTCTAAAACCACTGCCGTTTACGGCATCTCAGGCCTTTTTCAATTACGAATATTTTCACGGCATCTCAAGCCTTTTTTCATTAAACGTCTCTTAGAATTACACGTATCTTAACGTCTTTAAAACAGTTCTCAAACAAATCTCAAATAGATCTCAAAGGTTACCTTGATTTCTTCTGTTCTTTTCTCTTGGCCCGCGATTCGTCTAGTTTCCGCTGGATCGTCTCGATCAAAGGAAGAAGCATGTCTCATACAAAAGGAACAAACGAGACCCGGGTTTTCTTGAGGGAATATTTCACACGATTTTATTTAATCTCAACACACCATTTTCTTACTGCGCGGTTCGGTTGTCGTCAGGAGGATTCCGGCTTCGATTATCTCACACTCGGGCTGTTTTCTTTTCTTCTGGGGATATCTTTAGGCCCCCCCACAGTGGGGCCCTGCCCGTCTACCGGCTACATCTTCGCAACCGATCTGCACACTTTCACTTCCAGGTTCAGACTAATTTCTAAAACTAAGTTATTGTCTTTCTGTGGTCACGTGATTCTCGTTCCCACGCGCAATCTGGGGACAAAACGACTGACTCTGATCTCTGACTCAAAGGTCACGTCAGGTTTTTCCAGATTTGTTATGACTGTTCCTAGATCAAACACTTCTCTGACTCATTTCTGAGTCCAGAAACAAATCCTATTTTTCGAATAACAAAACTAGCTATTTGCTACTAGTTAATCTACCCGTTTGAAATACAGGGCCCGTCATAATATAACACTT
>OY744543.1:23918103-23988103 GCA_963556195.1 Sepiola atlantica
TTATGAAGATAACTTAGAAAGTTTGGCTATGAGCAAAGTGTAGTATCTGTTTTGATACTATACTTCACCTTTTCTATCTTCGGTCGGTGAAAGAGAAATCCTTCTAGACTTAGGCAATTTTTATTTTTGTTCCTATCCAGAGTACCCCTATTGGGGGAACTGGATTTTCCACACATTAAAAACCGCCATTGTGTCTAACTCTGCCCTCGTGGGGAGAGAAGTAAACCGGAATATTATAAAAAGCATATGATAAATGAATGCTAGAACTAACAGAAATAAAAATGATAACTCTATTAATAATTAATAACGTTATTGTTATAAGATGGGAACAATATAATAAATATAATAACAATTGTAATTGCAAAAAAAGCGTATACTTGCCCGTTACAAAATAATTGCTTAACAAGACATATAATCTATCAGGGAACAATATGTATAAAAGAACATTCTAATATTAAAATATTACATTGAGAGCACAAGTATGGACTTCAAAGACAGATTTTATAAGCACATATATTGATTTTATAATATGAGGGTATACACACAATGCAGTCGATTGAGGTTGAAAATTAATGGTTAAGCGAAGTAAGGTTATTGAAACGTTTGGTGTGTGCGTACGTCTCTGAATTGAGTGAGGGTGCATTTTACAATTGCAATACAATTGAAAAACGACCGGATTATTTTATGTCAGCACTTGCTTGGTTAAATTAATTTTTCAGATCAAAAAATGTGTTTGTATATTCAGCAGTCATATAATATAAAAATAATGTCAGTATATAAAAGATTGGATTCAAATTTCGGTGTTGATAATTCGCTACGTGTAGCCACACTGACGAATTGTGAAACGGTGAAACAGATGTATGAAGATCATTATACACATGCACTCATATATATATATATATATATATATATATATATATATATATATATATATATATATATATATATATAATAAATTTTTTTTATTGTTTATTATCTATGTACGTATACGTTTCGTCCTTTTTCAATCGGGACTCATCAGCATAGAGATATGACTATTCACTACCGGTCATGCGATTCGAACCCCCGGACCTCAAGTATTTTTCAACTCCAGTCCGACGTCGCTAATCGCTGGGCCAATTGTAAACAGCGAATAAACTATGATAATTTTAACACTTTAACGGCGGCTTTGAAGTCGAGGCATTCTACTTCTATTAAGGGAAGGAATGATGCATTATAAGCAAGTGACGTCATGCTGTGTTAATACTACCAATTACAGTGCTCTACTTTCAAGGAGCGACAAATATATATATATATATATATATATATAGAGAGAGAGAGAGAGAGAGAGAGAGAGAGAGAGAGAGAGAGAAAAAGAAAGAAAGAGAGATAGAGGGGGAGATGGAGGGGGGCAAGGTAGAGAATCAGGTAAACCTTTAACAAATTTTGATATGACTGACGATTTCTTTTAGCGTGAAATAACCGCTCATCATGAAAATCCAATATCACAGATACATGTTCTCTCGCATGGATGAGGCAACATATTAACTTCATTCTATCGCTCCGGAAAGTTTTTGACTCTTGATTCAGTCCTCTCCCTAACGGTGTCAAACACGTCCTAAAATAGAGTACTACTGCCACATCGAGGGAGATGACTCCCAGAGCACTCTTTCCTGCCTTGACAGAGTACAAAATTGACTTCACAATCTAGTGGTGAATAATATCTCGACCATTTCTCACAGAATAGACGTCGCTAGTCTTTCGTCGTTCTATACGCTATCATTATTTCCATAGAAGGTGTTTGACTGAACTTCAATCTTTGGTTCCTCCCTCCAATGTGACGTCTGGATGTTTACACGTTGGTATCAGTTTAATTTCAACTCAAAACTGAAGGAAGGACGAAGTAGAACTTTTAACAAATTTATTTCACAAAAACACCGATTAAATTGAAATGCTGAAAACCGCTGAACGTGAGATGCTTGTTTGATCGTGAGAGCCGTTCTGTTTACTTTTCAACTGTCATGGCAGACGACTTCTTTTTATCCAAGGGAGATAACTCTTTTCTTTGGTCGAAGGGAAATAACTCGATTCTGTTTTGTTAGGTTGTTCTAACAGATTCACGGCAAGAACTCGTCTTCTTACCACAACTGCAAATAACTTTCCTTCTTTCTCCGTGTGCCTAACATCAAACGAAATTTACATGAACAGAGTGTCTTTTCTAAGAACTTCCCACCTGTGGTCTGCTTCCTGTTGAGATGCAACATGGTCGTCTTCAAATCAAATGTCAATGAATACTTATCATGAAACATGCTTAAAAGTAATCAAGTTTTGCTCATTTTATTCATCTTTTTAATCCTCTCCTAATATTCTTCATCGATATTATATATTGTGTATATATTTTTAGCATTTACTTCAACAGTGCTCAGTACGTGTGTAGAGCTTAGTAGTAAAATATGAAAATATATTTATTGGCAATTATAGCTTAATTGCCAACAAATATATTTTCATACTTTACTACCAAGCTCTACACAGAGGCGTCCGCGTTTCAGCCCCCCCCCCCCATGGAATCGTCAGACTAAGTGCACAGATTTGTTGTGTTTATATATCCACGTGGTGTTTAGTCTAACAAACTAACCAATCAGATTCGTTATCTTTATTTTACCCGTTATTTCATTTTCTTATGTGTATATATATAAAGTGATGTAGTTTTCTTGAAGCATTGTGTGTAATATGTATATAGAAGGGTCATAGAAGGCATGTAATGGAAATATGTCGGTGTTCAGAAAGAAGACAAAACCCGAAGTGATTTTTCTCTTTATTTTTTTTAGTAAATCTTACTTGATTTAGTCTCAATTTCTAAACCATGTATCTAGTATGTGTTTAACCGTGTTGTATAATGTATTTCTAGGTAAGACCTCTTTATCAAATGTTAAGTGTTTCAAATCTCATAAAACTCGTGTCGCCTTAAGCGCTGGTGATATTGTTTTCCTTTGCATTAACACAGCCTATGGCATAGGTACTCCGCATCAAATTAAAGTTAGATATTTTAAATTATGAAATAGTTCCCGTTAAACTTATTTATTATTGTTATATTTATTTGTTTGTTTTAAGTTAATTGGTGTGTGTTAGAGTAATTTTAATTAGTTGTATAGTTTGAGGAAGTATTAATTTATTCCAATATTAAAATTAAATTATAATCCGTTAGCGAATTAAAAAAAAAATTATATTATATCGGTGTGCAAGAATGGAGAGCGTTGATAATATAGAAATGTGTCATGGTTATTCCCCTTGATATAATAAGATACTTTGGAATCTTTTAACAGTTCTGGCTAATTCATGTTTGTGACATTATATAATCTTGAATTAGTTCTTTACATTTTTTTAAATTTTATTTTTGTCCTTTTTTAATCTTTTTTATAATTAATTGATTGTAAATATCTGTACTAATTGTATGAATATTTGTGATTATTTTATTTATTTATTTTTATATTTTAATAATTCATTGTAAATCTACTTACTCTGGTAAATCTTTGTGATCATTTTCATTTATTTCTTTTCATGTTATAATACTTAATTGTAAATTTATCTATTAATATTGCATTAATATTCGAGAATCTTTCTTTTTTCACGTTTTTAATAATACATTGTCAGTCTATATACTTAATGTATGATTCTATTAATATTTGTGATCATTTTATTTATTTATTTATTCACATTTTATCTTTTTTTAATAGTAATAAATGGTAAATCTATATATTAAGTGTGTCGTACTATTGGCATTTTTTATCATTTTATTTATTTATTTATTTATTTATCATAGTTTTCTGATTTATTTATATTTACCTTGTATTCTTTATTTTGATGATGTGTGTGGGTTAAATTTTAATATGATATCTACTATATTATAAATGATGAACCAAGTTCGAGTCTGTTATTAAGTTCAGGATGTAATATAGAAATAGATAAATCTTTCTTTATGCGAAGATTTCTAATGTTTCTTTTGGTCGCCAAAATGTTAACTGTGACTGATCTGTTCGCGTTGTTTTTGTTATTAAAAAAATTAAAGCGTGAATTTGACCTAAAATTCGGAAATTACGCCGTCTGACGATCGCGTGAGCATGTGAAACCATGGTAATGGTATGTTAAAAACACATAATCGATTTAAGTACGATATATATAACTTTTTAAATATATTGTAAACAAAATACAAATTTTATTGATTTTTCATGGCATAGTAGACGGTACTGAAACTAATAGAAAGGGGGAGGTGTATGTTTGATGTAATGGATATTATCACCGACGATGGAATCGGTTGTGCGGGGTTCAAATCATATTGGTTCTACTGTGGTCATTTGCGCTCTAATACTTTTTAGAAAGGCATGAACTCGCAATTTCCTGACTCTCTACACAGCTAGTATTTACATCCATCATCCACAGAAAGATGCGACACAAGGTCGGAAAGTGGGGATTTAAAAGCCAGATCACAAGAATTAGTTCACTGGCTTACAAAAAAAGCCGGAGCATGCCTGTCGGCAAACCCCGGTAGGGGCGCCTGAGGCAATTAGCAATTAACTAACCCTTCTAAAAACGCGAAAAGCTAACACCTGTTGGAGTGGACCTCTTCGAACTGCACAGAGTCATACTTCCGCCCGAGAGAAACAAGGTCACCTTGCTTCATCATGGCCCAGCCTCTCTTGGATTGATTGTCGAGGACGTATCGTTGACTGGCATGACAACTTTTAAATGTAAAAAAAGCCTGAGCAGCCCCGTCGGCAATTCCCGTGGGTACGCCTCAAGCAAGTAGCAATAAACTACCCTCTTCTCAAAGCGCGAGAGGTATGACAGCTTTTAAAAGTTTGTAAAGCTCCACTCAGTAATTCCTTTTAGAAAGGCTTGAACCCACAATTCCCTACCCTCCGTCCAGCTATGAGTTAAATAGCAACCTGTGTTCTATGTAATGAATTATTTACAATAGTGAATTTTTTAAAAAGATATTTTACCCCAAACAAGGCAGGTCGCCACTGTAGACGTAAGGGGCTACTGAGAATTAGGGAGTGGGTTTTGGGTGTCATCCTAAGTTGGGAGCTGTGCAGCGAGATGCCTGTTTACATTATTTTTAAACCTCTACATGTCAGTACAGTCGGGGAAACAGGGGGCAAGGAGGGAGTTCCAGGGGCCGGCAGCACGAGAAAAGAAGCTGCTGGAGTAGAAGGTTTTCCGGGCGTCTGGGGACCTCCACAGTGAATGAATGGGACCTAGCTGATTGTCGGGTTGTTCTAGTGTATTTGCGTCGAGGGGGCACTTGAGCAGCTAGTTCATCGGAGCACAATCCATTGAAGTATTTGTATAAGAAGCACAAGGATACAACACTGCGGCGATGGGACAGGGTCTGGAGTCTGATGGATAGTGAAGGACCTATTAAGTTGGCGACTCTTTTTTGGGGACTTTGTCTAAGAGAAAGAGACTAATGGGTGATGCCCCAGCCCAGATGTGACAACAATACTCCATACATGGGCGAATGATGGCTTTGTAGAGATACAGGATAATGTCAGGTGTGAGGAGTTTACTAGCACGGTAGAGGGAGCCTACCTTCTTTGCAGCAGCCTTGGCAATGTCTTCAATGTATTTGAGTCACGGCATTACATAATTAACCATAGTTGATATTTTTTATATTAACGCGTCACCACTTACCAAGGTCAAACGCCACTCGAGGATAAGCGTTAATAGGATTGTCAGTTGGATAAAGAACAACGTTGTCGCCTCTGTGTGGTCAAGAACTAAGTAATTAGTTTACGTTATATTTACATATAAAACTGTAAATTAAAAAAATATTTGATTTAATTAATTTATTTTTAACTTTTACCAGATATTTTCAGCGTGTTGATATGTAATCACACACAAAAAAATAAAATCTTATTTTTATTTTTCTGTGGACAGCGTGGGGGGGGGGTCAAAGAGTAAAATTTACGGCGTCTTTATCCAATCTTCTCATAAAATACGTTTTTAGAGATATTTTAATTTTTTTTAACTAATATTTTTGAGCAAAGGTTGATATGCCGTAAAACAGATAAACCAAACCAACCTTGACACGAACAATCAGAATATTTCTTTTTTTTTCACAAGTAAAATTACAAAAACAACAAAATGTTGAAAGATGATAAGCGATTTAATTAACATTATCTGACAATCTATAATTCGAGAAGAAATTTTGTTTAATTGAATTTCTTTAATTATTAATATTCTTTTTTGTTGCTTTTATGTTTTTGTTAGTTGCGTCCAGATATTTTTATAAGAAGCTATGTCCGTCAATCGGTGTGTCACGCTTGGGTTTGAAACAGCATTTTCGTCAGTCTGTCACACTTAGATTAAAATTTTTAGATGTGTCCACGCTATAAAAGCGAAACTATAACTGTAAGAGACTTTGCCCGTCCGTTGTATCGTCTGTTTGCCCGTTACGCTTAAATTTTAAATAGTATATTCGTCGGTCTGTCACGTTTAAATTTGAAATAGTATATTCGTCGATCTGTCACGCTTAAATTTGAAATAGCATTTTCGTCGATCTGTCACGCTTAAATTTGTAATAGCATTTTCGTCGATCTGTCACGCTTAAATTTGAAATAGTATTTTCGTCGATCTGTTACGCTTAAATTTTAAATAGCATTTTTGTCGATCTGTCACGTTTAAATTTGAAATAGCATTTTCGTCGATTTTTCACGCTTAAATTTGAAATAGCATTTTCGTCGATCTGTCACGCTTAAATTTTAAATAGCATTTTCGTGAGTCTGTCACGCTTAAATTTAAAATAGCATTTTCGTCGATCTGTCACGCTTAAATATAAATAGCATTTTCGTCGATCTATCACGCTTCAATTTGAAATAGCATTTTCGTCGATCTGTCACGCTTAAATTTGAAATAGCATTTTCGTCGATCTGTTACTCTTAAATTTTAAATAGCATTTTCGTCGATCTGTCACGCTTAAATTTGTAATAGCATTTTCGTCGATCTGTCACGCTTAAATTTGAAATAGCATTTTCGTCGATCTGTCACGCTTAAATTTTAAATAGCATTTTCGTCGATCTGTCACGCTTAAATTTGTAATAGCATTTTTGTCGATCTGTCACGCTTAAATTTAAAATAGCATTTTCGTCGATCTGTCACGCTTAAATTTTAAATAGCATTTTCGTCGATCTGTCACGCTTAAATTTGGAATAGCATTTTCGTCGATCTGTCACGTTTAAATTTTAAATAGCATTTTCGTCGATCTGTCACGCTTAACTTTTAAATAGCATTTTCGTGAGTCTGTCACGCTTAAATTTAAAATAGCATTTGGTCGATCTGTCACGCTTAAATTTTAAATAGCATTTTCGTCGATCTATCACGCTTAAATTTGAAATAGCATTTTCGTCGATCTGTCACGCTTAAATTTGAAATAGCATTTTCGTCGATCTGTTACTCTTAAATTTTAAATAGCATTTTCGTCGATCTGTCACGCTTAAATTTTAAATAACATTTTCGTCGATCTGTCACGCTTAAATTTGGTATAGCATTTTCGTCGATCTGTCACACTTAAATTTGAAATAGCATTTTCGTCGATCTGTCACGCTTAAATTTTAAATAGCATTTTCGTCGATCTGTCACGTATAAATTTGTAATAGCATTTTTGTCGATCTGTCACGTTTAAATTTTAAATAGCATTTTCGTCGATCTGTCACGCTTAAATTTTAAATAGCATTTTCGTCGATCTGTCACGCTTAAATTTGGAATAGCATTTTCGTCGATTTTTCACGCTTAAATTTGAAATAGCATTTTCGTCGATCTGTCACGTTTAACTTTTAAATAGCATTTTCGTGAGTCTGTCACGCTTAAATTTAAAATAGCATTTGGTCGATTTGTCACGCTTAAATTTGAAATAGCATTTTCGTCGATCTATCACGCTTAAATTTGAAATAGCATTTTCGTCGATCTGTCACGCTTAAATTTGAAATAGCATGTTCGTCGATCTGTTACTCTTAAATTTTAAATAGCATTTTCGTCGATCTGTCACGCTTAAATTAAAAAAAAAGACATTTGTAAATGTGTCAACGCTTCGCTAGAAGAGGATCTTTCAGTTCGTTGGTTGAGCAGGTTGTCTGTCACGCTTAAGTTTTAAATACCATTTCCGTCGGTCTGTCACGCTTTCGTGTGAAATAGAGTTTTCATCGCTAAACGCGCAAATTAAATAGACGCATATAAACAATAGATCCGTCCTCGGTTATTCTTTTCTTTCTCAATTTGTTTTGTGATTTTGTTGTTGTTTTATTCGTAATTGAGGTTAAATTTTTGTCTGATTTTATGTGATAAGAGATTTCTCTTCAAATGAATTAATTTATACGATTTGAGATTTAGATAAATGAAATGAGCCACGACGTTTTACTCTCTCGTTTCTTTTTTTCTCTCGGTCTATGTCTCTCTCGCTACCTCACAGATAGAGAGAGAGAGAGAGAGAGAGAGAGAGAGAGAGAGAGAGAAAGAGAGAGAGAGAGAGAGAAATAATCTTATCTGCTTTTTCTTTCCTTTTCCATCTTTGACCGTACTAATTAACATCCTCTTTCTCTCTTTTTATTGTTCTCTTTTGCAAGAGTGAGAATGAAGGAGAAAGAGAGATAGAAAGAGAGAAAAGAAAGAAAAGAGAGAGAGAAAGAGAGAAAAAGAGGGAAAAGAAAGAGTGAAAAGAGAGAAAAGAGAGAGAGAAAGAGAGAAGAGAGAGAGAAAAGGAGAAAAGAGAGAGAGAAAGAGAGAAGAGAGAGAGAACAAGAGAAAAAAGAATGATGGAAAGAAAGAAAGAAAGAAAGAGAGATAAAGAGAAAAAGAGAGAAGAGCGAGAGAGAGAGAGAGAGAGAGAAAGGCGAGAGAAAGAGATCCTCAACTACTCGCTTTCAGTTCTCCCTGTCTCTTATATTTTCCCCTCCTTCGCTCTCTCTCTTTCTATCTCTCTCTCTCTCCTTTCTTTCCATCTATTTCTCTTCCACTATTTATGTCCCTCTCAATCTCTTTTCAAATTTCTCTTACACTCTATTCTACTCTCTCTCTTCATCACTTTCTTGCTGCCTTTCCACCTTTCTCTATCTCATCCTCTTCTCCCCCCCCCTCTATTTCTCTTACACCATTTGTGTTCCTCTCAATCTGTCTTCAACTTCTTCTTAATCTGCCACCCATCCTTCTCTCTTCCTCTCTCTTCATCACTATCTCACTTCTTTGCCCTCTCTCTCTCTCTCTCTCTCTCTCTCTCTCTCTCTCTCTCTCTTTCTCCGTCTCTTAGGTTGGTAAATAACTGTAATACTTCCCCGTCATACACTGGTGCATGTGACGTGTCCCCTACCGCTGAGTGCCGTGGGAGCCGGTGCTAATGTCTGTCTCCGCCCTAGAAGCGTGTCAAAGCGCCGGAAAGGCTCGTAACGATGTACTCATTCAGGAGTATCAGAAAAGGAAAAATAAGTTTAACAAAATTAACCATGACATTTGAGCTAAGGGGGGGGGGAGGGGGAGACGATAAAAACAAAATAAAAATTAAAATAGTTTAGCAAGCCACAATTTTTGGGGAATTGTCTACGTTCTTTTGGAATTGTCTACATAGTTTTTCTATCTACACCCGTAGATATAAAAAACAAAAACAAAACAATGTCGACAACTTTCTAATTTAGGCTGTTAGGATGCCGGTGATCGGTTTTACAAGAAGAGACACAGACAAAAATACAGCAATGGCAAAGAAGGGAAAACAGCCTTGTGTGTGGAGCAAAATATAACGGTCACATATTCATTTCGAAAGAATTAAACACGTGACTCTTAAGAACGGTTCATGGTTCAGTGAGTTGACGAGAAATATAATCGATTGTTACCGTAAGATGGTGGTGATAAACAAAAATATTCTTTTCACGTCATAGACGCATCACGTATTTTAAAATATTGACTTCAATGTTTTCCTTCAAATCAGTCATCTTGAGAAAGTCTTGAAATAAAGACGAAACGTTTATGAACATATAAACATTGTTTTTGGTTTTCTTTGATCTTTACACGCACATTAGATATATACTTTTATGTACGTATAAAATTAATAAATATATATATATATATATTAACGAAAAATACGTTCTATAAAGTTAAAGGCGACTAATAATGCAATTTTCTGCATCTCAATCACTTAGGAAGTAAAACCATCGAAATAGTAGTTAGTGTAAAAAACAAACGCTACCATCACTAATAACAGCAATTACATAAAAATACATTATATATATATATATATATATATATATATATATATATATATATATATATATATAAGGCCGGGCACTCTGAGTGAGTTTAATAACAAGCAGTACAAATAGCTTCATGCAAGCTCCAAACACAGTTTTTTTTATCACTTTAACTGCTTGTGTAAATTAGCCGCCGACTCGCTATTTACAAAGTTAAATTCCTCTTTAATTATTAGCTAATTCCCGATGGGTTAACGCTCTTGACTGCAAATCAGTGGCGATTTGTGATCGGAGTTCGAGCCCGCCGACCGTTGAGAATTAACTTCCTGCACTGAAGATTGCGTTCGCGTGAAACATCGAAGTCTGTAGGTAATAAATAATTGAGATATATATATATATATATATATATATATATATATATATATATATATAGTATTGTGGAAAACCGTACAAGATCATAGAACCTTGCGTAACTGAAAAAGATCTGATTTTTATAGATACATAATTGCATCGCATTTTCGGTAAATGATGAAAGTTATATACCGATTAAGGGTAAGTATGGCACAAGACGGTATTTAAAAAAAATGGGTGGGACGTTGGACTGCAAGATGTTTGTTCGCATAACATTTGAATTCCTGCATGTTGGTACGGTCTAAAAGAACAGGGAGCAGGGAGAGAATTCTCAGGGCAAGCGGTCCGAGGAAATAAGCTATGACAGTAGATTGCATAGTAAGGCGATATAAGGAATCAGTCTGATGATGTTGCGTAGTGGAACTGGGCGAGCGTTTCGTTCTTAAAAATATTAAGAGTATCGAAAAATGTTGGCTTCCTACCTCGCTTCATGTATATATATATATATATATATATATATATATATATATATATATATATATATATATATATATATATATATATATATATATATAAAATTATATAAACCTTAATTGCTTAGAGAAACACCCTATATTTCTTTAAAAAAATGTTATTAACAGACAATTGTTCTTGCCCATATCGAGAACATATATTTTTATGATATACAAAATATCAAAAATATTCACAAAGAGGCTTCATCAGTGTATAATATCTCACAGTCAGTCTGAAAAATAGAAATGCATCTAACGTTCATTTAATTTATGCATTTTTTTCGTTTTTTCACTCACCATGAACGTTTATACATAAAAATAGAGTTAAATAAGGTTTCCCTTTGAATTTGAGTGAAAAAAGAAATATGTATACATATTTAGATTAAATTGTGGTGGTGGGGGGGGCTAGTTTGTGTGGCTCACCCCTCTAAATGGTAAAGTTTACAAAAAGTGATGTGCCCATGTTACTCACCGTGTTACCGAGAATATATATTCCAAAATTTATTATGATCTCTTCATAAAAATATAATAAAAGATAAGTTTAAAAAATAGATGCACCCTATAAATGTTAACATTTACAAAAAAAAAAAATAATGTAGCCATGATACTCACCATGTTGTCTAGAATATATATTCAAAAATTCATAATGATCCTTTCATTGGTTTAGGAGATTATCCTGCACATAGAGTTATATATAAATTAATACACATGAACGTTCCTTCAGCAGTTGAACACTTTTGACGGCGGCTGCCTTTAATAGGTTTAATCTCTCGCTGATTTATCGGGTTGTTTATAGTGGCCGTGTATGCTAAAGAGTTGGAATATGAGTTAAAAACATGACACGGGTTTCGGGGTTCGAGTCCTGCGAATGGTATGAATAATCATCTCTATACTAACGATTGCCATAAGGATGAAACGTATACGTATGTAGATTAAAACATATATATATATATATATATATATATATATATATATATGAAGAGTTCAAATGCAAAACGCGATAAACGCCATTCTCAAAATCCCGAAACTGTCCTTACAAAAAAGTGTTGTATTTTAACACTCAATGACACCCCAAAACTATGTGTTACATAATATGATAGTGAAATAATTTCTTTTTGATTTCAATAAAAATAGGCTTTCATTTGAAGTCTAGATTGAATATATTCGTGTTTTTATTATTTAAGGTATCAAATTTAACGAATTGGATTTATCGCGTTTTGCGTTCGAACTCTTCATATATATGTGTGTGTGTGTGTATGTATATATATATATGTGTGTGTGTATGTATGTATGTATGTATATATATATATATATATATATATATATATATATGTGTGTGTATATATATATATATATATATATATATATATATATATATATATATATGTATATATATATATATAATTTAGAAGGATATTAAATCAACGAGTGCATGACGTAAGAACTGTAAATGGCCAATGAAAATCTACTAGTTGTCATTATATATTCCATATTGACCCCCGGCCTCGTTTTCGTCCGTCTGTGTTTAATCCAATAATATTGATTCGGGGGGAAAATGAAGGAAGGGAGTTTCTTCGTCTTCTGGCATTTCCTTTCCTGTTCGTTGTTACTGCGATACGAATTATCTTCAACTTTGAAGTGGTCATCCAAAAGTGAATCCAAAGTTTTTTGACAAATGTTTTTCTTTGCTTCTCCGGAACGTGACCGTCTGATGTCGAAATGTTGTTACCTTTATGGAGCAACCCCATACACCAGCAAACTCCACGTACTTTCGATGATTCATTAATCAGTGCTGGCAATAAACTTATAACTAAGATCTACCTCGAATACGATATGTCAAGGACGCCGCTACCAAACCCCGACCAAAGTGGAAAGGGGATGCTTATGTCATATATATATATGAATATATATATATATATCTGAACGAACCCTTACTTTATTTTTTTTTTTACTTCGTACTTAAAATGTTGACCGTAAATCTATCTATCTCTCTCTCTCTCTCTCTCTCTCTCTATATATATATATATATATATATATATATATATATATATATATATATATATATATATATATATATATATATACTATGAATATTGTTTTAATTAAATATTAAAGTGTATTTACCTACAAACAACGTTGCCACTTGTCCGCATCAGTTCAGGAAGTGGTGGTTTCAGGCGGTCAGACGGGTTCGAACGCAGTTCGCAGATTCAGAAGAGAGTCACGATCCTACGCCTCAATCCATTAGGCCAACAGAAAATCACCACGGACATTACTGAAATTAAGATACATTTAAAGCCGGCGGCGGGGTTAAAATGTTCCGAGATCAAAGAGTGCTTAAACACGCTGGCGTGTAAGCTTTGCTTCCATAGCTTAATGACCTTAGATTTATATAATTTCAGGCAGTGCTCGACAATTAAGATTTATTTATCTTAAAAGGGGTCATTACTATGTATAGTTTTTATTAAATATTAAAGTGTATTTACATTTACCTAAAGACAACGTTGTTTCGGACTTACGTCCTCATCAGTGCAGGAAGTGGTGGTTTCAGGCGGTCAGACGGGTTCGAACGCAGATATATATATATATATAGATATATATATATATATATATATATATATTTATATATATTTATATATAATTTTGTGTTTCATTTTACTTCAATCGAGGTTCTCAGAAATCAAGCGGCCCCTTTTTAGGGCTAACACTTTATCTCTGTATGAGATACATAGATATTCGAATATTCCATTAATGTTCTCCTTTACCTCTCAAGCGTTGAGTTAGTAAAGAGGTTAAGAATATTAATTTCATTATCACTAATTGACCAGTTAACAATGTTATAGTATATATTTCTTGTGGTCTCCTGATCTCACCGAATTCCAGGACAAGAATTCATCTAGTCTGGTGGAGTATCCAACTAAGTGATGTTACTTGAGGTAACGTCACTTGGAGGAGGTGCGCGATTCCTTGTATAAGCCAGTGTGGGGTAGCCATACCGAGGATATCTTATATGGGCTTCGAATACTATGTTATTTTGAAT
Organism: Sepiola atlantica; assembly: GCA_963556195.1. NCBI lineage: Eukaryota > Metazoa > Mollusca > Cephalopoda > Sepiida > Sepiolidae > Sepiola > Sepiola atlantica. The sequence continues at coordinate 23,932,215 of OY744543.1, forward strand.
ATTTAGTCAGGGTTTAGTTGTAGGGGAAAGTATCCTCATGTCAGGTTGTTCTGACAAACCCCTGTACATAGAAACCTTATATCCTCAAGGACAGTGTCTAGTCGGTATTCAAATTCGGTTTGTTTCATTTTACTTCTGTGTAAATTCTCAAAAATCAAGGGGCACCATTCTGGGGCCAGCACTTAATCTCTATAGAAGATACATATATATCCGAGTGTTCAACTAAAGTCCCCGTTTACTTCTCAAACGTTAAGTTAGTAAAAAAAGTGAAGAACCTTTATTTTCCTCGCTCCAATTGGCCAGTTAACTATGTTATAGTATATCTTTCTTGTGGTTTCTTGGTCTTATCGGATTCAATGACAATAAATAATCTAGTCTGGTGGAGTATCCGGCTAAGTGATGTTACTTGAGGTACCATTATTTGTAGAAGATGCACCATTCCTTGTATAAGCCAGTTTATAGCAGTGTCGAGGGGATCTTATTTGGGCTTCGAATACTATGTTATATAATATTTGGTCAGGGTTTACTTGTAGCGTGAAGTATCCTCATGTCAGGTTATCCTGACAGACCCTTGTACAAAGAGACCGAAGACACTCGAGAATGGTGTCTAGTAAGTAATTCAAACTCTCCTGTTCTATATATGTGTGCGTGTGTACAAGATAATCTCTTAAACTAATGAACGGATCATTATGAATGTTGGACTACATCTTCTAAGCAAAAACTCCTTTGTAGTCAAAATTGTCTGATTTATTCCATGCTTCCTTTGTTCCAGCTCGTTTGACTCGTTGGTCTAGTGGTCTTCGTCACTTCGCCGTTCAATTACCTCGTTATAATACATCTTTCTATTCCAGTAGGGTCCTTCTCAAAAATTGCAGAGGCGACCTGCATACAAAAATGGTAATACCTGTCCGGGTCACTCAATAGCCTAAATAGAATATGTTTACAGATGATTAATTTAGAAAACATACACTTACTAAACAATGTATTCTACCGCCCATTCGTACTCAAAACATACACTTACTAAACAATGTATTCTACCGTCCATTCGTACTCAAAACATACACTTACTAAACAATGTATTCTATCGTCCATTCGTACTCAAAACATACACTTACTAAACAATGTATTCTACCGTCCATTCGTACTCAAAACATACACTTACTAAACAATGTATTCTATCGTCCATTCGTACTCAAAACATACACTTACTAAACAATGTATTCTACCGTCCATTCGTACTCAAAACATACACTTACTAAACAATGTATTCTACCGCCCATTCGTACTCAAAACATACACTTACTAAACAATGTATTCTACCGTCCATTCGTACTCAAAACATACACTTACTAAACAATGTATTCTACCGTCCATTCGTACTCAAAACATACACTTACTAAACAATGTATTCTACCGCCCATTCGTACTCAAAACATACACTTACTAAACAATGTATTCTACCGCCCATTCGTACTCAAAACATACACTTACTAAACAATGTATTCTACCGTCCATTCGTACTCAAAACATACACTTACTAAACAATGTATTCTACCGTCCATTCGTACTCAAAACATACACTTACTAAACAATGTATTCTACCGTCCATTCGTACTCAAAACATACACTTACTAAACAATGTATTCTACCGCCCATTCGTACTCAAAACATACACTTACTAAACAATGTATTCTACCGTCCATTCGTACTCAAAACATACACTTACTAAACAATGTATTCTAACGTCCATTCGTACTCAAAACATACACTTACTAAACAATGTATTCTACCGTCCATTCGTACGCAAAACATACGTGTAGTTTCAGTATGAAATGACTTAAGAATATTTTATATGCTGCAAAACCCAACAATTAACTGACGAATGGTTTGACTCTCATTAAAATCAGAAATATAACATTTCCAGTAGGTACTTCCACGGAAACTTCTTTATGAGAATGTTTGCACTGGGGAGGAGAGAGGGGTACTCAGGTGAGGTATTCTTTATTTTGCACATAGTTCGTTCGTAGAATCATTTAAAAACTCTTCGGTTGCTATGAACTTACGACAACCGTCTCTGTGCAAACAAAAAGAGTACACTCACAATTTGAAACTCATGGGTGCACGTTAAGAATGTCTCGTTTTTAATCGAATCTTCCTCAGCCATGTCGAACCCCTTACAACATCTCGGGAAGATACCAGACTACAGCTGTGTACCAGACGGTTAGAAGATGCTCCCCTCATACTGCTATGGGAATCCCTACTTCTGAGGAACTTCTTCCTCGTTCAGAGGCACCCTGGTTCCATTGGAAAACACTAAACCGCCTGAGAACGGGAATTGGGCGATCAAAAGTTGCTATGAGTAATGATTTAATCCTCTCCAGGAGTTAGGCACAAGGCCAGTTTTTATCTTACTCCCACAAGTAAGATGTGACCCAAGGTCGGGTCGGGAAAGTGGGGTTTAAAAATTGCCTGAGCAGCCCCGTCGGCATTCCCCGGTGGGGGCGCCTCAGGCAGTAAGCAATAAACTTACTCCTCCCCAAAGAGAGGAGGCGAAGCCTGGGAGGGTGGACCTCCTAGAACTGCACAGGACAGACCCATAGACCGGCGTAAATCAAGCCCCGAAGGCCAAGACAATACCAGTCTATTGGGTGCAGTATCCATCCGAACAGATACTACACTTTGATCTTAGCCAAAAGGCCAAGAAAACTGACCCAACTAACTGTGAATGTGGAGAGGAGGACAACACGATGCAACACTGACTGGTATGCTCCCTACTGCCCAACTGGTGTAGCTTGGCATATCTTACAGAGTACAACACTATTGCAAAGGACTGCATAAAACAGTGGGAAACTGTCATATGACCACATACTTCAAAACACGCAAAGAATAAGACGAATAGATATTTCCCTCTGTTATCGACGGCTGCCTTGAAAAGGGGTCGACTGACAGACGTCTTCGTAGTTTTTTTTTCAAATCTCTTTTCTTTTACTAATTTTTTAAAACATTTTCTTTAAGAAAAAAAGATTTTATGTGATTCTTCTTTGTTCCGCTTCTTGTGATTCTCCTCTTTTATAATATTTAAAACAAAGTAAAATATCATAGTTTTGAGCCGAAAATTTATGCAATTATGAAGTAAAATAGTCTTGAGCCGAAAATTTATGCAGTAAAATAGTCTTGAGCCGAAAATTCATGCAATTATGAAGTAAAATAGTTTTGAGCCGAGAAATGATGCAGTTTTAAAATAAAATGTCATACTTTTCAGCTGGTAAATGATGCGGTTCTGAAAAAAGTAAATTATAGTTTTGAGCCGAGAAATGATGCAGTTCTGAAGTAAAATAGTTTTGAGCCTAGAAATGATGCAGTTTTAAAGTAAAATAGTTTTGAGCTGAGAAATGATGCAGTTCTGAAAGAAGTAAATTATAGTTTTGAGCTGAGAAATGATGCTGTTCTGAAAGAAGTAAATTATAGTTTTGAGCCGAGAAATAATGCAGTTCTGAAGTAAAATAGTTTTGAGCCTAGAAATGATGCAGTTTTAAAGTAAAATCTCATACTTTTCAGCTGAGAAATGATGCAGTTCTGAAGTAAAATAGTTTTGAGCTAAGAAATGATGCAGTTCTGAAAGAAGTAAATTATAGTTTTGAGCCGAGAAATGATGCAGTTCTGAAGTAAAATAGTTTTGAGCCTAGAAATGATGCAGTTCTGAAGTAAAATAGTTTTGAGCCTAGAAATGATGCAGTTCTGAAGTAAAATAGTTTTGAGCTGAGAAATGATGCAGTTCTGAAAGAAGTAAATTATCGTTTTGAGCCGAGAAATGATGCAGTTCTGAAGTAAAAATAGTTTTGAGCCTAGAAATGATGCAGTTTTAAAGTAAAATTTCATACTTTTCAGCTGAGAAATGATGCAGTTCTGAAATAAAACAGTTTTGAGCCGAGAAATTATGCAGTTTTAAAGTAAAATCTCATACTTTTCAGCTGAGAAATGATGCAGTTCTGAATTAAGTAAATTATAGTTTTGAGCCGAGAAATGACGTAGTTCTGAAGGAAAATATTTTAGCAGCAAAATAAATCTATTTATATCTATAGATGTGAATGTTTATCTATTTATATAAATTTCTGTTAAAGCTTTTGTCTCGTGTTTACAAGAAAATTATGAATGTCATGTTTATTATTTAAAATGTTTTATTTAAGTATTTCAAATAGAGAAATTGCGAAATCTGACTAATCCAGCTGGTATATATATATATATATATATATATATATATATATATATATATATATATATATATATATATATAGTAATCCAGATAGGGTAAAAATCCACAGGGTAGAAATCCAAAGGGAATCAAACCGGGCTTATGAAAAAGTGCTCAATAAAAAATATAGAGCTGTATTGTGAATGCTTTTTATTTAAACATGTACAAAGTCTGCTCTGATAGCTGTAGATCGATAACATCGACATGCCAGTGTAGCAGACTTTGTACATGTTTAAATAAAAAGCATTCACTATATATATATATATATATATATATATATATATATATATATATATATATATATATATATATATGGGGGGTCAGTGGCTGGCGAGAAATTCTGATTAAAATTTAATAAAATCTTTACTTTACCAACCTGTATAGCATCACACATGCAAATAAATGTTCGTCTAATATGGCGTTGTCTGTTTAAACATGCATGAATAACAAATAGATACCAAAAGTATGCGTGAAATTATCGCCTAGAACCAAAGATCACACACACATACACACACACACACGCACGCACACGCACACACACACACACACATGGGTTGAGGATGACGTGGAAATTTTGTTTTTCTTTCCTGCCATCGCTTTATTTAATGTACTTTTTTAAAATTTAATTCTTCATCGCGGTCACAGAATAATTAAGTTGATAACGAGTTGAATTGCATTAAAGAAATACAAATTGAAATAAAAAAAAAATGAAACAGCATTTGTATTAAATGAAATTCTTACAATCAGAAAAAAAAAGAGAACAATTTATTTTCTTTTAGCGCCACCCTCCCCCCACCCGCCGTGAGATATCACGTGGCATTTATTCGAAGAATAAAGGAAATCAAAATCTTCATCTAAAAACTTAATGGAGCCGGATGACAACAAATAAATATTCTGTATATCGTCTTGGGCTTTTTTTTTCCTTGACAAAGTTTCGTAAATGCAACGAAATATCGAAATGAAATCAACATAAATCTGTGTTATTTGTTTTTGTTCAATTTGGTCTTTGTTTATTTTTTAATAAACAAAGACCAAATTGGACAAAAACAAATAACACAGATTTATATTGATTTCATTTCGATATTTCGTTTCATTTACGAAACTTTGTCAAGTAAATCCAAAATATTTGACTTGAACGCAATTTAATAGTTTTTTAGTAAAACATGTTTCTCTACAAACCTATTCACCACAAAAACACTGCAACCAACCAATCGTCTGTAATCACACACCCAACGCTCGGTCTACCTACACACACTTACACGAACAGTATCCTTTATTTCATCCACTCAATTTTTAGGTCTCACCACTACATCCAACTTTATATATATCTGCCTGACTCTGTTCAAAAAACTGTTTTTCTTGACAAAGTTTCGTAAGTGAAACGAAATATTGATTCTGTGTTAATTATTTTGGTTCTATATAGTTTGTTCTTTGCTTATTTTCATTATTCGTGTTTGTACCTATACATATCATATACATATATAGACAATTTTTATCAGTTCGACTTATTTCATCCCCCTCCCGCTAATACGCCCCCTGTCTCTAATACCTACTCATCACGAAAAACACTTCCACCAACCGATCATCTTTAATCACACACCTAACGATAGGTCTACCTACACACTCTAATCCTAACACTCCCCTTTAGTTTATTCACTCCGTTTTTAGGTCTTATTATAGCACACCACTACTTCCGACTTTATGTATATCTGCTTTACTCTGTTTGATAAAGTTATTTTCTTGATAAAGTTTCTGTAAATGAAGCGAAATATTGAAATTAAATCTACATGATTTAGTATTCTTTTTGTTTAGTATTGTTCGGTATTTGCTTATTCCATTTATTCTTGTTTGTACCTATACATATCGTATTAAGTAAAAAAAAAAGTATATATCAGTAAATAATAATAATAATAATAATAATAATAATAATAATAATAATAATAATAATAATAATAATAATAATCAACTTTATATAAAAACCGATGTGTCTATATATCCATTCTGTCACACAACGTTGAATAAAAAAATGCCAGAGAACTGAAATGTCTTTGGAATATGAAGATTACGCTATTACCAATAATTATAGGATCACTAACAACAATTCTGGAAAAAGATTAGAAGACATTGGAATCAGAGTTCGCTCTTTGGCTTTTTGGCTGGGAGCAAAGTGTGATATCTGTTCTGATACTGCACTTCATTTTTTCTGTTCTCTGTTGGTGAAAGAAAAATCTTTCTAGACTGAGGCACATTTTATATTTTCCGAATCCTGAGTGACCCTATTTTGGTGATCTGGATTCTCCTCACATTAAAAACCGACCTTGTGGCTAACTCTGTTCTTGTGAGGTGGAAGGGCAAGTAAATAAGGACATTGGATTCATACAACCGGACGGACCTGACGAATACAACTGGCATATGAAGAAAAATCCTAGAGTATGGAAATTAACCGATATACAAAAATAACTCTAACCAACTGCAAGTATATTAAAATGACGCTGAAACCTAACAAAGTTCGCAGGAAGATTAAAACATATTAAGAAATCAAGACATCTCCTACTATTGATGTATGTTTATTTACCTCCGTTACAGGAGGTTATACACAAGATCAAGGGGAGTGATGAGCTAGCGAACTAGGTGAAGTGTGCTCTAGCCAACAGGAAATGCCTGAGCAGTTGATTACCAATAAACTAACCCCTTCTCAGATATAAAGTAAAGCCTGGGAGCGTGGACCTCCTAGGACTGAATACAACCATACTTCATCTCGACAGCAACAAAGTCACTGTCTAACTGATTGTCGATGACGTATGCTCGACTGGTACGAAAAAACACCTACTTCAGCTGTGCCAGGTACCTAAGGTGTGATCAAACGATATGTAAAAAGATACTATTCTCTTCGAGTTGGTACCACGTAATATGACCGCAACTGCATAAGAGTATCAGAGTATGAAACTCTTCGGAATATTGGCTCGAACTTGTTAATCACATGATTTGGTTTTGCGTCAAATCACGATTTATTGCATGCATCTCGTGCAGTAAAGCGTGTACTTCTGGTCATTCATGTAACTGCTACAATGCCCCCTGCTTAGACTTTTAGCCGATAAAACAGAGACACTTTTTTGATAGTAGCAGCACATGAGAATACAATTGAAAAAAAAACATGAAAAGAAAAAAGTAGATTATATGATTGATAAACTTGAACATGAATTTCTTTGTAATGCTGTCAAAGGCAAAATGTCTCTTTTGCTGAAAAAAAAAAGCAATCATATAATAATCTGCGAAGTGAAAAGAGAAAAATGTACATTTGTTCAAATGTGAAAAATGTTCTGCAATTGCATAAAAATGCAAATGTTCATTTGCAGAAACTGAAAACTTACAAATGTTTTCAAAAATGAAACCGGGTTCATTCAAAAAAAAAGAATGTTACACATGCAGATGCAGACTTGTAAAAATAGCAGCTAATTGTTTCAGGAAATGTAAATGTTCAGGTATATAGGGTTTTACAAATCATTTTAGGCCAATGAAAATGTCTAGCAAAACGTGTAGTGGTAACGTGAGTGGATAGGCATTATTGGGATGTACCTGAAGATAGTATATCCGACAAATAAGGCAATGTTATGGTGGGTGGAATGTGGGGTTCCATAATATCGTTGTCTGTATATGCTCGCGTAAGTCTGTCAACAGACAATGTCTCTTTAGTTCCTCTAATATCCAGAGATTTTATTTACTCCTCTCCAGGAGTTAGGCAGAATGCCCGTTTTATCTTACTCCCACAAGTAAGATATGACCCAAGGTCGGGTCGGGAAAGTGGGGTCTGAAAAGTCAGCGCCCGAGAGGTGAGCACTCTGGCCATTAAAAATTGCCTGGGAAGCCCCGTCGGCATTCCCCGGTAGGGGCGCCTCAGGCAGTAAACAATAAACTTACTCCTCCCCAAAGAGGGGAGGCGAAGCCTGGGAGGGTGGACCCCTAAGAACTGCACAGGGCAGACCCATAGGACCGGCGTAAATCAAGCCCCGAAGGCCAAGATAATACCAGTCTATGGGGTGCAGTATCCATCGGAACAGATACTACACTTTGATCTTACCAAAACCACATCAATTGCATAATCTCTCCGCGAAGCCTCGCCACATGATTGAGTACATAATGTTTTTCTATGGGGGGGGTCGTTGTGTCGACACATATGTGGATTAGCAGGTTGTACTGAAGTACTTGCTGAGGGCATCTTCAGGGCTCTATTTATTTCAGGCAGGTTTCGCCTTCTTCGAACATATAGCGATTGCTATTCCCAAATGGTCACCCATCTGGTATTTGCCAGACTCAACGTCGCTTAACTTTGGTGATCAATCGAGAACCGGTGTATCAACGTGAGAATGCCTACTAAAAGTAGTTACAACTTATGAAGGCCAGATGCCACTCGAGGATAAGTGTGACTGAGATAGAATATTTGTGGGTACGGTTCAAGATAGGAATCTGTTGGCTTTGAAGACGACCGAGTTTTAATCAGCTGGGAAGCAGTCCCGCAGCAATGTGTTCCACAGATGGGAAACCCTTGCAAAGAAACTTTGTTCATGGAAAGTCTGCTTGATGCTAGCCACACTGATGAAGAAAGGAAAGTTTTTCTTCTTTGTGGTAGTAAGACGAGTTCATGCTGACAATGATGAACCAGAGATTCGAGCTCAGTCGAGCACCTTCGATGGGAATGACAATAGAGTAGAGAGAGACTAACAATGTCTCTTCTGTGATAAAGGGTCTGTACGGAACGGAAGAGATCATCCCCCACTAAATTTCCAAGTCGATTCTTAATTTTAGTCATTATACTAGAATATTAGATACTATATTTTATCGTTCGTGTAGCGACGCACGTGTTGGAGCCATTTTTCGATAACGATCGCCGTCACCTTAAATATGTTCGTTACCGTGGATAACACGAACTCGGAATATGAAAGGGAAAGAAGACAATGGCGAAGAAATGGTAATAATAAAGAAACGAACGATGAAATATATACATACATTTATTTTTACACACAGAAGGTGTGTCAGAAGAAATCGTGAAAGGGACATACGGAAACATGATACGCAAAAGGAGGATGTAATTACAGACGTAATTATTGACGAAAGAGTCGACAGTAAAAGTCTCTAAACACAATGGAAATAAACACGAATTGCCAGGGCAAACAATTTACAGACAATACGTGTGTTATGTAAAGTAAGTATGAATTACTTTGTATTATCTGGGAAATATTCTGATAAAGAAATATGCGATCATTAGAAAAGGGGCATGCTGAAATGGCTAGCGGTCTGAGACTTCTGTCTAAACTGCGATCAAAAGCAGGATCTGATGAAATGGCGTCCGCGGTGCGAAAATCATGTAAAATGTAGAGCTAAGTGGAAGCATGTCAACCAAACTCTAAGCCACACGGAAAGAGGGTCAGCTTAGTTTTCAATTTCGCACCTGCGCAGTGTGAGTCCTTTTTTTGTATTTCATAATTGAAGAAGGGTAGATTAAGCGCTCTTTAACTTTGATGTGCAATCACCAAGTGATCGTGTCTCAATAAAAACACTGGTCCTCATCACCACACTGGGTTGGCGTCAGGAAAGGCATCCGGTCTATAAAAATCTCGCCTCAATTAAGAAAATGACTTCCAAAGAAACATGACCAGAGATAAGTTTGAAGTCAATTTCTAAAAACCGTCCAACACATGCCAGCATGTAAAACATACATTAAACTGAATATGATGATGATGATGATGATGATGATGATGATGATGATGATGATGATGATGATGATTCTCTCGTTGCCTAGTATAATCCAAGAGAGATAATTTGAAAATGGTTCAAGAGAAATAATTTGTGAATGCAGTGAGCCAACACATGGACGATATAAAGTAAATATGACTTATTATGATATTATTTTGGTACTATTAAAATGTTGATATATAATTACTAATGAAAGGGTCCACATTAAAAGTCCTTAAACACAATCGAAATAAGCACGAATTGCCAGGGTAAACAAATTATAGAGAATGAACTGGCTACGTAAAGTAAACACGACTTATTGTGATATCATCTAGGTACTATTCTGAGTGACAAGATAACGTAAATTCGTATCAATCCGAATGACACAGCTTGTTTTACCTGTTTGATTCTATTGTTTGAATTGGTTTACCCAGTTCTTTCTAGAATCAGGTACTTACCAGAGCGACCTCATGGAGGTTGCCAACATCCATAGTAAAAAATTCGAAGTTGGCCCGACCAGGTATTCAGTACACGTCAGTATCCACTTCATCGCTGCCAACTCCCTCAGTGATAAAAAAATATCCTTACTATTTCAGTACTCCCCGTTCCCTTCCATTCTTAATAGTATCATTTCTCTTCAGTCTTTCAATCCTCTCAAGTATCTCTGCAAAGAACTTTTTCCCTCGTATGTTTAACATCAAACGGAATTTCCATAAACAAAGTTTCTTTACAAAAACTTGCCATCTGTGGAACACATTACTTCGGGATTGCTTCCCAGTAAGCTACAACATGGTCGTCTTCAAATCCAGTGTTAACAAATACTTGTCATAAACAAATTATAGAAGCAATGTAAAGTAAATACAACTTATTTTGATGTCTGGAAACTATTCTGAAAACGGATGCTGCTATCAGTAGATGAAGGACCATAGTTAAACGATAGTTTTAGATTTCGCATATGTGTGATGCAAGTCTTTTTCGTACTTCGAAATTGAAGAGTACATCCTTTGTTGCCAAGTATAATTCAAGAAAGATAACTTAAATATGGTTCAAGAGAAATTACTCCTGAATATACTCAACCGACAAGAGGGTGGAAAACCTCGAAGCATCAGAGAAGAAAAGCGAGAGGAGGGGATATTACTATTCAATTCCCAACTGGAAGACACGGATAGTTATGGAATATTGAATAGAGTTAGTGTCGGTCAGATTCCAGAGAAAACATCCGATCACTATCACGAATAGATCACTGGTAACGCTTGATGTGAGAACACCAAGCGAGTACCAATAATAATGGAAGTAAATGGAGAGTATTGGAATTACTATAGGGACTTGCTGTTACTCAGACTCTAGGGAAATAAAAAAAAGAATAACAACAAAACGAATTAATAAAAACAAACAGGAATGAAAAAGGAGAAAGAATGAAAAAAATGAACAAGTGCGAAGAAGGCAGAGAAAAAATAATGCGACGAAGAAGAAGAAGAAGAAGAAGAAGAAGAAGAAGAAGAAAAAGAAAAAGAAGAAGAAAGAATATAAGGAGGAGGGGAGGAGGAGGAAGAGGAGGAGGAGGAGACGAAAAAGAAACAAAATAACAAGAACAACAAAACAGATTAATAAAAACAAACAGGAATGAAAAAGGAGAAAGAATGAAAAAAATGAACAAGTGCGAAGAAGGCAGAGAAAAAATAATGCGACGAAGAAGAAGAAGAAGAAGAAGAAGAAGAAGAAGAAGAAGAAGAAGAAGAAGAAGAAAAAGAAGAAGAAAGAATATAAGGAGGAGGAGGAGGGGAGGAGGAGGAAGAGGAGGAGGAGGAGACGAAAAAGAAACAAAATAACAAGAACAACAAAACAGATTAATAAAAACAAACAGGAATGAAAAAGGAGAAAGAATGAAAAAAATGAACAAGTACGAAGAAGGCAGAGAAAAAATAATGCAACGAAGAAGAAGAAGAAGAAGAAAAAGAAGAAGAAAAAGAAAAAGAAGAAGAAAGAATATAAGGAGGAGGAGGAGAGGGAGGAGGAGGAGGAGGAGGAGGAGGAGACGAAAAAGAAACAAAATAACATCAAGAAAAAGAAGAACAAGAACGAATAAGCAAGAACATACACGAATGAAGAACGGTAAATAAAAAAGAATGGAGAAGAACGAACAAGAACAAACGAGAACAAAGAAAGCGAAAAAAAAACAAAATAAGGCTAAGAAGAAGAAAAAGAAGAAAAAAATGCGAAGAAGAAGAAGAGCAAAGAAAAAGAAAATGAAGAAGAAACAGGACAATAACAAACGAATGAACAAGAACATACACAAATGAATGTTGAGAAATTAAAAGATAATGAAAAACGAACAAAAACAAATGAGAACGGGGAAGGCGAAAATTAAAGAATGCGAACGAGAAGAAGGCGAAAAAGAAGGCTAAGAAGAAAAAAGACGGAGAAAAAGAAGAAGGTTTAGAAGAAGAAAAAGAAGGGTGAGAAAAAAGAAAATGACGATAAAAAGAAGGGTGTGAAAAAGAAGAAAAGGAAGAAGAAGAAGAAAAAGAAGAAGAAGAAGGATAAGAAGAAAAAGGCTAAAAAGCTGAAAAAGAAGAAAAAAGAAAAGGCTAAGAAGAAAAGGAAGAAGGCGAAGAAGAAGAAAATAAATAAGAAAAAAGGACGACAAAAACAACAACAAACAAATTAACAAGAACAAACACGATTGAAGAAGGAGAAATTAAAAAGAATGAAGAAGAACGAACAACAACAAACGAACAAGGTGAAGAAACAAAAGAAGGCTGAGAAGAAAAAGAAGAAACAAAAAAGAAAAAGAAGAATAAGAATAAGAAAAAGAATATAAAAGAAGAAAAACAGAAGATAAAAGAAGAATGAAAAAGTGAGCAAGAACAAACACGAATGAAAACGAGAAATGAAAAAAGAATAGAGAACGAACAAGAACAAACAATGATGAAGAAGGAGAAAAAAGAAGGTGAAAAAGAAGAAAAAAAGAAGAAAAAAAAGAAGGTGAAAAAGAAGAAAAATAAGAAGAAAAAAGACAACTAAGAACAAAAAGAAGAAGAACAACAACGAGGAATGGACAAAAACGGTGAACGAATAAAAAAAAAAAGTAGCAACATACTTTAAATATTTATTTATATCTATTTATTTTTACTGTTCGTCCGATCTGGCTAGACAGTCTAGGCGTAAATATGTTAGTATTAACCTCCATGCAACCGTGACGCAAATTTGGTAACAATTTGCCACCATTCCTTTTAAATATGCACAATATCGGGCATTCAGATTTTCCCAGGCCATTTCACAGACGGTAAAGATGAAATAGACACAGAGTGAGGAAAAAAATGTGTCATAAACTAGTTATAACCATAGAAATCCCACGGAGTTAACACAACATAATATAATACTTAACGTGGGTAGGAAGTGACGTACTGTTGATTCTGGTTTGGGTTGTTTTGTTTTACGGCATATCAACCCTCTTTAGTACAAAATCGAGTGGGGATAATCCCTTCCCCTCTCTGCGGCCCGTTTTTCACAGAAGATGTGTTGCTAGTCTTTCTCTACTCTATCGTTATTTTCAATCTCTAGTTCCTCCCTGTAAAACATTCACAGCAAGAACTCGTCTAACTAGAACCACAAGAACTTTTCTTTCTCCTTCTGTGTACCTAAAACGGGTTCAATCCTCGGTGCAGACGATACTAGGAATTGCGATTTACCGAATACTTCTCCCAGTCATGGCTGACGGAACAAGAGCAATCTACCCCCGTGGATTAAATAAAGGGTTCCGTTCGAAATTCCGTCCAGATTCCCGATTTCGACAGAAATATACCCGAGTTCGAAGAGATACACCTGAAAGAAGGCCGGAGGTTACAGCGGCCGAAACGTTGTGATGATAACAGATAAGACGAGAAATGTAGTCCAAATAACCAAAATTATACAAATTACAAATCTTCATCTCAGAAATATAGTTACGTTTTATAACAATTTGTTTCGATCGATAATTTAATGACAAACCGATACTGTAATAATTAAATTTAATTCTCAAAATATTATTTAAAGAAAAAAAACTTAGTTGGTAAAAAAAAAAAATCAAAAAGCATAGTTTTAAAAAAAGTGAAAATAAAAATGAAAGTAAAACGACGCCTGGGCAACGCCGGATAGGTACAGTTAGTATTACATTTTTTTAAATTACAAAGGATTTGGAAATACGAAGTTTTAGGTTGGACAGGGCGAACATATTGTCCAAAGTGTTGTATACTTGTCTAAGTATTTAAGTATTTAAGTTATATCATTCGCGCAGGAGACCTCGCAACATTTATACCCGAAACCACACGTTAGGTGCATACGTCTGTTCATTTATTGTTCTCCTCTCCGACCAAGATAGTTTCGCTACATGCGTCAATTCAGCTTGTTGTTAGGATGTAGAGGTGAAATAAGGAAGGCATTTAATTCGGACACACTGGACCGAGAAGACGTATAGGTTTATTGAGTCGCATCACCAGTCACGCCTCACTTAATCACGTCATCATTGACTAATTACATCGACTGTAATTATACAGGGTGTTTGGAAAGTCACCGTGCACTTTTTAAATATTTTCTTTTATTATTTCAGATTTTTTTTTCAAGCCTGTATTGATGCTAAAGGGGGGGGGTCACTTTCAACATAATTTATAATTGTCATTCATATTTACCTCCCGTATTTTATATTGAAACATGTATGTTAATAAATATCTAAGTGCACAGTGACTTTCCGATCACCCTGTATTATATTTATATCTTTTCAAATTATGACTTTTGGTAATCCGCTTTACCAACTTATCTCTTTGTATTTCTCTGATTATAAAATTTAATGTTTTGAAAAAACATGGCTTAAAGAAGGAAAAAATAAATCTCTTTCCTCCTTTTGTTTTGAGCATACATGTTTCGATATAGAATACAGGAGGTAAATATGAATGACAATTATAAATTATGTGCACTTTTCTAATAATTTTTTTTTCAAGCCTCTATTGATGCTAGGGGGGGGGGTCACTTTCAGCATAATTTATAATTGTCATTCATATTGACCTCCTGTATTCTATATTAAAACATGTATGTTAATAAATATGTAAGTGCACAGTGACTCTCCGAACACCCTGTAATTGTATCGTAGGTAGATAAAAGGGTAGAGAGAGAGAAGGAGAGAGAGAGAGAGAGAGAGAGATGATTGGTAAAATTAAAAGCATTTTAAATTACTAATTTCGTTAGTCAATTTACACGTCTTGTCTCTTGAACAATTCTCACGAGACTGAAGAAGAGGCTTGGCCCACAATTCTCTCTGTCGCTCATTATTACGTCATATCCGCTTACCCGTAGAAAACACTTCCGTTTCGACAATACCGAATTCCAAGTCCTGTTAACCTATTTGACCTCCTGTCTGAAACGCTCCCGGTGTCCGAGGAAATGTGGTACCGTGTCCGGAGCCATAATTCATCCTGTTAAGTAATATATATTTGCTTCCAACTAAAATTAAAATTTAGTGGAAATAAAAAAAATATAGTGAATAACTTAGGTTTAAAAAGAATTCAGAATAACCAGAAGAAAACAAAAAACTGTTATTCAAAAATACATTTTTCAGAAAAATGTTTAGTCTGCAAAGAATGTTGGAACAAAAACAAAAATGCAAGACGGACATTTTGTTTCGAAGAGGCGTACAAAAAAAAATAAAGTTATGACGAGTTTAAAAAAATATATATATATTTACTAAACCTTTTGATAAACAATGTTGGTTTGTACTTGTATGTTTTACGGCATATCAACACGTTGATCAATGTTAGTACTCCCATAGTGTTCCTCATCTTTCGACTGGTAACCATTTTCGTCTCTTTCAAATCTTACCCTCGAGTCACTCGTAGCCTTGATAAGTGATGACGCAATATTTTAAAAAAAGGGCACGTGTGGGGTTATTTAACGCCGAGGCATAATATCAATTTTAAAGTGTTCACTGTAAGGTGGCGATGGTGAAGTTGATACTGACGCGGACTGACGACCCGGCATGCCGTGTTCGAATTCCGTCGGATTCATGAGACCACTTTCACTATAAATGTTGGTAACATTCACGTGGGCCATCCCGTGTGCACTGATTCGTACGAAAAGAAGATGAATAGTACGTTTAATTGAACACAAGTTGCTATTTCACCCATAACTGGGATGAAATTGGGGTTCATACCTCCCCTCCTGCAATATTACTACGTAAATGACTATAATAGAAGCAACTGGAATTGAAATCACTGCTAAAAAAAAGTGTTGTGTTTTGTGTAGATAGGTTACTGGTTATCTCTATTTATATAAAGTTAGGTATGTATATATATATATATATATACGATTCACTCATATACTAATCCACCGATAATTATGAATGTTTGTACACAGCTACCAGGCGTAAGGGTGGTTAATGTGGGCTATATATAATTTAGTTTAGTTTTATGCAAATGAGGCAAACAAAAGACTGGAAGCCAATTTTTTTTTTAATTTTAACAAGAGTATTAGTTTATTTGAGGTGTTTTAACCTCCAATTTTAAAATTCAAATATTTCAGATTAGAATTAAATTTGATCTATTGTCTTTAGACACTAATTAAGCAATATTACGTGATTTCAATTAAGCTTAAGCCTTAAATTTTAGACATTTTCTAGAATCAAAATTATGTAATGGATTTTGATCAAAATTGGAATAAGGATTCTAGATATAAGGTTTAATAGCATTATATCTTGATTTTAATCTTCGTAAGGGAACATAAGAGTAGTGACAAACGGATTTGTTCGGGGAAACAATTTTACTTGCTCAGAGACGGGTATTCTTCTAGATTTTTATATAATAAAGAGATTGAAAAAAATATATCGAACATTCGGTTGTGGGGAAACAGACCGTCAAAAACTATCGAAGGCTAATAAAACTGACATAGATGCCCAGCACAACCGTATAGAGTAAAATCATATGAAGATTAACGATACCCATCTCTCTCTCTCTCTCTCTCTCTCTCTCTTCCTCCCTTTCTCTCTCTTTCTCTCTCTCTCTCTCTTCCTCCCTTTCTCTCTCTTTCTCTCTCTCTTCCTTCCTTTCTCTCTCTTCCTCCCTTTCTCTCTCTTTCTCTCTCTCTCTTCCTCCCTTTCTCTCGCTTTCTCTCTTTTTTCTACCTTTCTCTCTCTTTCTCTCTTCCTCCCCCTCTCTCTCTCTATCTCTCTCTCTTTCTCTCTCTCTCTCTCTCTTTCTCCTTTTCTCTCTCTTTCTCTCTCTCTTCCTCCCTTTCTCTCTCTTTCTCTCTCTCTTCCTCCCTCTCTCTCTCTTCCTCCTTTTCTCTCTCTTTCTCTCTCTCTTTCTCCCTTTCACTCTCTTTCTCTCTCTCTTCCTCCCTTTCACTCTCTTTCTCTCTCTTCCTCCCTCTCTCTCTTTCTCTCTCTCTTCCTTCCTCTCTCTCTTCCTCCCCCTCTCTCTCTTCCCCTCTCTATTCCTCCCCCTCTCTCTCTTCCTACCTTTCTTTCTCTTTCTCTCTCTCTTTCTCTTCACGTTCGGCTACACACAACGGAAAAGAGGAAAGAGAAAAAGAATAGAAACAGAGACTAGACTAGACGATTGGTCGTATAATTCTTATATAAATGTCTTTCTATGTTGTAATAAATTGTTAAATATTGGTGGGTATGTTTGCTAGTACAAATATAAACTAAATCTGTTTAGTACAGGTGGCCTCGCATAGAGTCGTAAACAGGATATGAACTAGACAAGAATCCAAAATAAGTTATGGGGGTGAACTTTCGGGAAATAGGCATGTTTCTCGTAAGAATAAGAAACAGTAGAAGACGATTGAGCGAGCGATAGTTGCAATCGGATGAGTCTTGTGTGGAAGATTATCTGACGACTCGTTACAATAATTAAGCCATGCGCTTGAAATAAGTGACTCTCTCTCTCTTCGCGTTCGGCTATATACAAATAAACGGTGTTTATTGAATCGTGCGTCGCCCATCTTATTTTGTTAAATACCGTTAGACCCTGTATAAGAATGTTCAGCTTCCCTTGACGCAGTTCAGCTAAATTTCCATGCAAAATAAACAGGCTCCATTGTCGAAAACTGTAGCAGCATGAGACCCGTTATGGAATAGAATTTCGCATCAAAATAATTTAAAGATGAAGCTGTTCCCTTGATTCTTCTCTCGGGACGCTGGCAATGTATTGAAGAAGGAGACGACGTCGATTTTAACACATGATATATGAAGTAAAGTCAGTCTCTTATTGTTTCTTTTTTATCGATAGTTTTCTCCTAAAACATAAATATTTGATTGCTGTTCGTCAGTTTTCTTTGTTAATCTTCGCAGCATGTTAAGAAGAATAAAATGTAATTTTATTTTTATTTTTAGAAAGTACTTTGTCCGATTCGGATTTATTTTAAAATAGCCGACATCTTAAAAAAGGGGCGTAACTCTATATTTGTAGATACCTTCGATTGAAACAAACAATTATACTTGGGAAAAATAATACCCGTAATAGTTTAGAATAGGTAAATGTAAACAACTTTCTAGTGAATAGACTCTCGGGCAATGCCGGGTATGGGCAGGTAGTATAGAATGGATATAACGAACTATATTTTTATCCACTTAAACTACTGGAGTCCTATTTCCTTAAATAGGAGTTGCTTCTGACTGGATGTAAACATCCCTAATTATCCGGACTGTACAATGCGTGTACCATCATTAAAATCTAGGCAGCTACAAAAATCAAACTCCAACTCTTTCTTATGTCACATTATTTAGCGAACCAACAAACAACCTCTCACCCACACAGATTTAGCCAAACCTAGGGGCATAAACCGTCAATAATATCTTATAAACTTATTTAACCTGAAGAGCGTTTCTTCATAGACATCAGTCTGTGTGTCTCTTACCGACTGACATACTTAATACGAGCTAGAATAAATGACGTCACACGAGAGAGGTTAGGGGCGAAGAATGTAACTCGTAGTTGGAAGCTTGAAGCGATGAGACGTGATAAGAAATTACTTAAGAATCGATTATAAACGAAGTGGCCAGGCCCCAGAATTCTGTAGTTCCGATATTTCTTCTCGCCGCCACTAGCAGAGAGAAAGGCAACGTTAACAGCCTAATAAAATGGCTATTCTCCCAATTCGGGATCTAGTTTCTTTTCTTTATATTGTTGTGCAAACTTTGATTCCAGATCGAGAATGCACCCCACGGAGTAGTAGTCATCAAACGATCTTGAATAAAGATATCCTCATTTAATAGTTCTGTTTATGATTTGTGGGGTTGCCTTCGATAGCAAACATATTTTATTTGACCGTGACATACAAAACCTTTATCTCCCCGGAGGAGAAGTAGTGCAACAATTAGAGCCTTCCGTAACAATATTTTGTACAGATTTCATACAGAGAAGCAACGAAAGGACACACAAATTGTAAAAAAAAAAGTGTTAAAACGACAAAAAAGAAAAGACAAGAAAAGAACAGGCAACACCCACGTTCACCGAGCGTCGAATTTGAAAGGTCAGCGTGCTCGACGAGAAGCAGACGTTTTCTTAGCTGAAAAGAAGGGGGAAAATAAATAACGCGTCTCGCAGGCGTAAAAGGTGTGGAGCCGACTCGCGATGGTGACCTGCAGCGACCACCACCACCACCGCGACGGAGGCGGTTATTCTCTTCAGCAATATCAGCTGTTGATAGAACACATACTGGTAGAGTATACGTTACGTCAGTTTCAAGGTTAACAATGATACATATGACACCAACAACTTTTCTTTACCCTTATTTCTGGTTAAGAAAAAAGGCGAAGTTACAGGATTACAATTAGTGATGGGACGATTCCAATATTTTACTCGATTCCGATACAATTACCGATTCTGTTCTAAATTCCCGATTCCGATAAAATTCCCGATTCCGATTCTAAAATTGCCTTAAAAAAAGTAGAATTTCATTTTTTTGGGGGGGAGGGGGGATATGTAACGGAGAGTCCTCATCTACATTTAAATGTAGATATAATTTTCTTTTTAATTTGACAAACTTCTTAATGTTTTCCCCCCCTTCACGTATTACATCAAAGATTTTGATAACTCATTGTGAGATTTTCATCTATATTTTTCACTTGTGCCATTTTTTCTATTTATCCACTCGTGCTATTTTTACCTGTGCCATTTTTTTTTACCTAAATTCGTTATTATGATCTATAGAGTTTAGTATTACTGGTAGTTAAAAATCAATAAATATTTATCATTTTATCATTAGTGTCAGCAATGGAAAATTAGGTTTAAATAAATACAATTAAATAGAATTTAAAAAAATCAGTTTTGGAATCGAAAATTAGACTTCAATTTTTCCGATTCCCGATTCCGATTAATCGTGCCCACACTAATTAAAATATATTCGTATACTAGCAGGAACTCCCGGCGTTACCCGGGAATGAACGAGGACCGCTCTGCACTCCTGCTCCCAAACTTGAACCCCATATTACCAGTTTCATTCTTATAGATTACCCGGCGTTACCTATGATTAAATGAGAAAGCCTATGTACTTTTTATGCCCAGCCCGTAACATAATATTACTTTTTTCATACTTCTATATTTATAATTTATAATATTAAATTTGTGGAGATGGACTAAAGGATGTACTCAGCACTGAAAAGAAGGGGGTGTAAGTATAGTAACATTAATTGAAATAATTTCCGGTAAATTTATAGTTTTAAACCACCCTCTCAAGGCACATGTAGCGTTTCCCGGGAAAAAACGAGAACTCTTATTCCAATTCCGGAACCCCTCTATTCTTCGTATTTTCTTTTTATAGATGTCAAGCAGGAACACAAACGCCATGATAGTAATGTACCCCCTTTGATAAAAATGAGATATACTCATTCAAGTACCCTAGTTTATGGAGACTCAGAATATTTAACGTTATGGGAGTCTATCTCCAAAACCCGAGTGGGAGTTAGTGAAGAAACACAAAATAAACAAACAGTAACTACAATTTTATATAGAGACGAGACCCTCCTGGTCTTATATATATATATATATATATATATATATATATATATATATATATATATATATATATATATATATATATTATAATATAAAATGCAGTAATAAAATAAGGTGTCAATCAAATTTTATTAGAATTCAAAGTTCATGCAAAGCATCCTTAAGTCCTTAGCTCATGAGTTTTCAAAGATAATTCTTCTCTTCAGAGGACCATTACCGCAGTTATACTACTACAGGTAATAAAATTACGCTTTGAAAATATATAAAATTATATACACAAATACATAAAAATACATAACATCAAACATATCAATCCAAAAACATACTTTTGTTGAATCCATACAGTCCATCCAGGTCATACAAGTTGAGAAGCATAATCAGGAAGGACATTACTCCAAGATACAAACAGCAGTCCAAATACGTGAAATTGAAGGGGCCGGCAAAGTTATCCAGTCGCGAAATGTGTCCATATTCAATGTTAATGATAAATAAATCAATCAAAATAATACAAAAAGTCCAATCAAAGTTCCGAAATCCCGACAAGTGCAACCCAAGTCAAATCAAAGTTCGTTGTTTAATTAGAAAACCCGTTAAATCCGAATTGAGCAAAATAAGACTGAATCCCATCACATCTAGCCAGAAGAGCGAAAAATATATAAGTGATCTTCTCTCCCCTGCCATTATATTATAATATTAATGCTCTATCCAGTATATTGAGCTTCAGTTTTTTATCCGGATGTTTCACTAATTATAAGATATTAGTTGACGCTTATATCTTTTGTTGGATTGCTTCATATATATATATATATATATATATATATATATATATATATATATATATATATATATATATATATATATATATATATATATTTAGATTTTTCACTTATAAAATAGATCATTCAGGGTTGTTCTAATAAAAACAAGCTCGATAATACTCGATTACAGAGTACAGAGCATTTATATGCGATTTTATGAAGGCTTACCAAAGCATTCCTTTCAGGACACCAATGATCACCATTAAATATATTTTTTCTTACAAATAACATTTAATTTGAATAAATAATATTTGTAAGAAAAAATATCTTAATGGTGATCATTGGTGTCCTGAAAGGAATGCTTTGGTACGCCTTCATAAAATCGCATATATATATATATATATATATATATATATATATATATATATATATATATATATATATATATATATATATATATATATGAAACTAAAAGTATACTTTTAGAGGATAGAACCTATAGTGAAATAGTTTAAGCTCAATATACGAGATAGAGCAATTATAAAGATAAATGAAAGAAGAGAGATAAATATGTACGAATGACAAATCTATTTAAACTTCGATTGTTCAATGCAAGGTGTACTCGGTAAAAACATGCATTGAACAATCGAAGTTGAAATAGATTTGTCATTTGTACATATTTATCTCTCTTCTTTCATTTATCTTTATATATATATATATATATATATATATATATATATATATATATATATATATATATATATATATATATATATATGTGTGTGTGTGTGTGTGTGTGTGTGTGTGTGAATTTTGTGGGGGAGCGGAATTTACATTTGAGTGATTAAGGATATTGGTAGCTGCTTGTACGGATGAATCTGCAACTGTATTAAGTTGGGGTGTTAGGGTAGGACCAAGAACAATCGGGGTGTTTATGCTGTTTGGGTCGATTTCAGAATTACTTGTTGAGCGTGAGGGGTAAGAGCTAAGGTGGTTATTGTTAGTATTATGGGTTGGATGATCATTGGGGCAAGAAGCAGCACGCAGTGGTTGCAGGTCTGTCACGACGGGAGAGTTCGATGTCGAGCCAATTCAATTTCCCAGTATTGACCAGAAATTATAACATTTCTTAATTTGACCACCCTAGATTTTATTTTTCTTCCCTCTTTTGCCTAAACATCATTAACTCCATTCCCCACTCATAGGATTGGCGCTTCCCCCTCCTCATTCTCTCTTGCTTTTTTCCTTACTCTTTTCTTTTTTCTTTTTTTCTCTTCTCTCCTTTTCTTCTGTTTTTTGTTTTTTGTCTTTTACTCCTTTTTCTTCTGTCTTTTCGGTTCCTAACCCCTCACCTCCTTTGCTATTTCCAGTTTTTTCTTTCTCTTACCTTCCCATACATATCCCACAATTCCAAGTAAGTTTCACACTTTACAACAATTCGGATTACCATTTTTCATTGAGTTTTGGTTCGTTGCTTTTTGCCTTTGGATCTGTTTACTTGAAAACAGGAAGAAATGCGTTTTCTTAATATGGCTACTTTTGTCTGATCCCCCCTCTAAGGACTAAGGACTTGGGTGGAATCTTCGCCGTTGGATTTTCATGCAGATTCTTCTGGATTTACCAATTACATTTGAACCCCATACAACTTGGATCTCCGTATTTGGTGACTTTCATTTACATTGAAACACACCCGTTTGAACTTTTAAAACCTTTTAAAAAGAACTTTTTAAAAAAAACTTTTTCCAAATTTTGAATATTGACTGTTCTTATCTGTCAACTTATCAATTTTTACTTCCTCTGATGATAAGATTTTAATCTTTGAAAAGCCGTGCTTAAGGAATGCAATTGAAAGAGAAGAAGAAGAAATATTTATTTACTAAATGCTCCTTGTTCTGAACAACTGAAGATATTGATCTGTTTCCATTTACAGGTCTAACTATTTTTCATTGACTCACACACACACACACATATATATATATATATATATATATATATATATATATATATATATATATATATATATATATATATATACGGCCCCAAATTCTAGTATATATTATATATTAAATAGTTTTTAACGCGGTATTGTGTTCCACAGACGGGTAGTTCTTCTTAAGAAACTTTGCTCATGGAAGTTTTGTTTAGCAACAGGTGCACAGCGGAAAGAAAGGAAAATTATTTACAGTGGTTGTAGCTAGACGAGTTCTTGCCGCGAATATTTTACGGGGAAGAACTAAAGATTGGAGCTCAGTCGAGCACCTACCATGAAAATAACGATAGAGTATATAAATACTAGCAACGTCTCTCTATGGGACAAAGGGTATCGGGAAGAGAAGAGGGAATCCCCCCCACTAGATTTCGAAGTTTATGTTGTACTCTGCCAGGGCCGGAAAGAGTGTTTTAAACGACACCTCCCCAGATGTGGCAACAGTACTCTATCTTAGGAGGTATCTGGCCCATACAGAGTACATTCGATTTAGCCCTTTTAATTCGCTGTGCCATTACCGTCGACAACACACCTGGTTATGATTGTGTTAGGCCCACACACAGCAAAGTTGTTATTGCAAAGGCATTGAAACGATGAACAGGTTCCAGATGATAATGTTGGCCACTGGTGGGGGACTCCAATCGCTTAAAACCGAGTGAGTACACCTATTTCCAAGTTTGTATAAAGGGATGCTAAGAATTAGGACAATGGGAAATGTCATTGTGAGCCGCAGTTTTTGTGAACTATAAATATATTCTTTCTCTTGTGACTCACTGTTTTTTTATTTTTATTTTCTTGTTATCTTTCATCATTCAAGTTCGTTCTTTTACCTTAGCCTTGTCAACACACACACCCACAACTTCTGTTACCAACTGACATTTTCAAAACCAGCTAGATCGGAACAAAAATCTCCAGAAAACCACTGGATGTTAACTTTTGATGCCCTATATATATAATAAATACTAGCTGGCTTTGCCAACTCCCTGTCGCTTCTTCAGTAACCCTCTCCTTTTTCTCTATGTGGCATCGTGAACGGGTGGAGAGAGATGGAGATAGATAGAGATAGAGAGAGAGAGAGAGAGAGAGAGAGAGATAGAGATAGAGATAGAGAGAGAGATAGAGAGAGAGATAGATAGAGAGAGAGATAGATAGAGAGAGAGAGAGATTGAGAGAGAGATAGATAGAGAGAGAGAGAGAGAGAGAGAGATAGAGAGATAGAGACAGAGACAGAGAGAGAGAGAGAGAGATAGAGAGATAGAGATATAGAGAGATAGAGAGATAGAGAGAGAGAGATAGAGAGAGAAAAAAAATAGAGAGCGAGAGAAAGATCAGTCAGTCACTCTCTTCCCTTGCTTATCTTGCTTATGCCTGGTCGGTATATCTTTCTTTCTAGTTAGTTTAATTTAAATTGCCTCCCTTGAAAAGTAATAAGCGAATATTTTAAGAAAGAGTTTAGTAATTGATCCATTTTTATTAAATAACTTTAATTACTGCTAATATCGACAAAACTATTACATATATATGGAAAATATAGGACAATAAAATAAAAAATGAATAACACTAGAAATTAATTTATTATGAACTGTTTAAAAATAGTTATGCAAATTAGGCATTCAAATAACGGCCTTCGGGTCTTTCGTCTGTACTATATATAAAGTATTTAAAAATATGTTGTATTAGTAGTTTAAATAACAGTAATCCGTTTTGATAGTATTGTAGGAGCGACAAATTAAAAAAAAATCGCGTTTATTTATTTAGATTACATAATTAAATGTTAGTTAAACTGTTAGTTGTCACTTTAATATAATTTGTATTTAATTTAAAATTTAAAAAACAACAAACAAGAAATGATTAACACAAAACCCGAGGTAGAGTAAGTATGTCATACTTGGTGTGAAGATGGAGTTGCGACTTGTCATACTTGGTGTGAAGATGGAGTTGCGCCTTGTCATACTTGGTGTGAAGATGGAGTTGCGACTTGTCATACTTGGTGTGAAGACGGAGTTGCGCCTTGTCATACTTGGTGTGAAGATAGAGTTGCGACTTGTCATACTTGGTGTGAAGATGAAGTTGCGACTTGTCATACTTGGTGTGAAGATACAGTTGCGACTTGTCATACTTGGTGTGAAGATACAGTTGCGACTTGTTATACTTGGTGTGAAGATGAAGTTGCGACTTGTCATACTTGGTGTGAAGATGTCGTTGCGACTTGTCATACTTGGTGTGAAGATAGAGTTGCGACTTGTCATACTTGGTGTGAAGATGAAGTTGCGACTTGTCATACTTGGTGTGAAGATGGAGTTACGACTTGTCATACTCGGTGTGACGATGGAGTTGCGACTTGTCATACTTGGTGTGAAGATAGAGTGTCGACTTGTCATACTTAGTGTGAAGATAGAGTTGCGACTTGTCATACTTGGTGTGAAGATGAAGTTACGACTTGTCATACTTGGTGTGAAGATAGAGTTGCGACTTGTCATACTTGGTGTGAAGATAGAGTTGCGACTTGTCATACTTGGTGTGAAGATGAAGTTACGACTTGTCATACTTGGTGTGAAGATAGAGTTGCGACTTGTCATACTTGGTGTGAAGATAGAGTTGCGACTTGTCATACTTGGTGTGAAGATGAAGTTACGACTTGTCATACTTGGTGTGAAGATAGAGTTGCGACTTGTCATACTTAGTGTGAAGATAGAGTTGCGACTTGTCATACTTGGTGTGAAGATGAAGTTGCGACTTGTCATACTTGGTGTGAAGATAGAGTTGCGACTTGTCATACTTAGTGTGAAGATAGAGTTGCGACTTGTCATACTTGGTGTGAAGATGAAGTTGCGACTTGTCATACTTGGTGTGAAGATGAAGTTGCGACTTGTCATACTTGGTGTGAAGATAGAGTTGCGACTTGTCATACTTGGTGTGAAGATAGAGTTGCGACTTGTCATACTTAGTGTGAAGATGAAGTTGCGACTTGTCATACTTAGTGTGAAGATAGAGTTGCGACTTGTTATACTTGGTGTGAAGATGAAGTTGCGACTTGTCATACTTAGTGTGAAGATAGAGTTGCGACTTGTCATACTTGGTGGGAAGATGGAGTTGCGACTTGTGCTCATCATACAGTTACAGTATATATTAATTAATCTTTAACGTTAAAAAATCAAGTATTCTTGTCGCCAGGATAGTTTTCAGTCTCAAACCAATCCTTGGTGTTTAAGATGTGCTCTTGGTAGATACTTGTTGGTGTTTTCCAGAAGAGTGAAAAAACCGCTAGACGCGAGATCCAAATTTTACTAGCTAGATTCCAAGCGGAATCTCCATATCTAGCGGGAAAACCGCTAAATTATCAACATTTCCCACAACATTTTTAACCACCCTTCGCCATTCGCTTAAACGATTTTCGCACGAGAAGTTGCAACATTTGGGAAGAGCGTTCGTCTGACCCTGTCTTATCGGGCAGATGATTAAATCAACAAATCAATTTCTCTTTTTTCTTCTCTTTTTCTCTCATCTTGATTTGCCTTTTTTCTCTCTAGCTTTCGCTTGAATAAATGACAAAAATAGATTTATGTATTATTTTCTTTCTTTTTTTTTACTGAGTTCACTCCAAATAAGGCAAGTTGCCACTGTAGACGTAAGTGGCTACTCAGAATTAGGTCTTGGCCTTTTGGCCAAGATCAAAGTGTAGTATCTGTTCCGACGGATACTGCACCGCATAGACTGGTATCGTCTTGGCCTTCGGAGCTTGATTTACGCCGGTCTATGGGTCTGTCCTGTGCAGTTCTAGGAGGTCCACCCTCCCAGGCTTCGCCTCCCCTCTTTGGGGAGGAGTAAGTTTATTGCTTACTGCCTGAGGCGCCCCTACCGGGGAATGCCGACGGGGCTGTCCAGGCAATTTTTAAACCCCACTTTCCCGACCCGACCTTGGGTCATATCTTACTTGTGGGAGTAAGATAAAAAAAACTGGCCTTGTGCCTAACTCCTGGAGAGGAGTAAATCAATACTCAGAATTAGGGTGAAATTTAAGGGGATGATCCCCTAAATTGGGAGGTGTGCAGAGAGTTGTTTGTTGACATTAGTTTTACATTTCTGCATGTCGGTACAGTCGGGAAAACAGGGGGCAGGGAGGGAATCCCAAAGGCCAACAGCTCGAGGAAATAAGCTATTCGAGTAAAAGGCTCTCCGTCATCTGGGGACCTCCACAGTGAATGGATGGGATTTAGCTAATTGTCGGGTTGGTCGAGTGTATTTGCGTCGAGGGGGCACCAGAGCAGAAAGTTCTATCGGAGCACATTCCATTGAAGTACTTAGGACAGGGGCTGGAGCTTGGTGGATAGTAAGGGACCTATCAGATTAGAGACTGTTTTTTGGACCTTGTCTAAGAGGAAGAGACTAGTGGATGGTGCACCAGCCCAGATGTGACAACAGCATTCCATGCATGGGTGGATGGTGGCTTTTTAGAGATATAGGATACTGTCAGGTGTTAGAAGTTTTCTAGCACGGTAGAGGGAGCCCACCTTCTTTGCAGCAGCCTTAGTTATGTCTTCTATGCTTGATAGTTAAATGGAAAAATACATTTTTACAAAGTTAGTCTATTATATCAAGGTAAATCATATTTCGATCTGTCTATCTGCGTATCGGTATAAAACTCAGAAACTACCGAAGATACACTTAAAACTCTTACATATTCCGATTTAGTATGACCCCGGACTGGTTATGGAAAAATATACTCTAATATTCATTCGCTTGGGGTCACCAAGGACCAAGTAAGTACATCGGAGGGTTCATAAAAATATATTTGTTTCATTCTTATTGCTAAATATGTTATTTACTAATGAATAACCACTTATGAAGGCCAACGGCCACTAGAGGATAACGGTTAATGAGATGGATGGATTGTCATGTGAAGATGAAGAATATTATGAGAGGATTGAAAATTATTAATGGAATGAACTAAGTATTTTCTCCTGTCCCGGATTTTATTTATGGTAAGTGAAAGATTTACTGAAAAATTAATGATAAGTTTTTTAAGAAAAATATTGCATATATTATTGTCTTCAATTATTTGTTTTTGTTAATCTCCTTTTTCACCATTCTGGTTTTCTCTACATTGTCTACAGCCTTATTAAATACCTACATACTTATTGACCAGCAATGCTGCGAGCAAACTACAATAATCTGTTATATATATATATATATATATATATATATATATATATATATATATATATATATATAAGGAGATTAATTGAATTATAAGGTTCCAATTGCTCAAAGAATTAGAACAACAAGTCTATTATGGCGTACGGTCGTTTCCTAAACATTCTGGAAATACTTTATCTCATTCTTTAATTTAAAAAAAAAGCACAAAAAAACAACAAAAGCTAATCCAAAACGACACTTCATCAGCGCCACTAGAACTATACCCGTCCCAGGATGGGTAAAATTAATTATCGTAAGAGAAAAGTTTTGCACCACTTTTATATCCGCTTACCGAGATTAAAATAAAGATAATGATATTAAACCTTATGTCTAGAATCCTTTTTACTATTTTGGTTGAACTCCTTTACATGATTTTGATTCTAGAAAATGTCTACAATTTAAGCCCCAGGGACCTCAAAGAAGAAATTGAAATTCAGGGAATCTTATTTAATTGGTGTCTAATGAATATGGATCAAATTCAATCCAAATCTGAAATATTTGAATTTTCAAATGGGGGGGGGGCGCTCATTTTTGTCCCCCTAAAATACTTTAAAATACTTCAAAGAAACTGAAATTTGGTGAATATTTATTAATTGATGTCTCTCATACCTATTACTAAAATTTCACAAAAATCAAAATTATCTCTTTTGTCCCCTTTGTATAAAACTAAATATAACCCACATTATCTACCCTTACATCCAGCAGCTGTGTTTTAAAATTCATAATTATTAATTAGTTTAGGGGTGAATCTGATACATGCAAATATATGCGAGCAAATACTCTTTGAAATTGTATTACTTACTATTCGAAAAGATGCTGAGAAATGATGTATAACATGTCTTATTTCTTTGATAACGTGCATGATTTAAACTTTTAAAATATCTTCGCCGGCGTCTCTACTGTGTTTTATTCTTTCTTCCAAATCATCGGACGTGGTTGAAACAGTCGTTAGGATATGAAGCTGATAGTATGGCGGCCTTTGTAATAGCTGCTTCTGATCTCATGATAATGTATGTAAGACCCTATTTGCTTGATTTCCCCACGAGGGCAGAGTTAAACACAAGGTCGGCTTTTATAACGTGTGGAAAATCTAGCTCCTCAAAAACGGAAACTCTGGATTGGGGGGGGAAATTTAAATTGCCTCAGTCTAGAAGGATTTTTTCTTCGCCGACCGACGACAGAAAAGTTGAGGTGTAGTATCAAAACAGATACTATACTTTGATCTCAGCCAAAAGGTAAAGATAAACTCGCTAGAGTATATAGAGGCGACAATTAGTTTGCCTATAAAAAATAAATATTGGAAGAAAAACTTAACCGACAACAACAATTTGTAGGTTCTAAAGAAACATGAGTGAATGAGAGAATGATGTCTCAATATACAGTTACACACACACACACACACACACACACACACACACACACACATACATATATATATATATATATATATATATATATATATATATATATATATATATGTGTGTGTGTGTGTGTAAATCTAACATATAAAGTTATCTTGTCGGATCTTTTAAGTGATACCAAAATAACTATCCGTCTAATATACGATACTTGATTCGGACTAGCATATGTTTTCGTTTTTTTCTTTCACTATATTATTAGCACGAATGTATTTTATTTCGCTTCAGTTTTGTCTGAAAGTATTAATTCCGGTTAAGAAAACTGTTTGAAGTGGAGACATTTTCCTTTACTCACCGAATCAGCTTAAAGGGAAGTTTTCGTGTATAATTATACTGAGTTTTCTTCCTTGAGCTCTTCATATATATATATATATATATATATATATATATATATATATATATATATATATATATATACATATATATATATATATATATATATATATATATATATATATATATATATATATATATATATATAGTCTAAAGCAGCTTTGAGTCATTTTAAACAAAAAAAAAAAGGAAAATGCAGTTTAAATTCCCAGACAAACTAACTAAATCTAAGATATCGCAGACTTAGCATTCGTTGGAAAATTCATAAATAATTTTTAAAAAGAAGAAAAGGGATTCAAGTATCTAACAGTGCAACAAAAACAGGGGACCTTAACTTAAGCGTAAAATATTAAAACGGGGATCATCAGCTGTTTACCATGTAACTGTTTCGGAGATTTAAAAAATGGACAGTTATAATATTCATGGCTCTCCAATGGTACTGATCAAACGACCATTTCCCCCGATAATCAAGTGTATAAATAATTCAGCTTAAATTTCACTAATATATACATTAATAATAATAATAATAATAATAATAATAATAATAATAATAATAATAATAATATATTACCCTTAAGACTACCGTGTAATATGGTAATTTGCATATCAAATAACATTAATTATAACAATAATAATATATTATAATATATATATATATATATATATATATATATATATATATATATATAGTCTAATATAAATATAAATAATTCAGCTTAAATTTTACTACTACTAATAATAATAATAATAATAATAATAATAATAATAATAATACCCTTAAGACTACCGTGTGATATGGTAATTTGCATATCAAATAACATTAATTATAACAATAATAATAATATTATAATATATATATATATATATATATATATATAGTCTCGGAAGTTTCTCAACCATTAAAACTATATTAAAAAAAAAACTTATAGTCCCAAGTCTTTCAGTGGAAAATCACTCATGTAAGTCAATTCATTTTTTACAGTTATTATATTAGTTTGTTTCTAACACTATTTTAAGGGATCATCAGTTGTTTACTATGAAAAACTGTTTCGGGAATTTAAATCATGTGACTTGTGTGTGTTTTTCTCGCCTCCACATTACAAAAAAAAGTTTTGTTTTTAATATGACAGAACTGGTACAGTTTTTAAAGGGGCTTTTGTCAAAGTTCTGATACTGCACTTCATTTTTTCTGTCAGTGAAAAATAAAACATTTTAGACTGAGGTAATTTTAATTTTTGTCCAATCAAGAGTGCCCCATTTGCGGGTAGCTAGAATTGTTCCTCACATTAAAAGTCCACCTTGAGTCTAACTTAGCCCTCGTTGGGGGGAAAGTAAATAGGGACACTTACATAGGATTTTTTTTTTTCAAAAGCGGGATTCAAAAAAACAAAAATTGAACTCGATGAGTCAGAGTACGCTGGGATTTATGCAGGCAACACCCTTCGGATTACGTCAAGCAATGGGAACACCCCTGCTTCGGGCATTAAATTCTTTCTGTTTATATCAGCAACATTGGGAAAGAAAGACTTTTACTTATTTCATTTTTACTCTCTTTTTTACTTTCTTTTTCTCACACTTATCCGAGTGAAGTGTGATCATTCGAGCAGCAGATGTGGACACTGATTAAGCAAAGGCTTTATTTAATCTTTTAGAAAAAGTGATAAGCAAAAGAAACATGAATTTGGAATATGTTGGTGCGTATGGAAGAATTGAGTCCCGTATCAGTCAATTATCAGTACACACATAAAATCATAGGTACACACACACACATATATATATATATATATATATATATATATAATACATTTTAAAATGTAATTATGCACGGACACGTGTATCGTCCTTTACAATTCATCAGCATAGCTGAACCTAGCGAGATTCGAAACCAGGACTCCAGGGTACATAGTTCCCACATAAGCTTTACCACTGAGCCAATTCCCCGCTAGTGAAACAAAATAAGCAAGTAAATGACATGTATATAATACGTGTATACATACATATATTTATACATATATATTTACACACACACATATATATATATATATTAGATTTTTAATGTGAGATAGTATATATAATTATTTCAACAATCAGACAACGCCGCAGCCTACACAAACCATGAAAGCCTCAGACCGGAAGCCTTAGACTCAATTTTCGCCGGACTTTGGACTCATCAGCAGGAAACATCCGAACTCAGGATTTGAAACCCGAGTCACTTGCATGCGGAGTGAGTGCTCTTCCACCTAAGTCACCACGGCACATGCAAGAAAGTTTACTGACTGACACAGATCAAGCAAACCGCGGCAAAGGCGGACTGTGGAATTTACATACTCTTCTCAACAAGGGGTGTTCTCATCTAACTACAAAGAACCCAGGTCTTGTTTCTTGTTCAATGACATCGTCATAGCGAGTCTAAAATCCTATTTGTGAGACATCGGCGTGGTTTCTTTATAATTGGATGACTACACCCTTTCCGACCTTGTGTCACATCGTTTCGTGGCGGGAGTAAGGTAAATACGTCTCGGTATGTATATACTTCCCACATAAGTATGACGTGGCACAAGGCTGGAAAGTGGGGAGAGTAGGCCAGCATCCCTACAGAAGGAGCACTCTGGTCTCTTAAAAATTGTCTGGTGAGCGCTGTCGGATTTACCCGGTCGTGACGTATCGGGCAGTTCGTGATAAACTAACTCTTCCCCAAAGAGGGGAGTCAGAGCATTGAAAGGTGGACCTCCTAGGACTACCCAGGACTAATGGTTCAGCCTGGCATATAAAAGGCCACCGAGTTGGGCTAGGCTCTGTGTGACTGATTGTTGAGAACCGATCCTCGACTGGTATGTACCGGTCTAAAGTCTTTCAGCAACTTTAGAATAAGTAGGACGAAACTCCTCTCTAATCAGAGAGGCACAATTCAATCGCTTTCATAGCTTTCCTAATGTAGCTTCATCCAATTAAATTCGGAGGACTCCTATGTAAATTCAACCCACAAAATAGTAACAGATTTAATCTCTGTGCCTTTTTGATCGACGCCACACATGATTCCAACGCTTCCCAAATCTTCCACATCGTGTTCTGAAAAATAAAATTCCTACAATAAAGTATAATACATTAAAACAATAATTGCATTCAATAAACAATAAAAACGGGTAGTTAATGAGTGAGATGTCCTTTTGCAAAGCAATGAGAAAATTAATTACCCTGCAGACGGCATATCAACCTATACACTCATTTTATGCGAGGAACTATTTTTTTTTTTTTTTTAACGAATTGTTATAAGAACAGTGGCTGTAGAGTATTGATTTACTCCTCTCCAGGAGTTAGACGTAAGGTCAGTTTTTATCTTACTCCCACAAGTAAGATGTGACCCAAGGTCGGGTCGGGAAAGTGGGGTTTGAAAAGCCAGCGCCCAAGAGGTGAACACTCTGGCCATTAAAAATTGCCTGGGCAGCCCCGTCGACATTCCCCGGTAGGGGCGCCTCAGGCAGTAAGCAATAAACTTACTCCTCTCCAAAGAGGGGAGGCGAAGCCTGGGAGGGTGGACCTCCTAGAACTGCACAGGACAGACCCATAGACCGGCATAAATCAAGCCCCGAAGGCCAAGACAATACCAGTCTATGGGGTGCAGTATCCATCGGAACAGATACTACACTTTGATCTTAGCCAAAAGGCTGTAGAGTAAAAAATGGATCTTGGGTTTACTTTCGGCAGCCTCGTAACTCTAGCTTCCCTTATTTTGTCCTTTAGTCCTCATATTCCTGAGCGATGTATCTGGCAAAGGGAGAAGAATTGCTGTTTTCTGGGTCAGAATATATCCATCTAACACTTATCGTTGGTTATTTTTTGCACCTTGAAGTAGTATTTTTTTAGCTCCTTACATCAAGTGGCTTCGTGTCTTGTCTAGAGCGATTTCCATACAAAAAAATATCCCAGAAATGGGCAACTGAGAAGGTTCCGTACCTTTTCCAACTGGTTGTTCCTACAAGACAACGGAACACCACCTGTTTTTACTAGTGAGAGATCATTGGCGATGAGTCTTGTGATAAGTTATATTAAATAAGACATAATATGATTCGTTTATAATGTACTAGATCCGTGTCCCGGCGTTGCCCGGTAAAATTGAGTAAACCAAGAATTGCCACCATCAGGAGTAAATTGACCGGACAAACTCTTTTCATACAAAATGATAAGAATTTAACCACGATATAGACACCATAATTCAATTACACACAAAAAAACAATAAAAACGAATAGTTAACTAATGAGATGTATTTTTGCAAAGCAATATGCCAATTAGTTAATCTTCGGACGCCGATCGCATACATACGGTCAGTATATCAGAAAGATGTTCTTCTTCCATTGTGAATATGAAGTTGGTATTTTAATCTCACTGTCAGTGCGATAAATCACCCAACTTCACACAGACATGAAAGAAGTAGATCGACACCGTGCAAAAATAATTCATGTTTAAAGTTTTTGCTTCCCTCATCGACGGCCAGCACTTGGAGCCGTACACAGCACTAGTGTTCGAAACATAGACATTTATACTAATTGACACTTTCTCTTTTCTTCCTCTGTGTACCTAAAACCAACCAAAACTTTCATGAACAAAGTTTCTTTCCGAGAACTCCCCACCCGTGAAACACGTGGAACACGTTAACCGAGGAGTGTTTTCCTTCAGACTACAACATGGTCGGTTTCAAGTCCAATGTCAACAAATATCTGTCATATCGTCCTGTGAAGTAATCATAGTTCCCAATCCTTTTATGGTACTGTTCAATCATCGAATTAAAAATCTCACTACCCATTATCCTCGAGTGGTTTTCGGCCTTGCTAACTGGTAAAATATATCAGCATTTAAGTATGACACCGACCAAAGAAGTACTGGAATTCTCAGAGTTTCAGAGAAGCCATATTATAAGTTCATATGAAGGTGGACTTAATCAATGTGAAATCGCTGCAAACCACGAGATTTCTACTTTCGACAGTTAATCGAGTGAATGTCTAATTCATCAGTGAAGGGAAATAATCAACATTATCTCGCCTAGGTTCACTAGCACCCTCTGACAGCAGTTGTAATTATTATTTACTTCTTTTGTGTCCGTGTATTAACACACAGATGAATAACGAGTGATTTTCCATATTAATTGTTAACCACTTACCAAGGCCAACAACCACTCGAGGATAACGACACACCAGGCATTTGTTGACATTTGACTTGAAAAATGGCCATGTTGTAGTCTGTATAGAAACATTCCTGCAGTAACGTGTTCCACGGATAGGAAGTTCTGTTTGCGTTGGTCGAAGCTAGAAATAGAAATGGTTGTTCTATTGGCGCACATGAAACTTTTTAGACGCATATTTGATTTGACTTTTTGTTTGTTCTACCGTAGAGATACGGCGTTTATAATCGACTTCATTCATATCGCTACGAGTTACACACCTTACCCCCTGAACCTGGTGGGCGAGTGGGGCCTGAGAATTCCGACAAAAACGTACCTAATTGGGCTCCGCAGCTCCTAAGGCCGGTCCCGACCTTATCGTAAGTACAAAGACATCTTTTATAGTCATGATAAACAGCTTCTATTCAAGTCTGCAAGGGTATTTACTACTACTACTACTACTACTACTACTACTACAGCTATTACTACTACTACTATTACTACTACAACTATTACTACTACTACAATAATAATAATAATAATAATAATAGTAGTAGTAATAATAATAACAGTAGTAGTAGTAATAATAATAATAATAGTATGCAAGGGTATTTTCTACTACTACAACTATTACTACTACTGCAATAATAATAATAATAATAATAATAATAGTAGTAGTAGTAGTAGTTGTAGTAGTAGTAGTAATAATAATAATAATAATAATAATAATAATAATAATAATAATAATTAAAAAGTCAAATCACAAACATTAGTTTATTTAAAAACTAGCTGAAGCATTTGCCTTCGCTTGGAATAAATTTTAACTTCGCCCAGACATTACCTCCTTTTGATGAGACAGCGTTCCAATTCAGAGTGCCCGTATTTAGGGGAGCTGGGTTTCCACCCATTAAAAGTCAACCTTGTGTCTAACTTTACTCTCGCGGGGGGGGGAGGGTGTAATAGAAAAAACTTCCTTACATCTCTTTGTAGATTTTTACTAAACAGAGTGTTAATCTTTATATATATATATATATATATATATATATATATATATATATATATATATATATATATATATATATATATATATATATATATATATATATATA
The DNA here is from genome assembly GCA_963556195.1 of Sepiola atlantica. Lineage (NCBI taxonomy): Eukaryota > Metazoa > Mollusca > Cephalopoda > Sepiida > Sepiolidae > Sepiola > Sepiola atlantica. Next base: position 23,969,139 of record OY744543.1, read on the forward strand.
CTAGCAGGACCTGTGCCCCGGCATTGCCTGGAATAGATATAAATTAAATCAAAAAAGTATTAGAGTATTAATTCGTCAAAACGCAGTTGAAGAGAACCCTGTAATTTAGGCGATTAAAATAGGATTTATCGACGTTTTGAATAAAACAAAATAGATTTCTCTATGTTTTAACTGACTGCTCATCCCCTACGATTGTAAGTAGCGGGTTATTCGAAAAATAAAAACCACTGCCCCCACACACCCCAAAAAAGTAAACGTAGTTCAAGAATAACCGTGAAGGTTTCCAAAGTCAGTGAAGGAAAAATATTTCTAAATTGAAGCAATTTTCATCTCAATCCGGAGTGCCCATTTTGGTGGGAGATTGAATTTACCAACATTGAAAATCGACCTTTCGTCTAACTCTGGCTTTAATTTATTGTGATTGATTTAAGGAATTTGTTGTGGTTATTTTGTTTTCAATTTATCGACTGTTAACTAATCTGCACTTTTACCATTGACTATGTTGTTGCTATTTCGTTGTTAGAGTTATACAATGGTGATGTTTAATGTGTTGAAACTCCATCTCCTGGGGGGATAAAAAAATTGCCACAGTCTGGAATGATTTCTTCTAAAATCGACAAATAGTTAAATAGAGGGAAAGTAATTAAAAACATTAAAATTTCTGCAGTCTAGAAAGATTTCTCCTTCACCAACCGAGAAAAGAAAAGATAAAGTAACAGATAATACACTGTAAGGTTAAGTATATTTAGAAAAGTAAAATTGAATACTTTCTTATAATATCAGTAGTAGTTTTAGCATCGAAGAAAGTATGTAAAAATGTTATGAAATAATTTTGAATAGTGTTCTGTATGAATTGATATGCAATAATGTTCGATGAATAGGAAAATATAGATGAAAAATAATGATTTTAAATGTGACGCCAGTTTGTGTTTGAAATTGATTTCGAAGCCTTTTAAGTGTCGTGAATTAAATTAATGAAGGTTATTCGTAACTGGCGTACAATCATTATAATAAAAATATATTTGAATAAATCGACGAATGTTAATTTAAATCGAATGTAAGCAGAAAAATTGCACGTATCTGTTTAATGTGTATTGCTTTGAGGGTACTGTTGCGTGCTGAGAATGTTAAAGTCGTCGAAAATGTAAACATGTTTTTTTTATAAATTGTTGCGAATAAGAGGGGGGAAGAGAGCGAGAGAGGGTGTGAGAGAGAACGGGTGAGAGAGAATGGATGGTTATAATAGGTAAATCTAAAGAAAAGAAAAAAATTGTATGTTAAATAGAAGACGTCTTACGTAAAGTAAAAATACCCCCAGAAAAATCAAGTGTTGCGATATTTGTTAAGGCAAAACAATACGTAATATGAAAATGAAAACAGGAATGCTGGATTACTGTTAGATATGTATGGTCAAAATTTAAACAATGTACTTGTGTTTTTTGTTAATTATGATTGGAAGTTTCGTAGAGAAACTGATATTTGTATCAACAATTGAATGTTTTCGAAGTAGACACTGCAGTTCGTGTTATGCTGTTAATATTTTGAAAATGATTTTTAAGCCTTGAAAGTGTTATGTATTAAATTTTGTAATTGTTTAAATTAAAAAATGAAACTATACATGAAGCAATCAAAGATTGCTAAAAGAAATGTCTTAAGTCGATTCGATTAAGAGATTGTAGCCGCCATTTTGAATCAATGTACAGTAGAAGTGATTAAGTTCGTTAAGTGTATTTCGTAAATTCCGGAATGAGATGAAGTCTATGCGTAATAGTTATAAATAACGTATACCTCGTATCTGATATGTAATCCGATATTCTCGAAAATCAGTGGAATATGTTAAATTTGTGCGGAATGCATTGTATTATGTATTAAATTAATGGAAGATTAATAGAAAACAATAACGGTTCCGTTTTTCTAAAGTATTCGCTGTATATTACTTCCCGGTGGTAATAGGGAGAGTGTTAGTATGTAAATATTACAGAGAAAAGTTTTTGCTACCATCTCTATGGAGTATGTTTTGGGGATAGTCTGTGATGCCGGTCTAAAAGTAATATGGAGAAAATTATCATAAATTTCTTCAAACACGCTCGAGTGAATAAGCTGAATAGAGTGGTGAGCCTATGATGAATGTGGTTATTTTTTTACGCTCGTCAAAGGTATATGGGAAAAAACGTCGTCACTTTTTATATATATAATATATATAAAAATATTATATATATAATATATACATTATGTATATATTTAAAGAAGTGAGACTACCAACATTTGTAATAAAAAAATCTTTTTTCAACAATTGTTTGTTATTTTATTATTTTATCATTTTATAATGTTGTGAAATTATAACGCGTTTCAAGCCTCGTGCGGCTTTCTTCAGATATATTTTCCATTTGAAAAAATGTTTTTATTTTTAACAGTTTATGTTTCTGCGCATGTGCTCGCGCGTATGTGTGTTTTCATAGTTTTTGCTTCTTTGGATCAAATTTATGTGTTTTTTTAAGTATGTGTGATTCTGATTTTTATCTTTCCGGTCATCTTCGTGTGCGGTAGTTGAGTACATTTTGCTCAGAATTCTTAGAGTTGTCTTTCAAATTTTATGACTTTGCCCGCACTCTGTCTGCTTACGTGTGGGTGTGGTTAGTTTTAGTCTGTGTACGTACGCATATATAGTGTGTATATTTGTAGTCAACACTTCAGTGCTTAAGCTCAATAGATATTAATATATAATTCCAGCGCATTTATAAATAGAAAATAGATAAACAGATTTCAACAACCATATCATTATTTCCCAATAAAGAAATTCATTTTACGGGTATTTCCTCGATTGTTCAGATAATTTAGTTTTCCTTTGGGATCAAACAAATCCTATATCTTATAGGTCAATGATTCATCGGTAAACATGCGAAATATATATGGAAAAAAATCGATCTTTCGATTTCAAGTTCAACACAATATTTGATTTACCAGACAATCCAAAACATAGTTGTCTCGCCGTATCTAGTTCTTCTAAAAAAGGTACAAAAATACATAGCTAATCCAAAGAGAAAAAAAATCAGTATTATATATATATATATATATATATATGTATATATATATATATATATATATATATAAACAGTTAAATGGTAAACAGCTGATGATCCCTGTTTTTCATATTTCACGCTTAAGTTAAGGTCCCCTGTTTTTGTTTCACTGTTAGATACTTGACCCCCCCCCTTTTCATTTGTGAATTTACAACACGAATGTTAAGTCTGCGATATCTTGGATTTAGTTAGTTTCTCTGGAAATTTAAACTGCATTTTCTATTTTTGTTTTGTTTTAAATGACTCAAAGCTTCTTTAGACTATGTATGTATGTATGTATGTATGTATTTACGTACGTATGTATGTATGTATGTATGTACATCGTACGAAATATATTTTATTCCAGCAGGAAATCACCAGCCTTATGATTTCCTGCGGGAATGAAATATAGACGCCTCCATGTAGCTTACTTGCTATATATATATATATATATATATATATTTATATATATATATATATATATATATATATATATATATATAATTAATATTTATAAATAAATATTAATTATTTATTACCTACAGACATCGATGTTTCATGCTTACGCAATCTTCAGTGTAGGAAATTAATTTCCGACGGTCGGTGGGCGCGAATTCCGATCACAAATCGCCACTGATTCGCAGTAAAGAGTCTTACCGGTAGGCCATCAGAAATCAGCTTGGAAGTTAGGAGGAATTTAACTTTTATAAATGCCAAGTCGGCGGGTATTTACAACGAGCAGCGATTAGTGATCAACAACAGCACACCGTGTGTGATCTCGCTATTAAGCTAGTAGTACTGCTTGTTATTAAACTCTCTCAGAGTGCCCGGCCTTAGTAAAGGGGGCTTTTAATAATATTCATAAATAAATATTAATTATTTATTTCCCACAGACATCGATTTTTCATGCTTACGAAATCTTCACTGCAGGGAGTTAATTCCCGACGGTCGGCTGGCGCGCAATGATGCGCAATATATATATATATATATATATATATATATATATATATATATATATATATATATATATATATATAGTATGCATATATATACATACTACTACTAGTAGTATTACTACTAATAATAATACTAATACTAAACTCTACTCACGTATTGAGCACTTTTTAATTAAATACTGAAGGATATACATAATATATTATATCACATTATCATATTATATATGTATATACATGAAATAATACTCATATATGTATATATATATATATAATACTGAAATAAACATTGAATATCAAGCTCCCACCTAATAGACTTGTATTGTCCTGGCCTTTGGGTCTGGATTTACGCCGGTCTATTGGGGGTTGTCTGGTCCTGTGCAGTTCTAGGAGGTGCACCCTCCCAGGCTTCGCCTCCCCTCTTTGGGGAGGAGTAAGTTTATTGCTTACTGTCTGAGGCGCCCTACCGGGAATGCCGATGGGGCTGCCCAGGCAATTTTTAAATGGCCAGAATACTCACCTCGAGCTCTGGCTTATCTAATCCCACTTTCTCGACCTTGTGTCACATCTTGCCTTGTGGGAGGTAGATAAATAAAATCAAGCTCCCACCTCTTATAGGAAGTTAACACCAATATATATATATATATATATATATATATATGTGTGTGTGTGTGTGTGTCTGTGTGTGTGTGTGTGTGTGCGTGCGTGTGTGTGTGTTTTAATTTCTAATACAGACGTAAATAAAATGAGACATATCCATGTACGTAGTCACATCAAATGTCAGCAGAGAAACCCAGCAGGGTATTTTTGGTAATGCTAGAAGTTGGTCCTTTTTACAACTGAACACTTTCTGGGTCGATTTTTTGGGTTGGGCAACTCAAAGGACCTACTTCAGGACTCCTTTCTCCCTATAACTAACCGGCGAAAGATAAGTTTTATTTTTATGGATTTAATGCCACATGACATAAAATTGACTTCTTGGTCATTTAGAAAGGTTTCTCCACGCCCTTTACATGTTAATTTTTTTACGGTTAGACAGACATCAACAGTAAATAGGATAAACCAGGTGGTTTCCCGTGGTTTCACCACAGGATAAATATTTATGGACTATGGGGAATATCTTAGCCCCGTCTCTTTCCTCTGATTAAACAGTTTTATTATTTAAGCTATTATTTTGTTTCGTCGTTTCTTTACGCGTAACTGGGATATTAATTCAAAAGTATGTGCGCCAGTTTGAGGGCCTTTTGTTGAAAATCACCATCATTAATGTAAAATCACCATCATTAATGTAAAATCACCATCATTAATGTAAAATTAGTTTTTCAGAAAGATAGTTGCCATTCACGCGCAGTGCGCGCACACGCAATTCGCCTACTTTTGTGAGTTCTCTCTCGATATGCGTAGGGCAGGGGTGGGCAAACTACAGCCCGCGGACCGCATGCGGCCCGCCAAAGGAGTTTATGCGGCCCGCCAAAGTATTGAATATTAAACAGAGTTACTTTTCTTTTTTTTCAAATAAATGTGCTTTTTTTTCAAATGCGTTTCATGTGAATCCTCTATAGTACTTTAAAATGATAATAAATGAAAAATGATTTCATTTTCGCTTTGAAATCCATATATTTCGGCTATTTAAGATATCAATTATATTAGAAAATATACTATGCGGCCCAGTAAAATTTGATTTCTTTTTAATGTGGCCCTTGCTCTGAAAAGTTTGCCTACCCCTGGCGTAGGGGATGGTATCATGACGTACGAATATATACTACACCGATTCTTTCCGAAAGAAAAGTTAATGTATGGGAGTATTGTATCATGATGAACGAAATATACTAAATTACCACTCAAAAGAAAGAGGTAATGCATGGTAATGCGTGGTAGTGTGGTAGAATGGTACCATGAAAACAGAACAGATACCACACTACCACTCCACCCCAAAAAATAAAGGAAGAGGTCATGTCTGTAAAGATGGTATCATTATAAATGAACATATACTACACTGACCCTTCTCAAGAGAGGAGGTAATGCATGAGAGTATTGTATCATGACAAACGGACATATACTATACTGACCTCCCCAAAGAGGAAGTAATTCCTGAAGTATGATATCATGACAAAATAAATATACTACACTACTCCAAAGGAGGGAGAAATGCCTGGTAAGATGGTTCCATAACAATAGAACAGATATTACACTCACAACCACCCAATAAAAATGGAGAGGTAATATCTGGGAGGATGTTATCATAACTACAGAGCAGATAATACACCCCACCCCCCTTAAAAAGAGGAAGTAATGCCTGGGAAAATGACATCATGACGAACGAAATATACTATATTACCCGGAGGATGTAAAACCTGATAGGATGGTGTTATGACAACAGAACAGATACTACACTACCCCTAAAAAGGGGGGTGATATCTGAGAGGATGATATCATGACAACAGAACAGATACTACACTGCCCCTCAAAAAAGGGGTGATACCGGAGAGGATGATATCATGCCTACAGAGTAGATACTACATTACTCTTTTCCCAACTGAATTGATCATGAAAAAATAGTACAATGGTGCAATAAATAGAAGTAATAGTATAGTTTCGGCTTCAGACAGCCATATACCAAATCTCCATCAGTAATAGATATAAAGTTATTCATATTTTTGTTTTTATATTCGTATGTATAAAATTCACTCCTAAACTAATTAACCAAACATTAATTTTGGAACACGGCTGCTAGGCGCAAGACTTATTAAAGTGGGCTATATTTAGTTTAGTTTAGTTTTATGTAAAGGGGATAAAGAGGTTGTGGAAGTCCTTATCAAACTAACTAACTAATCAGATACCTCAGATTTTTGTGATTCTTTTACAATAGGTGTTAAATTTCAATTAATAAATATTCCACTAATCTCAGTTTCAGGCTATTGTAAAGAGTTCTGGGATGGCATAATATTGGAACAAACGCCAATTTGAAACTTCAAATAATTCAGATTTGCATATTTTAAATTTGATCCGTAATCATATTAAGCAGGACTCCCTGTATTTCAGTTTTTTCTTAAGACGCTTTAAGCTGCAACCTTAAATATTAGCCATTTTCTAAAAATCAAAATGATGTAATGGATTCTGATCAATATTGGAATAAGGATTCTAGACATAAGGTTTAGTAGCATTATATTTTAGTTTTAATTTCATAAGGGGACATAAAAGTGGTGCAAAACTGTTTAGGAGTCATGTGATCATGATTTTATTTGTTAATTTGTTTAAGAGGCTATTAGCTCTGATTAAGCGATTTTCTTTTACCAATTACCTGGCGTAAAATGACCTTACTCATCGTATAAGACTTGCAACTGATGTCTCTGTGGACAACACTTCAGATTATTCCTTCTGACTATTCTTTTTGCAATCGACCTCATGGATTTTTTTTAGGATTACCACCAACGGTATGACGTTGTACTTGCCGAATACATCCAGATACTCTAATAATGTGTCTAGAATGTTTCTTACCTTTTGATAATGGCGACACCTTTCCGTAGTCTTCTTTTTTCGTGTGAATCAGATGATTCTGGTGTTGGCATTAGTTTCCCCGATGTTTTTCTAGTCAGAAATCTTTCCGGAAAGACATCGGGTACTTACGGGAAGGACCCTAAGTGAAAGTGGTTCTGTGGAACCGACTGGATTCGAACTTGGAACACCCAGGTCTTCAGTTCGTGTCGATATCCACTTAACCTACCGTCATCTCCCAACCTTTCCGTAATGATTAGCACAAATAAAAACCACGCAGAGGAAGAAATGGCCACAAAGGAAAGTAATTGGGTGCTATTACAAAAGAAATCCTCACACAAATAGGCTCCTTTACACACTTAGAACATAATCCCGATATTATGCCAGCGATTTTCCAAATACCGTGTCTATACAGAAAATCTACATTCGCCATCATTATATTAGTTTTAAAATCTCATTACGAGCAAAAAGCAAGCTATTAAATGAGACCTTGTCAAAATAAAATTACCGACGCTTTCGTCCGCAATATTTACTTTTTAGGGGCAGCCATTTTTTTTTTCTTTCTTTTAAAATTTCTTTTGAGATTATTTATGTAGGAATGTTAGAACAAAATTGTCAGAAAGGGAATCTCCCAAATAAGGAGTTGTAAAATACGGCAGGTAATTCTTACTCGAGTAAAATTATTTTCCAACTCAGCATTTTTCTTTCATTGGATTCTTTCTTAACGAGGCATTGAGCGATGTTTTATAGAATCCACGCAGCTTTGTGGTAATAAAAAAAATAAAAAATTTTAATTAAAAAAAAAACAAAAAAACGTTCGGTTTTTTTTTTAAATCTCTTTTTTTCTTTTAGTCTCTTTTTTCTGTTGTGTTTTTCTATTCATTTTTAATAGCTGGGATACCTGTATCAGGAAAGGTTTATAAAAATTAGACACATCCACAACATTTAATAAGTACAATAGGCAGACTGCAAATTACTTCAAAGCGGCACAAAACATATTGATAACAAGAACGCAGGTCAGTCCGTGAGACTGCATACCTACGCCTGACAACGTAAGTATGGGCCAAAGTCTTATCTAGGCCTTACTCCTTCATATTGTATAAAGTATTCCCGAAGTACTATAGAAACATTGATAACTCAAAAACTATTTATCTAATCAGTTTGAAATTTCGCACGGTGGTGACTGTTATCAAAAAGCATCAAATTCCTAGATGAAATTTGGAAAAGTTAGAATCTGAAATTCCGTCAAAATATCGACCTTTACTGAAACTTTTAAAGGTCAAAGATTAATGCAAGTTCATGTCAGATTCAGGACTTCATTGACTACAATATGGACCAAGTAGCGAGTCTCTCCGATAAACAGAACCGAAGTTATTACTAAAAATGCGACTTTCAGCTTTTCCGTGACCTTGACCTTGATCTTTGATCTAGATATGCCTAAATTAAATCGGTTTAAGTTGAGTAAGGTCATGGCCGATATTTTGATGACGATTTGTCAAGCGATGTTGACGCTAGGCTGTACACCAGGGGCGGGCAACCTTTTCAGAGTAGGGGCCAGATGAGACTTTTGGAAGGAGATCGCGGGCCGGAGTGAAAAACGAAATCTCGGAATTACTATATTTTGTTTACATGAATAAATTGTACAAAAAAAGGGTATTGAACACTCTACAAATCTGATATTTTTTCTGAAGAGACTTCTGTATGTAATGTTATAAAAGGCGCCGACGAAGAGCCATTTTGGAATCATAAAAATAATGACGGGGGAAGTAGCAAGTTGATCCAGCATTCGTTTTGACGCACCTCACATAGGGACTATGTTTCATTCCCTTTCCTCGTCTCACGTTTCCTCTTTGCCTCTCTCTTTCTCTTTTTCTCTTTTTCTCTTTTTATCTCTTAATAGTTAAAGAAAAATGAAATATACATGTATCATCGCTCGCTGTTATTCATACATTTTTATCCCACTGTAAATCTTAATTGAAACCTACTTTTGCGTCTATGTCACAAAATGATATGAGTTTTACTGGGAGGTCCGCGGGCCGGATTGCAATAATAAAGCATAGCGGTGTGGCGGGCCGGACGCTAAGCCTTCGCGGGCCGGATGTGGCCCGCGGGCCGGAGGTTGCCCGCCCCCGCTGTACACGAACAAACATAATGGCAAACTAGAACGAAAACATAACATCCGCTCTGGTGTAGCTAACAATTGATATATTAAGACGCTCGTGCGTTTTTTTTTTCTTTTGTGTCACGCTTCACTGGTGGATGAATTATCTAACTAGTTGGAAAACCTGTCTCCGGACTGGTTCATTATAATTAGAGATATTTAAAAAAAAAAATAATAAGTATAAGGGGCTTCTAATTGTATTTACATCATTAATACAAGGCCTTTCTTTCGTGTTAAAAGCGTGATCGGATCGACGGCCAAATGGTTACGAACCCAGGGCCCATAATACGTGGGGTCGGTGTTCGAATCGTTCACCCTGCGATGCAGTTACGTAATTCCATCCTGACGAGCGTAAACTTAAAAACGAGAAACATATATATATATATATATATATATATATATATATATATATATATATATATATATATATATATATATGAAATAAAATATGGAACAGTGGAAGACCCATAAGCTCAACGTTTCGCCCGATGTGATGTGGGCTTTTTCAAGAGCGGATGAAAAGTGTGCTAAAAATGATAAAAGACGGGAAGGTCATAAATAAGAAGTTTATATTCCTAGTAGCAGTGGTATTATTCTAACATTCGACCTCCAAGAAGTTTAAATTCTAAATATGCTAACTAAATCCGCATATTGCAGGCGCCAATAACTCAGAGAAAAGGTTTACCCTGGTAGGGTAGATCTCCTAGAACTGTACAAAACAATACCTCATACCGACGGAATCAAGGCCTGAAGGCCAAAACTGTACCGGTCTACGGAGTGTAGCATTCATAGGAACAGATACTACCCTCTGATCTTAGCCAAAAGGCCAAGGATTCTTTTTTTTTTTTTTCTTTCGACTTTTCTTAATTGTCTTGATAACATGTGAGTGTAACACTATTCATCGTAGGTGGAGACGATACTGCAACTTCTTAAGACCTATACTTCGAATTCCTGTTAAATAAGCTTTGTTTACGCCATGCAACGTCAGTATCTTCCTCAATGCCCGTGACCTCATTTCAAATCACAACTTTTATCGGACAATAACATTTTCTTGCTGATGTCAAGATAAACGAATGTTTTAAGTTTGTCATTTATTTCTAAGATTTTTGTTCGGTTGTTTTTTGTTTTTTTTTGACCTCAAATGCGTCTGAAGGAGGCGTGGGTTATACCATGACCGTCATAAAGTAAGGTCTGTTCGCTGGAAATTGACGTCATGCTAGTAAGTAGCAAGCGAGATTTGTCGAACTGTCAGACTGTCGATAATGAGACCTTTTAAAAAAGCATTAGAAAACTTTAAAAGTTGCAAAAGGAACACGATTTGATTTATACTAAAACTGAACTTTATTCAATATAATTTTTAAAAAAATAAGAATTCAAAATGAATAGTTAAGTTGTGTTATTGCTGCTTTAAAGTAAATGAACATCACGTTGTTTCATGGATTTTAAAGACTAAAATTCGTTTATTATTTTGATTGTGAACAATCTGAAAATTTTCTTTATAAAAGTTATTAAAATAAAAACATGCAAAACCGATTATACCTTTTCAAAAGTTAAAATATCAATCTATTTGGAGTGTAGAAAATATTATTAGTTACGATGTAAGTACATTTCCTATTTACTTGCCACTTGACCAGGGCAGAATTAGACACACGGTCGGTTTTTAATAAGCGGATAATCCAACTCCCCAAAAGGGAGCTACTAGATTAGGACACAAATTTAAATTGTTTTAGTCTAGAAAGATTTCTTCTTCACTGACGGGGCAGAAAAGATGAAGCATAGTATCAGAACAGATACTGCACTTTTAATTATTTATTTGCAAAACAAATAATAAATGAAAATACAATTTAAATTTGAACGGCCAAATAACTGTAATTATGAATTTATAGAAAAAAAATGTAATTAAAAAAAAATAAAGAACAAACGAAAAATAATTACAAGAAGGAAAACGGTAAATAAATAAATATTGAATTAAGGTAGCAGGGTCATTTCAAAAGGGAAGGTCAAGGAAAACATGGGAGGAAGTGATAAGAATGGACTTGAGAGAAAGAGGGATAAATAAAGACCTGGCCAGAGATAGGTTAGTTTGGAAGTCAATTTCTTAAAGCTGTTCAACACATGCCAGCATGTAAAACGGACGTTGAACCGATGATGATGATGATGATGATGATGATGATGATGATGATGATGATGATGATAGAATCAAATTAATACTTACCGGTTCCAATAGGCAAATATTGCTTGAATGAAGCAGTATTTATATATAGAATTATTCACTCTCAGACTGGCAGCCAATCAGAATTCATATAATGGACTTGGCCAACTTGGCATAGTGGAACAGTCCAGCTTCCATATAAACTGGCTTTTTGGTTACTTGAGTCTGTACTTATCTTGCTGCTCAACTGGTCGTACAGTTGAGCCCTTAGTATCTGCTACCTTCAATGATTTTAAAGATTAAAATTCGTTTATTATTTTGATTGTTAACAATCCAAAGACACTTTTCTTTAGTTATTAAAATAAAAACATGCAAAGTCAAGCAAAGCGGATCATACTTTTTTTTAATTCAAAATATCCACTTATTTGGTGATTAGAACATATTGTTGCTTACGATGTATGTAATTAGTAATTAGGTTTCCTATTTACTTACAACTTCACCAGGGTAGAGTTAGACACAAGGTCGGTTTGAGTGCAAGAAACAACCAAAATAACAAGGTGGTGCTGACCAACCACAAGTAAATTAAAATCTGACTGGAGCCAAACACAGCTATGCTAATGGATACCCTCGAAATCCCCTAAAGCGAAGAGTACTAACATCCCAAAGACCAAAGAGGGATAGAACTATCCTGACCTCCACTAGAAGGGCACGGATATTACCGGAATCCTGGAGAGGCTTATTGTCACTCAAAGAGAGGTAGAAAATGGGACTCCGGGTTTACTTTCGGAAACCTCGTAAATCTCGCTTCATCTTATTTTGTCCTTTAGTCCTTACATTTCATGAGCAATGTTTCTGACAAAGGGGGGAGAATTGCTGTTTTCTGGGTCGGAATCTATCCATTTAACACTTATCGTTGGCTAGTGTTTAACCTTGAAGTAGGTGTGTTTAGCTCTTTACGTCAAGTGGCTTCATGCCTTGTCTGGTGCGATTTCTATTTTTTTAACTCCAGAGACAGCCATCGGTCGTTATCAGCTAGAATTCAATGGTAAAAGACTCTTGCGATAACGCGAATTAATAATAAGCAGATTTTCGAATTCTTTGCTGTAACTGATAAATGAATGAGAATAGACTTTTTAATTTTACAGAACTTTCATTATGATGCATTATGGTCTGTTAGCAATTATTTTTCCATCGGTATCTCTCTTTCATACGATCTGTTTGCATTGAGAGAGCTTTGTAATGCCTACAGATGATCCAATATTGTCCATTTCGATTACGCCTTATTATTATTTAATCAGTAGGAGTTCTCACACGAGTCGTTACAGTGATCGCTCAGAGCAAAAACAAGTAATGTTCCGTAGAGTACAAATGACAAACCATTGCCATTAAAAGTTTCTATTTTCATTGTAAATAAACCACATCCAAAGAAAAGAAAGTAATTTGAAATAAGATATATTTTTAAACATTCATACACTAAGTCATAGCAATAACTAGTGTCTCATTAAAATGATTAATTTTTAGAATGGAAATTTTATCTTGCCCATGCAGGGAAAAGGGGGGCGGCGGATCGGTCACGACCTTTTTTTTTCATCATCATCATCATCATCATCATCATCATCATCATCATCATCATCATCATCATCATCATCATCATCATCATCATCATCATCATCATCATCATCATTTCTACTCACTAGAGGTTACCACACAAGTCATCGTCAGTGATTGCTCACCGACAACAACCAGTGGTGTTCCCTGGAGTCTAAGTGACAACAAGTCTCCCCAGATTTCCAGTACTCTCCACCTCTTTTCAATCACCACCGCAAATGACATTGCGGTATCGCAACAGTCGCCTACCATTGATTTCTCACTGGCAACGACCATTGTTGTCCCTTTCACTCTTTACGCTCTCCGCACTCTTTCAGTGGAGGTCTGGTTAGTGCTGTCCCTCATCGGTCTTTTTATCCTCCTTCTCATCCTACGACTATTTTGTGTGGTATCAGCCGACGCTGCCGCCATCATTTTTTTTCAGCTTATGATATTTCTTACAGTTTCTGTTCATTGGTTCTTGGAGTGGTGTTCTTCCCGTGGTTTTGCTTTCTTCCTATTGTAACTTCCATGTGGCTGATTACCAGTCGTAACTTATGCAGGTTGGTTTCCGCATTCGAGGATTTTCCTTAAGATTGCAGCTGTTTTGATCATTGCTGTCCTTTGTATTGTCTCAGTGATCCCTTTGATTCCAATCTCTCCCAGTCTTTTCTCTAGGTATTTTAGGACTGTTCCTAGTGCTCCTACGATTATTGGTATTATATTGACTTTCTTCATGCTCCATATCCCTTTCAATTCTCTGACTAGTTCCGTGTTTTTTCTTCGTTTTTTCGTCTCCTACATCTTCACTCTGTTGTCTGCTGGAACGGCGAAGCCTATGATTTGGCAGGATTTTTCCTTCTTGCCGATTATCATGACATCCGTCTCCTTGCTTGTATGAGTTAATCTATTTGTACATCCATATCCCTGAGGATTTTGTGATTTTTGTTTTCCAGTAATGTCACTGGTTTATGTTTGTGCCATTTGTCTGCGTATTTGAAATTCAATCGTTTGCACAGTTCCTAGTGTGCTACTTTTCCCATAGAGACATATCTGTTGGGGTAGTTTGCTGCATTCACTTATTATATGATTTACTTTTTCGTCTCTTTGTCTACACAGTCTGCATTTACTGTTTTCCTTGGTTTTATCTATTTTTATCTATTTTAGCTTTAATGTAGTTTGTCCTAATCGCATTGTTCTGTGCAGTCGTCAGTAAAGTAATTAATTAATTATTATAATAATTATTATTATTAATAATAATAATAATAATTATTATTATTATTATTATTATTATTATTATTATTATTATTATTATTATTATTATTATTATTATTGTTTACTTACTAAGACTTTTCACCCAGGTCATTATCAGTGATTGTTCACTGATAGTAACCGGTGATGTTCTCTAGAGTCTAAGTGACAACAAGTCTCCCCAGATTTCCAGTACTCTCCCCTTCTTTCGATAGCTATTTCAAATGATTTTGCGTTATAGCAACAGTCGCATTCCATTGATTTGTCTTTTCTCGGATGTGGGTGGCAACAAGCCTCCCCAAGGTACTAGTATTCTCCGCACCCTTCCAGTGGAGGTCAGATTAGTGCTCTCTCTTTCTCTCTCTCTCTCTCTCTCTCTCTCTCTCTCTCTCTCTCTCTCTTTGGTTTGTCCATCCTCCTTGACCCTTCACGACTATTTTATGTGATATCAACAGAGGCTGGTGCCATCACATTTTGTTTTATTATTATGTGTATTCACTAGAGGTCATCACAGGTCATCATCAGAGATTACTCACTAGAGATTCTCACACAGGTCATCATCAGAGATTACTCACTAGGGGTTCTCACACAGGTCATCATCAGAGAGTACTCACTGATAATAACTGGTGGTGTTCCCTGAAGTATGTGTGACAACAATCCCCTCAGATTACTAGCAGTTCCCACCTCCTTCGATAACCGTTGCAATTAATTTTGCGTTATTGCAACAGTCGTTTACCATTATAATTCTCGCTGATAACGACTAATAGCTTTCTCTTGAATTTAAGTGACAATAAGCCTCTTCATGATTACAGTAATATTCGTGCCTTTCAAGTGGAGATCAGAAGATTGCAATCAGTCTTCGGTTTTTTTAACTTTTAATCTGATCACTCGTGGTGCAACCGATGGGGTCGGGGGATACCATATTATAATCGATTATTATAGTTATGTTTGGCTCCAGTAACATTTTATTTCAGTTTACCTGCGGTTTGTTAGGGCCATCTTGTTTTGTGGGCTGGTTTCCGCACTCGATGATTGTTTTCGTTCTATGCCAGCTGTGTCACAGTTTGTATAGTGTCATATGTTGCTTATTAGTTTTTCTAGTTCCTTTTTGTTTATTTTGCTAATAATTTCAGGTCATCCATAAACGTAAAATGAGATATGTTCCTTTGTTTTGTTATTATTACAAGTAATATGTCTGTAGTTAAAATAGATATTCCTACATTATGATGTAGTAAAGTCAACGCCGGGCGGTTTACCCGTTCAATTAAAAGAAAATTATCCGGTCCTCATTCAACAGACAAGTAGATTCACTAGTCATATCTCTATTTCATTGTCAGAAAAGAAAAGACGCAATTACTTGTTTGTTTTTTTATACACATAATAATATAACACATGATAATATAACACATAATAATATAATATATAATATAATACAACACATAATAATATAACACATAATAATATAACATGTAATAATACAACGCATAATAATATAACACATAATAATATAACACATAATACAATACAACACATAATAATAAAACACATAATAATATAACACATAATAATATAATATATAATACGATACAACACATAATAATATAACACATAATAATATAACACATAATAATATAATATATAATACGATACAACACATAATAATATAACACATGATAATATAACACATAATAATATAACACATAATACAATACAATACATAATAATATAACACATAATCATATAACACATAATAATATAATATATAATACAATACAACACATAATAATATAACACATAATAATATAACACATTATAATATAACACATAATACAATACAACACATAATAATATAACACATAATAATATAACCATAATAATATAATATATAATACAATAAAACACATCATAAAATAACACATAATAATGTAACCCATAATAATATAACACATAATAATATAACCCATAATAATATAACACATAATAATATAACACATAATAATATAACACATAATAATATAATATATAATATAATACAACACATAATAATATAATATATAATACAACACATAATAATATAATATAACACATAATAATATAAGACATAATAATATAATATATAATATAATACAACACATAATAATATAACACATAATAATACAACATATAATAATACAATACATAATAATATAATATAACATTTACATTTTTACCCGTTTATAATACTTGTACCAGTTCATTGTGTAAGTCAGATTACATGTTGAGGTTATTTTAGGAGCTTTTTCCCTGGCGCCTTTCTTGTCTCGTTTCTGAGTTCTCGTTTCTGAGTTCTCGTTTCTGAGTTCTTTTATCATAACGTGACAAAGACAGGGAAGGCGACTCTGTTACAATCGACACTTCGCACTACATGTTTAACATAGGCGTTGCGTTCCGGAATTAAATAACCGAAAAGGGGTTGGTTTGCCGTAAAACAGACAAACCGGAAATTGCAATAAATGCGACCGTTAATAAAAACTAGTTCGGCCTGTAAATGAGTTTAATTTGGGATTCTCGGACGTCTTTGAAGATATACAGAGTAAAACGCGGTCTACTGTTCCTGTCGTAAAAAGCAACTCACGTTTGATCGTATTTTCTTTCCCCCTCTCTCTCTCTCTCTCTCTCTCTCTCTCTCACTCTCTCTCTCTCTCTCTCTATCTTACTCTCTCTCTCTCTCGCTCTCTCTCTCTCTCACTCTCTCTCTCTCTATCTCACTCTCTCACTCTCTCACTCTCCCCCCCCCCTCTCTCTCTCTCTCTCTCTCTCTCTCTGCGTCTTCAGTAAAAAAAAATTGCTAAGAAGACGAATAGTGTCTCTTCTTTCCCTTCTTCTGTTTTATTAATAATCTCGTTTCCGCATATTTTGTTAAAGTCATCAACAAACAAACGATGTTCACATCGCCGTGTTCACTTAAAAGAGGACCTTTTCGGAATGGACGGAGATCATAAGTACGCATGCGTCTAATTCAACTTCCGCCTCCTCCGGGAACCGTCCAGGAAATATGCCTTCTTTCGTGGGAGCAGTCGTTCGTTCCCTTTCTAAATGTAGCATATAATTTGCGCGTGTTTTGTTTTCTCATTGGGCGCGACGGCGCGACAGGGGCCGACAACTCAAAAAGGCAACAATTAAAGCGGGCCTATTGATCAAAGACACAAGCAGAAACTCTCAGCACATGGCCGACTTTAGTCAAAAGGAAAAAAGAAAGCCGATTAGAATTAATTGGGGTTCGTATCATTACAGTGTGAGCCACTTCCCTACAAGATTTTACTCGTGAAAATTTGTCTTTTTTAGTCACAGAAACTCTACTAAATAAACTAATGAAGGAAATTAAAAATAAACTATTTAGTTTTTTGTTCAAATTTCATGAAAAGTTCGGACTAACAGTCCTTTACCTAAAAACAATTACTGGAAACCCCAAAAACTTTGGTTTTCCCAAAGGAGCATTGAAATTGGGAAGAAATGCACTTTTTAACAAATATCTTACAGTATACTAGCCCATACCCGCTCCTTGAGCGATGTTGGTACGGTACCTGGGTATGTCAATTTCCATCTTTACCTAGTTTTTACGATTAGTAGGAAAACGTGAAAATCACAGATCATCATAAACATAGAAACATAGGGTTCAGAGCTGGGAGCAGGTATACACTGGGGCTCTTCATTAATAACCAGGCAACGACAGGTGAACTATCTAGTTTTTGTTATAAAAATGATGAATAATATTCTTTTGAACGTGACCTGGGCATTACTGTCAACAGCAAAGCACATCTCTAAAATTGTCTAGAAGGCTGAGGGGGGAGGGGGGGCATTGGAATCACTCTACAAAACCTTTGTAAGCTGTTTTCTAGCCATTTATTTAAAACTGTATACAGCTGTGATTCATGAAAATCTGTCTTTTTTAGTCACAGAAACTCTACTAACCTAACCCGGTATGTTCCTCCAATTCTGAATACTAACACGACCTAGTAATAATTATATTTCATTTTACTTCAGTTGAAGTTCTTCGAAATCAATGGACCCCTTCCTAGGGTTAACACTTGATCTCTATATGAGATACATAGATATTCGAATAATCAATTAAAGTTCTCCTTTACCTGCCCAATGATGAGAAGTTACGAATATCAATTCCCCCCCCCCCCCCAAATTGACTATTTAATTATGTTATAATATATCTTTTTTGTGGTCTCTTTGCTTTACCGGATTCCATGGCAAGAATTAATCTAGTCTCTCTCGTGGTGTATCCAGCTGAGTGCTGTTACTTGAGGTAACATCACTTG
>OY744543.1:23993103-24010603 GCA_963556195.1 Sepiola atlantica
CAAAGTTTCAGCGGATTCGGAATAGCGGCGTCTAAGAAAGATAGAGTTATCTCCCTTAGTTCGGTTACGGCTTATCCAAAAGCGCCCTTTTAAATGCTTGTGTCGTTTGCATAGTTCCCAATGAACCAAGTTGTGTCTGAGTTTCTATTCTTTTGGGGTCGAGTTGGCTGCATTCACTTTTTTTAAAACACTTTAGTTATTTATCTACCTCCCACAGCGGTAAGATGTGACACAAGGTCGGGAAAGTGGGATTTGAAAAGCCAGTGCCCGAGAAGGTGAGCACTCTGACCATTAAAAAATTGCATGGGCAGCCCCGTCGGCATTCCCCGGTAAGGGCGCCTCAGACAGTAAGCAATAAACTTACTCCTCTCCAAAGAGGGGAGGCAAAGCTTGGGAGGGTGGACCTCCTAGAACTGCACAGGACAGACCCATAGACCGGCGTAAATCAAGCCCCGAAGGCCAAGACAATACCAGTCTATGGGGTGCAGTATCCATCGGAACAGATACTACACTTTGATCCCGGCCAAAAGGCCAAGCTATTAGAGTAGAAAGCTATCCTGCATATAATAACCTCTCTATTTAAAAGGAACATTACTTTTTAACATTATTTTTAATAGTAAATTATATAGATTGATATAGAAATCATCGTGGAATTTCCACGGAGTCCCGCTAGTATATAGATAATAATATACTAAGGCATTTCATGTTAGTACATACGTTATCACCTTTCACATACATTTTTTAAAAAATGTGATCGTCCGTAGTTTTTGTAGTCTGTAGGAAAGCAGTTCTGTGAGAATGAGCGGCGCCATATGAATATTAACTTGCTTTTTCTTTGCTTCTGGGTGAGTCCATTATTCAAAGAAGAAGTAATAGGTGATAACTCAAGTAGCAACAAAAACATTATTATATTATATGGAAGATCTTATTTTCACTTCTCTTCTTGGCCTTTTGGCAAAGATCAAAGTGTAGTATCTGTTCCGATGGATACTGCACCACATAGACTGGTATTGTCTTTGCCTTGGGGGCTTGATTTGCGCCGGTCTATGGGTCTGTCCTATGCAGTTCTAGGAGGTCCAACCTCCCAGGCTTCGCCTCCCCTCTTTGGGGAGGAGTAAGTTTATTGCTTACTGCCTGAGGCGCCCCTACCGGAGAATGCCGACGGGGCTGCCCAGGCAATTTTTAATGGCCAGAGTGCTCACCTCTCGGGCGCTGGCTTTTCAAACCCCACTTTCCCGACCCGACCTTGGGTCACATCTTACTTGTGGAGTAAAATAAAACTGGCCTTGTGCCTAACTCATGGAGAAGAGTAAATAAATTCTCTTACACATATATACTGAATGTGTTCGTCACAGAAACCTGTTGGGGATCGGGTAGTGGTCGGGTATGGGACATAAGTAGAAAGGAAGACGTAGACAAATTTGTTGTTTCATGAACTGTATTCCCTCTGGTTCCATTTTCAGCCTGCCAAACGTTTATATTTAAAACCTCCTCCGCGAGGGTTTCTTTACGTATTCCCAAGTATATGTCTGTCACTTGCTTCGTTTAAAATTGATTATATTTTTTGGCTATGACTGATTTTCGTGCCTCTGCTCCTCGTTTAAGTTTCGCAAGGGGGGGGGGGTACGGAACGCATCCCGACGCCACTGAACGAAATAATTATTTATATAATAATACGCTAAAACATTTCATCTTCGTGCGTACGTTATCACCTTTCACACACGTTTAAAAAGTATGATCGTCCGTCCGATCAGCAAAGGTAGTAATTGGTTATTAATCTGATGTCAGACAATTAAAACAAGTCCGACTTTATCCATTTTTAAATGAATTGTTCCCAAATCAAATTATGTCTTCCCTTCGACTAAACCGATTTTTTTGTTGTTTTTTTTTTTACATGGTTCACCCCAAACAAGGCAGGACGCCACTGTAAACGTAAGGGGCTACTGAGAAAAAAGGAAAAGGGGGGAAGGATTGGTGGTTCAGTTTAAATTGGGATCTGAGCAGCGAGATGTCTGTTTACATTAGTTTTAAATTTCTGCATGTCAGTACTGTCGGGGAAACAGGGGGCAGGGAGGGAGTTCCAGAGGCCAGCAGCACGAGGAAAGAAGCTATTTGAGTAGAATGCTCTCCGGCATCTGGGGACCTCCACAGTGAATGAATGAGATTTAGTAGAATGTCGAGTTAGTCTAGTGAATTTACGTCGAGGGGGCACCAGAACAGCACACTCATCGGAGCATAATCCATTGAAGTATTTGTAAAACAAACACAAGGATGCTACATTGCGGCGATGGGACAGGGGCTGGAGCTTAGCTGACAGTGAGGGACCTATTAGGTTGACTACTCTTTTTTGGACTTTGTCAAGGAGGGAGAGACTAGTAGATGATGCACCAGCCCAGATGTGGCAACAATACTCCATGCATGGGCGAATGGTGGCTTTGTAGAGATACAGGATAATGTCAGGTGTAAGGAGTCCACTAGCACGGTAGAGGGAGCCAACCTTCTTTGCGGCAGCCTTGGCAATGTCTTCAATGTATGTGTTCCAATTCATGTTACCTGTGAAGGTTAGGCCAAGGAGTTTGAATGATGAACTCTCAGGTAGGGTGTTATTTGCCATGGCAATCGGTGGTTGGAGAGGCTTCTTGTAGTTGTTGAAGGAAAGGAGATATAATTTTAAATCAAAAACATTTCGAAAAGTTACATTCATTTTATTGATTTGAAGAATATTTATCTGACAATTATTTTTACGGTAAAAAAACGGAGAATATTTATTGTTAGAATTTTAAATAAATAAATAAAGAAAGAAGAGAATATTTATTGCTAGAATTTTAAATAAATAAAGAGAATATTTCATGGACGGCGGCACCGGGGGGGGGCTGAAGCCCCCCACTTTTTGATTTGGGCCCCCCAACTTTACGGTCATCAATAAATAATTAAGTTGATATGCATGTGTTTAACCGCCCCCCCCCCCCACACTTTTGAAGAGAAGCCCCCCCACTTTCATAACTGCCACGCCGGCCCTGTATTTATTGCTAGAATTTTAAATAAATAAAGAAGAGAATATTTATTGCTAGAATTTTAAATAAATAAATAAAGAAGAGAATATTTATTGCTAGAATTTTCAATAAATAAATAAAGAAGAGAATATTTATTGCTAGAATTTTAAATAAATAAATAAAGAAAAGAATATTTATTGCTAGAATTTTAAATAAATAAATAAAGAAGAGAATATTTATTGCTAGAATTTTAAATAAATAAATAAAGAAGAGAATATTTATTGCTAGGATATTAAATAAATAAAGAAAGAAGAGAATATTTATTGCTAGAATTTTAAATAAATATATAAAGAAGAGAATATTTATTTCTAGAATTTTAAATAAATAAATAAAGAAGATGCATATTCGTTTCGTTTATTTAAATAATGTTTACTGGCAATGACAATTATGTTTAGGGAAAAAGAAACAGTCATTTTGTGTTTCTTAATAGTATTGACCCGGGTAGATATTTAATATTTTAAAAATAAGTATTATTATTAAAAGTAAACAAGCAAATAATCGGTCCCAAATGCATTAAAAAAAAACAACAAAAAAACGGAACAATGTGCGATAATACACTTTCACGTCGGGCGGCACAATGATGAAGAAATCCACCCCCCCCCAAAAAAAACTAAACCATTCAAGATACCGCTCTCAAGTTACCATTCCAATCCGATGATAGTATGGGAATTCTAAATCTAATTCATCACAAGGAAAAGCAACATAAATGTTCGTCCGGAATGTTGCTTTTCCTTGTAATGAATTAGATTTAGAATTCCCATACTATCATCGGATTGGAATGGATGAAAAGTTATGGGGCAGAAAATGTCATTTTTTGCCATTTCGGGGCCTTTTGACCCCCAAGGGGGGGGGGGGCTAACCAGATTTTTTTTAAAAATCGGAGAATGTCACTTTCTAACCTGACAAAAGTTACAACTTCATGCAAAATTTCAGAGAAATTCAATGGATGGTTGCGGAGAAAAATCCGGACGGACACACACACGGACACACACACGGACGGAAATGCCTCAAAACATAGGTCTCCCAATTTTTTAAATCGGGGGACCAATTATACAAATTTATGTAGAAACCACCGGGTTAATATTTATATAATGATACGCTAAAACAACTACAAAAATATGATCGTCCGATCAGCATGGTGATTGATAATTTACATGATGTCGCTAAGGTAACAAAAATCAGACTTTACTCATTTTAAAATGAATTATTCCAAAACCAACTCATCTACCCTCGTCGACTAAAACAGTACAATTATATATATATATATATATATATATATATATATATATATATATATATATATATATATATATATATATATAATATTTGTTTTGTATATTATCTATGTCCATATACGTTTCGTCCTTTATAATCGGGATTCATAAACATAGAGATATTACTATTCACTACTGGTCATGCGATTCGAAACCCCACACTTTGAGTACTTTACAACTCTAATCTCGACATCTAGAACGACTGGCAATGATAATTATGTTTAGTGAAAAAGAAACAGTCATTTTGTTTTTCTTAATAGTATTGACCCGGATAAACATTTATTATTTCAAAAAGAATATTATTATTAACAGCAAATTATAAAGATTTATGTAGAAAGCACCATGGAATTTCCACGGGGTCCCACTAGTTTATAACAATACCCTTACTACTACCTACCTACCTACCTACCTACCTACCTACATCAGTACCTATCCACGTTACCCATTATTATATATCCTAGCTATGCGGAATTCCCATGGGCAGAACCGGTTTTGACTTGAGGGTGGGAGGGATATCGAAATTGAAAATGTCAAATATGGACATCAAGTCACCACAGACAAAATAGAATTCCGTCCGCCCCCAATCCGTGTCGATCAAGCAGAAAGCGGAAAAGTGGGAAGCGAGGAAAAAAACTGCTTGCGACGCGAAATTCGATCGGACAATCCCGTTTGCAGAGGCAGCACAGCCAGTCATGATGACACAATTAGAGTTCTGTTACAGACAAGCCAAAATATTTATCTTTCGCAAAAGGTTTAGCATTCCCAGAGAATCGGATAACCAATTCTTCATCTTAGGAAGCTTTTCTCACATGAGTCTGTCGGGCGGTCCGTTACACTTCAATTTGAATTAGCAATACCATCGCTAAACACGGATAGATTTTACATACGTTCCAATAACTCTGTAAAGGGGCTATGTCTGTCGGTCAAGTTTTAAATAGAAAAGTTGTCAGCCTGTTACACTTAAGTTAAAAATAACGTGTTCGTTGGTCTGTCATTCTTAAGTCTGAAATAAAATATTTGTTGGTCAGTCATGCTTAAGTTTTAGATAAGTTGTTCGTTGGTCTGTCATGCTTAAATTTAGATAAGTTGTTAGTTGGTCTGTCATGCTTAAGTCTGAAATAAAATATTTGTAAGTCAATCAAGCTTAAGTTTTAGATAAGTTGTTAATTGGTCTGTCATGCTTAAATCAAAATAGAATATTTGTAGGTCAGGCATGCTTAAGTTTTAGATAAGTTGTTCGTTGGTCTGTCATACTTAAATAAAAATAGAATATTTGTAGATCAGTCAAGCTTAAGTTTTAGATAAGTTTTCGTTGGTCTGTCATGCTTAAATAAAAATAGAATATGTGTAGGTCAGTCAAGCTTAAATTTTAGATAAGTTGTTCGTAGGTCTGTCATGCTTAAGTCAGAAATAGAATCTTTGTCAGTATGTCATGCTTAAGTTTTAAAATAACTTGGTGACTTGTTCGGTGGACTGTCATGCTTACGTCTAAAATAGAATAACTGTACGTCTGTCAAGCTTAAGTTTTAGATAATTTGTTCGTTGGTCGACCACGTTTTAGTTTGAAATAGAATATTTGTAGTTTTGTCACATTTTAAATACTATTTTTGTTGATCTGTCGCGCTTATAGTTGAGTCAAGAAATAATTGCAAGGCCGTGATAGGTGAAGCAAAGAGAAGGTATACAGAGATAACAAAAACGCATTCATTCACAGAAACTAGGTACTTGCGATTTCTGGAAAATTTACAATAGTGTGGTGAACAGTGGTCAATGAACGATTTCCCTACTATCAAACCACCATGATGTCGTTTGCACGGCAACTGATAAGACTGAACTACTTGCCCAGCGTTTCGCCTCAAACTCCACTTTGTACTCAGAAAACCACCCCCTCCCTAAATTTCCATTGCGGACCGAAGCCACAGTTGAAAACCTGGTCATCACCTCATCCCAGGTCAGACACATCATAAAACACCTTGACACCTCCAAAGCTTGTGAGCCTGATCTTATACCAGTAATAGTAATAAACTGGTCCCCGTCCTCTCCAAACTCTACAACAAATGCCTAACTGAATCTTGCTTCAATATAGCTGGAAAATTGCCTCTGTGGTACCAGTCTTCAAGAATTCTGGAGATAGAACTGATCCTCAGAACTACCGCCCAATCAATCTACTCCCGATCTTTGCTAAAATCTTTGAATCCTTAATCAATCTAGCGATAGTCCGGCACTTAGTTAATGCTAAACTTCTTTCTGACCGCCAGTATGGATTTAGACAAGCACGATCTACTGCAGACATCCTAGTGGTCATCTCTGAACGCATATATCATACACTGGACAAGGCAGGTGAAGCTAAGGCAGTAGCGCTTAATATATCCAAGGCCTTTGACAAAGTATAGCATAAAGGGCCTCCTAAAAATACGCTCATATGGTATTATTCGGCAAATATTTAATATAATTAGATCCTTCCAAACTAAAAGAAAGATCCAGGTTATCCTCGATGTCCGTTCATCTAAGCAACATGACATAAATGCTGGTGTACCCCAGGGATCCATCCTTGGACTTTTATTGTTCCTGATCTTCATAAACGATTTCCCTGGTGATATTGAGTCTGGGATTGATATATTTGCTGACGACACCACGCTTTACTCTCGCCATGTTGGTAAAACTGACGCGACCATATCCGAGGCAATGGCTGAATCTTTAGAAAATGACCTCCAGGCTGTAGTTGATTAGGGTCATAAATGGTTGGTAACTTTTAATGCCGCAGTTAAATAACTACAAGAAACCTCTCCAACCACCAATTTTCATGGCAAATAACACCCTACCTGAGAGTTCAACATTCAAACTCCTCAGCCTAACCTTCACAGGTAACATGAATTGGAACAAATACACTGAAGACATTGCGAAGGCTGCAGCAAAGAAGGTTGGCTCTCTCTACCGTGCTAGTAAACTCCTCACATCTGACATTATCCTGTATCTCTACAAAGCCACCATCCACCCATGCATGGAGTATTGTTGCCACATCTGGGATGGTGCATCATCAACTAGTCTCTCCCTCTTAGACAAGGTCCAAAAAAAGAGTCGCCAACTTAATAGGTAACTCACTGTCAACCAAGCTCCAGCACCTGTCCCATCGCAGCAATGTAGTATCCTTATGCTTGTTTTACAAATACTTCAATGGATTGTGCTCCGATGAACTGGCTACTCTGGTGCCCCCTCAACGTAAATACACTAGACCAACTCGACAATCAGCTAAATCCCATCCATTCACTGCGGAGGTCCCCAGATGCCGGAGAGCTTTCTACTCCAATGGCTTCTTTCCTCGTGCTGCCGGCCTCTGGAACTCCCTCCCTGCTCCCTGATTCCCGACTGTACCGACATGCAGAGGTTTAAAACTAATGTAAACAGACATCTCGCTACACTTCTCCCAACTTAGGATGACACCCAAAACCTACAGTAACCCTTACGTCTACAGTGACGGCCTGCCTTGTTTGGGGTGAAATATGTTTTTAAAATAATAGAATATCTGTAGGTCGGTATGTTTTAAATACCCCGTGCGTTGGTCTCTCCTGTTTAAGGTTGAAATAGAATAGTTGTACGTCTGACATGCTTAAGTTTTAAGTGCAATTGCCTGTCACGCTTACGTTTGAAATATATTGGTATGTCAGTCCTGCTTACGTTTGAAATATAATATTTGTATGTCAGTCACGCTTACGTTTGAAATATGATATTTGTGTGTAATTCACGCTTACGTTTGAAATATGATATTTGTATGTCAGTCCCGCTTACATTTGAAATATGATATTTTGTATGTCAGTCACGCTTACGTTTGAAATATGATATTTGTAGGTCAGTCCCACTTACGTTTGAAATATGATATTTGTATGTCAGTCACGCTTACGTTTGAAATATGATATTTGTATGTCAGTCTCGCTTACGTTTGAAATATGATATTTGTAGGTCAGTCCCGCTTACGTTTAAAATATGATATTTGTATGTCAGTCACGCTTACGTTTGAAATATGATATTTTTATGTCAGTCACGTTACGTTTGAAATATGATATTTGTATGTCAGTCACGCTTACGTTTGAAATATGATATTTGTATGTCAGTCCCGCTTACGTTTGAAATATGATATTTGTATGTCAGTCCCGCTTACGTCGTAAATATGATATTTTGTATGTCAGTCCCGCTTACGTTTGAAATATGATATTTGTATGTCAGTCACGCTTACGTTTGCAATATTATATTTTGTATGTCAGTCACCCTTACGTTTGAAATATGATATTTGTAGGTCAGTCCCGCTTACGTTTGAAATATGATATTTGTGTGTCAGTCCCGCTTACGTTTGAAATATGATATTTGTATGTAAGTCCCACTTACGTTTGAAATATGATATTTGTATGTCAATCCAACTTACGTTTGAAATATGATATTTTTATGTCCTTAACGTTTACGTTGGAAATAATATATTTGTATGTCAGTCACGCTTGCGTTTGAAATATGATATTTGTAGGTCAGTCCCGCTTACGTTTGAAATATGATATTTGTATGTCAGTCACGCTTACGTTTGAAATATGATATTTTTGTATGTCAGTCACGCTTACGTTTGAAATATGATATTTGTATGTCCGTCAAGCTTACGTTTGAAATATAATATTGGTATGTAAGTCACGCTTACGTTTGGAATATGATATTTGTATGTCAGTTCCGCTTACGTTTGAAATATGATATTTGTTTGCCCGTCAAGCTTACGTTTGAAATATGATATTGGTATGTAAGTCACGCTTACGTTTGAAATATGATATTGGTATGTAAGTCACGCTTACGTTTGAAATATATTTGTATGTCAGTCACGCTTACGTTTGAAATATGATATTTGTATGTCCGTCAAGCTTACGTTTGAAATATAATATTGGTATGTAAGTCACGCTTACGTTTGAAATATGATATTTGTAGGTTAGTCCCACTTACGTTTCAAATATGATATTTGTATGTCAGTCCAACTTACGTTGTAAATATAATATTGGTATGTCAGTCACGCTTACGTTTGAAATATGATATTTGTATGTCTGTCACGCTTACGTTTGAAATATGATATTGGTATGTCAGTCACGCTTACGTTTGAAATATGATATTTGTATGTCTGTCACGCTTACGTTTGAAATATGATATGTGTATGTCAGTCACACTCATGTTTGAAATATGATATTTTATATGTCAGTCCCGCTTACGTTTGAAATATTATATTTTGTATGTCAGTCACGCTTACGTTTGAAATATGATATTTGTATGTCAGTCACGCTTACGTTTGATATATGATATTTGTATATCCGTCACGCTTAACATTTTAAATACTATGTCCGTTTTTTTTGTTCACGCTTGAATTTGAAATAGCATTTTCAGCAGAACTTCCGATGCGTTGAACAAAATTGGTTTAAATTCATGGCTGAAAATTTCTGTGGTGCTCAAATGATTTATGATTTTCAAACGGTCAAAATACTTTTAGATGTGTCCGCATGTTTATGGGGGCCTTTATTCCGTTCAAATGTTAGGGTTAGGGTAAGGGTTAGGGTTATCTTTAAACTTTTAGATGTGTCTGCATGTTTATTGGAGGCTTTTTTTTTGTTCGTTGAAAGGCTCGGACGTGCGTTATCACCCTACAACATTTTTTTATAAATGGGATCGTCCGATCATCGAAGATGCAATTCAAAAAAGTATTTTTTTTTTTTTACATTTCATTTGATGCTGCTGTTGTGTCGAATGTGAGACTCGAACCAAAATACACTTTCTTGGCCTTCGGGCTAGGATCAATGTGTAGTATCTGTGCTGTCCAAAGATGGTACAGTAACATTGCGGGGTCTTTGTTCACGCTGGACGTCCATAGAATTGACAAATGTTTGGTAAATAGACTCCCCTCCGATAACTAGATATATTCTGAAACTTCATTAACCAGAGTATTTGGATAAGTATGCTTCCGTTTGAACAAAGGTATTAGATTAATATCGGGGTCTACGTTCGCACCGGACGTTCGTGGAATGGACAAGGGTTTTGGAGATAGACTACCTGGACGTCCATAGAATGAAAATATTTAACAAACTCCTAAAAGGTTTTTGAAGATAGACCCCCGTCATAAGCACGTCAACTATATACAACAGATGAAGGATGCAACTGTGGACTTTCGATGGCCCCCACTAGTTTTCTTAATAATACAATTCGGAAAGGTAATAATCCACAATTCACAATTCAAAAGTCGAGTATTGATTTACTCCTCTCCGGGAGTTAGACACAAGGCCAGATTTTTATCTTACTCCCACAAGTAAGATGTTACCCAAAGTCGGGTCGGGAAAGTGGGGTTGAAAAATTGCCTGGGCAGCCCCGTCGGCATTCCCCGGTAGGGGTGCCTCAGGCAGTAAGCAATAAACTTACTCCTCCCCAAAGAGGGGAGGCAAAGCCTGGGAAGGTAGACCTCCCAGAACTGCACAGGACAGACCCATTGGCCGGCGTAAATCAAGACCCGAAGGCCAAGACAACACCAGTATGGGGTGCAGTATCCATCGGAACAGATACTACACTTTGATCTTAGCCAAAAGGCCAAGAAGTCAAAAGTCGAGTAGAGTTTCTGAAATACGAACTATTTGATCCGCCCGCTAATTTTTTTTATTCCGGATAAAATGTTACAAGATAAGGAAATTAAAATTTAATTAACTAAATTATATATTTGTATTTTGTATTCATTACGTAATGTGAATGTTAACAAAAGCTGATGCCAGTGTGTTGATTTTAAAAGGTGTAAATAAGAATTTTTTTTTAAAAATGTGTTAAAATATGAATTTTTTTTAAAAATGTGTTAAAATATGAATTTTTTTTTTAAATGTGTTAAAATAAGAATTTTTTTTAAAAATGTGTTAAAATAAGAATTTTTTTTTTAAATGTGTTAAAATAAGAATTTTTTTTTAAATGTGTATAAATAAGAATTTTTTTAAAAAATGTGTTAAAATAAGAATTTTTTTTAAAAATGTGTTAAAATAAGAATTTTTTTTAAAAATGTGTTAAAATAAGAATTTTTTTAAAAAATGTGTTAAAATAAGAATTTTTTTTTTAAATGTGTTAAAATAAGAATTTTTTTTTTGAATGTGTTAAAATAAGAATTTTTTTTTTAAATGTGTTAAAATAAGTGTAAGTTTTGTTGTAGTCAATTATGTATTTTGATGACTAACCGACTTCACGTGCGCGTGCTCGGCTGCTTTTTGAAAATTCTCTTCTTCTCTCCAGCTTTTTTTGTTCATTTGTTTTTGACACCTGAAGAATCAAAAATGTTCGTGATACATATGGAACATATTTTTTTGTTGTTGTTGTTGTTGATTTTGACACAAAAAGATCATTAGATAAATTGAAACAAATAAAAAAGGCATAATCAAGCTGTGGAATTCTGTTATGTTTACATATATATATATATATATATATATATATATATATATATATATTAAATTATTAATACCTACAGACGCTAGCGTTTTAAGCTTATTGCTCTCATCAGTGCAGGAAAGTAACAATTTCCGACGGTCGGGAGGCGCGAACCCGGTTCACAGAGTAAGCCTAGAATCTGCAAGCAGTCGCCATATCCACTCGGCCAACAGAAACTGTCACGTAATTAAGGGAAATTAAGACCTATATGTACCTAGAAGCGGGCACAGATAGAAGACTAGTCGAGAGTGTTCGACGAACGTATTCGGAACTTTGCATTAGAGCTTTTTGACAGTCTATTTTTAATATCCCGAGAGTGCTCAACTTTAATTTCTTAAAGGGGTTTAGTATAATATTTATAAATATATATTACATTTTTAATACCTACAGACGCTAGCGTTTCAAGCTTATTGCTCTCATCAGTGCAGGAAAGTAACAATTTCAGACAGTCGGGAGGCGCGAACCCGATTCACAGAGTCAGTCTAGAATATGCAAGCAGTCGCCATATATATATATATATATATATATATATATATATATATATATATATATATATATATATGGTGGCTGTCTATTTGATTTCGAATACGACCACTTTTGGCCTATCGATGTGATATCAGTGTGAAGATTCCCATTGAGAGGCGTGTATGTGGCTCTTCAAGCCTGCACGACTTTTACAGACCATACCACAGATGGGGCAGGTGTTGTGATGTACTGAGGGGATGCCATAGATGAAGCCACCTCTTGTCCGTGCTTGATTTTGCCAAACGTGCACTCGTTGGTGATTCAACAAACCTGCACGTGACATAGTTACCAAGTTGCACACTTGGCATCTTATTTGTTCCATGTTTCCTCCATGTGCTGGAGGTGTCATGTTCCGTCTCTTCCTCGCTGTTCCCTTCTGCTTCTGATATTTCATCCTATTCTTTTCAAAAAGTTTGCTGCCTTCAAAAATCGCTTTCCTCCACCTTGAACTATCTACAGCCACCCCCTTCCATCCTCCAACATCAATTCAAAAGCACTTCAAATCGTCTTTGAGACAATCTTTGAATCGCTTACAAAGTTTATGCTGTGGGTGAGTATTTCCAGATAGTTGCCCATAGAATACACGCTTGGGCAGTCTGTCATGATTAAGACGAATAAGATGACCATCCCAACGAAGTCTGCGTTTACTTATACGAGACTCGATGCTTGGATCAGCAACTCGTTTCAACATTTCAGTGTCAGGGGTAAAGCTATCCCAACGGATATTAAGCAAGTGCCTAAATAAATTATGCTGGAAACGCTCCAGCAGGCGAATATGAGCTATGTAAGTGGTCCATGTCTCAGCAGCATATAACGAAGTTGATACCACACACGCCTGATATAGAGATCTTAGTTGCCTTACACACGCTTCTCCAAATGACCAAAAGACACACCAGCCCGTTCAATACGTCCATATATCTCAGCATTCAACGACCCGTTTCTCGAAATAACACTACCCAGATACATAAAACGATCCACCACAAACAGTCTGTCGCCTTCAACAAATATATCCGGTTCTTGATATGGGTTACCAGGAGCTGGGGCAAACACAGCCTTTGTCTTGCCCAGGCTTATTGTGATATATATATATATATATATATATATATATATATATATATATATATATATATATATATATATATATATATATATATATATATATATATATATATAGGGTGGGCAAAAATAAGGGTCCTATTTTTAAAAATTCATAACTTTTTTATTT
This sequence comes from Sepiola atlantica, assembly GCA_963556195.1. Classification (NCBI taxonomy): domain Eukaryota; kingdom Metazoa; phylum Mollusca; class Cephalopoda; order Sepiida; family Sepiolidae; genus Sepiola; species Sepiola atlantica. Next base: position 24,006,645 of record OY744543.1, read on the forward strand.
ATTGATTTTTAAAAAAAATTTTTTTTAGAATAAGTAAAGGACCTCTTCCGAAGCAAGCATGAGCCGTATTAGCCCTAAGGAACGTACCCTCATTTAGAAAACATTAGTTTTGCTTAAAAAGCTCAAAACAGTGTAAAAAACAATACTTTAGTTTTTGTAAGTTTTAAGAAGTGTTTTTCGGCTAAAATTTGTTTTGTTTATTTCAAAAAATCTCGGAAGGGTCAGTCTACACACACATAAAGTTTGGTGAGTTTAACTTTTATTTTGTGGAAGTTATTCAAATTCAAGTTATTCAAATTTAAAGATAGGACCCTAATTTTGGCCCACCCTGTATATATATATATATATATATATATATATATATATATATATATATATATATATATATATATATATATATATATATCACATTCTGGTTTCTCAAATTTTCACATATATCTCTTAACGATGCTTTCAATGCTGTAGTGACACTCATATTATTCTAACCCATGCTTGCTAACGTATCAATTGCTTGCACCGGACATATATAAAAAAAAAAATACACTCCAATAACATCGGAGAGAATCGTCAATCTTCGGCGGTGCCGTTGACTTTCACTATGAGGAGAAAAAAAATAAAAATATATATATACTGTTAGCCATGTTTAAGGTCTGTTAAACCGAAAATTCGGATTTATAAAATATTTTTTAAAAAAATGATTAATAAATTTAATTTATTGATATAAATTCACGCGTCTGTTGACTGGTTTCTCAAATTTTCAAATATATCTCTTAACGACGCTTTCAATGCTATAGTGACACTCATATATATATATATATATATATATATATATATATATATATATATATATATATATATATATATATATATATATATATATATATATATATATATTATTTACAGATCAAAGTTGTTATACTGTGATTAATTGTCAGTTTCGAAGCAAAGTAAAGCTAACAGGTGTTTCTAGAAGAATCAAAATCATACTTGAAACAAATCCAAGTGGTAAACAAAAGAACTCCCATCGTTATCATAGCATTGTTGTCAGATGGAAAAGCCGTGCACCAAAAAAGTGAAATGTCATACAAAAAATCTTCAAGTATCCATGGGAGCAACGCCGAAAAACAAAGCAAAAAACAACACACAATGGCGAAATGAGAATTGACCCACTTTAAACAAGATTTAAATCCTTCAGATTCGAGTGTTCAGAAAAATCCGTTTGTACATTAAAAACAGTTCATTTCCATCCTCATAAGAATCGATCAGTCCTCGATAAAATAACTGTTTTTTTTTTTTAATATTATCACTAGTAGAATACCCGTCCCAGGACAGGTATAAGCAATAAATATAGCGTTAGTTTTAAATCTTCATGTTTTTTCTTATGATGTGGTAAGTTTTTTAATGGTAACGGTTTCGTCCATCCGGTCATTCAGCAATTAGAAAAAAATTCCGGATTACAATAATCGAGATGGAGTCGTCAGCCTTCTTTAGCATGTGCGGGGTGGCGAAGGTATTACAATGTTTGTTTTTTTTATCTGATTATAGAACTCTTCATTTTGTTTTTATACATGAAACTTTTGACAATCTTTTGAAAGTTATTATTTGCTTTTTGTTAACCTGATTTTGGTGTTTGTTGTTGGATTTTCCCCCTTTTTTTGTTCTGAAAGTGTCATTAAATCATAGAATAATACAATCCTGAATTTCATCATGTGTGTGGGGGAGTGTTGTGTGTGGGGGGTGTAGCTCTGTGTGTGTGGCTCTGTGTGTATGTGTGGCTATGTGGCTCTGTGTGTGTGTGTGGCTCTGTGGGTGTGTAGGTGTGTGTGTGTGCGGCTCTGTGGGTGTGTAGGTATGTGTGTATGTGTGTGCGTGGCTCTGTGTGTGTGGCTATGTGTGTGCGTGGCTGTGTGTGCATGTGGCTCTGTGTGTGGGAGGTGTGATAATATAAAAAACAATTATTTTATATAGTTAAGATCGATTATTCTGGGAATCAAATTCCAAAGCAAATGAAGCTCAATATTGAAACCTTTAAATAGTTATTTCAAAATTTGCAATAGAGCTATGAACAAATAAATAAAATTACATATCAGAGTTGTATCATACCGCGATTTAATTTCAGTTTCGAAGCAAAAGAAAAGCAAACACGTGTTTCTATGAGAAGTCAAAACAGATTTGAACAAATTCAAGCAGTAACACAGAAACACTCGTTAGGGATGTCTTTGGTTGACAAGGGTTTAAATTGCTTTCGAGACATATTGCATTTGGAAAATATAAGCTTAAAAATCCATTAAATATTTTTTTAAATATATAATTTAGTAATTCAGGGTGCTCCATGTTATTCAAGAAGCAGGAAGGTGCCAGAATCAGGAAGTCGGTCGAGTAGGGCGTGGTTGGGAGTCTGTTCGCCTTTGTCTCAACTGTACTCCGTCCCCTTTTGACATGGTGGCCCGGAAGCACCTAATCCCTGCGAGTAAACGACTTAATCCTTGATAAACTTGAGATTTATAAAAAGACACCAAATACATTCCATCTCTGGTCATGGTAGATGCTAAACTGATTGTAACATTAATGTACTTCGGGGCGGTGTGGGTTGTGTGTGGGGGGGTTAGGGTTAGGATTAGGGTTAGGGTTAGAGTTCGGGTTGTGGAGAGGAGGGTTAAGGTTAGGGTTGTGGAGGGGGGTTAGGGTTAAGGTTAAGGTTGTGGAGGGGGTAGGGGTGTGGAGGGAGAGGGTGGTAGAGAGGGGTTAGGGTTGTGGAGGGGGTTAGGGTAAGGGTTAGGGTTGTGGAGGGAGGTTAGAGTTAAGGTTAGGTTTGTGGAGGGAGGTAGGGTTAGGGCTGTGGAGGGGGGGGTAGGGTTAGGGTTGTGGAGGGGGTAGGGTTAGAGGTGGGGAGGGGGGTAGGGTTAGGGTTTTTTGGGGGGGTTAGGGTTAAGGTTACGGTTGTGGAGGAGGTAGGAGTGTGGAGGGGGGTTGTAGAGAGGGGTTAGGGTTGTGGAGGGAGGTTAGAGTTAAGGTTAGGTTTATGGAGGGAGGTAGGGTTAGGTTGTGGAGAGGGGGGGTGTAGGGTGGTGGGGGGGTTTAAGGTTAGAGGTGTGGGGGGGTAGGGTTAGGGTTGTGGAGGGGGTAGGGTTAGGGTTGTGGAGGGGGTAGGGTTAGGGGGTGGAGGGGGTAGAGTTAGAGGTGTAGAGGGGTAGGGTTAGGGTTGTGGAGGGGGGTAGGGTTAGGGATGTGGAGGGGGTAGTGTTAGAGGTGTGGAGGGGGAGGGGGAGGGTTGTGGAGGGGGGATGTGGAGGGGGGTAGGTTAGAGGTGTGGAGGGGGAAGGGTTAGGGTTGTGGAGGGGGTAGGGTTAGAGGTGTGGAGGGGGAGGGTTAGGGTTGTGGAGGGGGGAAGGGTTAGGGTTGTGGAGGGGGGAAGGGTTAGGGTTGTGGAGGGGGTAGGGTTAGGGTTGTGGAGGGGGGAAGGGTTAGGGTTGTGGAGGGGGGGAAGGGTTAGGGTTGTGGAGGGGGGAAGGGTTAGGGTTGGGGAGGGGGAAGGGTTAGGGTTGTGGAGGGGGTAGGGTTAGAGGTGTGGAGGGGGAGGGTTAGGGTTGTGGAGGGGGGAAGGGTTAGGGTTGTGGAGGGGGGAAGGGTTAGGGTTGTGGAGGGGGGAAGGGTTAGGGTTGGGGATGGGGAAGGGTTAGGGTTGTGGAGGGGGTAGGGTTAGAGGTGTGGAGGGGGAGGGTTAGGGTTGTGGAGGGGGGAAGGGTTAGGGTTGTGGAGGGGGGAAGGGTTAGGGTTGTGGAGGGGGGAAGGGTTAGGGTTGGGGAGGGGGAAGGGTTAGGGTTGTGGAGGTGGTAGGGTTAGAGGTGTGGAGGGGGAGGGTTAGGGTTGTGGAGGGGGGAAGGGTTAGGGTTGTGGAGGGGGGAAGGGTTAGGGTTGTGGAGGGGGGAAGGGTTAGGGTTGGGGAGGGGGAAGGGTTA
>OY744543.1:24013103-24045603 GCA_963556195.1 Sepiola atlantica
GTTAGTTTTGTCTTCACGTTTCCTTTAATTTCTTTAGCTGCTTCTTGTTTGGATCTGGAGTAAGTGTTTATTAGTGAATATACACGTGTTCCTAATGGATTCCACCTTGAAGAAGCCTCGAATGTCAGGGTGAGTTTTTATTCATTGTCTTTTACAAGGTTACTCATGTTTTGATAGAGAATTTCAATTTCAACTCTTTCTTTTCTTTTGGGTTGAATCTTTTTGAGAAGTGGTAATTGGAACGGAGATGTAGTCATTCTTTTTTTTCTTTTGTTATCTGTTAATTAAATTTCAGATAATAATAGATAGTTTACGCTTGGTCCCGGGGGATAAGAGAAAAAGTTTACTTGGTGACGGCTTCTGTTTTTACAATCGGAAATTGACAAAAAACGTTCCTTAATAATTTGGGCGGAATTTTTTATTTCACTAGTTTGTAAACATTTTGTTAACAGAGTAAACCAAATTTATTTTACTACTAACCCTAAGGCCGAGATGAAAGGTCCTAAAGCCACACGTAATCGCTTAAAAAGGTAGAACGGTTTGATTTGATTATTTGTAATTAAAAATATATATTTGAAATTTTAAAAACCAGTTAGATTTTCTCATGTGTTAATATTTTTTTTTTTAAATAGTGAAGACAAATTATTAATTGCCCCCCCCAAAAAAAAACCCATAAACATATGACCTAAAATATAATGGATAACTGTTTTCTGATCAGCAAAACCGGAAGTCGTCATAAGTAGAGTTTCTCTTTAACCATCTTTCCTTTATATAGATGAATGCGTTTTTTTCTGATTTGTTTGTTTTCAAGTTAGTTTTGTGCACCATAACGAGATTCGTTATGTTCCATAGTAGTAGTAGTAGTAGTAGTAGTAGTACTAGTAGTAGTAGTAGTAGTAGTAGTAGTAGTAGATATTTCAATCTGGCGTAGATGTTCTATGTTTCTTTTGCACTCGAGGCTATTCTATATGTCTATAGACAACTGTAAGTCATTGTACCGTTGTCATATTTGGGCTGGTGAATCTCGGTTCCATTTGAGGGTTCTTGATAAGGTTCAAAATCGTATCTGTAATTTGGTTGGCCCCAGAGTGTCTTTTTCTCTACTCTCTCTCTCTCCCTCTCTCTCTCTCTCTCTCTCTCTCTCTCTCTCTCTCTCACTCTCTCACTCACACACACACACACCGACGTGATGTTGCTTGTCTCAGGCTTTTCTATAAATATTTTTATGGCATGTGTTCTTCAGATTTGTCTGATCTATTCCCTGCTTCCTTTGGTCCAACTCGTTTGACTCTTTAGTCTAGTGGTCTTCGCCAATTCGCTCTTTTGATATCTTGTTATAATACAGCTTCCTCTTCCAGTACTTTATTTCCAAGAACTGAAGGAAATAGTGCTGACTGTTTTCCTCCTACTTATAGGCTTAGTCTTTTCAAGACTAAGGTCAATAGGCATCTCCATTCTTTGCTATAAGCATCTTTCGTTCTTTTTAGCTCCTTACATCACGTGTCTTCATACTTTGTCTGGAAGGATTTCCATTAAAAGTTACTTCAATTCTTAGGATTTCCATTAAAAGTTACTTCAATTCTTAGGATTCCCATTAAAAGTTACTTCAATTCTTAGGATTTCCATTAAAAGTTACTTCAATTCTTAGGATTCCCATTAAAAGTTACTTCAATTCTTAGGATTTCCATTAAAAGTTACTTCAATTCTTAGTATTTCCATTAAAAGTTACTTCAATTCTTAGTATTTCCATTAAAAGTTACTTCAATTGTTAGGATAGTATTACTCTGTTAACTTAGTATTAATTATATAAAATATATTCTATCGCAACCAAACTGCATCCTAAGTACTTATTATGAAAAAAGTGGCCTTCTCAGAAAGAGACAGTCAAAATGAACCATACGGAGAACAGTGGAACTGGAAACAAAGGATGAGAAAAGAAAAGTGGGAGAAGAAATAGCTACATGGCTGATTTATAATATTGACCAAATGGCATGATAGTTAACAAGAAGGAATAAAACTACCACATCGTCTATTTTGCTGTCTCAGCAGGTCACCGAATAATGATTAATGAGACAGAAAAACGAAGCAAACACGCGGAACTTTCCAGAGAGATGAAAAGAATATGGAACATGGAGAAAGGCTATATAATACCGATAATCGAGGAGCATTAGGACCAGTCCCGAAAACAACTTGGAAAAAGACAAGGAGAAATTGGAATCAAAGGGAAGACTGAGACCATACAGCAGACGGCAATGATGAAAATAGCTGAAATCCTAAAGAAAGTTCTTGAATGCGAAAACAACCCCACATATACGATGAATGCTAACCAACGACACGGAAGTCGCAATAGTAGTAATAATTATAATATATATATATATATATATATATATATATATATATATATATATATTATTGCCTTATAAAACTTAATATGAGACAAATTAGCAGACCTATCTCTGATATATTCCGATTAATTTTGGGGGGTTCGCGTTCGGTGTATCAATTTCATGTCCACTCCTATGTGTGATGTTTTGTTTGTGTTTATTTATACTTATATATATTTACATACATATTTGCATGCATGCTTATACATATATCTTCCACTCTATGTGTGTTTACCCTGGCTAGTTTCTCTGTTTTCTTCCCTCTTATCGCCTTTATTCCCTCCGCCTACCGCCTCCCCTATACTAGCTCAGTAGGTGTGAAAGTGAAAAAGAAAAAGAAAAGAAATAAAGATATAAAAAAAGAATAAGAAATAAAGAAGAATGTGTCACCCACTTGTCAAATCATACTTCAATGTCACTAAAGTCTTCTCATATGGTCCAATCGGATCATCTTTTCCTTCTCCCATGTGTGTGCCTTCAAAATAAAATTATTTCCAAATCTTCACTTTTTCTTAAGACGTTCGCTAACACAAACGAAACCGGTAAAATCTCTTTTTTTGTTTTTCTCCTGCATGTTAACCTGTTTTCCGTTTGTCATTTTTCACACACACACACACACATTATATATATATATATATATATATATATATATATATATATATATATATATATATATATATATATATATATATATATATAAACACGAACTAACATCGAACTCTCTTAAGTCTTAGTTAATCACTATCCCACACCGGATTTTTTCGGGGACCCCCTCAGAGATACACCGTTTTCTGTCATTGTTGACGCCATTCCCTATCGGGCCATGACTACAATCGTTTCAGCTTGCCGATGATTCCGCTGGGCACAGAAATTTACTAAAGATGTCTAAATCTGCCCTTTTGGATGAAACCGCGGTACATTGCTGAAATATGTAATATACAGTATCTAAATAAATTATATTAGCTCTCTTATATGATCGAGCACTTTATTTTATTTCTTTTTATATACAACCTGACACTATATATATATATATATATATATATATATATATATATATATATATATATATATATATATATATATATATATATATGTAAATTATAATTAAACAATTGAACAACTGAAGATATCGATTTGCTTCCATTTGCAGGTCTAATCAATTTTCATTGACTTACCATATATATATATATATATATATATATATATATATATATATATATATATATATATATATATAGTCTCGGAAGTTTCTCAACCATTAAAACTATATTAAAAAAAAAAAAAAAAATAATAATAAAAAAAAAAAAAATAATTAAAAAACTAAAAAAAAAAAAAAAAAAAAACTTATAGTCTCAAGTCTTCCAGTGGAAAATCACTCATGTAAGTCAATTTATTTTTTACAGTTATTATATTAGTTAGTTTCTAACACTATTTTAAGGGATCATCAGTTGTTTACCATGAAAAACTGTTTCGGGAATTTATATATATATATATATAGAGAGAGAGAGAGAGAGAGGGGGGAGAGAGAGAAAGAACACCACATAAGCCCAAGGGAACTGAAACTGCAATATTCTCATAAACTAACCCCCTCGAAAGCACACACACGCACACACACATACACACATACACACAAAGTGATGTCACACACAAAATCGTCAAGAAGGGTCAAGGAGGATGGAAAAATCCGAGGAAGGGGAGAACTAACCATACCTCTACTGGAAAGGATGCAGTCAGTACTGGGACCTTGAGGTAGGGGCGGAGTCTCATTGCCACGAAAATTCCAGAGAAAACCAATGGTCGTTCCCAGTGAGAAATCAATGGTAATCGACTGTTGCGATAATGCAAACTTATTTGTAACAGTTATCGAAAGAGGTGGAGAATGATGGAAATCTGGGGAGAAATCTATGCGGACAAAAATAGACATAGCCAGCCATGGTAAGCCACCCCTGCCCTGAGAAACTCCCTAGCCGCATGAAAGAAGGAAACTCTGTGATAATATCCGATGCATTAGACACCCACATTCGTGACAAATAAGAAAGAACTGCGTGGAAGGATAAATAAACCCCGTACATTTAATGACAAGCATCCACCATAAGTTTGGTAAAAACTTAAAATTACAATGTTATCTTGTGGTGGAATCTCGCTATTTACAACGCCCTGTTGTGTTGATATAAGAGAAATTTCAATCAACCTTTGAACTTCGCAGACTTCATTAATCTCGTGTTGTCTGTGAAAACAAATGAATTATAACTGAATTCTTCGGTTTGTTTTCAAGTCTACGTCTATAATCTATATTATTTTAAGGAAATTGCCTATCAAACTCTACTTAACTCGCGTCTGAAAAAAAATGAAGAAGAAAATTAGCAACTACAAAACACTACGGATTAAAATGCTAAACTGCCTCTTACCCCATACACGTACAAAACAAAGATAATTAATTGTATAACTTCAGGGAAGCATCTGGTTATTTTCGGTTCGGTAAAAAAACAACAACAACAAAACAACAGGGAAACCATGGTAATATATTGAATATCTTTGGTCCATTAAAAAAAAAGTTCAATAAGTCAAATTTGAATTATATAAGAACAGAGAAACTGAAATGATGCCTATGTGAATACCTGACGTGATAAACGAGCTTGGGGAGTAAGAGTTAGGGTTAGGGTTGGGGTTAGGGTTGGGGTAAGGGTTGGGGTTAGGGTTAGGGTTAGGGTAGGGGGTAGAGTTAGGATTGGGGTTAGGGTTGGGGTTAGGGTTAGGGTTAGGGTTGGGGGTAGAGTTAGGATTGGGGTTAGGGTTGGGGGTAGGGTTAGGGTTAGGGTTGGGGTTGGGTTTGGGGTTGGGGTGGGGGTGGGGGTGGGGTGGGGTTAGGTTTAGGGTTAGGGTTAGGGTTAGGGTTAGGTTGGGATTGGGGTTAGGGTTAGGGTTAGGATTAGGATTAGGGTTGGAGTTAGGGTGGGGTTAGGGTTAGGGTTAGGTTTAGGGTTAGGGAGTAAACGTTTTCACCAGAACTCGTTGGAAACAAATGAAGTAGTACCCGAGTAAAAAAAAAATATAGCAGAATAGACAACATTGTATCTAAAAAAAATTTTAAAAATTTTAAATGTACAAAACCCAAGTTTCATTCTACGGGGTAAGATGCTGAGAGGTAAACATCGACATCCTGGGAAGCGGCATCTCCCACACGAATAAATTATATATTTTCAGGGAAATATCTGGTTATTTTAATTTCGTTAAAAACAAACCAAGTAAAACATTGTAATATATTGAATAGCCTTGGATTCATTAAAGGGCGTAAAGTCATAGGATGTTGGTTGTCAGAAATTTTAATAGGTCAAATTCGACATTTGTGGGAACAGAGAAACTGAAATAAAAATAAAATATGTGAATAATTGACGTGATCGACGAACTCAGGATAGAGCCGTTTTCACTAGAACTCGTTGGAAGCGAACGAAGTAACACCCGAATAAAAATGTAGCAGCATAGATAGAGTACTCTCTCTCTCTCTCTCTCTCTCTCTCAACCTCTCTCTCTTTATCTCTCTCCCAAAACGAAACGAAACGAAGTAACACCCGAATAAAAATGTAGCAGCATAGATAGAGTACTCTCTCTCTCTCTCTCTCTCTCTCTCTCAACCTCTCTCTCTCTTTATCTCTCTCCCAAAACGAAACGAAACGAAGTAACACTCGTATAAAAATGTAGCAGCATAGATAGAGTACTCTTTATATCTCTCTCCTCTCTCTCTCCCCTCTCTCTCTCTCTCTCTCTCTCTCGAAACTAAGTAACACCCGTATAAAAATGTAGCAGCATATATAGAGTACTCTCTATCCCCCCTCTCTCTATCTCTCTCTCTCTCTATCAACCTCTCTCTCTATCTCTCTCTCTCTATCAACCTCTCTCTCTCTCTCTACCCCTCTCTCTCTCTCTCTCTCTATATATATATATATATATATATATATATATATATAAATGAATAAAAGAACAAGATGTCTGTATTATAATCGTTTGTGTTAATTAATCGTTATTAACAACCGTGTGTGTTTCTTCCGACAACACAAACATCAATCAATCCAGCCTCCATTTTCATCATCTTCAAAAAGTTCCAGGCGATATAGTCATCCTCGTCGGCCAAAGAACGACCCTGTTCAAAACGCATGAGTTATCTCCCCCTGCGATCACTACTACTTGAATAATGTAAACAACTATTAACACCAACTTTTGGGGGATTCGAGGGTGTGTACTTTTAGATATTTGAGAAGAAGTGACATTTTTGCCATTTTTATTGGGGGGGGGGCGTTTTTTTTTTTTCAATCAGTCTAGGAGACAAACTTGCGTTTTCTTGTAGTCACCAGTAATGTGTTATGCATATAACAATTAAAGCTAACTTTTCGCTGATTTTGAGCAAAAATCTGCCTAAGTCAGTTTTCTATGTTAATAGAAATTCATACAGAATATAGTAAAAACTTAATAAACCAATTTTTTAGAAAGAAAAAAACGAAATCTAACAGGAAATAATGGATTCACACAATATTATTTATTATTAGTGATTTATATGTATTTTATTTCAAATGAAACTTGTGTCAAAAGAATCTATTTTAACTCTATATAATATTCCATGATAAATGCCAATATACTGAAATCATATGCCCTTAATAGGGTTAAGATGAAAATTCATATACACTAAATGTACAAAAGCAAGGAAAATCCCAAATTTTTACACTTTTATTGTCAGTAATTAAGGGTATGACTACATATCAACCAAACCATTTCATTATCACATCACTACAGTATAAATCTCTATGCACGAGTGGATGAAGTGTGTGAGGTGCGCTGAAGAAAAATTCCTACCAGTAAAATACATAGCCCTGTTGTGCTCGCATACCCTTAATGACAATAAAAGTGTAAAAATTTGGGAATTTCCTTGCTTTTGTACATTTAGTGTACATGAATTTTCATCTTAACCCTATTAAGGGCATATGATTTCAGTATACTGGCATTTTTCATGGAATGTCACTACTTTTGTAAAGGCTATGCCTCAATACAATGGTCATTTTTAAGATTTTTTGGAATTTTCTGGAAAACTAAGGTATATGGTAAACTGAAATTAAAATGCCATCAACTAGACCCTAGAACCTCTATCTCTGCCAGAAATCAGCTGAATCCATCAAATAGTTGATGAGATACAGGGTGGCACATACGTACGTACGTACGTACGTACGTACACACGGATAACACAAAATTATGACTGACCTTTCTGGATCTCTGGGTTGCCTTGACTAATGGTGCTGAAATTCTACACACTTATAGAACCTATAAAAAAAATTGTGCAAAGTTTTAACTAATTTGGTTTATTGGTTTTTTGAGTTATGATTGATCAAAGAAATGAGATTTCTAGCATAGGCCGTTTTTTTAGTATATTAAGGGATAGAGCGCTCTCGCGCCTCCCTTGAACGGGTTTTAAATATCTGGACATTAAGAAATGATGGATTTTGTCCCCTGATTTCCGTCTTTGACTCTTCGTTAGCAAAACAAATTTCCCTGAAACAAAAACGTTAAGTTTTATTTTTTGAATTATTCGGACTACTGCTTCCATCTTCTTCATGTGCGTCTTGTCGAACTCGGGAATATTTTTGTCGAACTTGGGAATCTGTACGTAATTTCGAACTGACCCCTTTTTCCCAAAGAGAGAAGGCAAAACTTAGGAGGGGGAAATGCCTGGGATAAATAGAACAATATCTGAGCCTGAGAAAAGCAGGGCCATTATCGAATAAATTGTCTATAAAAAAGGCAAAGTTTTTGTTTGTTTTTTATAATCGAGTGATTTAGTTAATTGAGTTGTACAAACATTTTTATCTTGTTTCGAAAATAATTTTTTTAACTTTGTTTTTTTTTTTAACCTATGTTTGATTGTGACGCCTGGTACCGACCGCCCTCACTGAATACAGCTGGTTTAACTCCCGAGTGGAAAAAAATAACTAGGACCCAAGACGACAGTAAAAGTTGGGATCTGTTTGTTTTCAAACAGCGACACACACACACACGAACGGGTAGCTTTTCAGTCTGTAAATAAAAGGCGTCCACACACAGAGACAAAATGCCTGCACTTATCTTTCGTTAACAACCTCTCATCAAGGTCAGGGGTCGTTTACGAGTGGAAAAGGGAAGGAAAAGAAAAGGAATTTTGAGAAAAGAAATTTGCGAGGAAGGTCGCGTTACTCTTTACAGTTTAACAAAACCCAGACCGCATGACCTTTTTTTTTTTTTTTTCTTTTTTTTTTTTTTTCTTTTTTTTTTTTTTTTTTCTTTTTTTTTTTTTTGAAGAGTTGCAGGAAACATCTTGCTTTGGCTGGCAAGTATTTTATTTACCTCCTCTCCAGGAGGTTAGACACAAGGTCAGGTGTGGGTTTTGATGAAAGTGTTTCTGTGGAAAGGCACACCCAGATCCTCCGTCCGCGTCGTTAAACACTTAGCCACCGTCTGCCAAGTATCAATTCATCCAGAGGTCTGTATACAAGGAACATTTGTGAAAGTCCGTATTATTCGGACTACTATTCTCATCTTGGTTGTTATTTTCACAACGTTTCGGGGCACTCCAGAAAAAACATTCGCCTCTGAGTCAGCGTGCCGCTATTCCAAATTCACAACAGTAAACCGAAAATCAATAGACTGTCTCTACGATTATAATTTTGAAAAAGTCAAAATCTTTTTTGTAGAATTTGGTATATTCGGACTACTGTTCTCATCTTGGGTGTTTTTATCACAACGTTTCGGCCGATGTGTACTTTGTCGAACTTGGGAATCTTTCTGGCGAACTCCGGAATCTGGACAGAATTTCGAACGGAACCCTTTATTAAATCCACAGTGGAGAGTAAGACGACTCAAAGAAGCAGCGCATATGTTAGGCGACAATGACTTAGTAAGCAGACCTAGTATAGAATTCAATACAATATGGGAACCTATAATTATAAATAATAGATAAGTAGTGATCTATAAGTAGTTAGATCAAAAACAAGAATAGGTTTAAGGCTGCCAAAATTCATACTAGAATTGTCCGCAAGGCACCGTGGCGCAGTGGATATAGTACTAAGTAAAATTCGGTTCTAAGTGACAGTCATTTGGAGGTTCAATCCTTGATGCGGGCAATTGCGAATTACTGAATTACTGGATTACTGGAACGAGAGCATGCTACCCCCGTGGATTTAATAACGGGTTCCGTTCGAAATTCCGTCCAGATTCCCAAGTTCGACAAAGTACACCTGAAGAAGGTCGGAGGTTACATCGGCGGAAATGTTGTGATAAAAACACCCAAGATCCAAATATACCAAATTCTACAAATTGTTAACCCTCATCTAAAAAAAATTCCGAAACATAAAATCTTTTTCATGTCAAACTTTATCATTTAAACTTGCTGGTAATTCTTTTTTCTTTTTTTAATGAAAATTGAATATAAAGTAAAAGTGGATTTTTTTTTTAAATATCTGCGATCCGACGGCAATACGATTCGTAGAAAAATCCATATTTCAACGTTTCAAAAAAAAAAACTCACCTATTTGATTACTTATTTTTCTAAAAGAAATTATTTAAGATAAAAATACAAACTTTTCCTTTTCAGCAAGTTTTAATTATAAAGTTTTACATTAAAAAGATTTTAACTTTTTCAAAATTATGACCGGAGATTACAGTTTATTGGTTTGTGAATTCGGAATAGCGGCACGCTGACTCAGAGTCGAATGTTTTTCTGGAGTGCCCGTTTCGGCCGATGGAACCTCCGACCTGCTTCAGGTTCATCTTTTCGAGCTTTGAAATCTTTACCTTGAATACGGGAGACCTGTACGAAAATTCGAACTGAACCCTTTATTTTATGCACCAGGGAAGATTATTCTCGTTCCGTCAGCCATGAAACGGGTAGAAGTTTTAATTAAGTATTATGCTGATCTTATTTATTATCGCCTGTAGTAAGGATTGAACCTTCAACCTCCAGAAGACTGTCACTTAGAAGTGTTCGTTGCGCCACGTGCTCGTGTTACATCGACCGAAATCTTATGAAAGTAACATTCAATATGAGAATAGTAGTCCGAATACTCCGAATAATATAGTAGACGCCGTTCGTACCAGTCGGGGATACGTCCTTGACACTCAGTCCGAGAGTGGTTTTGTTGCTGTCGGGCAGGGGCCCGGTTCTGTTTAGTCCTAGGAGGTCCACCCTTCCATGCTTTAACTTCTCTCTGAGAAAGGGTTAGTTTATTGCTAATCGCATGAGGTGCCCCTACCGGGGAATACCGACAGGGCTGCTCAAGCATATTTTGTAGCGCAGAGTGCACTTCACTTAGTGCACTTCACTTAGTGCACTTCACTTAGTGCGCTGGCTTTTAAAAACTTCACCTGACCCTGTGTCTAGCCTCCCGCAGAGGAGTTAAATAAATAAAACTTATCAATTATTTGGGTTTTTCATTTTTCCTTCAAACATCATTTATTTCTTTACTTAGTACTCCATCATACGGACATCTTCGTAAAAACATTATTAAACTAACGATTAAATAAATGTAACGTTTCAATTTTAAATTATACATGAATACGTTAATATTTATAATAATACCTGTGTGTTAGCTGATTGCACCTGTACGTGCCAATTTAGTGATCCTTCCAAACTGGGGAAACGCAACCTGCAAATAAGTTCTTTCATACCTCAAAAAAAAAGAACTAAATAAAGACAAAACTGTTAGAAGGCAAGCGAGGTTTATTCCGCTTAATCTTCGTTCAAAATCACTAGCTAGTCGGATGGGAGTGAGAAAGAGATATCAATAATCACTATTTAATCATATATTATCAGAGCCTTTTAAAATAACATGTGCAAATGTTTAGTGACCCCATTGAACTAGTGACTCCCCTCACTCACTCTCTTTTGGGGCCATCTGACGTCACATCCGTTTCTGTCAATTTCCACGGCCGAGTAAAACTAACCTTGAGTTCACCAAGTTGATCCCGACTGAACTTTCACTTCCTGTTATTTTCAACTTACCGGTTTATATGCTAGTGGGTATGCTCGCCCAATATTTGACATAAATCTGCTATTGTGCTTTTTATTCGTTTATTGGGTCTTGAAAAACGAACAATAATGTTGTTACAAATGGATACTTACACAATACACGGATCTCACGTAACTCTAAACTGTATACGTGTTTTATGAATTTTTTAACTGTATACGTGTTTTATGAATTTTTTAACTGTATACGTGTTTTATGAATTTTTTAACTGTATACGTGTTTTATGAATTTTTTAACTGTATAGGTGTTTTATGAATTTTTTAACTGTATAGGTGTTTTATGAATTTAAAGAAATTAACATAACATAAGAACATAAAAAGCATTACATAAACATTGGTTGAACAAAGTGACCTTTTTTATTCATAATACACAAAAAAAGGAGACATATAAGGTGTTCGGCATTAGTTCAAAGCGAATTATTTTTGCATATAAACATAATTTATGATGTTTTTCTCTTGTAGACCAAAACAAGATGCAAATACATTAATCGTAGTTACTTACTCTCTCATGCAAATACATTAATCGTAGTTACTTACTCTCTCATGCAAATACATTAATCGTAGTTACTTACTCTCTCATGCAAATACATTAATCGTAGTTACTTACTCTCCCATGCAAATACATTAATCGTAGTTACTTACTCTCCCATGCAAATACATTAATCGTAGTTACTTACTCTCTCATGCAAATACATTAATCGTAGTTACTTACTCTCTCATGCAAATACCAAATAGCGTATTTTTTCCATAGAATTTCAAAGATATTTCTCTTCGTACTAACTATAAAGCGGTGGGAGCTAGGTAAAGATGGAAATTGACATACCCAGGTACTGTACCACCACTGCTCAAGAAGCGGGTATGAACTACTTTTTACTTATTAAGTTTAGTACCAATAGAAATTATATATATATATATATATATATATATATATATATATATATATATCAATGGAGGCGCGAGAGCGCTCTATCCCTTAATAGACTCCACGAATGGCCTATGCTGGAAATCTCATTTCTTTGATCAATCATACCTCAAAAACCAATAAACCAAATTAGTTAAAACTTTATTTGATAGGTTCTATAAGTGTGTAGAATTTCAGCATCATTAGTCAAGGCAACCCAGAGATCCAGAAAGTTCAATCATGAAATCATGTTATCTGTGTGTACGTACGTACGTACGTACGTATGTGCCACCCTGTATCTCATCAACTATTTGATGGATTCAGCTGATTTTTGGCAGAGATAGAGGTTCTAGTTGATGGCATTTTAATTTCAGTTCACCATATACCTTAGTTTTCCAGAAAATTCCAAAAAACCTTAAAAATGACCATTGTATTGAGGCATAGCCTTTACAAAAGTAGTGACATTCCATGAAAAATGCCAGTATACTGAAATCATATGCCCTTAATAGGGTTAAGATGAAAATTCATATACACTAAATGTACAAAAGCAAGGAAATTCCCAAATTTTTACACTTTTATTGTCATTAATTAAGAGTATGACTACATATCAACCAAACCATTTCATTATCACATCACTACAGTATAAATCTCTATGCATGAGTGGATGAAGTGTGTGAGGTGCGCTGAAGAAAAAATTCCTACCAGTAAAATACATAGCCCTGTTGTGCTCGCATACTCTTAATGACAATAAAAGTGTAAAAATTTGGGAATTTCCTTGCTTTTGTATATTTAGTGTATATGAATTTTCATCTTAACCTTATTAAGGGCATATGATTTCAGTATACTGGCATTTTTCATATAATATATATATATATATATATATATATATATATATATATATATATATATATATATATATATATATAAGCTCTCTTCTCGGGTTGGGCATGGCGACACGTGATATCGCCAGCTACTATAAGCGCAATGCAAAGCCCTTTTGTAAATAAACAAATAGATCACTCTTTAGTATTTCACAGTACCTATATAAAGCATTGAGATATGACTTGCCAGCAGCACTCGCCCCGTAGTCAAATGGTTAGAATCGTCAACTCTAAACTAGCCGCACTTGTCTAACCGCACTGAAGAACTGTTATACAGCGAAACACTGACTATATATATATATATATATATATATATATATATATATAGGGTGGGCAAAAATAAGGGTCCTATTTTTAAAAATTCATAACTTTTTTATTTATTGATTTTTTTTTTTTTTTTTTTTTAGAATAAGTAAAGGACCCCTTCCGAAGCAAGCATGAGCCGTATTAGCCCTAAGGAACGTACCCTCATTTAGAAAACATTATTTTTGCTTAAAAAACTCAAAACAGTGTAAAAAACAATACTTTAGTTTTTGTAAGTTTTAAGAAGTGTTTTTCGGCTAAAATTTGTTTTGTTTATTTCAAAAAATCTCGGAAGGGTCAGTCTACACACACATAAAGTTTGGTGAGTTTAACTTTTATTTTGTGGAAGTTATTCAAATTCAAGTTATTCAAATTTAAAGATAGGACCCTTATTTTGGCCCACCCTGTATATATATATATATATATATATATATATATATATATATATATATATATATATATATATATATATATATATATATATACGTATGTGTATATATATACGTATATATATATATATATGTATATGTATATATACGTATGTATATATGTATATATACGTATGTATATATATGTATATACGTATATATATGTATGTATATGTATATATATACGTATGTATATATGTATATATATGTATGTAGATATATATATATAAATATACGTATGTATGTATATATGTATCTATATGTATGTAGATATATATATATAAATATACGTATGTATGTATATATATATATGTGTATGTATATATATATATATATATATATATATATGTATGTATATATGTATGTATATATATATATATATATATATATATATATATATATATATATATATATATATATATATATATATATATATATATATATATATATCGTTGGGCTGGGTGTTAATATACTATTTGTATTTGCAGTTAAAGGGGCGGAATTCGTTTATGCGACTGAGCCAGTTTACAGTATTATAGCTACGTCACAACGCAGTATCGCAGTCACGTTGATGCCCCTCCCAGCCACACAAATATGTGCTCCGTATCAGTTGATAGTCAGACTCGATAAATATACATGATTCCACCGAACGTCCGTATCACGCACCACACCTCTCCTTTGCTCTATAGTGAAAAGTAAAGGATCTGACTCAAATCCATGTCGTCTAAAACCTTGTTCTTCTTGTTGTTACAAGGAATGGTGAGGTGGAATATTTAGTTTTTGTCCTTATCCGTATTCGTACACGTACGTGTTTCCACGTATGCCATATTTGTTTCCATGGGGCTAAGTGTCTTCCTGCATGTGACGGATTCAAATAAGGAATGGCACATGACCTCAAGGTCAACATCGACTGATAGCATCGAAAGTGAAATATCGTGTGGGCGCGTATTGCTTTTTCCTTTTTCTAATATGATCTATATACCACTAAAACTCGGTGGAACTTGTTATCTCGTTGTTTGTTCCTGTACATGGCGTTACTGAAGCATGACGTCATTCATTTAAAGAGAGATAGAGAATAACCGTGCACACTGGATGACGTAACAAATGGGTGACGTCGTAAATGATGGTGTTACTTAAGCATGACGCCATTCATTTAAAGAGAGATGGGGATAACCGTGCACACTGGATGACGTCACAAAAGGGTGATGCCATAAATAATGGTGTCACTTACGGATGACGCCATTCATAAAAAGAGAGATGGGGGATAACCGTGCACACTGGATGACGTAACAAAAGGGTGACGCCGTAAATGATGGTGTTACTTAAGCATGACGCCATTCTATTAAAAGAAGATATGGGGGTAACCGTGCACACTGGATGATGTCACAAAAGGGTGACACCATAAATAATGGCGTTACTTAGGGATGACGCCATTCATTAAAAGAGAGATGGGGAAAACCGCGCATAGTGGATCGCGCTGCAAAATAGTGACGTCATCCCTCAAACCAGAGAAAGAGAGAGAGGACGGGGGGGGGGCGTAGAGAAGAAATCCTTTATATAGACGAACTGTCTAAAGCTATGGGGGTCCTAGTATTCTACTAAAGTTTTCTCTTGCGTTTTCTGGCTATGTTCTATAGATGTTATAGCGTCAAATTTTGAATTGCCTTTTGTCAAACTAGTCTAATCAGAATATTGAAAGTCTTAGAAAAGTAAAGTGCGTCGAGGGACAAACGACTGATTCTAATGATGAGTAATACGTCAGAAGACGTATTCCACACTAATTCGTACGAGTGATACACCCGGAGATACCGCAAAAAAACGCTAGACGTGGATGTGGATTGTTTATATTATAAAATTAGAAGATGAAGGCAGACAATTGAGAAACCGCAAGGATCCGAAAAGTCGTAGGACAAATCCAGTGTGTCCGGCCTCCGACAATGACTTCCTCCTTATACCCTTTTTACCCGACCTTAAACTGAATACATCCGACTACTGTATTTAGCAAACATGTAAAAACGGCTTTGATATATAAAAGACTTATACGTTTTTAAATAAAGCTGTTTTGTTTGTATTATCGTTGCGGACAATCTGGATATATAGCAGTATGTTGTTGGTGTAATTCAATATATATATATATATATATATATATATATATATATATATATATATATATATATAATTATAAAAGGAAAACTATACACACATTAAGGTTGTACACATAATAACTTATTTCGACCCCTTTAATTAGGTCTCCTCAGATGTATAGACAACCACGTGGTTGTCTATACATCTGAGGAGACCTAATTAAAGGGGTCGAAATAAGTTATTATGTGTACAACCTTAATGTGTGTATAGTTTTCCTTTTATAATTCTATTTTGCTCTGTTTAAATTACATTGAGCTCTGTTATTCAGATTCTCTACACAAAATTGAAACACTATATATATATATATATATTTATATATATATATATATATATATATATATATATATATATATATATATATATATATATATGCGTGTGTGTTTTCAAAGATTTTAATTATTTTCAAATAATACACACGATGGCACTAAAGACGCTTACAGCTGTGTCCAGATGTTGTTTATTTTCAGTTATGCAATATAAGAATTTTCTAATTGATTTAAATAAGAATATATACGTGTGTGAGAGAGAGAGAGAATATCTGACATAAATATATATATATATATATATATATATATATATATATATATATATATATATATAATTGGGCATAAATCTTTCAAGTTATTATTGCTACCCCTCCGTAGGATCCCTGCTAGCCTCAAAACCTACAACATCAATCAATCACCCCGAACTCACACTACTCATGCAGGAGAGGGATAGTGTTTCCCCTATGAAAGGGTTCCACAATCAGATTCATAGTGTACGAAGCCAAAATCATGCCTGGCGTAAACTCCAAGAATGAAGAAATTTACATCGGAATGACTCAAGGAACTTTCAAACAGAGACTCTACGCCGACAACAACACTTTCAAATATCCGGGAAGAAAAGGAAACACCTCCTTAGCAACCATTATATGGAAACTCAAGAATTCCAGTATTCCCTATGAAATTGAATTGAGGGGTATCAATAAACAAAAACATTATAGCCCTACTTTGTCAACTATGAACCATTGAAACATTCAGGATCCTACAGGTAATTAATAATCCTTGCATAAACTTTCTGATCATCAAAACTGAGGACTTCAAACAATGCCCCCACTGTTACATATCCGAGTCGGTGCACGGAAAGGTTGTTGATAAAACAGATGCACCTGGCGATTGTCAGTTGATAAGATAATTGTCGGATGACCAAAAAGTTATTTGAAAATAAAATTAAAAAACTCACAACCAGACAATCACCTGCACAGGAAGAGGCAACATTTGATCGATTGTCAAAAGATAAGTTTCTTCTGACAAAAAAAAAGATGCACCTGCAAGAATCACTTAAACAGTGATGTCAGAAGAAACAGAGATGTCGGAAAGGTTAAAGATCATATTGCCAGGTGCGGTTGTGTCATGCAAGGAAAAGATGGACAGATTTTGGAAGTGTCAAATAAAGTTCAAGCTGTCACCGAGTGCAATCTCAATGAGGTCGTCCAGGTGGCGAAAAAATCGTTATATAATAACAACCGAAAATCAAAAGACAGTCAGTTGACGATCGAACCTCGGAGAGAATCAACCGTCTAGTTCCCTGTGCACAAAGCCTCTCCGACCACCACCCTCATCGTCACCGACAAATAAATATACATATTATATTTTCCTAAGATACCTGTGTTGTCATTTTTATTAAGCCCCGCACAATACAACACCACAAAAACAAATTGTACTAGCCAAATGGACTAATAACGCAAACACATAACTCACTAAAAGCCATATCGGTATATAAGCCTAAAAAAGACTACATCATATTAAAAATACAAGACCTATTCACCCGTCCCAACACCTTTCCAATTATACATCCCTTATCATCTAAAGTAATTCTTTATATACAATATAACACCCCTCCCTTTTCACATATCTTCATACAGGTACTACCACAATACATTACGATGATAGCAAGTCGATAATGGCCCATCCTCTTGATTTTATACATCTTAGCACAGCATTTTTTCACTGATAAGGATACCCCTCCATTAAAAACCAAGCCCATTTTTAGCTAATAAACTACAATTATGATCACAGTTTTACGCTCAAATACAAGAACCAAAAAATAAATATAACATATAACATACAAACTCTTTAATAATAGTATTACACTACCACCCGGTAAATTAATACCAGTCAGACCCATTATAATTCATCTCACTCGCCGATCAATAAATTACACTACACCCCTTAATATGAATAGTCATTGAAATAGGAAAACTTATCACATCTGTAATCAACAATTGTAATATTTTTTAAATAATACGAAGTTACGATTAGGACCCATACAACCGAATAGTCCGCCCCTATTAACTCGGTACTTTCCCAAAATAGGACACTTGGGCGTATTCACCGGACAATGAAACCGGTGATCGTTTAATTCTATTCTCCGATCTGTCTTCGTTCATGGTGAGTTAATTTAAAATTATGGTTAATTAGAACAATTAAAATGGAATGTTTCCTAACATAACTCAATCCCAAAATTGATGAATATTTAGTATGCTTTTTGCATGATTGAAATATATAGAAAAGGCCTTAGGGAAACAAACGTTTATTAATTCAGTTTTATTATAATAATATGTTACCACCCACTATCTGCATAGGATTGAACTCATGCTTAATATTTCATTTGCATGGTTTAACTTGTCAAAAAATAAAAAAATACTTTTGAAACTGGACTCTCTCTCTCTCTCTCTCTCTCTCTCTCTCTCTCTCTCTCTCACACACACACACACACACACACATATATATATATTATATATTATATATATATATATTATATATATATAATATATATATATATATATATATATATATATATATATAATATATTCCTCTTTCTTCTTCCCTTTATCTCTCTTTCCTCTGTCTCTTTGTCTGACCCTGTCTTTTTCTGAACGACGCGTCTAGTCTTAACCAGTCCCATGAACGAACTGACCCTCAACCAAAACTCACCTCTTTCAAACCTTCTCTCTCTCTCTCATATATATATATATATATATATATATATATATATATATATATATATATATATATAAATATATATATTATACACATATATATTCCTCTTTCTTCTTGCCTTTATCTCTCTTTCCTCTGTCTCTTTGTCTGACCCTGTCTTTTTCTGAACGACGCGTCTAGTCTTAACCAGTCCCATGAACGAACTAACCCTCAACCAAAACTCACCTCTTTCAAACCTTCTCGTTCTCGACTTAAGAAACAGGAATCTCATCCTTGAATCAGTCTCGTTTTGGCCGATGGTGCATGCGATGTATCATTCAATTTTTGCTCGCCTCGCAAACCTGCCGTGTCCACAAGCACGTATTACAGAGAATACGCCTCCTCTTGCTTTGACGAGGTAAGTCTCCGCCAAACAAGGTCAGTACGATAACCGCGGCATTCCACCGAGACGTCTTCTGCTTTAAAAAAAAAAATGGATGCCATTGGATTGCTCGTAATTAAAATATCATATGTTTTACGCCGCGCGAAACATAAATAAATCGAATAGCTGAAAACAAAATCAAGGGAACCACCTCTTCCTGGGCGAGACATGTTTGTTTTGTAAGTTATATTTTTTTCAAATTAATCATAATGGCGCGTCTGTTAGGGTTTCGTTGGGGAAAATGGCGCGTGAAGCAGTATCTTTATAAAAACACTTTTACATGGTTTCCACTGAACACAGGTTAAATTGTCATATTTTGCTTAAAGGAAATATCGTAGGAGTTACTAAGTGTTCGGAGATAAACTTGAAAAAGGGGTTGACTTCTAAAACAAACATGGATACGTAGTGTATTCACATTCGCGTGGGTGAAAAGAGTAGCGAGTTTGTTAGCACGGAAGTAAGACACTGGGCAGCGTTGGCCTCAGCGTAGATGCACTTGCTGCGTCTGGCCACGGAGAGTCGTGATATGACGACACAGCTGTCTGTGGATAACTATATCTACCTACTAGCAAATATATGCTCCTCCCCCCCCCCCCCCCGATCGCCTATTTTTTTCTTGCCTTGGAGGATGATATCGTGATGAGCATACATATTCTACACTGACCCCCCAAAAGAGGGGGTTTGGCCGAGAGCATAGTTTCCTGACAAACGCTCCCCCAAAGTAGGAGTTAATGTCCGAGGGGATAATATCATGAAAACAGTACATATGTACACTACCTCCCTTTCAAGCAGAGAAGACAATCACTGAAAGATGGTATCATGAGGAACGATATATACTATACCGCCCCCAATAAAAGGAGGTAATACCTAGGAGGGTCGCCCCCATAAAGGAAAAGGTAATGCCTGTGAGTATAGTATCATGGAAACATAAAAGATAACACCCTACTCCACTCTCCGCCATACCCTAAAGAGAAGAAAACCCCTGGGAAGATGGTCTCATGACACTAGAACAGATATTACATTACCCCTTCACCCAAGGGACGAGGGAGTACCTGGGAGGATTACACCACACTCTTTAAAAGGGGGAAGTAATTACTGGGAGGACGGTATTAGGACAACAGAACCGATACTACACAACCATCCCATTAAAAGATAATACAAAAAATCATTATTTTTATGGTTACTTGGCTTTTCGGCTTAAATCCAAGGGTAATATCTGTTCTCAATATTTGTTCTCAGCATCCCAGCGATCTCAGACATTTAACTATTGACGAAAATATTGTGTATATATAAGAAAATATGACAATGTAAAATTACAACTCTATATTACATAATATTAATTCATTAGAAGCTGTTTATATAATAAATATGCGAATTAAGAAGACCTAAATGTGTTTGAGATGATTTGCAGTTTCCTATATATACGGTAAACTTCAGAAACGTATCTGTAATTTGATTGGCCGAACCCTTTTGTTTTCTCTGCACTCTCTCTCTCTCTCTCACAGACGTGATTTTGCTAGTCTCAGTCTTTTCTATAAATACTATTGTGGCATGTGTTCTTCTGAATTGTGTTATCTATTCCCTGCTTCCTTTGTTGTGAATCTTTTTATCCTTTTCTGGAATATCCAACATCTGGCGACGTTTTGCAGACGAAATTAAATTTGACTTCAGGAATTTAGTTTCTTTTTTTTCTTTCCTTTTCTTTTTCTTTCTCTTTTACTTTTCTTTTTCTTTCTCTTTTTCCCCTTTTTCCCATTTCTCTTTCTCTTTCTTTCTCTTTTTCTTTTTCTTTTTCCCCTTTTTCCCCTTTTTCCCCTTTTTCCCATTTCTCTTTCTCTTTCTTTCTCTTTTTCTTTGTCTTTTTCTTTTTCTTTTTTCCTTTCTTTTTCTGTTTCTTTTTCATTTTCATTTTCTTTTTCTTTTTCTTTTTCTTTTTCTTTTTCTTTTTCTTTTTCTTTTTCTTTTTCTTTTTCTTTCTCTTTTTCTTTCTCTTTTTCCCCCTTTTCCCATTTCTCTTTCTTTTTCTTTCTCTTTTTCTTTTTCTTTCTCTTTTTCTTCTTTCTCTTTTTCTTTTTCTTGTTTCCTTTCTTTTTCTTTTTCTTTTTCTATTCATTTTACTTTTTCCCTTTTTTCCTTATTTCTTTTCTTAATCTTTTTCTTTCCCTTTCCCCTTTCTATTTTTTCCTTCGCTTATCCCTCTCTTTTTCTTTTCTTTTTTCTTTTACTTTACATTTTCTTTCCATTTTTTTCTTGTTTTTTCATTTTTATTTTCTTCCTTTTTTTTCTTTTTCTTTCATTCGTTTCTTTTTCAAATATCCACCCGCCATGACATTTGTTCTTTTTTCTTCTCACCGCCTTCAACTGCTTTCTTTTTTTTTCTCCATCCACGCTATTTACACTTGCGTTACATTAAATAATTTATCGCTAGCAAAAAAAGCCATTATCAAAAGTAGATAATATTAAGATGTAGGAAACAAAAAAGACAAACTCTTGGGTGAGTACATGCAGATGTTATTAACAAGATTTCAATATCAAGAAGTGAGGTTGAATGATATATCGCCACTTCTAGGCATATTAAACTTACGGCAAGGCACCTCTTTCTCTCTATCTCTCTCTCTCTCTCTCTCTCTCTCTCTCTCTCTCTATCTATCTATCTATCTATCTCTTTATATATATATATATATATATATATATATATATATACTCGCTCTCTTTCGCACGCGCTCTCTCTCTCTCCTCTCTATTTCTCTTCCCACCTCATTCAGTCACTCTCTCGCTTGTCTATCTCTCCACCTCCGTTTCTATCTCTATGTCTCTCTCTTTTTCTTTCCCCACCTAACTCACTCATTCACTTTCTCTGTCTTCCTCACTCTTTCTTTCTCACTCACTCATTCACTCTCTCTTTCTCTCTCTCCCTCTCTCTCTGTCTATCTATCTATCTATCTATCTCTCGATGAGTCTGTTACGCTTACGTTTGAAAAAACAATCTCTGTCGGTCTGTCACATTTCATTTCGAAATAGCATTGCATTTGGTCTGTTGCTATTTAGTTAAAAATAGTCATTTCATCAGTCTGTCACGCTCAAGATGAAATGTCTTTTTGGAGGTCTGGCATGCTTCAGATTGAACTAGTATTTAAATTAGTCTGTCATGCTTCAGTTACAAATAGCATTTTTAGTTTGTCACAAATCAAACTAAATTTATTTGGCAAAAAATAGCATAGTGCAACAAGCCATGTAAAAAGACAGATAGAAGATATGTACATCCACATATACAGTCTGAATGTTTGTCTAAGGCCTCTTTAAACCTGGATATCTTCTTCTCCTTTCGTGTGAATCAGATGTTGGCATTAGTTTCCCCGATGTTTGTCTAGTTAGAAATCTTTCTGGAAAGACATTGGGAAGGACCACGGGAAGGTTGCCAACATCCCTAAGTGAAAGTGATACTGTGGAACCGACTGGATTCGAACTTGGGACACCCAGGTCTTCAGTCCGTGTCGATATCCACTTAACCACCGTCAACCTGGCTATGATAGTCATCGTTAAGACCTCCTCTTGAAGGTTGTTCCACGAAAGCAAAAACACGGACAGAGAATGCTACCTTTCTTCTATTGAACCAATTAGTACATCTTTTGGTGGCGCCTGTGAAGTTTGCGACTTGGCGCTGGTGTGAAAAACTCCCTAAAAGTTAGATTTGCATTCCCGTTGATGATGTTGTACGTCAGAATCAAGTCTCCTCGCACCCTCCGTTGCTCAAGTGTCAATAGATTTAGTCTTTGGGACCACTCTTTGTAGGTAAGCGTAGACAGTTCCGTCACTATTCAGATTGCCAACCGTTGAATAGGTATACATCAAAGTTTGCCATAAGATTTTCGTTGGTCTGTCACGCTTAAGTTTTAAATAGCATTTTCTTTTTGTCTGTAATGCTTAATTTGTAGAATTTGCGTGTTTTTATCACAACGTTTCGGCCGATGTAACCTCCGACCTTCTTCATGTGTACTTTGTCGAACTCGGGAATCTTTCTGTCGAACTCGGGAATCTGGACGGAATTTCGAACGGAACCCTTTATTAAATCCGCGGGGGTAGCATGCTCTCGTTCCATCTGCCATGACTGGGAAGAACCTTTCAGTAATTCGCAATTCTTCGTATCGCCCGCACTGAGGATTGGACCTCCAACCTTCAGATGACTGAAGAAGGTCGGAGGTTACATCGGCCGAAACGTTGTGATAAAAACACGCAAGATGAGAACAGTAGTCCGAATATACCAAATTCTACAAATTATCAACCCTCATCTAAAAAATTCCGAAACATAAATGTAATGCTGAAGTTTGGAATATAATTTACGTTGGTCTGTCACGCATCTTAAGAATACCCGTTACAGTTAAAATGGGATTATTTTTCTAATTAGGTACATCCGGCGTTTCAAAGATACATCCATGTCCTAAGAATTGAGTCAAAAAGTCTTCAAAAGATTCCTGCAGAAATCAACTTTTGTAATATCATCTCTAAGTATTCTAAAATTCTCCATCGTTGGAATATGGGGTATATTGGAACATGTGGTGATTCCATTTTGGTCTACAATCTCTTCAGGTCCTGGGTATGACCTTAAAGGACATCCAGTGGCGATGCCTCCATTTAGGAGCTATGGGAAATGTGGAGTTGCCCTTTAGTTTCCATTGCTCCCAGGTCCACTCTGGCTCGGAGAGGTAGTACAAGTAAGGGCCCCATCTATGGGTCAAATAGAACCTACTGGCGCTGCCAAATCAGGCTGTCTGGAGTTATTGACTTACTGACTCAAAATACACCAAACATTGATGTTATATTGTTTTGTTTTTTCCTTTGCAAAACATAATCATGTTCTGCAAAATCCAAAACAAAAAACAACAATTTCCCTCCCTCCCCTCTTCTTCCCTCTCCACTCTTTCCCCCCCCCCTTTCACTCGACCAAACACCATGAATAAATACTTAAACATATAAAGGAACTTGAAGAATAAAAATCTTCACCAAAATGACCAGATTCGGCATTAAATAACCCGAAAAGAGTTGATATGTCGTAAAACAAAACAACCAATCCAAAAACCATGATTAAACATTTGAACATATAAAGAACTTGAAGCATAAAACCTTTCACCAAAATGACCAGATTCGGCATTAAATAACCCGAAAAGAGTTGATATGTCGTAAAACAAAACTATCAAACTACAATGTGTTCAATGGGCATTATTATGATTTCCCTCAAGACCTCCTGCACCAGAGATAGGTCTTCGCTGGCATTATCAGAAACTGTTTCACTGTCGATTTTGATTGAACCGGAGGAAGGATCCATGGACCTTAGAATGGACTTACAGAAGATGTAGTAAATTCGTCAACGATACAGAATTTCAAGGAGAAAATTGTCAGGTGATGGCTTACTGTGTTCTCTTCAGGGTAAATTTCTTAACGTTCCCTAAACGCAACTGAATCCTGTTTGTTTTAATTTTCGTACACATTTATTGAATTGAATATAACTGAATACAAAATAATAGCTAAATTAAAGAATTATTCTGCTATTATCAATTTTCTTAAATTTCAATGAATTATGAAAAGATCTTCGAGTAGGCATACTTTTGTCTTCAATAAGTCGCATCATATAAATCTGTATCTACATACTACTCAAACTATGTGGACCTTGTTTCTTATCTTGTTTATCTTGGTTGTGCCCCGTGCATACCTGATGACGTCACTAAATGATGACGTCATCCGTTACAACAGAGATGGGGATAACCGGGCACGGTGGATGACGTCGCAAAATGATGACGCGATCCATTAAAACAGAGATGAGGAATAATCGTAGAAGAACGTCACAAAATGATGACGTCATATATCAAATCAGAAAGAAAGGGGGGGGGAGTAAGTGCTTCTTTATCTTCGGGTCCCGGGTCGTCGGCTAGGGGTCGTCGGCTATAATACTAAAACTTTGGGGACGGTGAATGTTTGTGCAATTTTTAGATGGTGGGGGTAACGGCGAGTTACGCAAATAAAGAGCGAATGATCAGGGAATTAATGAGAGGAATGGAGTGATGTAAATAGTTAAGAGAGAGAAAGGAGAAAAGACTGCGAGTAAGAGAAGAGAAAGAGGACATCGAGGTAAGATAGAAAGAAGTGAAGATAGAGAGATTGGAAAAAAGAGGCAAACCGAAAATGATGACGTCATTAATAAAATCGGAGAGAGAGGGAGAAGAGCTCCTTTAACTTCAGGTCACAGGTCGTCTACAAGACGGACCTTTTGGCCCCTGGTGGTATAGTATAATATTAAAACTTTGATGACCGTAAATGCTTGTACATGTTTTAGATGGTGGGAGGAATGTGAATTACGTAAAGAGCGAATGATAAGAGAATTAAACTAATTCTCTTATCATTCGCTCTTTTTTCGAGAGGAATGGAGTGATGTAAATAAGATAAAGAGGGAAAAATAGGGAAGAAAGAGAAGAGAAAGAATGCAAGTAAGGAGGGGAGAGGGTGGAAACAGGGTAAGTTAAAATGAAGTGAAGATAAAGCGATTGGAAGAGAGAGGAAATAAGAGAGGGTATATCATGACATCACAATGAATTCTGAACTCACTTGACTTTGTGAAAATTAGACGTGCTGAAAAGTTGGTGTTTTGTCTATTTTGACTATTGATCCAGTTGCAGTCGCTTAAAATATCGATACTGTTGAAACTTTTCTAATATTTTAGTTTTCTTTATTTTTTTTATCTATCTATCTATCTATCTATCTCCATTTGGCAAAATGGTTCCCGGGGTTCAATCCTTGGTCGAGTCTCATCAAAGTCTCACAAATAGTACTTGAAGGCTCCTCGCTAAAAACTCGCCATTATAAGGATACAAGGGTAAGTGGAGCAATCCATGGGAATTGGTATCGCCCTCCCCTACATCTCCGTGTAGTATCCAATGAAAAAAGGGAGCCTTCGAGTCGCCCTCGACTATGCTCGATCCAATTTTATCTGTATTTGTATTTGTAAGTTATGCAATAAATATGACAACTTGTTCCATCGTTAGTTTTACTTACATACAAGATAGCTCTCTGGGTTTTATTTACCTCCCCACGAGGATAGGCACAAGGCCAATTTTATCTTACTCCCACAAGGTAAGATGTGACCCAAGGTCGGGTCGGGAAAGTGGGACTTGAAAAGCCAGCGCCCGAGAAGGTGAGCACTCTGGCCATTAAAAATTGCCTGGGCAGCCCCGTCGGCATTCCCCGGTAGGGGCGCCTCAGACAGTAAGCAATAAACTTACTCCTCCCCAAAGAGGGGAGGCAAAGCCTGGGAGGGTGGAACTGCACTCTCTGGGTATCCACAAGCAGAGTAAGGTTCAGAACCCCTGATCTAGACCTTTATCTAGATGTAGCCCTGCATATGTAAGTGTTGTGATCGGACGTATTTATAAGCATCCATCATCTGGAGATTATATACTACAAGCTTTAATTGTGAAAAGTAGACTATTTTAGTTACGGGCGACTCAAATAACCTATTTCTCTCCACCACTTCTTAACAGTATCCCAGTCTATATATAGTCACATTCAGTAACAACGAATGTATAAACGTATATAAGTACAATATAGATCAAAATATGTTACGCTAAAACGGTTGTCCATAAATATGTTCGAGAGAAAAGCAGTAATAAAAATAGCGACTGTCGAGGAGAGACCAGCAGAAGAAGGAAAGAAGAGAAAATCAGTGCGAAAAGGAACTGACAGTGTTGTATCCTTAGATTGGTCTTGTGTACAGAAGTGCTGAGAAAACCTACAACAGTATATGTTATTAGTAACTAACACTAATTTGGATTTTTAGTAAATAAATGCTTGTGGGGAACTTATATTATATCTTATATTTTATATATAAAGTAAAGTGATATTTCCCTTATTTATTATTAGCCCGTATTCATAGAACAAAAAAAAACATTTAGATTCATTTTAATTCATCGATTTTTATATTTCATCCGATCAAGATTTTTCTTTTTGTTTAGTGATTTTAAAGACGGTATATGAGTGGCTCACCCCCATAGTAATAAGTCCTGATTCTTTGATCAATTACACCGTAGAACTCTTATTCAAGTAATGATATACGATATATCGAAGAACTATTATTCAGGTAAGGATATACGGAAGAACTCTTATTCAAGTAATTTTTCGTTTTACAGCGTGCGTTCGTCACTTCACATTAATCACTGCGTCTGATAGCGATTACCCCAAAGAATTGTTCTTCCCAACGACATTCTTATAATATACCTAAAGAAATCTGCCCTAACGTAAATTTGTTCGCAAAACAAACGGCATAGCTATTCTCTTTTATAGGAATGCTGTGCGTTCCTCCGTCGCCTTGCCGCGTCGGGTTAGCAGTAAATTTTTTTAAAGTCTAATTGTCACCGTGACAACGGATTCGTGCATGCGTAGGCAGAGAACATTTCGGTTACACTGATTTTTCGTATCGCCAACTTTTGTTTACACATCATGCAAATAGCCATGCCAACTGAAACGATTGAGAAGCAACATTTTTTTATTTATCTTCCTCCCACAAGGTAAGATGTGACACAAGGTCGGGAAAGTGGGATTTGAAAAACCCGCGCTCGAGAATTTGAGCACTCTGGCCATTAAAAATTGCCTGGGCAGCCCCGTCGGCATTCCCCGGTAGGGGCGCCTCAGGCGATTAGCAATAAACTAACCCCTTCTCAAAGGGTGAGAAGGCAAAGCCTGGGAGGGTGCACAGGACAGATCAGACCGATAGACCGGCGTAAATAAAGACCCGAAGGCTCAGACAATACCAGTCTATGGGGTGGGGTAACCCCCTCCCCCCCGGCTGAACCCGGTTGAAAAGCAACATTCTATTTGCCAATACTAATACTATTACTGCTGAGAAAGTCCTGCTTTGGACATTGAACTAGAATTCATCGTAAAATCTTATTTACAAAAAATATAGATCCTAGAAAATAGTACCTTACCTCCAGTGTTTGTGTATAGAAACTTTTACTTGTGCTGTAGCATCGCAGTGTCGGGTTAATAGCGGTTAAAAATTGTTGCCATGACAACAGGTTCACGCATGCGTACGCA
The DNA here is from genome assembly GCA_963556195.1 of Sepiola atlantica. Lineage (NCBI taxonomy): Eukaryota > Metazoa > Mollusca > Cephalopoda > Sepiida > Sepiolidae > Sepiola > Sepiola atlantica. The sequence continues at coordinate 24,041,672 of OY744543.1, forward strand.
GAGAACAATTCTGTTACACTGATTTCTCGCACGGTCGACTTTTTTTTACATATGAAATATTAATTCGGTTTCGTGTGGATATAGCCATGTCGTCTCTAATTTTCCAGGGCGGCGCCGGTACACGAGTCCCGCTAGTTATTATTTGTGTTCTTTTCTTACGGGTAATAGTACAGAATAGTTAACACTCAATACCTTGTAAACCAAAAACAACACATAATTTATATCAAACGATTTAGAATTAAATGCTCTACTTAACTAGCCAAGTTTGAACGTTTATAACACTTTTTTCTTTTCTTTTTCTACTATAAAATCTGTCTTGTCGACACTCGACCTTTAATGGCCCCCAAAACGTCTAGGCCGCCATTAAAATTCGAGTGTCGAGAAGACAGATTTTATAAAAGAAAAAGTGTTACATTGAAAGTGTTATAGACGTTCAAACTTGGCTAGTTAGGTAGAGAATTTCACTCTACTGCGTTTTATATAAATTATGCGTTTTGTTTTGTTTACGGATTATCGAGTGTTAACTATTCTGAACTTTTACCATCTTAGCATTAAGATTAGTTATGTCTAGGAACAATTGTTGGGAGTAAATTTTTTTGCAGTTTGAGATAAGGTTCTTATCTGCCATCTGGTTAGTACCTCCAGCTGAGCATAGTTCTATGTGTGTCTGTGTGTCTGTGGTGTGTGTGTGTGGTGTATAAGGCCGTGCTTAGACGTCATTATCTGTAAGTCATGACGAAGCTACTTAACAAACAAACAAAAACAGTTACTTTTACAACCACATTTTTAAAAAAAATGGTTTCCGATAGTCGGTCGCAGTTTAACATAAGCCTTAAAAGGATGCGTGAGAGTACTGTAGCGGATGGGGGTGGCTGGTTGAAGACATTAGTTTCACTGTAAGCGTTCCTTGACTCGTAAGAGGTGGTATTGCTTTCAGCTACTAGTGGAGGTGGGGGGGGGGCACGTAGAGCCTGTCTTCGTCCCCGTCCAATGGACCAATCTGAACCGCCTGAGAACTGGTGTGGGCCGTTTTTCTGCCACAATGAGAGACTGGGGCCTGAGAGAGGGTGCTGCCTGTGAATGTGGCCACCCAGAACAGACAGTTACGCACGTCATAGAGGAATGCCCGCTGTTACAAACCACCCAATGGTGAGCAGGGCATAGCGGACCTTGATGACGAGACGAGAACCTGGCTTGCCAAGACCGAGCTGCAGCTTTGAGGGAGCTGGCACAAGAAAGAAGAAGAAGAAGAAGAAGAAGAAGAAGAAGAAGAAGAAGAAGAAGAAGAAGAAGAAGAAGATAAGCCGTAAACATATTTCCCAATCTTCGCGTGTAACTCTGTAATCGACGGTCGTCTGTGAGTCATTAAACAAATATTCAGGTAGATTAACTTCTTATGCAACACTCATCTTTTGTTAAATGGTTTCTAATAATAGACGGTACTCAACTGAAACTGAAGTATATAGTCTATTCCATGAAAAATGCCAGTATACTGAAATCATGTGCCCTTAATAGAGTTAAGATGAAAATTCATATACACTAAATGTACAAAAGCAAGGAAATTCCCAAATTTTTACACTTTTATTGTCATTAAGGGTATGCGAGCATAACAAGGCTATGTATTTTACTGGTAGGAATTTTTCTTCAGCACACCTCACACACTTCATCCACTCATGCATAGAGATTTATACTGTAGTTATGTGATAATGAAATGGCTTGGTTGATATGTAGTCATACCCTTAATGACAATAAAAGTGTAAAAATTTGGGAATTTCCTTGCTTTTGTACATTTAGTGTATATGAATTTTCATCTTAACCCTATTAAGGGCATATGATTTCAGTATACTGGCATTTTTCATGGAATGTCACTACTTTTGTAAAGGCTATGCCTCAAGACAATGGTAATTTTTAAGTTTTTTTTAAAATTTTCTGGAAAACTAAGGTATAAGGTAAACTGAAATTAAAATGCCATCAACTAGACCCTAGAACCTCTATCTCTGCCAAAAATCAGCTGAATCCATCAAATAGTTGATGAGATACAGGGTGGCACACACGTACGTACGTACACACGGATAACACAAAATCACTCCTGACCTTTCTGGATCTCTGGGTTGCCTTGACTAATGATGCTGAAATTCTACACACTTATAGAACCTATCAAATGAACATTTTGTGCAAAGTTTTAACTAATTTGGTTTATTGGTTTTTGAGTTATGACTGATCAAAGAAATGAGATTTCTAGCATAGGTCGTTTTTGAAGTCTATTAAGGGATTGAGCGCTCTCGCGTCTCCCTTGATTATATCTTCGTGCTGTATTCTGCTTACCTTAGCGGGTGTTTCCCCGGGTTTTGTCTCCGCCGGCTGGTGCATCTCGGGTTCGTAAGGATATCACTGAACGCTGGTCTAGTTTTAAGATTTAAGATTTAATATAAAACAGATGACACAGATTGCGTGTGTTTTCTTTTGCACGCAAAAAAGAGAGTACAGGGGAATTACTTGTAAGGTATCATCAACAGCTAGGCCACTCTGGGCTACACTGATCACCGGCCACTGCTGCTGCAGGGACTCCCCACTTCGCACGTTCTACTTTATTGGTGGTCAGGAACAAGAGAGACAGAAACAAACTCTAACGGACGTTACGTCACTTCCGATTTCACCTGCTACTCCTACCCCCTTTTATGGTGTCCTCCGACTCTCTGCGCCTCCCACTATCTAACATTCGTCTCTTCATCCCTCCTTCTCTCTTTCGCTTTCTCTCTATATATATATATATAAGTGAACAAGTTAAAATGTATTGATAAACTATACTTAAAACTAATATTTTTCAAAAGTGCTCAATACAAGCTAGAGCTTTATAAATATACTTTATATAAACATTTAAAATGGTCTACACAAATAAATTCATGTTTTGGTGCTACCGTGCACCGCAACGAGACCACAAATCAATTTGTCCAGAAAAAAGGGAACAATCAGATGTTGATGGCCCAGACAGACGAAATACTTATAGTCAGTAGCAGCAAATCTGGCTTACAGTTATAACAGAAGGGAGGGAAGTGAGAAGAGGAGTAAAAAATGTCATTTTTTCCTTAACCATAACAAGCCGAATTCAAGAATCCCCCTTCATATATTTATATATTCAAGACTCACCTTTCCTAAATAAACAAACAAACAAAAAAAGTTTTTTAAAAAATAAACAAAAACCTTACAATCTTAAAATTAAAACCTAAAATATAAATACAAGAAACAACCTGTTAAAATATATCCACCCATGATATTGATACAACAAAGGAATCAGGATATAGGCCAATCTATAGAAAACAGAACAATCGAACAGGATATAGGAAGTAACGCTAACCACACCTTTGTTCGTGGGAAGCCCAACGATTGGCTGAGACAACAACAAAGAATCTGATTGGTTAACTAGCTATCCGTGTATATAAAAACACCCGGCAAAAATAGCTCCATGCATTTTAGCCTGAAGATTCCTCCCCCCCCCGGGGGATGAAACGCGGGAGCCTTTATGTAGCTTAATTGCCATAAATATATTTCCATAGCTTACTACCTAGCTCTACTTACGTATCGAGCACTGTTGAAGTAAATACTGAAAATTGATACATGATACATAAAAAAGTATATCTCCTTATAAAATGTTATGTATATACATGAAATAGTTATATATATATATATATATATATATATATATATATATATATATATATATATATATATATATATATATTTCAGATATATATATATATATATATATATATATATATATATATATATTACAAATATATATATATATATATATATATATATATATATGAAAGGTTTCGCCCAACTGTTAAGTGGGCTTTTTCAAGAGTGAAGCTAAAAATAGGCAAAAGGCGAGAAAATCTGCAATTTGGTGGAATATATATGGTAATCAGTGT